>CM053406.1:26027211-26214602 GCA_028644305.1 Xerus rutilus
ATATGTTTTAAAAAAAAAACCCAATCCCATTATTTGAGAGTTTAGAACTATTTAGCATTTTGATATGTCTAAATAATACTGAGTAATATTAATGGCTATTAACTGTATACTCAATATTGTACTAAACTATTATCTGTTCATCTCAGCAATACTCATAATAGTCATGCAGTATTGGGATTATTTTTATCCTAGTTTTACAGATAATACAATCTAAAGCTCAAAAATGGCTAGTAATGGCTAGTAAAATTAGTTAAGTGGCATAACTGACATTCAGAGCAACATTAATACCAAAGTCTTCATTTTTGTATTTTGTGTAAGTTTCTACATATATAGAGAGTGTATTAGTCCCTTTTTTAAAATATCAGCAAATTTAGATTTCTTAGTATTCCATTTTCCAGGTGTCTGATTATTTATTTAACCAAATACCTATCAGAGGTTTTTAAATTTATTATTATTATTATTATAAATTTTTTTTAGTTGTTGATAGACCTTTATTTTATTCATTTATTTATATGTGGTGCTGAGAATTGAACCCAGTGCCTCACGCATGCCAGGCAAGTGCTCTACCACTGAGCCACAACCTCAGCCCCTTAAATTTATTATTATATAAATGAATTAATAAACATTTTTGTACATTTGTGCATTCTTCATTATATCAAATGATAAAAGTCTGGATGAAAAAGGTGAGGATATTTTTTAGCACATATGAGGTTCTCCTTTGGGAAGTTTATAATCACTTGTTACATTTAATTATTAATCATAATACCATTGATGGTATTGCTTTATAAAGACTAATTATACTACATGGAAGGATTTTATATTCATACTGAAGTTTTCATTTTAACAAGTGGACCAGAGTCAAAGATAAATTATGCAGTTTTTCTTGGGCCTGTTGTGATGCCAGTCACTTATGTGTCCCTCGAAACTGTGTCCATGGTGCATTTAGCATACTGTTATGGGTTAACATTGTTAAAAGTACCATTTATTTATGAGAAAATAGTATGTATATTATGTTTCTGTGAGAAATTACCCATGGGATATAGCCAGCACAGTGTCTTGCCAATGGAAAATGCCCAAGAAGTGATAATGAACTTATTTTTAAGAAATTAGGTCTGATGAATTGAGGATCATAAGTTACTCTACTGACTTTTGGGGGGGGTTTCTTTTAAAAAAAAACAACTTATTCATAATATTTTTATATAGGCTGTTTTTGAGGATAGTATCTGTTGTCCATTTCAACAGTCTTATAATATTCTTTCATATAATCATATATAAAAATAGACACATACATGAAAAAGGTATACTATACTATATTCATTTTATTTTATTTTTTATAATATCCACTGAACTAGAGGAGTTCTAACTTGTTTTTTATAGTGATTGTATAACATTCCATGATATGGCTGTACTATAACTTACTTAAGACTTCTCATATTGAAGCGCATTAATTTTATTTCTTATTTTTGCCTCAATGAATAGTGCTGCTTGTAGAATCTCCTTGTACATATTTCTGCAACGCAGAGCTTTTATTTTTATTTCTGCAAGACAGATCTGTCTTCTGTAGTGGAATTGCTGGGTTGAAAACCTTTGCTTGCTTTAAATAAGCACGACTGTTGGTTTATTAAGATATTATGGTTCATTCCTCCTTCTCAATAGATGTCAGTACTTTTCTTGATTTGAACAATCTGACAGGTAAGAAGTTTATGTCTCATGTTTAATTTGTTTTTCATGACCACTAATAAAGTTTTTTTTCATACATTGTCATTTGAACTTTTTCTGTGAACTGCTGATTGTAATTACTGCCCATTTTTAAATTGAGTTCTTTTATTAATTTAAAGCCTGTTTATATTATAGATGTTAACTTTTCATTAGTCATAAGCTTTTTAAAAATTTTTATAATCTTTGAATTTTCTTATCATTTTTTTCCCATAGGAAAATTTAAAACTTTTCACCACTATGGCTTTTATAATTTATCAGTTTCCAGTCTTGGATTAAAAATACAATAAACTTTAACCTCTAGGTCATACATACTCTAAATTTTCTTTGGAGATAATTATTGTTTACATTTAAAAATCTCTGAGCTTAATTTCTTTAGAATTTATTTTTGAGTAGGGTATAAAAAGAGTGAAACTTTATTTTCTTCCAGATTTTCATTAGCTCTGAAATTAGATCAATAATGTTTTGCAGCCTAGCTTTGTCATTTACTGTCTGCATGACCTTATATTAGTTATTATATTTATAAGTTGTTATATTTCTTTGAGACTTGATTTCTTCTTTAAAATGGTGGTAATATTATCTGGCATTTTATAGTATAATATTTAATATCATCTAATGTACAGATAATAATATTTAGTGTTGCAATGATTCATTCTTTAACCCAGCAACATCTACTATATAGTAGTTCTTTAAAACGATGTTGGTTTCTCTTTCCTTCACTTTGCTAATTGCTTTAAAATCCTGAGCCAGGCACAGTTGTGCATACCTGTAATCCCAGCAACTTGGGAGGCAGAGGCAGAGGCAGGAGGTTCATAATTTCTGAGGCCAGCCTGGGCAGCTTAGCAGAACCCTATGAAAATAAAAACTGAAAAGGGTTGGGAATGTAGTTCAGTGGTAGAGTGCCCCCAGATTCAAGTCTATTACATTTGTTACTGTGGAGTCATTTCTAGATATTGTTGCTAATACCAATTCTTCCTAAACCATGTAAGAATGACTCGTGACCCTATATATGAATTCAAGATAGTGTTTGAGGTATAGTGTATTCTATCAGGAGATATACAATGACTTATTGTATATATTTTTAAAACTTAAATTATTGCTATTCAAATACAGTAGCCTTACCTTGTCTTTACAGTCTGTTCTGGAAAATCGCAAAGGTAGGGTTAGAAATGTAGCTCAGTGGTAGAGTGCTTGCATAGCATGTGGGAGGCCCTGGGTTCAATTACAACATTAGGGGCAGGAGGAGACTAGGTTAAAATAAAGATAAGGTTAAATTTATGTAGGCCTGTATATGTATATTTTATTGTCACTAAAAACAGTGTAAGTGGAACCTAAATTGAGAGACTGTTAATGAAACTTAACGCCTTTTAAATTTGATTAATATGTTGTAACTTTTATTTATCATCTCTTGATAATTGGAACCTTTTCTTGAGATTTTCAGCTATGTTCCTATAAACCTTTTTCCAGTTTTTAGCCAAATGTACTGTGAGATTTTTATTTCTCCTGGGCTTTTTGCTGTATCCAAATGTTCATTGTTCTGATTTCATGATCCGAAGTTGTTGATTCTCAAAGCTAGTTTCCACAGTAATTTAGAAGAGCACAAGTACCTATGTTCACTTTAAATCGAGAGTTTAGAGAAACCAGCTACCAGCTTTTTGACCTAAATAAAGAAATCATTTAACACTGTGCCACAGTTTTCTTATTTGTAAAAAGTAGAATAATAGTTGCTGTTTCATACGGTTGTTGTGTATTAAATGACCTCATACATATTAAACCATTATAGCATTTTTTGGTGTATAATAGAAACTCCATTGAATTTGTATTATTCTGCATTGTTGAGGAGATATTCCTCAATATACCTTCTAAATTTTGTTCATACTAATATTATCCCTAAACTTCAAATAGAAAGGTTTAACATGATTTGTTGAGGAGGGGCTTGATGATAGGTAGTTCATGGGGATATAAAAGCAATCTCAGAGTTAAAATAAGTAAAACAGAAGCCTAAGGCAGAATGATGGTGAACACCAATATATTTTCTAGTTTATGTGTGTGTGCGTGTAAGTGAAGTTTATCCTATTTAATTCTGTAAGTGGAAAGGCTGTTCTGTGGGCTTATTTAGGTCTAAAAAATATTCAATCCCAGTAATAATATTTACAAATGACACGTAAATGGCTGCTTTTTTTTTTTTTGGTACTGGGAATTGGACTCAGGGGTACTCAACCACTGAGCCACATCGCCAGGCCTATTTTTGTGTTTTTACGTAGAGACAGGGTCTCACTGAGCTGCTTAGCATCTCGCCATTGCTGAGGCTGGCTTTGAACTCGCGATTCTCCTGTCTCAGCCTCCCTAAGTGCTGGGATTACAGGCTTGAGCCACCGCGCCTTCTTTAAACAAAAATTATCGATACCACAATATTGCCATTATTCCCTAGTTTTTGAAGTAGTAGGAAGTCTTACTGCTATAAAATGGTCATAATATGGTCATTGTATTAGATTATAGTTTTGTGTCAAGGTTTATAATCCAGTGTAATATAGATTGAAATCTATTTATAGTTTTTTATTTTTAAGAGTTGCTGGTTCAGTGATGTTTATATAAAATTGAAATCTAATCCCAAGAAATCTTTTTGGATTGTTTTCCTTTTGTGTGATAGAAGATGGATGCTGCATGATGGATTAGATGAGGAATTTATAAAGATATATTATAAAGTGAATAATTCATATCTAATAAATCACAGTGCAGCTGTAGTATTGCAGGAAGTGGTTTATTTTCTGTAGCTTTGTCGGTGTACTTTCTCAATATGTGTGGTAACTAGAATTTTAATGTTTTTTTTAGATTTGGTGAAATGATTTCATATTTGAGGTAGTCTTTCTGTTGAAAATTTTAACACTGATTTCTTTGAAATTTTGAAAATTTATTTTTTTGTGTCTCTATATGTACTAGCATATTGAAGTCCATTTATAGGAAAAATGATTGTTGGCAAAAACGACTACCTGGAAAACCCCTGTTTAAAAAAAATTTTTTTTAATCTTAAGTGTTTTTGAAGCTTGAGGTTTTTTGATCTGAATGACTTTAAATAGTAAACTTGTCTCATTAAAGGAATTTGTCGTGAATTTATTTTGAATGTTTCTAAACTATATAAATATATTTCAAAATTTCCTCCATTTGAAGTCTTTCAAGTCACTCGTTTGCAATGTCAAGGTAATCTACTGAACAGGGAATTGCATCCAAGGGCACTCTACCAATGAACAATACCCCATCCCTTTTTATTTTTTATTTTGAGACAGGCGTTTTCTAAGTTTCTGAGGCTGGCCTTAAACTTGTAATCCTCTTGCCTGAGCCTCCCAAGTCACTGCTCACTTCAAAGTGATATATTCTTAATGTCAAAAAAGAGAAATCTATCATAAGTTTGTTACCCTAAGAAAATTTCTTATTTTTATTTAATTTTTGGCCATATTTTCTTTCAGGTTTTTATTCCTATTCATTTTTATTCTTTGTTATCATCATACTCTACTTACTATTTTAGATCCTGTATTTTCTCCTTTTCAATATATATGAATATATATGCATATATCTCTGTGTATGTATTGTCACATTTTAAAATACAATTTTTAGATTCCAGTTTGATGTGGAGAATGCTATCAAAACATTGACCAAAAATTATAAAGACATTTGTAGCTTAACACAAAAATTAGTGGTTTTTTTCTATCCCTGATAGCTTTATTGGTAAACTCTAGTAAACATTTAAGTAAGAAATATAACCAACTGAACACATTGCCCAAAGTAAAAACTAGTGTTTAATACTGGTGTTTTCACATCCATATGCACCATTCATATTTTATTCATTTATTTATTTTTGATGTTACTGGGGATCATACCCAGAGTTTCATGCATGCAAGGTGAGTGAGTAGTCTACCACTGATCTACACCTCCAGGCCCTACTCAGATTTGAGATTACTCAGTGCCACAAGTTTATTGTTTAAAATTGTTCCTTATAATATTACTCACATTTAATTGTATATTTTTGTGAAGAAAAATAACACCTTGATTTTTTTGATTGGGCTTTAGAACATTACTCCCTAGACAATTTTCATTTTGTAATATTCTGTTATGTTGATGATAGTATTAAGATGTTCAGACATTTTGCATTTGATGTCATTGTCTTTATGCGTGGGAGTGAGACTTTCCCTGAATAGGCTACGTATTTATTTTTAAAAAAGAGATAATAAGGGCTGAACCTTAAAAGGTCATCTGAAGTGTTCAGTTATCTTTTAGTTATGAACCTGAAACCAGTCTGCAAGAGGTAGGTGGTTATAAGTTGCAAAGAATGTTAAAGTGGCATGGCAAATTGTTTAATTTACTTGAGCCTCATTTCTACATCATTAAAATTAGTTTTATGCCAAATAAGTATTAGGTTTTTTTGTTTGTTTGTTTGTTTCTGTCTCATGATACCTGAGAGAAAGAAGTGCTTGTCAACATCGTTGTCTCTCAATGACAGGGATTTTCAAGGGGAAAGGAACAAAGATGTCCCTGTTCTTTTGGTCTTCCTGCTCCTGCCAAGATGAGACTAGCTGGATTAGAGAATATGTTACCTTTTTTCATGTGTAAAATTATACGATTTTATTAAGTATTTGGATGTCTAGTATATACTAGGCACAGTATGTTGTAGAAATAACTTTTAGAGCTCGGTTTTAGTTGGAGAGCTAAGCCACATACTATATTTTAATATTTTATAATAGAAAACAATATACGCTACACAAAGATATACAACAAAGACCTTTGATATTCGAGTCATATAGTTTTGACCTGAAGCTATTATCTTTTAGCAATTTAGGATTATTATGTGTGACCTAAAGTTGATCACATTGTGCTGTGATGTGTGCCTTAAAACCTAAATATTATTTTCCTACTTCCTTAAAATCACCATGAGTAGAAGAATAAGAAAACAATTTCCAGGTTTTTATTATTGGAGGAAGTATAGCTTAGCCTTCTAGTTTCCTACTGAAAATTAAAATTAAATTAAATAGAAACTTTTCCTTTGTTAAGCAGAGAATTAACTGCTAGGCTGTAACTATATACAATATATTCTTAGATTTGAAATACATTAACCTTAATCAGAATAATTGAATTTAACATTAACTCATTCATGAGTATCTGAGTAGATAATGATGATTAGCTTTACTAAACTCACATAATCATGATCTGGACAAAATGTTTTCATTTTCTAGAGGTTCTTGATTAGCAGGGTTTTTTTTTTTTCATATATTTAGCTTCAAAATGATCATGATTCAGTCATCTTGGGAATATTACTTCTGTATGTCCTGAGAATATGCAGCCTCTAGAAGATGTGGAGTAGAAAGGGGAGGTTACTTTGGAATCAAGTTGAACAGAATAACAGCAAAACTTTGATTAATCATCCACGTGGTCTTGGAGATGTCTTTAAATATTCATCTGTAAAGTGGTAGACTAGACCTCTGAAATATGGTCCTCAGATTGTACAATGTATGAATCTTGACTTTATGTAAGGACTCCACAAAGAAAGTGAATGCTGATTTTCTGAATGCCTCTGTATTATTACTTTATTCCTTGGCTGCCTTCTCATCCTTCATTTTCTGTAAGCCATGTAGGTGTTGAGTTGCTTCAAGTGTTTTAATGGTGCTCACATTACTTCTGAAAATCTGATTATCATTTTCTGTGGATTTTTATCTATGTGTCCTAATGGAATCTCAGATTTACTGTGTCTGTTTCATTAATAGCATCTAGAGTCTTTGTATTCACTTAAGTTTCCTTTTTTAAAAAATGTTTTGCCTAACTTTAAATCATCAATATGTTCAACTAATGTACTGTCTCTCATGCATTCTCTTATTCATTTCCTATGCTGCAGTACTTGTTCAACTGCAGTCATAGTGCTTGTGGTCTGCAGAATTCTCTTAATTTCCCTTTCTATCCATCTATTTATCTTGATGTTGGTAATATCTGTTAGAGTGAAAACTACCTGAAAACAGAGAGTTATTCATCTTTGTATTACCAGTGCTAAGAACATATTATAGTTTAACCTGAAAAACTATAAGGACCCAAGCTAGGGGCTGGGATTGTGGTGCAGTGGTAACGTGCTCGCCTAACACGCGTGAGGCACTGGGTTCGGTCCTCAGCACCACATAAAAATAAAATAAAGGTATTCTGTCCACCTACAACTAAAAAAATAAATAAAATTTAAAAAAAAAAGACCCAAGATAATATCTAAGCAGTGTTTAATAAAATACATTTTTGGTGGCAGTCCCCATCTATTTACTAATTAAACAGAGTTCTTGTATGAACTGCTGTAATTTCGCACTGAATGACAGAACTAAGAGAATAAAGGTCATGACCAGAAGACTTCTAGTTCCTTGGAAGGTGTTTATTTGTTAATGGCACAACATCCACCCTTTCTTCCTTGGCAAAAAAAGTCTGAGGATCGTTCTTTCTTTCACCTTCTACATCCATTCTGCTGTCAAGGGTACCTGATTTTATCTTGTAATAGCTCTTTTGATATTCCCTTCTTTGTCCCATTGTTCTTATTTTAGGCTAATCCATAGAATTTCTTACATGTATTTGTGTAACAATCCTCTAACTGCTTTCCTTTCAATCTTGCTTCCACAGTCTGTTTTCCATTCTGTGGTTAGAATAAGTTTTAAGTGCACAATATGATAAGTCGCTTGTGCTTCCATTCCTTTACAGCCCCTTATATTTAAAAATCAAGTGATCCATATGATACATATGGCCCTAAATGAACGACATGCTTTTTTAACCTTTTGTCTCACCACTTTCCCATGTTGTACCCCCACTGACCTACTGGCAGTTGTGTGCTTTCTGTCATGCTCCCTGATTGCCTTTCTCATGTAGATTTTTTCTTCTTCAAGATTTACTAGCAATCTTGAAGGACACTTCCCTGGTTTACCTAGAATGAGTGAGTTAGTACCTTAACCATGCACTGTCATTGTGCCTGCATTATTGCAGTTCACTTTTTCATGTTCTAGCTCTTTTTAGACTTGAGTTTCTTCAGGTTTGGAATCGTATCTTATTCTTTGATCTCTTTATCCCAGTACCTAGCATGGTGTTGCACAGTTGGCATTTTCTCCCTTCCCATCATTAACAAATGTGATTTTCAAAGAATAATTGTCTCTGTAAGTTCCCCATTATCAAATGAGGAAAAAGAGAAGGAAGTTGTTATTTTGGTGATATCAGAGACCCATGGATTGTGTGCTTTCTCTTGATGTGACCATTAAGTATATGCTTGACAATTCTCTGAGCACTTAATTTATTAACTCTATTTGTTCAAACATTCTTATTATGGATACTATTGCTGTTTTACAGATGAAGAAATCAGGAACAGAAAAAAGATAGATTGATTCGAGGCCATGTAGTGATAAGGCTTGGCTTCAAACTCTATGTATATGGCAACAAAGTTTATGTCTTATCTACTTTATTAACCTCAAGAGGCTGGTGAATTGACTTTTGACATGGTGTCGTTATTGGGGTCTCTGGGGGAGCATGAAAATATGCATATAAACTTACACATACTCTATTTTGTTACTTTTTACACAGAGGAAACAATTCTGTGGTGTTTACCTCATAGGCTCAATAAATCTATGCTAAAGTTGGCCTGTGTGACTCATGAGTTATCAAGCCTTGCCTTTCTTGTATTAATTATCACAAATCTTTCTGTAACTAAATTAAAACATGTTTTTCTTGAGAGTAATGTCATTTGCATAGAACATAGAAATAACATGAGCTATAGTCATGAATATGAGAAAATGATTGTTTATGTCTTAAAACTGCAGTCTGTGTATGAGAGTAGCAAGGAAGAGGAAGAGATGGAAGCAGGTTGGGGTCATTCTGCACAGGACTGTGTATGGTGGATTTTTTTTCTTAATATATTCACTGAATTTATTTTAGCAGGTGAATGAGATGATGAGGAAAATCCTAGTGGACAGAGGAGGGAGATGATTAGATCAGCTAGTGATGGAAAGCAGAGAAACATCCTACTAGTCACACCAGACATGCAGTCCTAAGGGCCTGATTAGGTGAGAAGAGAGGATGAATTTAAGAAATGTTTATGAAGCCAAAATTAATAGAATTAGTATTAGTTGGTAATTAATGCTTTGAGAAAAGGAATTAGAAATAAACGACTAAAAAATTATTCTCGGCTAGGTAAGAAAAGGGTATTAGAATTGCTGGTTTCGTGGGCAAGAGGATGAGTTTAGGAAATGTATGCATTCGAAATATTGGTTTTTATATAATATGGGTAGTATTTTTAAATTTTCTTTCTACTCTTAAGAATACTAGTTCTCAACTTGAAGCAGTTTTGCTCCATAAGGGACACTTGGTGGCAATGTCTGGAGACATTTTTTGGATGGTGTTAAACATTTCATTGGGCAGAGGGCAGTCCCCCAGCAACAATGGATTATCTCAGCCTAAATGTCCATAATGCCAAGATTAAAAAATTGTGCTTTAGAGGTGGTTTAGAGATGATCTGATGATTGCAGGATAATTTGTCATGAAATTTTTGTCTGGTAAGAGGATATATGTTCAAAGAAGTCACACTTAAAATTCCTTTTACTTTTCACCTTCATTTCATTCCTTTAGAAATTTATCAGAACATTGAAGAGCTGTCAAGAAATATTTCAATTGTTCAGATATTCAGCATTCAGTGATTATGTGTCGATGTTATACAGTGTGTAAATACTTTGGTTGTTGAAGTAGAGCAATATAAGCCACAGTCCTTGCTGTCCAGAAGCATCAAAATCTAAAACAGGTAGTTACTTAACACATAAAACACTACTGTTAAGACTTGCAGCTTTGCTAGAGAGCATTCTGAACATAAAGTTGTCTTTGAATAAACAAAGTATATTGGATAAACTTTGTGCCTTGTTTCAAAGCAGGAAGTTTTCAGTGGGTCCTTTTAGTAGTATGTTTTCAGAGTCATTGATGGAAAGATCCAGGGTTGTGGTAAACTTAAGTAGTATTGCTAAGTAGAGTATTGATTTATTTACTTACTTATTTTTAAACATTTTTTTAGTTGTAGATGGACACAATATCTTTATTTATTTTTATGTGGTGCTGAGGATCAAACCCAGTGCCTCACACATGCGAGGCTAGCGTTCTACCACTGAGCTACAATCCCAGCCCCTAAGTAGAGTTTTACTTTATATAGCTTTTAAAAAAATCAAGTATAATATCAACTTAAATTGTTTTTAATATGAATGCTTTTCATTTAAAATAATTTTTAATTAAGAATATATAGTCATTACAGCACTGAAATATGTAAAGTTTGAAATGAAAGTCACATTTTCTGTTTTGTGCCCTAAGTATCATGTTTAGAAGTAATCATGTTTAAAAGTTCACTTACATGCTTGTAGACTTTTTAATGCTGATAACATAGTGTCATAGGATCATTGCTATATAATATGGTTATTGGTTTTTCCACTTGATGTGCCATAGTTTCCTTTTCATGTACCTAGGTCTACTTGAATGTTTTATAATCTATTTAACCATTCCCTTATGGTGTGCATCCATATTTTTTTGTCATTACAGGTATCACAACAGTAAACAATCTTATTCTTATATTGTTTGCATAGTAGTGTTATTATTTCTGCAGACTGCATTCTCAGAAGTGTAATATACATAATACATTTTTTATTTTATCAAATTTTTGATACACTTGCCAGGAGTAGTCAAGCTACACTTGGCAACAATGTCAGCACCCTCTTCCTCTGTCCTCTTGGCAATACTAAGATGTTTATAAAATAGACATATTTCTACTTATTCCTACTTCCCTCTCCTTTTATGTCCTCTCTTTATATCTCCTTGTCATTTCTTCTCTTTCTCTTCTTCTTCCTCTTCCTTCTTCTCCCTCTTCCCTTCCTCTGACATACTTTCTTAGACTTGTGTTTCTTTGACCTGGTCTATTTAGTGCTTGCTTTCTTTTTTAAATTTTTATTCTAGTGTATAGAACTCTATTTTATAATATATATTAATCTCTTGCATTTATTTTTGGCACATTCTTTATGTTTGCTTTTGGTATCTTTAATCAGAGAGAAATTTTAAAATTTTTATATCAGATTTGTCAGTCTTCCATATCTGAAGATTGTTTTTGCATTTTTCTTCTTACTTTATGTTTTTATCTTTAATCAATTAGGAATTTATATTTGGTAAATCATAACCATGCTAAAGTCTTTTCTTCAAATGAATTGTCAATATTCCCAGTGCAATATGTTGAGTAACCCATCCTTTTCCCACTGATTTGAAAAACTTCTGTATACGCTAAACTTCTGTTCATAAGTGCGTGCGTGCGTGTGTGTGTGTGTGTGTATATATATTCCCAGTGCAATATGTTGAGTAACCCATCCTTTTCCCACTGATTTGAAAAACTTCTGTATACGCCAAACTTCTGTTCATAAGTGCGTGCGTGTGTGTGTGTGTGTGTGTGTGTGTGTGTATATATATATATATATATACACACACACACATATATATAGGAGGTCTTGATATCTGGTAGTTCAGGCCCCAATCATTATTCTTAATTTAAAAATTGTATTGGTCATTCTCTCACATTTACTCTTCCAGATGAACTTAAATATCTACTTTGTATGTTTTCCCCCAAAATAGTCTCATTGGATTTGTACTACCACATCATTCTTTTTTTGTTATGTACTCTTGAAATTTATTTGCATGACACTTAAGCAAATAAAAAATACTGCGTTCAAGCCAAGGTAAGGTGCTTTGTGTTATTATCTCTCTGTGACAGTACATGTTTGTTTATTCTAGCACTTCTTGACCCTATAATCACCTAATTAAAAACATGAGACTAAATGGGCATAGAAATATTCAAACTAAAAATACTGTAAATATGCTCTGACTGACCACAAATGTCAGCAAATTATTTTTGATTTAGAGTTTTCTTCTAAGGATTTATGTAAACAATAATTAGATAATTCTGTAGGGCAAAAGTCTGACTTTTTTAAAGTTTTGTTTGGTGATTTTTTTAATGCTTTCACAAATATAATGTGTATTACAACTTCATGGTGAGGTAGGTAGGTGGCACATTTTGTAGAAGGGAAAAACTTAGTGTTGGAATATTTGATAACTAGTTCAAGGTTCATGTTCTGTGAATTTCCAATGGCAGAGCCTTATATTTCTAGCCATACTAGACTAATTAAAACTGATTACTCCGGGCTGGAAGAGATCTGTAGGATATAAGTGGAATCTTAGGGCTGAAGCTTGGGAAATGCCTTTTTAGTGGCTTGGAGAAAATGAAGGAATTATAGAGTGATGGAATATGGCAGAATATTTTATGGAAAAATTGTCATTATCACATGTAAGTACATATGAGTTTCTTTCATTTAATTTGACTTTCCCTATTTCTAAAGAGTTTCAGTAGTTATCCTTTGTAAGAATATTTAATACTCTGTTTTACTTTCTACTTATTAAATGAGAAGTCTTTAACATAAATCTATAAAAAAAATCTTTTAAAAAAAGGGCTTTCCTTTAAAACTTCAATCATATAGTCTTTAAGTTTATTGAGGCTCAATTCCAGATTTGATGAAACACCTCCTAATGGAATTGTTGCCAGAACAGTTCCGAAAGGGCCAACTAGGGTCTCACAACTAGGGCTAAACCTGATTGGTGAAGAGTGCAGATCATGGATCCCAGTTCTCGCAAATATTAAACAGAATGAATTTAGACGTGGCATTGTTTATTTTGTCATTCTTTGCTCAGAGAATGACCTGTATGCACGCTCTCATGCTTTTTGCTTGAGCCTTACTTTTGCTTATAATACAGTTCTCATGTCAGCCAAAAAAAAAAAGTTTATTGATTATTGTCTAGTCTTTTTCAGAAGTATTGACCATTGATTCCTAAAATTTGACATTTCCCATGTTATTTCTGCTTTTATAAAAATTTTTAATCAAGTTAAATCTCACTTTTCTTTTTTTCATTTTTTCTTTTTTGTTGGTGGTGCTGGAGATCGAACCCAGAGCCTTGCACATGTTTGGCAAATATTCTACTGCTGAGCTACATCCCTAGCCCCTCAAATATCATTTTACTTGTTAAGCTTTCCATAATTACTCAGGTACATACTTTATTTTTCTTATTTATTATAATTCATGTCTCACAATAGCTCATAAGCTCTTGGAGAATAGCAGAATAGCCATTGTATGACTCATCTCTCTCTCTCTCTCTTGCTCTCTCGCTCTCTCTTTAATCTGGCTATGTCATAGGCCTCAAGGTTAATGTCCTCTGGCAAATTAACCCCTCTGAACATCAGTTTCTACAAAGTAATACAGGAATAATTATACCTGTTCTGCAGTTATTATGAAAGTTAAAAGACCATGTAAAAGCACCTGGCAGAAGAGCATAAAGAATACCTATAGCAAATACCAGGTTGACTTTCTAGAACTCATATTTCCAAACATTAGCAGGTGTTTGGTATTTATTAATTGCAAGAAATAAAGAGATTAAATTGAGGAGGTTTTGCCTGAAGAAGAGATCTAAGATAATTTATAAAGATTATAGAGGTCAACTTGTGGTAGAATTTAAACCCATGGGAGTTAATCATTTAACTGTTTCTTGACTGTCTATTATAGGCAGAGCACTGTGACATGTTCAGTGGACTGTGTGAATATATGTATCAGGTACTTCCTGCCCCCAAAGAGCTGGTAGTCTCATATTGAATGTGCTTAAAACCACAGGAATGAGTCAGAATAAATCATAGGGATATGCAAGAAGAGGGTTTCATTAAATTCAAGTGTCAGTAACAATCATGTGATGCTGTAGAGATCTAACTTTGCATCCTTTACAAAGGAATACTCATTGAAAAAGAACCTTCAGGACAAGAAACCTAGATCATTTCATGATCAAGAGAAAACCTCGATCTTCTAACTAGAGTTTAGCCTTAGAAAGGAAGCACTGGAGCACTGGAGGAAGCAGCTCATCAAAGTGTAACATGAGGGACAAGGTAGCAGTTTCTAATTTTGCTTTGCTGAAGAGATGACTGGAGTAAGAGAAAGGTGAACTGGCAGGGCAGGTGGGTAATTTGGTGTAGGTACAGACCCTAACAGGAAGGTGAAATCATTTGATTTCTTTGTCCCTTGTTTATCAATAAAACAAGCAGACTAAACTCAATCAACTGAGTAGCTGTATTTCTTTTGGAATGAAAAATTGAACAAATTAACAACTTTCTATTCAACTAGGGACTAAACACCGTTAATATATCATTCTTCAGGATCTATATCTTTTAGGTGATCATAATTTGATGGAGGGAGTTTGCATGGCTTTAAGGAGGACATTAGTAGTCTTCCTTTGGAATAGAACACTTTACTTTTACCTCATAGTGGCCTGTTTGACTTAAAGGACATTTTACTGATTTAGTAGTTAGATACAAATGTCCACAGAGCTAGAGATCTTAATTGATTTCATTATATGAAGTGGAAACTTCATATATTTTATATAAAACTTCAGAAGAGGGCTGGTGATATGGTGTATACGTGAGGCCTTGGGTTTCATCCCCAGCCCTTCAAAACAAAATCTTCAGAGGAAATTGAACTTAGTGAAATGAACTGCCATAAGGTAATGGATAGTTAGTGTCAGGGCAGGGACCAGAATCCAAGCTCTCTGTTTCCCATTCAGTACTCATTTCTTGTTGTCATATTTGAGACTTACTGAAAATTTGGTGCTCGATTTCTTGGGATTGTTATACAGTGAATGAATTTTCATTTGGTTGGGGAAGATGAGAGGACGCTATAAACATTTTACAGTTATTTTTTTAACAGGATAGATTTTTGAATACTTACAATGTATCTCCTAATGATTCATGACTGGTTATTTTAGTTATTAGTTCATTTCTGAGCTGTGCCACTAGATCTACTTCCCCCGTCCAGTACAGTGCACAACATGAAGGGGGCTTTGTAAGTGTTTGAATAGTGAAAGTATATCATATTGCTTTTCCCAGCTCAGTGAATAATTTAATGAACATGTTTTTATCTTTGATGGTGGATAATATAATTAATTTGAATTAACATGCTTCCAAAATAGCCAGAGCCAAGGTTATCTGGTGAAAGGAGTTACCTGACTTGGACTTACTGAACTCCTTGAAACAACTTGCAGAATACTATATATATGCATCTTTCTGTCAAGAATATCCCATGATTTTTGTTAGCTTCTTAAAGGATACCTGACCTTAAAAAACAAAAACAAAACAAAGGTTTAGAAACCACTGCTTTAATTCCGATCCATAATGCTGGTTGCTGTCTTTCTACTTTCACTTAACCAAATTTTTGAAATATTGTATTCTGAGTTTGATGTCCTATAGATAAGAAAGCAACGACAACAAAAGCTGTATTTATTGCATTACTAGAAATATTGCTAGATCACAGTGATTTTCTCTATGTTTAGAGACCTTTTATGTCATTGTGTAACCCATCCACTTTTTAAAAGTCACACATCTAAAGTACTAAATGTTTAAGTGGGTCAATAAAGTTTTTATATAAACGTTGTTGGAAGAAATTAAAAATGAACCTTAATGGGAAGTTGGAATTAGTCCTGTAGAGCCTGGATTGAGACTCTTATTATTATTTCCCATTCTTGTAACAGAGGCCAGAATCCACCATGCTTTCTTCCCTTGTTTTCAATTGAGAATCACCTTTCTCTCTCCCTTTCTGCACACCTACACACTCACTCACACACCACACACATACTTCACCCCCACACCATTGTTATCATGTCCTAGGTATCTTCCTTCCTTATCCACTTATTCCCTCACCTTTGTTTTAACTCTGGGAACTGCTTTTTCTTGAAAGGCCGTCTGTAATTCTCAGTCTATTTTCCTACATCCTGGTTTTATTTCATTTGTATCCTGTCAAACCTCAGGGAGATCAGCTTTATTGTCTTTCTTGCTCTTCCAACATAATTATTCCTCCATCCTTTTTTCTTCCCTTAATCTGCTCCATTGAGGTTCAGGTCTTTTAACTGAATCAGTGTTTTGTTAGTTCTGTTGCAGTCATTAACTGAACATCCTAATGACTCCTTTTCCTTATCCTTCAGACTTTAGCTGCTGATGTACAGTTTTATTCTCCATCTTCAGCTCTTCATGGTCATAGCTTACTCTAGTGCATCTATATGGAAAGCAACAAGTCGATCTGAAATAAGTGTTTGTTCCTTGATTGCTCCATTTTCAGTGACCTTCACTTCTCATCAGCAATTCACTGTAATTTCCTCTTCTTCAAAATTGTACTTCTCATACCATGACCTTTTCTTCACCTGTTAACCCTTCTACTTTCTCTAGTGTATCAGTAGTCTCCTTTTATCTTTTCATTTATCCAGCTTAGATTTCATGGACTTTTTTTCTTGGTACTAGGGATTGAACTGAGGGGCACTAAACCACTGAGCCACATCCCCAGCCCTATTTTTGTATTTTATTTAGAGACAGGTCTCACTGAGTTCCTAAGCATGTCGCCATTGCTGAGGCTGGCTTTGAACTTGTGATCCTCCTGACAGCCTCCTGAGCCTCTGGGATTACAGGCATGCGCCATTGTGCCCGGCTGATTTCATGGTCTTTAATAATTTTAGTATCATTTTATTTAGGGGAGGGTATCTTCAGTGACTGTTGTTTCTCCTGGCACCTTTTGGTTAGAACCTTAATCCTGTATGCAATAGTTAATGCCTTTTCCTGAATGGCTGCCTGTTGCTAGAGAAAGTCACAGAAAAAAGTGGAATATTTTACCCTAAATTCATTGTTATAAGTACTATCCAACACTTGCCCTAATTTTTACGTTCAACTCATTCTTATTTGAGCAACAGTTATTGAAAATCTTACTCACTTTCCAGATCTTTCTACTTTTCTCATCCAACCTCAGTCCCTGCAGGTAACTAGCTACTATGTTAAAGAGAAAATAGAAGCAATCTATTAGGAATTTTCATCTCCAATTCCTAAACATAAAAATCTGCCTTCTTTGGCAATACAGGAGCCTTTTTCTAATCTTAGTTCAGTTTCTACCTGTGCTTTAGACTCTATCCTTTTTACCTTCGCAAAAATTTAAATATGGGTGATTTCTTCGTCATGTATTCAACTGATTCCTTTCATTTATCTTTTTCATTAACTTGATGATCCCACATCTCCGTTCTATCATTCTACTGCATTTCTCCTTTTCCAACCAAACATCTTTAAAAGAATTATTTGTACATATCTACAGTCCCTTGCCTAAATCTCTTCGGGCCAGATTTGATTCAGATTTATGAATCTATTTGGATTTAGAAAAGCATTACCATGTATGTACCATGTGTGGTGTCAGTAGCTCTAGTGAGTTGTAGAGCAGCACCCTGTAATCAAACAAATTGCTATTTCTGCTCTAAAGTGTGGGGCTTTTCACTTTAAGTGAGATAAATAAGGATTGTGTACAAATAGTCTCACTTTAGTTATTAAAAAACTTCAATTTTTCATTGCTTGTGCATTTTGATGTTAGTGATGAGAGGTAGTGGATATATACTTTTGTTTTCTCACCTTCTGTTTTTTTTTTTTAAACCCATTCTTGTGTTTACTTTTCCTTCCTTTCTTCAAATGATTTTTGCTAATTCAACCAGTGACCTTTTTCTGAAGTGATCATTTCACCAGTGGATGTTTTCAGTTCTCAGTTGATTGACTGGCCAGCACCCTCAGATCCTGGTGATGCCAACTTTATCCAATACTCTTCCCTTGGCTTCATTGGTACCAACTTTTGCTGTCTGTCCTTTACCATGCTGCAGGCTATCATCCTCCTTGGACCACTTTTTTTTTAAAACAACTCTCTCCTTTGATGATTGTCTCTGTTGTCAACTACCAATTAGGTGTTAATGAATCACAAATACATGCTCCAGCTCTGACCTCTTTTAGTGTGATCAATATGTTCAACTGCCTACTTGACATTCCCTTTTAGAGATCTCGGAAGGTTCTAATCTCATGATTTTCCTGTGCCCAAACTGGTTGTCCCTTCGCTTTCTCCTCCTCTTTGTTTTTCTGCTTTCACCATTTGCTTATCTCATTTTGGTAGTATCCATTTCTGTAGATCAAACACCAGGGTCTTTGGTGTGGCCTAAAGGACCTGCATGGCTCACCCTGCCCACCCCTCCAGCTTCACTTAGCTCTCCTGCTTTCACTCACTTTGAAGTACCATGCTTTCTCCTACAACAGGGCCATTATAATAGGAACTACTCTGTTTGGTGTGCACTTCCTTTGTATGCCAGAAAATTTCTTTTTTACAACTTAGCTCCAGTTCTCACTTTCCTAGAGAAGCTCTCTAATTTATGTGCTGTATCATCAAATCTTAGGGTACTATGTATGAATTTTTTGGGGGGAGGTACTGGGGATTGAGCCCAGGGGCACTTAACCATTAAGCCACATCCCCAGCCCTTTTTAAAAAATATTTTAATTTAGAGGCAGGGTCTTGCTGAGCTGCTTAGGGCCTTACTAAGTTGCTGAAGCTGGCTTTGAACTTGTGATTCTCCTGCCTCAGCTTCCTGAGATGCTGGGGTTACAATCATGCGCCGCTTTGCCCATCACTATATATGAATTCTTTATGACACTAGTAACAGTTTTAATTTTGCATTTTTTGAACTATTTAATGTTTCTTCAATATACTGTTAAGTTCTTTGAGCACAAGCATTATATCTGCTCTTGTTCACCATTGTATTTCCAGCATAGTGCTTAGCATGTAGGAGGCAAACAGTAAACATTCTGAGTGAACTCTGGACATTATCTTTCTGAATTAAGTAGTTTCTGTGCATTTACCAAATGTAGTAATGTATTTTTTACAGTTTTATGTGTATTTAATCCTGATAGTACTCTTTTTGGAAATTATGAAGATAAATTTTTTAAAAAATTGAATGTATTATATAAGGATCAGATATATATTTCATCTAGCTCATAATTTCTTTGATGTTAACTCAGTTTTCTAGATCAACCTCTTTCCCATATTTATAGTTTCCATATATCTTACTAAGTCTAGTGTATATAAGGAAAATATATGTAGTTTTCTAACAAGCAGACTCTCAGCTTGTTCACTAGTTTATAAATTTCACAGGATTAAAAATAATTGAGCCATCTGCTAACTGAGCAAACAGTTTTAGTGTTTTGAAAGTGTGTGGTAGGAGAGGGAGTTAGATGTTCTAGATACAATGTCAGAATAGGGCTCAGTGCAGAAACCACTTTGTGACCTCTTAATACTGAAACTTAATAGTCAGTTCAAAATTAGGAAGAGATTTGGTGGAAGTTAAGCAAAGGAGAGTCTTGACAATGGGGAATTTCCCAGAATGGGGTGATAGAATTTCTTTCTCACCAATTTTTTTTAAGAGAAAAGATATGTATTTATAAAGACATAAATTCTGTGAAAATTATCATGGTCTATAATTTATATAACATGTAATATATATTTCTAGAAATTAACTTTAATTAACCTTTTATATTTTACTCTTTAATTAGGAAAATCAATAGGATCTCAGTCATCTCGAAATGAATCTGAAATTGTGCCAAAAGTTGCTAAAATGACTGTATCTGGAAAGAAGCAAACTATGGGATTTGAAGTACCTGGGTAAGATTTTAAGTCTCTGTCCCCCCATTTTGAAACCAATATTGTGTCCTGTTAGCCTATTTGAAAGAGAATGTCTATTAATTTTACATAATATAACATTGGCATTGAAGTATCCCATGTCCTCAGTATAACATAGTACAAAGAGAAGGGGATGAAAATTAGGCTTGAATTCTATAGCCTTGTCTGTGTATTACTCCATCTCACTGTTAATTTCCTCACATAAATAATTTCTTATTTTGTGAAAGCTAGCATGTTGGGGTAGGGAATTTCTTATACCATTAGGTGGCATAAGTAATTGGGGTTTAAGAGTTACTTGGAGTCAGTGAATCATAAAATCACTAATTAAAGTTTTAATAAATAAAACATTTAAGCTCTTCTAGATTTTCTTATTGAATAAAATGTGTCATTGTAGAAATAACAAAATGAAACCTACCTAGAATTTCAAATATCTACTGAAATTAATAAAAAGTCATAAATTAGTAGAGCTGTTCTTTTTTTTTTTTTTAAATCAAGTCTCTAGAGTTCTTCCACGAGTCTATATACAAGGAAAGTGAATTGCTTGAGTCTCACATTGTTTAAAAACATTGAAAAAAATTTTAACCTCTTAAAATTTTTTCAGATTTTCATTCATTCCTTATGTCTACTTTTACTTAATAATTTTCTGTATTTTGCCCCTCAAAAAGAGAAGAAAATTCAGTGTTACCAAATATAAATAATGGAGTTTTTTTAAAGTATAACTTTATTTTTATTTATTAATTTGTATGTGGTACTGAGGTTCGAACCCAGTGCCTCACCCGCGCTAGGCAAGTGCTCTACCGCTGAGCCACAACCCCAGCCCCTGGAGGAGTTTTTTTTTTCATTTCAAGAAAAAGAAGCTCAGCAGCCTTATCTTTTCTCTTACACTGTTCTCTTTTATAAATTAATAGGAGTGTCATGTGTTGGGCAGAATATTAATGATCACCTATTTCAATTTTTTACTTTTATAAAAGGAAGATTTTATTCATTTGATTTAAAATCCAGGATGGGAAAGGACTCAGGATCTAGTATCTAGTAAGCATTCAGTGTATAGTAGTTCAATGATTGGATGAAAGAAAATGTTGATTTTTATTTTAAGTAAGCTTAATCGGTTAAAATAATTGTGATTATTAAGTTGTGATTCAGTTACAAAAGATGTTCTGGTTTAGTCTCAAGAAAGCACATAGAAGCATAACAAAACACTTTTTAGTGGCGATTTCAGTATTACAGTTTGATTTCCAATGATGTCTTTAAAAAAGTACAGGATAAGCCGGGCGCGGTGGCGCAAGCCTGTAATCCCAGCACTTACGGAGGCTGAGACAGGAGAATCGCGAGTTCAAAGCCAGCCTCAGCAACGGTGAGGCGCTAAGCAACTCAGTGAGACCCTGTCTCTACATAAAACACAAAATAGGGCTGGGGATGTGGCTCAGTGGTCAAGTGCCCCTGAGTTCAATCTCCAGTACCAAAAAAAAAAAAAAAAAAAAGTACAGGATAATTAACATTTTGAGAACTAAGTAGCCTTTAAGATATTTTTGTTTTGGTAATTTTATCATTCTAAGCCCTTTTGTATCTATACAAATCAGCAGCTTGATAAGTCAGTCTTTTTCTTAATATTATAGCAGACTTTCAAGTTGCATAGGTTTAGTATAGTGTCTGGATATTGGGAATCAAATGCATAAATGCATACCTATTTTTAAGGTTAAAATAATCCAATATAAAACTACAAGTTTGGTTCTTATTTAAGCTTTTGCGCTAATAATGCATATCACAAAGTGTTTATTATTGATGAGATCATTTCTGAGAGAAAGTGGATTAAGATGTACTTTAAAAGTAGAGATAAAATTTATGTAAGTTATTCTGACAATCTGGCTTATTAGACAGCAAGTAATGTATGGTACAGAATAGTATTTCTTTATTTAGAAATGGAATGTGAAAAAGTTGGAACATGTAGGTTATTTAACTTGAGTTCAGCCTTTTTGTGACTTTTGAAATTGCAAATCTTTGGATTAAAAAAGGTATACAATATGCATAATTTCTCAAATTTAGGGCTTTTTTTTTCTTCCTTTTTTTTTTTTGGTACTAGAGATTGAACGTGGGGTACTTAACTATTGGGCCACAGCCACAGATTTTTTTTTTTTAATTATTTTTCATTTTGAGACAGGGTCTTGATAAGTTGCCTAGAGTCTCCCTAAGTTGCCGAGGCTAGCCTTGAACTTGTGATCCTCCTGCCTTAGCCTCCCTAGTTGCTGGGATTATAGACATGTGCCACCTCAACTGGCTCAAATTTAGTTTTAAAATCTAAAAAATAAGTCTATTAAAAGTCACATTTACAGATAATTTATTAAGTTTGCTTGGAAACCAAAACTCTCTAAAATAAAGAACTCTTTTAAGATAATGTAGAATTTGTATTAACAAAATATATGCAAGTAAATATATGCAAGTTTAGGTCAGAAGATTGCATAGAACAAATACCCTACACTTAACCTCTTAAATTTAAATTAGCAGCTTCTAGATTCATTTTATTAATAGTCTCACTTTTGGAAAGATAGTGTAGGAAAAAAAAGAAACTAGTTATTTTATAATATTAGATAAGGTTACAAAATCATACCAGAAAGCACCTGAACAAAATTTAACCAATTTATTCTTTCACTCACACCGGACAGTAATTATAGGTGTGAATCTAGAATGGTCATTTTTAGACCTTTCTTGAAGGTTTTTCAAATTTTTAAACATTGATTTTTGTCATAATATGGGGAAATTTTTATTAAGTGCAGGCTTTCCTAAGGATGCTTTTCTAATTGCTTTGGTTACTTTCCTCTAACACTATATAATTTTAATGAATTAATTTGCACCTTAAGATTTACCTGAAAGGGAATGTTATACTGAAAGTGAGAGAAAAGCAAACCTTTCCTGCTACGGAATTGTAAATGAAACAGTCAGGTCAGCCCTGTGTTTTGTGAAGCCCTTCCTACCCAAGTAGCCCCTCTGAGGGTTTCCTGGATTGGTGAGCATGCTGAACTTCAAGGACCTGCTCGCTCTGTCAGCCATAGCTATCTACTCTTACCTGTTTTTCATATGGATTTAGCCTAAGCTTTCCTCTCAAGAAAAGATTCTGTAGCTAAGAACAAAAAGATTTGAAGCCAGAGATTGAGATTTCTCCTAGGTCTGATCAGAACCAGAGCCTATGGCTAGTCATTTGGGTAGAATACTTTCCTTGTAGTTTGCATATGTATTTTTTTATTTGTTCAAATTAGCTATACATGACAGTAGAATGCATTTTGACATGTCATGTATAAATGGAGTATAACTTCTCATTCTTCTGGTTGTACATGATGTAGAATCACACCAGTCATGTAATCATAAATGTATATGGGGTAATAATGTCCGATTCATTCTATTATGGTTCCTACCCTCATACCCCCTCCGCTCTCTTCACTCCCCTCTGCCTAATGCAGAGTACCTCTGTTTTTCCCTAACCAACCCCTTTATTGTGAATTATTTTTAATCTAACACTTAACACCTTTAAGTTTGATTTAAAAGTGTGGGGGACAGCGTCTACATTCTAATTTTTCCTGGTAGTTCAAGATGGAGCTCATCTGTCCAAGCAGTGCTAAAAAATGAACATCTAAATTGGTTAGAAGAAATTTGAAAAACAAAGTGAGAATGGATATGAGGAGTTTTTTTTGTTAGTTTGTAGTACTAGAAATTGAAGCCAGGGATGTTGTACTACTGAGCTACATTCCCTGCCCCATTTTTCTTTTTTCTTATGAGACAGGGTCTACCTAAGTTACCCAGGCAGGCCTTGAACTTGCATTTC
The DNA here is from genome assembly GCA_028644305.1 of Xerus rutilus. Classification (NCBI taxonomy): domain Eukaryota; kingdom Metazoa; phylum Chordata; class Mammalia; order Rodentia; family Sciuridae; genus Xerus; species Xerus rutilus. The sequence goes on from CM053406.1 coordinate 26,051,353, forward strand.
TCCTGCCTTAGCTTCTCCAGTAGATGAGATTACAGGCATATGCCACTAGTGAGGTTTTTTGTGAAGTTGCAAATATTATTAATATGTCTCTTTTCCTAAGGAATAAGGTGGAGGGTTACTGTTGAGCCTATAAAGCTGTCCTGAGAGGGTAAAAGTCATCTGTTTTTTGTTAACAGTGGACAAGAAGGAAATAGATTTAGTCTCCTTGCACATTTCCATTTTACTGTAGTCTTGGTCAGCTCCATTTGAGTTGGATATAATTGGCTTTATTTTTAATAACTTGCAATTTAACCTGCTATTAGTCCTAATTCTATTTATCCTAGTTGTTAAAGGAAGTGCAAAGCATAGTATAATCTGGTTGATGAGGTTGCATTCTTTATGACCATACATGGGATGAGGTACTGGTGCTACTCTTCAGGGAGAAGTCAGTCACCGAGCTGATGAAGCACTGAGGGCAGTGTTTACTCTTGGAGGCATAGTCATTGTCAAGGAGAGGATAAATTAAGTAGAGGGTCTTGTCTCTACTTTATATATTTGAATCTCTCATTAGAGTGTAAGCTTTTATGAACCATAGATAATTACTTCATTTCTGTATCCTTTTTTTTTCACAATGTCATTACCTATTCTATGTTGTAGATTTTAGTAAATCAAATGCTTGCTGAACAAATGAATATAAACTCTTCTGAAAAAAGTTTTAAGAAACAGTAGACATTTAGTGATATTTCTCTTAAGCTTAGTATTTGAGCAGAAAAGGTTATAGTCCTGTTGAAAGGATGAGTTAGTGGTAAAATGATTTTTTTAACACGTTTATCTCCATTAACATATTTGGTGCTATTTTTATAAAATATCTCCTTTATGTCATCTATTGTGACAGGGTTGATTATATGGCAAAAGCTATGAGTTTGGACTTTGAATTTCAGTTATTTTATAGTATACCTTTGTCCTATTTAACTTTTGGTAGCCTTTTTCTCTTGGGAGTCTGTATTTATGTGGTTTGGGTCTGACTATCATTTCTATCTTAACAGACATTAGGCACTTACAAGGGATAATTTTTGGTCTGGAATGTAAAGAATTTTGAAGAGGCATCTTTGCTACCTTTATGATGCTACAGGACATCAGTCAATTTGGTTTCAAACACTTCTTTCCTATATGCTCTCTGTAGAGTAACTTCTGAAGAAAATGGTCATAGTTTCCAGACACCTCAAAAAGTACCTCCTGGTGAAGATACCAGCATTGCTTCTTCTGATGTTCTTGACGCCGTTTCTAAATCATCTCTTCCACCTCAAAACATTCAAGCCTCCGAAGAACAGAATTTGACACCAGCAGCAGTGAAAAAGGGTGGCAAGCTGAGACAGCAAATAGATGTGAAAGCAGAACTGGAGAAACGGCAAGGAGGGAAGCAACTCCTCAACCTGGTAGTCATTGGTATGCCCTCTGTTCCTCTGGATTGTCAGTCAGCTCTGTTAGCCTGACTGTTGTCTAGAGGCAGCAGGGAGACTCTCAATGTCTCTGTGGGTATAATGGACATAATACAAGGGGGCATTGCATCATAATGCTTTCTGGTTACCCTGGGTGAAATAATGCCAAGTTCCCAATCATTAGATTTGGTTTGTGGCATTTTCATTTTGTGAATATTTTGAAAATGGCGTTTTTCAAATTCGTTTGAAAATGGATTTCCCCAAAATCCAGGAAATTTCCTCCCTCCTCGAAGAGATGTGTCCCCCCCCAACTCTCTTTAGATGTTTTAACTGTCATTTGTTATAAAATTGGTATTTATTACTCTAAACACTGACCTGTACTGTTGAGTCATACATCCATTCAGTGCCTCAATGTGAACAACATCTGGAAATGTACCTGGTATTAATCCTGAATCAATTTTCCTTAGGTCACGTTGATGCTGGGAAAAGTACCCTGATGGGCCATATGCTTTATCTTCTGGGTAATGTAAACAAAAGAACTATGCATAAATATGAACAAGAATCTAAAAAGGCTGGCAAGGCTTCATTTGCATATGCATGGGTCTTGGATGAGACTGGTGAAGAAAGGGAAAGGTAGTTACTTTTAAAATTATTAGTTTGAAATGATAATCTTTTAAGTGTGTAATAGTGTTAAATATGTTAAATATACCATGAAATGCTTTTAATGATAAGGGAAATATTTTTATTGTTCACCACAATTACTTTTTTCCCCTTTTGAATTCTGTGAGAATAGATTAAAAAAATGTTTATCAAAAACAAATTAAGGGGGCTGGGATTGTGGCTCAGCGGTAGAGCGCTTGCCTCGCATGCGTGGGGCCCTGGGTTTGATCCTCGGCACCACATACAAAGCAATAAAATGGAGACATTGTGTCCATCTACAACTAAAAAAAAATATATATATATATATAAAAAAAAACAACAAATTAAGACAGAAAGAAGAGACAGATAACTGAAGCTAATTTTTCTATAGGAGAGGTTTCAGTTGTCATTTCTCCAAGTATATACCAAATTGTTTTGATTTTGAATTAAAGTTATGAGTGAGACTTGTAATCTTATATCAGGTTATAAAGGAACGATTAACTGCAGTAAGCTGTCTTTTGTCTGGATTCAAAATGACCAATGAATTCAAAATGCCAGACTGAATTTGTTTTATACTCTATATACTATGTTTTTATGAAATAGTGAATAACGACATAATTAAACCTATATCCTACTGTACAGATATAATCTAGCCAGTTGTTCCTTATGTCTCTGTTTTGGTTCTTAATACTAATTTTGGAGGGATTCTAGCAGGACAGTTTGGATACATACTTCTGGGAAAAGAATAGTATTTCTTTTGAAGTCTTTTTAGAGTGGCTATATAAATCATATTAGGGCTATTAGGGATGGGTACCCAAAGAACACATTAATAATTAAATGAAATGGCAGATATACCAACTATGTTATGATAATGACTAATAACCTATGAAGTCCTGTGAAAGTCCTGAATTAACAAAGGGATTGAACTGTGTTCCCCAGTGTCTTCAATCTGAATATGATAAGAGAATATATTTAGATTTTTATACTTTTTTGTGTGTATCTTTATTTTCTTGAGGTTTTCTATTATATTAGGTAATTCTCAATAAAGCAGGCCACAGTATTTCTTAGCTCCTCTGATAAATAGAAATTTATATCATAGTGGTCTTTTTTTCCTTATAGGTATCTTTTAAACTTTGTATAGTATCACAAACCTGTTTTTCACCCTAGTAAGAAAAACTATGCAATTGCAAATTTTAGGAAAATATTAGAAGCTTAAATAATTTCTTCCTGGTTAACAAGGAGATTTTTATATGCCTTTTAGTTTCCTTCATGCCATCTAGTTAAATAGGAAAAGAGATTGAGAACAGTATAACTGAAGTTAGAATGACTTGGTTAAATTTACTTAATATGTAAGTTAAACTGACAGTGAGCTAATAATCTACTTGATGGCTATAGTGATTAATCGTTTTAGTTTTTTGAATACTGTGTGTGCTAGTAAGCAGTCATAGTTTTGCTACTGTTAGTTCTCTATTGCTTAGCATGATATAATTTTTAGAATATTTTTTAATTTTATAGATAGCAGAAGCTTCCGGGTACATATAAGTTTTAACTCACTCCCTATAAATTCCCGATAGCATTTTAAAAATATGTTATGTTGCTTACTCAATCTTGTTAAATATTTGTATCCTCTGTTCTCAGATGTTGAAGAACAGAAATTAGTGAGCTAAGTGACATTTTCTTGTTCTCAGCATTACAAATTCAGACTAGAGCCAGATCTGAAGAGTATGCTTGGGTCACATAGTCTGGGGAGGAACTCAGATGGTGATGGTTCATGACTCCTGAAGGTGCCTGTGGTTCCTAGACGATTTGAAGATTATTGAAGAGAATTACGTATCACTTTGGCAAACTCAAATGGCTCATGGTTTCAGATTAAACTCAAAGGGCTTGGCCAAGGAGACCCACAGTTACCTTACTGCCAGGATGAACCTATTGTTTATTGTAATTATTGGGATTCTTTTGGTAATAAAAAGAAGTGCTGTTTTTTGATATTTTCAGTGATCCTGGGGCAAACCTTATTTCTTGTTCACATGATTTCCCTTTCTGAATCCCAGAGTTCTAGAATGACTCAGTATTCTTGTAGATTTTCCCTGTGCTTTTGACATTTCCCATTTTCTAAATGTAAAATATTGATTGACTTTTCAAATGGAAGTTTTATAAGTTTATTCCTATGATTAGTGAAGTAGAACACAAGGAACACTACCTATTGATAGTGGTTTTTCATTTTATCTTCTCATGCTTGGTATATATTTTTCTCCCATCTAGAAGTGACCTAGTGTAGCTTTCTTTGTTCATAATTTATACTTTTTGTCATAAAAAAATTAAGGAATTGGGAATAACCTATCACTTTGATTGAACTCTTACTGTATTCACAACTTTATTTTAAAGCCATATGGGTATCATTCTATGGTCTATTTAATAAACTTTCTATCATTAAAAATTTAGATTATTTAGCCTATTCATAAATAATTTAACCCATATCACTGATTATTTATAATAATAACATTCTAATCATTTTATGTTTTGTTTAAGGGGAGTAACAATGGATGTTGGGATGACAAAGTTTGAAACTACTACCAAAGTTATTACATTAATGGATGCTCCAGGCCATAAGGATTTCATTCCAAATATGATTACAGGAGCAGCCCAGGTACCAGATATTTTCTTAATTTTATAATCTATGTATCTAAAACTTTCTAAAACCATTTCTTATGTATTATGAAGAAACAAATATGAATTTCTTTGTAGTTAAAAATAATGGTAAGGTAATTAAAGAAGTGTAGCCTTATATTTCACTGTTGATAAGATGGAATGACTATTTCAAGATCTGCTTTATTACTCTACATTCAAGTCCTGTATCTTTTTAAGGAACTAATTTGTGCAGAAATAATGAAGGTTGGGGTTCACTACCAAGTGATTTATTTACAAAAGTTTTTTATTATTTATTTTTAAAGAGTTTATTCATTCATAAATGTGAAAATGCAAATTAAAAATCTAAAAGCACTATTTCCCACCAGTCTGGCAAAGAGCAGAAAAGTCCCAAACACATGGCTAGCTGTCATACAAGCATGTGACAATTGTGACAACTGGAACTATCTCCTGTACTGAGGGCAATTCAGATTTTATTTACTTTCTATAAGGATTAGAAAACAATTGTAATTTGTACACTTATAGGATTCTTAATAAGTATACTGAAAAAAATGTCAAAGATGTATTATTTTAAGTAATTTAAACAATAGGGCATTTTCTTTTATAATGGATTATTATCAGAAAATATGAAGAGTTCAGAAATTTGGCTGTGTAACACTGAAAGAAGTCTGACTTCAAGCAGTTGGCTCAATTTTATTCATTGAAAGGGAATATTTATAAGCATTACCAACCTAAAAAGGATATTATATGAATAAATTAAAACATATGTGGCTATAATCTTAGAACTTGGGAGGCCAAGGCAGGAGGATCACAAATTTTGAGACCCTGTCTCAAAATAAAAAATAAAAAAAGGGACTGAAAATGTAGCTTAGTGGGAGAGTTCCCTAGGCTCAATGCCCAGTACCAACAAAAGAAAAGAAGTGTGTATGTGTGTGTGTGTGTGTGTATGTGTGTATTTGAAGAAGAGAAATTATTTGATTCAAGAAAGTTAATATAGAATTTTAGAATATTAATTTAAGATACATGGACTGAATGTTATAAAAGGTCAAAATGATTTAGTACCTAATATGGGTAGATAATGTGCTAGGTGTTCATTATGCATTCAGTGTAATATAATCCTTATAAGAACTCTATGAGGAGGGGCTGGGATTGCGGCTCAGTGGTAGAGTGCATGCCTCGCATGTGTGAGACACTGGGTTCGATCCTTAGCACCACATAAAAATAAATGAATAAAATAAAGATATTTGTGTCCATCTACAACTAAATAAAATATTTTTTAAAAAAGAACTCTATGAGGGATATATTTTCTCCATAATATACCTATGAAGTGTATCTTTACCAAAGGATGCAATATAGTTTTAATTTCTTCTATTTCCTTTTATGTTATTTTGTGTGTGCACACGTGTGTATTTTTCAATACTTACTGAATGCTCTTTATGTGCCAACCCCAGTGGAAAGCAGTGTGGGGATATGATAATGACAGAGCACATTTTGATACTTTCGTGGGAGAGGTAAACTCCAGAAAAAGCAGCAATGTGTTGGAATTCTAGAACTTGAGAATCCAGAGTTAGCATAGAGATCATTTATTCCAAACTCCTTATGGAATAAGGGTGGGAAAGTATTTTAGAAATTATCTAATTGAATTTCATTATATTCTATTATATTCCAAATGCATAGGCTTTTGAGCTCCCAAAAGACAATAGCATTGAAAGTATATTAATAGAAAAATTTGCCCAGCAGTTGTTTGAGAGATTAGGTAGAGCACTTATGGCATCAAGTGTAGTATTAATAGGAATTCAGTGAATTTCAGATTTGAACCTAAGAAGGTAAAATTTAGAGTTATTAGCAAAACCTGATGAGAAAGAAATTTTATAATTATTGATCCTAGAATTTATAAGCTTAGAGAGAGTCTGTGTTTACTCCTTGTTGTCTTGTGACTAGACAACTTTCCTGAGGTGTCAGACATGTTAGTGACTTAAAGTATGAGTAGAAGAGCCCATTTTCAAATTGATTGCTCTAATTCTTACTCTTTTTTTTTTGAACTGAGGATTATTCCTATAGGCTCTTAACCCCAGACGGATATCCCCAGCCCTTTTTGATTTTTGTTTTGAGACAAAGTCTCACTAAGTTGCTGATCCTGACTTTGAATTTGCAATCCTCCTGCCTTTGCCTCCCGAGGGATTAAAGGCCTGCACTACCATGCCTAGCCTTGTTTGTACTCTTAACTAAGTGATCAGAAGAACTGAATCTCATTGAAAAAGTTAGAGATCAGCATTAGGAGTTATGAAGAATTAGAAATGAATACTACACTTAAGAGGAGAAGTAGAAGGATTATTTGGATAAGAGTAAGAAAAACAAGTAATAGTGTAAATGCCTTAACAAACAAAGCATATGGATGATACTTTTAACTTAAATCATAATCTGTTTAAGAGCTTAGTATCTCATAAATTATTAACTTACTTTATGTCCATTTCATTTCCCATTATGGTGAGAATTGAATGTAAATATATGTGAAATTCTTTAAAAACTGGACAGCACAAACATTGTCATTGAGGAAGCAACAAAGAGAAACACTGTTGTGGACTATTTGTGACCAAAACCAACACTTAGTGACATGGGTGGAATATCAGAGAACCCTTGCAAGAAAGTGATGATCAATCTGAGATAACTAGCGAAAGGAATGTGATGACATTTGGTCATTGTATGCTGGATTACCGAGAAGCAGATAGATTTCTTTGAGAACAGGTGGGCACTCAAGGCAAAACCGTGAAAGGGAAAGTGAATGTTCTTTAAAAAATGTCCCAACAGTGCATTGACAAATAAATGATAAAAACAAAAATGGAAAGACATTTATGGTTATGTAAACTGTTTATTGCAGTTTTACAGTCTGCATCCACCACATGCAATAAAGAACCATCAACACAAAAGAATAATGGGAAGCTGCAAAGCTAGATTCAGTAAGACTAACAAGGAAAACCAGCTACCCTAGCATTAGCTTTTTTCTTCTTTTTTGTGTAATTTGAGTATGAAAGGAGAACTGTCTTTCTGATTCACAAAATGATCCACAAAGGTTAGAAAATTTTGTTATACAGAGTTCTTTTTCAGCAGTTGTTGGGGATGAATATTATTTTTTGAAAACTCCTTCGCTCATAATTTTTCACCATTGTAAACAATACTCTGATGAATATCTTTGTAGATCCATAGTTATTTATCTAGGATAAATCCATAGAAGTGAAATGTGCATAATTTTTGCTTGCTATGAAAATGCCCTCCAGAAAGGTGGACACTTTTAAAGAGTCCACAGAGCATGCCTGTCTTGTGGCACCCTAACCTAAGGTGAATAATTTAGTCTTAAATCTTTAATGTCGAGACTTATAAAAACAGAATGCAGGGTGGGGGGAGTTTACCCATGTATTTTAAATTTCCCTTTTTTTTCTCCTTTTTTTTAGTTCTAACAATTTTAAATTTTTTTGTTGGTTGGCTATCTGTATTTCTTTAACAGATTGCTTGCTTGTATCTTCACTAATTTTCTAAGGAGTTGTGTTTTTTTTCTTTTTTGATGAAGATTCTACATTGATATTATAGCTTTTACTTTATAGGTTGAAAATAATGTCCCTGTTTACTATATTTTCATTTTGTTTTTTTTTTCCCTCTTCTACCTAAAGGTTAGGTAATCAATCATGCAATTTCTTGTTCTTTATATTACTACTTCTTGTGTCGTGTGGGTACATGCTAGTACTTTTTTTTTTTTTAATCCATTTGTGGAATCCCTTTGTTTGATCTGTTGTGCTATTTGGTGTCATGTTGGGTTCAGTTAGGGTCTGCCTTTAAACTCTAACCAGTTAATTGAATAATTTGACTTTTGAATTAAGGTATTGTGGCATTATTTTTATTGACTGTTTTCTGTTCTTTAGGCAGATGTAGCTGTTTTGGTTGTAGATGCTAGCAGGGGAGAGTTTGAAGCTGGATTTGAGACTGGAGGACAAACACGAGAACATGGCCTTTTAGTCCGTTCTCTTGGAGTGACACAGCTTGCAGTTGCAGTCAATAAAATGGATCAGGTACCGGTGGGCTTTGTGAGAATTTGTTTAGATGCTAATTAAGAGAATATTCTGCCCATATAGATGATTGCAGGTGTGACTAGTGCACATTTAACTAACCAAGTTGCTGTATTTTTCAAAATAATACCATTTTCCTGAGATGAAATAAATGAGATATTAATAATGTTTAAGGAAGAATATCTTCATATTTTCTCAAAATATATTTTTGAAACCTAAAAATTGTTTTAAATTATAAAATAATATACGTTTATTGTAGTAGAAATTGGGAAATCATTTTGTATATTCATCCAACTTATTTTTTAGATAAGAATCTTTTTATATTGGGTTATAGTATATTACAATTTGTTTTTTTAAAAATGATGATGTTCTTATCCATGTTTGCAAGTAATTAATAACCATTAGATAAAAGGTTATTTTTAGTATCTTTATTCTAGTCTGTTTTCATGATGTGGTTTATCCAAATAGGCCTCTAGTTTTGAAGATTTCCAATAGTTTTTTTGTATGTATGAACATATACTCAGAAATTGTTTATTCTAGAGAAGTTTCTGGGTCTAAGGACATATACCTTTTAAGACTTGCTGAATATGTCCCAATGCCTTTGGGAAATGTTCTGGTTATCTTGGCACACATGGTACATTTACTTTCCCAAATGCCTATTAATGCTGAAATAATTAAAAAATCATTTTCCAGTTTGATATATAAAACATAATATTTATCTTTTTAAAATGTACTCTTCTGGTCTGGGGTTGTGTCTGTGGTAAATTGCTTGCTTTGCACATGTGAGGCACTGGGTTAAATCCTCAGCATTGCATAAAAAATAAATAAATAAATAAAATGCACTCTTCCATAAATTTTTATATTAAAATATTTTTCATTTGGGAACTATTTGTATAATTTGCTGATTTTCATTTTGTTTATGGTATATTTTAGACGTGAACTTAAATATGTAAACTTTTCTTTTTGACTTCTTTATTTTTAGGTATTTTTTTGAAATATAAGATCAGATAAATATTCATCCATAGTCTCTATTAAGTCTCTTATACTATCACTATTACATGTATTTTTATTTCCTAGCAGTTTCTGTATGAAAAATTTCAAATGTAAAGTAAATCAATTTTATAGTGAATATCCATATTTTATCCAGTATTTAAGATTCTTACATTTGCTTGATTAGCTTTTTCTATAATTTTTTTATCCATTTATGACTACATCTTACTTGTCATGTGTTTCCACACAAGTTACAGTCATTAATATAATTAGCCCTAAATATTGCACATCATTATCTAGAGTTAATATTACATATACTTTTTTAGTCCAATTGGCTGGGGTGGGTATCATTAATTTTATTTTATTCTAGTAGTTAATCCAAGTAAAATTTAATCAATTGTTCACTTTTTCTCTGCAAATTTGAAATACATTTTGCCTATGCAAAAAATTCTAGGGCTAATACTTGCCAAATTCTATTGTTATGTTGTATGTATGTATGAATAACAACAAATGCTACCATATGTACAACTATAATGCACCATTAAAAATATGGAAAAATAAATAAAGTTGCAGCCTTTCTGGCCTGATCCATTAAAAAAAAAAAGAAAATCTAGGGCTGGAGATGTAGCTCTGTGGTAGTATGTTTACCTAGCATGAATAAGGCCCTGGGTTTAGTCCTTGGCACTGGAAAAAAAAATGTAAATGTATTGTTTATAGTCTTTCTATTTTAGGAAAGATTAATTTTAGGTCATGTTAATGGTAATATCTTATATTCTGAATTTTAATTGTAATAGATTTCATACTTAATAGATTCTATATTTTATATAGTCTTGATTATATTTTATTGCAGAAATTTAAATTTTATTTATCATGTTCTGAAGGATAATTCTAAAAATAAATCGGATCTTTATCAGGTTAATTGGCAACAAGAAAGGTTTCAAGAGATAACTGGAAAACTTGGGCACTTTCTTAAGCAAGCAGGTTTTAAGGTATGATAATTTTAGATTTATTTGGTTATTACTTTCTATAAATCAGCTTATGAGAAAAAAACCTAATACTTTCATATTCTTGCCTTATTTGAATAAATTTAATTTTTTTGTATTTTATTTCCTCCTGGTATTATATATGTGATATATTCTTTGGGTTACTTCACCTTAGAAAATTGTATATGTTGAATAATTGACTTGGATTTTGTATAAGTGAAAGACTTTTCCCCCACCTATTATAATAGAATAGGTTTAAGGAGGTCACAGAGATTCTTAATAGATTTTATATTTATATTTTATATAGTAAAATATAAATACTTAGAGAAATATGGTAGAGAACAGTTTCACTAGCCTGTTTCACCAGGTGAAAATGCTTCATAGTTTTGGAGTAAATTTGTAAATTTTTCACAAAAACAAAAAAGTTGAAAACTATTGGATCAGATAACCTCAAGTTCTATGATTTCTATTACCTTTAAAAAAATGCATTGTTGCTTTTGCAAACTTGGTGCTGTTAGAGTAATAGTGAATCTTAATTTTTTTAAAACAATGTTATATTAAACTTCATACATCTAATCTTTTTCATAGGAGAGCGATGTAGCCTTTATCCCTACAAGTGGTCTCAGTGGTGAAAATCTAATTACAAGATCTCAGTCAAGTGAACTCACCAAATGGTATAAAGGACTGTGTTTGTTAGAGCAAATTGGTAAGTACACTGCCATTCTGCTTTCACTGCATTTTAAACATAATATTAATTAGTATTTAGAATTCCTATGGAAGATGGTAATATGTATGTAAAAGCATAGAATTTATAGTCAGAGGAACAAGGTGACTAGTTTCGAGATTGTATGTTACAGTGAAACTAATACAGTTTTCTGCTTCCTTAGTGAGGCTAGTGCCTGCCTTGCCTATCAAAATTATTCTTACAATTAAATGAGATAACACATGTGAATACATTTTATGAAAGTGTTATATGAATGACAGTCATTTGCTATTACTGTTTGTAAAGTATATTTTCTAGTAGAAGTGGGCTATAATGGATTCATTGGAGTTAAAAAAAATTACATTTTTTTTTTGCTGTGGTGATGGGGATCAAACGCAGAGCTTTGCATATGCTAAGCATGCACTCCACCACTGAGCATCATCCAAAGCCCCACATTTCAAATTAAACTTTGTTTTTTGTCATTTCTCCCAGATTCCTTCAAGCCTCCTCAGCGATCTATTGACAAGCCTTTTAGATTATGCGTGTCAGATGTCTTCAAAGGTAAGTGCTACCTCTGCAGGGCTACTTCTTCATGACCCCTTCCTTTCCATTCTCTTCTGTCCTCCTTCCTTGGACTAAGTCATTGTACTTTTCTTCAGATTCTTCCTTCCCCATTCCAATATAAGGATCAGTGTCAAATGAATCTTAAACGAACAGTTCTAGTTACTGAGCTCCTCTGCCTAGAAAGACCTTCAGTTTACTCACAATTTCCCATCTCCTACTTACTTGTGAGACATAAGAAAACCTTATTCTTGATCTTTTTAACTTTGTAGTTTTTATTCTCCAATTAGATTCTTTTAGTTTCCATGTCTTTCAACCAAACTGGATTTTTCACTTTTGCCACATCATCTACCATTGTTTTCCATGTTTTGGTGTTCTTTCTTTTAACTTTCCCATTTCCTTTCCATCTGTAGCAGTCTGGGAACAGCTAGGAGAAGATACCACACATAGATATTCAGGGAAACTTACTATAGGGAATTACTAATTGTGATAAAGAATAACCATAAGGTATAAAGAAACCTTAACACCCTAAGGAGAGGAAGGACAGACTTAGAAGAGTTTCAGACTCTGTTGGAGAAGGTGTTGTATTGAATACCTAAGAATATATTTAATTAGATATATACAAAACCCTGTTTAGAAAACTATAAAATGGTAATAAACATCTCAATAGATAGAAGGGCACACACACACACACACATACATGAGTAATCAATACCAAAGCGATGTCAGTTGTCCCCCAGATTTTCATTATCACAGAACAGACAGTTAAAGAGTGGATTTGGGACTGAGAAACAATAAATTGATAACTGGCATGCTCACCCACATACTTACCCAAGGCATCCCTCATTTTCTCTGTACCCTCTAACACTGCATTTTTTTTTTAAATAAGCCATAGACTGGAGAAGATATTTGCAAAAGACCACATGAAGGATTGTTATCCAAAGCAGACATAGAATTTTTAAAATTCAATGATAAGAACACAAACAGCTTAATTATGAAATGGACTAAAAACTTTGATATAAGCACATCAAACAATGTGCGCGTGTGCATACACGCGCATGCACACAGAGTTGGAGCTTTAGTACATTTTATGCTACTCTAACAGAATGCCACAGTCTGAGTAAATTGTAAACAAGCAAATGGGAGTTTGCTTGTTTGCTTTTGGTTTTGGATCTGGAATTTAATGTTATTGAGGAGGTGCCTCTGGTGAGGGTCTTTCTGAGTCTGTGAAAGGCTAAAAGGTATCAAAGAGCCCGTGAAGGAGAGTAAGAGAAAATAAGAGTACAAGGACTGATTACTGACTTACTCCAGTGCTGACTTCCAGAAAAACAGCTTCAATATATTCACAAGAGTGGTACTCCCCAGACATTAATCACTTCTTAAAGGTCCCACCTTTTTTTTTCTTTTAAAAAAATTTTTTAAATTTGTTCTAGTTAGTTATACATGACAGTAGAATGCATTTTGACACATTGTACACAAATGGAGCACAACTTCTCATTACTCTGGCTGTACATGGTGCTGAGTCATACCAGTAGTGTAATCATACATGTATATAGGGTAATAATGTCTGTCTCATTCTACTATCCTTCCCATCCCCACTGCCCCACCCCTCCTCTCACTCTCCTCTACACAATCCAAAGTTCCTTTACCTTCCCACCCCCACTATGGATCAGCATCCACTTATCAGAGAAAACATTTGGCCTTTGATTTTTTGGGATTGGCTTATTTCACTTAGCATGATATTCTTTAGTTCCATCCATTTACCTGCAAATGCCATAATTTCATTCTTCCTTAGGGCTGAGTAATAATATTCCATTGTAACACTGCATTTTTAAAACAGTATAATTGTTTCTGTGCTGCTTATTTCAAATAGATTATGAACTCCTTTAGGGCAGAGAGTATTGCCCTAAAGTATCTGCAGGACCCAGCCCAGTACCTTGTATATCATATATGTTTAATAAGTGAATAAAAGATGAGTGAAAAAAATCAATGAAATTGAAATGTATCATCATCATTATCAGCTTCTTGTGCTGTAGTAGTGGAGGAAGTAAGGCAATGGTTTCCAAAATGTCCATTATCTCTTAAAAATACAAGAGGTAGTTACTTTTTCTTTAATTAATGATTGCTGACTCTACGTTCTTAACTCATGCTTTATCTTCAGGCTGCTTACTGGCTTCACCTGCACTGCTCCCCTCAGAATATTTCCACTGAGGTCACCAGGTGACCTCTTGGTTGCCAAAGTCAGTACACTTTGCATTTCTGTCTTGTTTGAATTTGTCATTATTTCTGATGCTGGTAACCATATCTACCTTGAAACTTTTCTTCATTGATGTCTCTGGCCTGCTTTGTCCTGCTAACCTGTATATTCTCTGACCTCTTTTTAGTCTCTGTGTGCACTCCTCATTCTCTGACACTGAAATGGTGTCCCGTTGCCTCTGTCTTCTTCTACCTCTGCCCAGGTTTTCCTTAAGAACTGCTGTCCATAAGTTCCTCTCTTGCCCGCATTTTGAAACTTTCTCAGATCTCCAATCCAAACTTGCTCTCTTATCCCGCACATGCTGTGCTCACCACAGCTGGACATCTCCCCAGGAGAGTGCTGCTGGAATTAACATTCTCATGGAACATGGAGTGGGTAGTGCTTCTTGGAATGCAACTTTGCCACCTGTATCCCATAGACACTTCAAATTTGACATTTCCTATGTCCTAGTTAATGTGTCATCTTCTCAGATATCTCCCTTTTTTCCATTATCCTTCATTTTCTTTATCACTCTAAACTTGTTATTCTTTATTCTCAAATTCTTGAATATATTCCCTTTCTGTAGTCAGTGTGTACATTTCTGTCAACCTCCCTTCTGACCCCAAAATACCATTATGTTACTTCTCTGTTCACAATTCCTTATTGGCTTTACATTACTTAACTGCAAGATGAAATTCAAACCCTGAATATCACTTATAAGGTTTCTTTATGATTTCTCCTTGTCTCATGCCTTGCCTTTTCTTCATCATTCCATATTCCCCCTTATAAACAATACACATGGCTTTTAGTAAATCCCATGTTTGGATTTGGCTTTGCACATTTAGTTTCCTGGGTCAATAGTGTTTTCATTCTTCCTTTGACTCATACATACAAACTGCATGGTAAACTCTATTCCTGCTTCTTCAAAGTGCAAAGGTAAAGTGTATGTTCTCCCCATAATGAATTTTTTTGTGTGTGTGGTGCTGGGGATTGAACTCTGGGCGTAGTGTAATGCTAGACAAGCACTCTACCACTGAGCTACACTTGCAGTGTGCTATCATGGATGGTTTGATGTACCCTTTTCTCTTTATTTTGAATATCATTTGTCGTAGTTCCATGTACTTGTTTTTGTCTTTCTTTTCACTAGTATAAATTTCTTATAGGTAGGGACTTCTGTTTTTATTCATCTTTTTGTCCCAAGCTTGGTGTAATACTTGGTACCACTCAAATATTTGGGAAAGGAATGTACCTCTACTTTTTGTAATGTGAATATTTTTATTTGCAAGAAAAAAGTAGACTGTATATGCCATATCTAGTAGAGATGTTTTAAAATTCTGAAATGACCATTGGTTAATTAGTCCGTTGAACTACTAAGTTCTATGCAGCTACATGGGAACTAAATATTATACTACTTATCAGAAAACTACTACCTAAGATTTTTATATATTTTGCAGATCAAGGATCTGGATTTTGTGTTACTGGTAAAATTGAGGCTGGTTATATTCAGACTGGTGATCGACTACTAGCAATGCCTCCTAATGAAACTTGTACTGCAAAAGGTATTCATTTGCAGGCTGCTTTTGCTAATCAAGCCTTGAGACAGAAGTAAATAACCTCTTACTGAAATTGTAACTGACTGTCAAAATGATACTAACTGTTGAAGATTAAGATGTGAAAACATTAAACGATTTTTTTCTGTTGTGACTGTGTGTATATATGTACATATGGCATTCTAAATGTGGTAGCATTCTGTTTTTGACAGTGATTCAAGAAACTTAGTTAGGATTGAACCAGATGTGTAGACACCTGACAGATACATTTAAAATCGTATTCTGTAGAAAAAATTAAATCTAAACCCAACTTGACACTAATTTGTCAGTGGCAAAGCAAATAGTCTGTCATTTTGAAATGTGTATTTCAGAACAAGTTATATAATAACTTATGTCAATAAATTATATAATAACATATATACATATATATGAAAGACCTAATTAAGATACAAATGCAGAAAATCCTAATGCTGAAAAAAATTAATAAAGCTAGTTTAAATTTCCACAGAGATCTATGTTTTTCCATGATAGTTTATAACTCTGTCTTCTGATTATTTGGCTTTTACATGCATACATGTTATTCTTTTCCTAATTTGATTTAATAGTTTATAGTTCTGGATTTATCTTGATATGACTTCTGTTTAAATATGAAGATGTTTTATGCTATTAAGTAATATTATCAGTAACAATTTTGAGTTGAAGTATAACCTATTTGGAATGTTAAAATTTTCCTTCATTATTCTTAATTTATAATTTATATCCAGAGTTGCAACTGACTAGTTTAGAAATTTGAATATATGTTTTGTTTAATTTGCTCACTTTAAAAGCAGATATCTTGCTTATTAGAAGAAATTAGTGAATATGTTTAGGTAACATGTTTAACCTGTATTTAAAGATGAAAAAGGGAATGAAAGCAAATGTTACTTCTGCCCTTTTTTTTCTGCCTGTGAGGGATGATTAAATTTCTATTTAGATAAAAAGTACTATGCACTTTAAAAAGTGTCATTTTCCATAGATCTAGTAATTTTAAGTGCAACTCACAGCTTTCATTTTTTAAAAAAGTGATCAAGAACCATAATACTTCTGAAATTCTAATTTCCATCTGTATTAATGAGCTTTTATGAGAATAATATATATAATACATATATATATTTAATAATCAGCAGTCATGAATTAAGACCATGATCCCAAAATTATCACAGACCTTGAGAGGAGTCTCTTGTGAGTGCTAAAATCCTTATTTGGTGACCAATGAAAGTCCTACATTCTTTACTTTTCTTCTCTGTCTCTTTCCCACAGAATAACTTCAAGCATTACCTTGAATTAGTGGTTGTTAAAGAGAAACCCCAGCAGTAGCACTGGGGAGAAACGCCTACTCCTTGGGAGCCTCTGTCATAACAAGTGGGAGGTTCTCAACCCTCAGTTCTGACAGGACTGTTTTTGCTTGTTTTGCTTGATTGTTCAATGCACCCTTTTTGTTGAATACTTGAGTGCTACTGTGGCTTTCTAACTGGTAGTATCTCAAAAAGGAGACTTGACTAAAATAGCTACCCCATATCACCTTTTTATTTTATTAAAACATTAAGTGTATGGAGTGTTATAAGAGAGTCTTCTTTTTGTAATGTTTGGCCAATGAGAAAAGTCCTTGGAAGACAAATATAGGATAGTCTAACATGATTAGGGGAAGGGAAAACAGATAATGTAATTCTCTTTGGAAATTTTTATAGTGTTCATTGAACTTGTAATATCAAAGCTCTTCAATATCTTAAGCCAAAGGCAGTCTCTATTGTGTGTAAATAGCTATCTTCTATTTTTAATCTTATATTTCATAGCAAATATCAGACATGGTCATTTTAAATTTACATTTTATAAATTGAACTTAATTACTTGATATTTGACAAACATTCTTTAATACCATAATTGCTGACATATTTGGAGTCAAGAATCTCTGATACCTGATAGAAGTTATGCTCCCTCTTTTCAGATTAGTGCTGATGCATATATGAAATGTTTCACCAAAACTGTAGGTTGTCTCCCCCCAAATCAGAAATTGTTCCTTAGAAATATGCTACATGGGAAATAATATGTATTTTCAGAAGGAAATAGGGAAATTATAGTTCATTAAAATCATGTCCGTCCAGAACTATCGCACAGTCATTGGCCTATACATTCTCTTCATTAGAAGACCCAGGTTCCAGTGGAAAGGAACTTTACCAATAAATTGAACACAAAGTCAGAAAATATGGGATATCTTTAAAAGCCGTTGATGAAGATTGCTGAGTATTGGCCTCTGGAACTCATCTCCAGGGCTACTTTTAAGGACTCTGGCTAGGTAAATAGGTGTCTAATCTCTAGGTATAGAGTAACACTAGGGATCATTTTTAAATTAAATTTTCTTTTTTTAAAATATTTTTCTAGTTGTCAATGGATCTTTATTTTATTTATTTATATGTGGTGCTGGGGGCCTCACACATGCTAGGCAAGTGCTCTACCACTGAGTCACAACCCCAGCCCCTTAAATTAAATTTTCTTAAAACTATTTCCTTAATATCTTGCTCTTCATATAACCAGTGATCAGTGTGTAGATTCTGGGAAGTTCTCCTTTTGCCAGGTGTAGTTAAGGTCTTCTGAGAGAACCATTTGAAGTTCTGACTGAGCACTTTGCCCCATGAATTACTTAGGGAACATGTGCTATAGTTTGGGTGATTGTCTAATTACAAGCAAAGCCCAAGAGAATAAAATACTACTAGGCATCTCCGCCAGTCCTATCTTTTATGTCTTTAGGAATAATTTGAACATTTTATTATGCCTTCCTTTATTAATATAACAAAAATAATGGAATGAGGCCTATTTAATGACTACCTTCATTGTGTAAATTAATTTAAAAATCTTGATTAAATAAGCAGAAGTCAGCCTTTTATGGGCAAATACAAGTCACTTTATGTTTAGGGTGGTGTTCTAGAAGAGTCAAGTCTAGAGGAAGTGTGTTTTCCTCAACGCTCACAGTTATATTTCTCACTCTCAATCCATTCATATTGAAAATGATGAGTAGTGACTGATGAAGCACAAACCAGCCAAATTCTCTTGGTTGTTATGGTTCGGTGTTGAGGTGTTTCACTCTATGCTTTGGTTCTTACTCATTTCCAGGAATCACGCTGCATGATGAACCTGTTGATTGGGCGGCGGCAGGCGATCATGTTAGTCTGACTTTGGTTGGGATGGATATCATCAAAATCAAGTAAGTAAGAAAATAAGTTTAACAACCATCACTTAGGATAAAGGACTTCAAAACACATAGATTTTGCAATCAACCAGCTCAATTTTGAATTTTGAATTTTGGCCAAAAACAGACATTTACAGTATTAGTAAATGCTACTTGAAATTAATACCTGTCCCCACACAAACTTGGCATGTTGATGGAAAAACTGTAATGCATAAAGTCATGCTTTAACCCTGAAAAGAGTATTTAGGAAAAGTTCCCACTTAATTGTTGTAGTTTTTTGTTTTTTTTTAAAATTTTTTTTGGTTGTTGATGGATCTTTATTTATTTTATTTATTTGTATGTGGTGCTGAGAATCAAACCCAGTGCCTCACACATGCTAGCCAAGCGCTCTACCACTGAGCCACAACCCCAGCCCTGTTGTAGTTTTTTTAATAAATGTTTTTAGAGGTACTTCTGTTGAATGTAAAGTTACTTGTCTTCCAACTGTACTCCTTCATTTATTTATTTTTTGTTGTTGTTACAGTGTTGGCTGCATATTTTGTGGCCCCAAAGAACCCATTAAAGCTTGTACTCGTTTCAGAGCCCGAATCCTCATCTTTAATATAGAAATTCCTATCACTAAAGGATTTCCTGTAAGTTTCAAAATGTTTTATTGTTCTTTTAATAAATTGAAAGTCATTTATCCAAAAAGTAAGTAACATTTTATAAGATTCTATCTTTATTTTCGATTAACATCTTGTTATTCTCATCCAGAAAAACAAAGTTAGAATTTGAAAGTCATTTTTATTTTGATCCTTGAGACTGAGGACTTTTTCAAAGAGGCATTGAGAAGATATTTCATAATCAATAAGATACAAACCGCCAATAACAACTAAATTTGGAGATAATGATAAATCAGTTTTCACTGCATAGTAAAATTTACTATTTTTGGACTGGAACTATCTGGCTTTTTGTTTTGTTTAATATGCTTATTTCTAGTGCTTCTGATTATAAAAGCAATGGATTGTTTTAGAAAATTTTGGAGACCACAAAAATGCAGGAAATAAGAGTATTCTGTAATTGCATAATAAAAAGATATCTACTCTTTACATTTCCCATTATGTATACGTTTGATATTTATGGGTGTATCCTGGTGATCCCTTGACATATGGTAAATTTTAATTGTGCTGAAGCAGTAACATTCAGACCCTGCATGCTATGATGTTTGTTTAAAGTCTTCATTGAGCAGCAGCATTTGAACAATAAAAAGGGAATGTTAATACCATAATGTTACTTATCCAGAGAAGATACTATTTGTGACTAGTCTGAATTTCTTATTTTATGTGCAATTTTTTTTCCATAAAGTTAGGGCCATATTCCATAGATTAGTACCTTGTTTTTGTGAATTAACAGGCAGTCATTTTCCCATTAGACTTATTTTTTCTAACCAGCTCTGTAGTACAGATTTTGCATGACAACAAAAAATGTTTTTCAGTGAAATTATATACCTTGCCCTTTAAAATATAAATTGATTATTTTCATATGATGCATCTTTCAAATAAAATTAAGATAGTTACAGTAATTGACCTTTTGACTTTTAAAAATTAATGTTTTAGAAGTTGGGAATAAATTTATTTAGATAATTCAAATTTATCTTAGAATAATACTACCACATTTGAGATACTAATGTACTTTGCTTACCATTCTTTAATTATTTCGGTGTAAATTTAATGATATAAAATTATATTTATAAGATACTGTTTACCTTATATACTGCAGTTCTTCTATGCACTAAAAAAGGACTAAAAGCATCTCACAAACATTATTATAGTTGAAAATATTAAATTTTTAATTATATAAAATTTATATATCAATGGGCAAATAACTGCAAGTTAATTGCTTTTGAGGGAATGGAACTCATTTATAGAAAGCAGTGTGTCCTATGGTGAAGAGGGTAGTTGCTGCATGTTTTTACTCAGCAATAATAATATTTGCCAATGGAAATGTGGTGAGGTCAAGAGGTCAGTAGTCACTTTGAATAGTGATGCTCTCTTCCTGTTTACAGTAGTTTCTTAAAAGTTGGCATGAATTGAAAATTTTTTGGCATAGCTTTGTGAGATTTTGCTTACGTATATTGATTGACAAATACCAGGATGAAATTTGATTTAGAAAAAAATGATTGTGTATTTTGTCAATCAGCTCACTCCTGAGGGGGAAAAAGCTTCCAAAGAGCTTTAGAAAAGGGATCCATTTTCTCTACTTTCTTGTTTCTCATCAACATGTATCTTCCATTTTGGGGGCGGGCAAAGATTAATTTTTTTTTTATAATAGCTGAACTAATGAGTGAAAGTGGTATTTCATGGTGGTTTTTATCGCATTTCTATAATGATTAATGATATTGAGCATCTTTTCAGTGCTGATGGGCTATTTGTGTATCTTTGGAGAAATATCTGTTCAAGTCCTTTTCACATTTTTTAATTAGATTATTTTGTTATTGTTGAATTACAGGAATTCTTTATTCCATATATTAATCCCTTATCAGATAAATGATTTTAAAATATTTTCTCCTCATCTATGGGTTATCTTTTCATTCTCTTGCATTATATAGTGTCTTCTGATGGTCTAAAGTTTGTAATTTTGAAGAAGTCTAGTTTTTTGTTTTTTATTTTTGATGTTGTTATTGCCTGTGGTTTGATGTCATGAGCTTTTGCCCTGTTTTTTTCTAAGAGTTTTATGATCATCAATCTATTTTGTGTTAATTTTTGGATATAGTATTAGGTAAAGCTTCAACTTTTTCTTGCACGTGGATAACCAGTTTTCCTATCACTGTTTGTTGAAAAGATTTTCCTTTGCCTAGTGAATGATCTTTTGACACCCTTGTTGAAAATCTAATGACTGCATATTCATTGATATTTTAAAAATATAGGTTAACTAGAGGTTTAAGAAAAATAATAGCTTATTTTGCTACCTAACATTATTTAGCTCATTGTAGTTTATAAAACACTAGTTTGATTCTCATAACTCCACATGAAGCAGAGTTCCTCCCTGAAGCCCTTCAAGTCAGCGTGTTTCAGAATTTAGAAACGTTAGGATATTAGAAAGGTAAATGCCATGTACATATTACATAAAACACCTAACAAAAAAGTGAGAGAGCACCCAATACTCTATAATGAAACATTAATGTTCTTGCACCAAAACTTATTAGCACTGGGTGAGATATACAGGACTCTAAATTGTCTCTCACTTCAAGTCCAGTTTTGCTG
Organism: Xerus rutilus; assembly: GCA_028644305.1. Taxonomy (NCBI): domain Eukaryota; kingdom Metazoa; phylum Chordata; class Mammalia; order Rodentia; family Sciuridae; genus Xerus; species Xerus rutilus. The sequence goes on from CM053406.1 coordinate 26,073,602, forward strand.
CTTAAATATATTTGCAACAGACTTTGGAAAAAAAAATTTTTCAGATTTTCAGTCTTTTGGAATTATAGGTAAGAGATTGTGGAGCTGTGTCAGTATTGTCTTCATTAACACACAAGGAAATGGAGACTCCCAGAGATTATAACCATATGACTAGAAGTGGTTCAGCCAGGGCATATTATTTCAGCACTTTCATTATGAAATCCAGTACTTTTTTCCCTCCTTGTTACGTTGTGTTGCAGATTGCTTTGAATTATGGATGACTTTGTTTATATGTAATATGAATTAAAATGTCAAGATAGTATAAAACCAGTTCTCTCTTATTTTAAGCATGTAGATTCTGTTCACTTGTATTTTGTTTGAACTATTCTTGGTAAGATGCTGTGGAGATAGAGAAATAAAACCTAAATGAATACTGCCAAAACCATTCTGTACCCACCCTGATTTCACCCTGTAATCCATACATAGCTCAGTTGAAGGTAGAAGGAACTTAATTAGGTTGATATGCCTTTTTTTTTTTTAATTTGGCAAGCCATGAAGACCAGTTTCTCTTAGCCACATCTGAGCTGAGTGAAGGGAATTCTGCTTATTTATCTAAGTTGTTATGAAAGAAATATTTCTTAGATATTTAGATTTAATAGTGTAGTATATGAGACCCAAATTCACTGAATGCACAGAAGTATTTCTCATCAGTTTAGCCTGTGTTTTGGCAATTTCCCTCCACGAGAGACAGTTGTTAATTTTTTGGAGTCTGCAGTTCACAGTCATCAAGTGCCATTGAAAAGGAAAGCCAGTTTGCATTTTTGGAGTAATGTTGCTACAATTGTGCCTTTTTCATTTTTCAAATCATTTGATTTTTAGAAATGTTTCCAAAGTCTAAGACTGCATTCACAACTCCCCTTGCATTAGTCTTTTTTCTTCTCTCGTCTTTTTTCTCTTCTCTTCTCTCTTCTTTCTTTCTTCCTTTGTTTCCTGGGGATAGAACTCAGGGCCTCACACATGTTAGGCATGTGTTCTATAGCTGAGTTATACTCCCGGCCCTAATTTCTGATTTCTGAATGTGCAAACTATTTTGACTAGTAAATTCCAGATTTGAGGTGCTTGTGTTCCTACAATCAAATAGCCTAAATTGATGTTTATGAATCAGTTGCACTTTGATAGATTTACTGCTTCCTAGGAATTTGATCTTCCTACTGTACTCAAACTATAGATATTGCAAACTTAAAGCCTATTATCTGAATGAGGATATTCAGCCTGTATTCTGGTGTCTAAGCCTTAGCTTCATTTTTATAAAACAAAAGATTCCATTTATATAATTTTTATAGGCCCTTAGTAAGCTGAAGTGGGGAAAGCTAGAGACTTGTAGCTCCAAAACTGATGAAAGGCGAAAATTCAGCTATGACATATAGTACCATGGGCCCGTTGAATTACATTGCTTTTTTGATATTAGTTTTCCTTACATGTAAAAACATGAACAGTTATAGCTAACATATACTTTAATGTATGGTCATCAATTAACTGAATGTATACCATGTGCTGGGAACTACTTTAAAATGCATTATCAGAATTTCCTCATTTTAGTATAAGGAACCTGAGGCTGGGATTTTGCAGGTAGAGAATTGTTAAAGAACTTGCCCCAAATGAAAGTGATTTGAAACCAGATCTGTCCAACTTTGAAAGCCTAATTAAACTTCCATATAAATAAGATTAAATAGTATATATGAATCACATCACACAATGCTTGGCACTCAAGGGAGCTTAAAAAATGTTATTTTTCTTCCTTCTTATCTCTATAGTAGTTTATTCTCATTACGTAGTAATGACTACGTATTATTAATTGATGCTAAGACGTGGGCAGATACTAATCCAAACCAGAACATAGAGTGACTATCTTTAGATAATAGACTTTAAGTATATAATATGTATTTAGTTTGAGTATAACAGAAAGAGCAAATTCCCAGGAAATAGTAGTTATCAAAGTTTAATTGGTATTTAAACACCATATCCTCCTTCTCTCATTTTTATGATGAAACAATTAACAGTTGGTGAACATCTACTATTGCAGGTACTGTGTCTCATTACAGTTCTCTAAAAGGCTACTGCTGTTACAAAGAGGAAACTGAGGCATGGACCAATTACAGGAAAAGAGTAGGAGTTCAATCCCAAGTTCTTTCTATACTAATCCTTTATAATAATGACTATGTCAACAGTAATTGTTCTAAATGATAAAATCTCTTCATCATTACAGCAACCCTAAGATATTGTCATCCTCCACTTTTTTTGTTGTTCTTCTGTTTCTTTTTTTATTTGTTCTAATTAGTTATACATGACAGTAGAATGCATTTTAACACGTTGTACACAAATGGAGCATAACTTCTCATTCCTCTGCCTGTGCATGGTGCTGAGTCATACCAGTAGTGTAATCACACTTGTATATAGGGTAATAATGTCTGTCTCATTCTACTGTCCTTCCCATCCCCACTGCCCCACCCCTCTTCTCACTCTCCTCTGCACAATCCAGAGTTCCTTCGTTTTTCCCTACCCCACCCCATGGAGCAACATCTGCTTATCAGAGAAAAATATTTGGCCTTTAGTTGTATGGGACTGGCTTAGCATATTCACTAGTTTCATCCATTTACCTGCAAATGCCATAATTACATTCTTCTTTAAGGCTGAGTAATATTCCATATATGTACCACATTTTCTTTATCCATTCATCTTTTGATGGGCATCTAGGTTGGTTCCACAGTTTAGCTATTGTGAATTGAGCTGCTATAAACATTGATATGGCTGTGTCAATGTAGTATGCTGATTTTAAGTTCTTTGGGTATAAACTGAAGAGTGGGATAGCTGAGTCAAATGGTGGTTCCATTCCCAGTTTTCTGAGGAATCTCCATACTGCTTTACAGCGTGGTTGTACCAGTTTGTAGTCCCACAAGCAACGTATGAGTGTACCTTTTCTCCACATCCTTGCCAACACTTATTGTTGCTTGTATTCTTGATAATTGCCATTCTAACTGGAGTGAGATGAAATCTTAGAGTTTTGATTTGTATTTCTCTAATTGATAGAGATGATGAACATTTTTTCATATGTTTGTTGATCATTTGTATTTCTTCTGTGAAGTGTCTGTTTGGTTCCTTAGCCCATTTCTTGATTGGGTTATTTGTTTTTTTGCTGTTAAGCTTTTTGAGTTCTTTATATATCCTAGGGATTAGTGCTCTATCTGAGGTGCGTGTGGTAAAGATTTTCTCACATTCTGTAGGCCCTCTCTTCACGTTATTGTTTCCTTTGCTGAGAGGAAGCTTTTCAGTTTGAATCCATCCCATTTATTGATTCTTAATTTTACTTCTTGCACGTTAGAAGTCTCGTTAAGGAAGTCAGGTCCTAAGCTAACATGATAAAGATTTGGGCCTCCTTTTTCTTCCATTAGGCACAGGGTCTCTGTTCTAGTGCCTAAGTCTTTGATCCACTTTGAGTTGATTTTTGTGCAGGGTGAGAGATAGAGGCTTAATTTCATTTTGTTACATATGGATTTCCAATTTTCCCAGAACTACTTGTTGAATAGGCTGTCTTTTCTCCAGTGTATATTTTTGGTGCCTTTGTGTGGTATGAGATAACTGTATTTATGTGGATTTGTCTCTGTGTCTTCTATTTTGTACCATTGGTCCACATTTCTGTTTTGGTGCCAATATACCATGCGGTTTTTGTTACTGTTGCTCTGTAGTATAATTTAAGGTATGGTATGGTGATGCTTCCTGCTTCACTCTTCTTACTAAGGATTGCTTTTTCATTTCTATACATAAGTGGTGAAGCCACTGCAAGAGAAATTAGGAAAACCACCTCATTCACAATAGCCCCCCAAAATAAAATACTTGGGAATCAATCTAACAAAAGAGGTGAAAAACCTCTACAATGAAAACTACAGAATACTAAAGCAAGAAATTGAAGAAGACCTTAGAAGATAGAAAGCTCTCCCATGCTCTTGGGTACGCAGAATTCATATTGTCAAAATGGCCATACTACCAAAACTGTTATACAGATTTAATGCAATTCCTATTAAAATCCCGGTGACATTCTTCACAGAATTAGAAAAAGCAATCATGAAATTCATTTGGAAAAAAAGGAGACCCAGAGTAGCCAAAGCATCCTCCACTTTTACAGAGGAGAACCTGACAGGAGGGTTATGCAGTTTACTGAAGTTTGTATGGTACCGAAGGGGGTAGACATTTAAAGTATCTCTCCTGACAGTTTCTCCCTTAGCAAGTTAAGTGCCACCTGATTACAGTTGGGGGGGACTCAGACAACTGGGGACATGGACTGACTTTAAGTAGCAGCACAGAATTGAGCGTAGTTAAATATAAGTACCAAAGAGGAAAAACAGAACTGCTGTGGTAAATGCTTTTTCAGTGTTGCAGTTTTAATTTTCATTTTTTTTAAGGTGCTGTTACACTACCAAACTGTCAGTGAACCTGCCGTTATCAAACGATTGATTAGTGTCTTAAACAAAAGTACTGGCGAAGTCACAAAGAAAAAGCCTAAGTGAGTGTTTTAATGCAGAAATCATAAATACTAACAATTTAAACAAGTTGCTTAAAAAACAGATAAAGTCATTTGTATAATATTCAAAGTAAGTGGAATCCATTTTTACTTGTTCTAGAAAAAATTTTAATGACTAGATTAAAGCAAGCATAGCAACAAATATTTAATCTCCTGTTTATGTATGAAAGTTAGATGTAATTATTGTTATGCCTGATTAGGGTGTGATTTGTAAGTAAAAAATACAAATATAAATTTATGTATCAAGCCCTAGACACTGATGATGTAAAGATAAGGGCATTGTAAAAACTTGTGCTACATTTTAAGAGATGAATTTGAATTACGTCTAGCCACAGGTTGCACATTTCAGCTTTGCACTTTCCTGAACCGCCTCGTCATTTGCTGAGCTCATGCTCTATGCGAAGAAGAAAGTATAATCTGCAGTGCCTCATTTTTTCCATCTGGAAACTCCAGGTGGAGCCTTCAGCTAAGGTGATCACACCACCATTTTGGTCCTCTGATTACATCCAGGCCTGTGTGTGAATGGTTTCCCTTTGGCTGAGACAAATTTGGAATTTTTCAAAGGAAGTACTTCCTAAGAAACTAAGTACTATAAATAAAAACAAAATTCAAAAGGTTAGAGATGAATGCTACAAAATACATATTTCTTTCACTAATTCACGTAAAAGCTAATCAGTTTGCCTTGGTGCCTCAGCTTTGGGGTTTTCTTCAACCTCAACCCTAGGGGGAATCCCACCTAAAATCCCCTCTTTTGTCCTTGGTTGGTCCTCACCTTCTGCACCTGCTTAAGCAGCCCACAGTGGTTAGTGGGTTAATGGCTTGGCTGCAAGTGGAAGAAAATCTTCACGTTGCTCTAAACCCAGGGCCTGCTTCTCAGGGGAAAGATCTGCCTCCCTCTTTCTTGAAGGCTGCTCTAAATGGGCATATTTTTCTTCTAGCATTAGCATTTGCCATCATGGTATGAGAAATATGATATATCTAAGACCTACATTCTTTTTCTTTCTCTTTTCAATGCTGGGGATCAAACCCAGGGCCTTTTACGTGCTAGAGAAGCCCTCTAGTACTGAAATGTCTCCTCAGCCCTAATAACATTCCTTGAGGACGACTTTTTTATCAGCCCTACCATGAATACTTTCACATGACTTATATTCTCAACAGTTATGTGAAGCAACTAGCAAATTGACACAGAGTTACAAATGGCATAGGCAGGATTCTGATCAACTCAGTTGTTTTATATGCATTATATTCTTTGTGCTGGAGTCAAGGAATTTGACCCAGAAAATTGACTTGGGGAATCTTCAATCTGAAATTGGCTTCTCATCTCTAATCCTGAGTTTCCGCTTGCCTCCTCCTGCTACACTGTCCTAGCTGAGTAATACCAGGGTTTAACATATTCTCATGTTAGTTTTCCATGTCATCTACATGTAGCTTTGTCCTTTTGTTCCACACAAAAACCATTTGACCTTTCCCCTTCGTTCCATTTCATATACATCATAGACATAGTTGGTTTATGCAGAATGGAATTGAACTGTATAGAAACTGAATTAAGGAGAAGTCACTAATATTACATTTTCTCCTTCCTAAAGAATTAGACTTTGGACTGAAATCATCCAGTCAATAACTGGAAATTTTGGTGTGTATGTGTGTGTTTTTAAGGAACTTGTCCTGCTTAGTCAGTCTGTCCCTGAGCTAGTATTTCAGAAGAAGAGTTTATGATTTCTCTCCTTGATCCTTCTATAATACATCAAAATTAAATTAGAGGACATTTCCAGAGTGTCCCTTTTTTGGGTTGCACTTCCTTCAGTAAGTCTGGATGGGGCCCATACCAGAGATTTTGGTTACTTGAATGAAACTATTTATAATGTGGCCCATACCCTGTCCCTTTTCATTTCCTACAAATAATATTCCATATATGATCTTGTCCTGAATCCCTGCTAAGGAACCATTAATCCTAATGTGGGGAAAGAGGAAGAGCTTGTCCTCTTTAAAGATAACTTCTGGGCTGGGGAGTATAGCTTAGTGGTTAAAGTGTGTGCTTAGCATGAGCAAGTCCCTGCACCAAAAGACAAAACAATAAAGATAACTTCCTAACACACATTCTGCAAATTATAATTACTGGGAAATACACAGAGCCTTGTATTTATTTTTTAAAATGCAGATACCTCCCTATAGTATTAAACCTTAGCATTACTTTATGAGGTAATTAATTAAACTCATTTTTTTCTTCAGGGAATGAAAAGGAAAGCATTGATTAGGAAGGGCCTTGAGCATTTTATGTTAAAATCCTTCAAGGGATAGAGCTTTATTTGGATGATTAGTTCCAAAAACTTACATGAACTACCTGATGGATGAATTACCTGATATATAAGAACTACCTAATGTTGCTTAAGTCTAGAATGTCTCCTCTCATTTCTTTTAAGTAATCCAGAGATATTCAAAGACATATATTTTCCTTTTAAAATGAACACACATAGACACAAACGACTTTCTTTTGGTTTGAAAGTTTAAATTAATTCATTGATTGAATGTGAAATATTCATTTTTTAGGTTGTTATTACATTTACTCATATGTGTTGTATGTCCATTTGTTCCTTTATTTCTCTTTTCTTAAAAGGTTGTTGACTAAAGGCCAAAATGCATTGGTAGAGCTACAAACGCAAAGACCAGTAGCCCTCGAGCTCTACAAAGACTTCAAGGAGCTGGGGCGGTTTATGCTGCGCTATAGTGGTTCTACGATAGCTGCTGGTGTCGTCACTGAGGTATTTTGAAGTGGCTGATTATGTATACAGGGTTATGTTCTTTTCTTTTTTACTTTTTAAGGGTGGTTACTGAGATTTTATGGTTTAAGGGAACTATAAGTAAGGAATTAGAACAATAGAATGAAATTTATATTAAAAAAATAAAAGAACGATGGGTAGAAATGTTTGGTCTTAAGACTTTCTCATAGTGATACTTCCAAACTATGTTGTCCGCTGGTGACATTGCTCAGAGCTAAAGGAAATCTGTTGAAAAATAGGTATGTAAGAATGCAGTCCAATTAGAATATAGAGACTGGGAATTAAGTGACTTGGGAATAGTGATTTTGTCTAATAGAAAAGTCCTCATTAAATTTTTTTTCTTTAACTCTCAGTGCATTTGAAATGACTTATTCAAAAAGTTTAACATATTAGTGGTGTTTCTGGAACACCACTAGTTTATTTGCAAGGTGCAAATAAATTTTGGAGAAAATGGCAAGAAATGAACAAAGAAACTTCAGTAATTTGAATTTTCTTCCACATTTATCATCATTAATATGAATCTTATTATAAAGGGGATCTTATGACTTCATATGATTTGATTATTTTCTGCATAAAACTATTGCATTAATTTAATTGGATATATACTTTGAATACAGAGCTTTAAGTTGCATCAGAATTTGGTGAGACAATTAGCCTGTATACATGTGTGATTACACTACTGGTGTGACTACACCATGTTCAGCCAGAGGAAGGAGAAGTCTGTGCTCCGTTTATATACAGTGTGTCAGAATGCACTCTACTGTCATGTATTACTAATTAGAACAAATTAAAAAATAAAAATATAAAGAATTTATGACACATCCTTTACATAAAATATATGTGGTGGAGGGCTGGGAGATGTGACTCAGTGGTTAAGTGCCAAATATATATATATATATATTTGTGCCAAATTTTGTATACATTTCCCATTATGTATACGTTTGATATTTATGGGTGTATCCTGGTGATCCCTTGACATATGGTAAATTTTAATTGTGCTGAAGCAGTAACATTCAGATCCTGCATGCTATGATGTTAAAAAGTCTTCATTGAGCAGCAGCATTTGAACAATAAAAAGGGAATGTTAATACCATAAATATATATTTGGCACTAGTACCAAAATATATGTATATTTGGAGTTAAACCCCCTGGAGTTAAACCACCCATTTGTTTTCTTGCTCCACTGACTTATAGTAATACATTTCTCCTTCAATTTGTCCATGTATAAAATTCAAGTAATGAAATGAAGTGAAATGAAGTGATTCATACAAAGTACTTGGCACAGTAATTGGCACTGCTTTCAATAATATTAGCTGATATCAGCATTGTCATCAATCTCATGTTTAATCTGTAAAGGCATTCTTGATAAAAGGACATTCTAAAAGTGGGACAGTACCTTATGGAAAGTAATGGAGAGATTAGAGTAAACCTTAGAAATAGCCTGAACATGAAAGGGAGAAAAACATTTTAGAAAAAAGAAAGGAATTTCTTCTTGATATAATAATTATTTCACTGTCATTTTCTTTTTTTATTGTTATTCTCATTAATGTGATTCACTAAATTATAGCAGATATCTTTTTTCTTCTTTACAGATAAAGGAATGATGGTTCTGAATTTCTACCACAATTCCAAATGGAATGAAATATCTAACCATTGATTTTAAAGAATCCAGTTATGAAGTTAAAGAAACAATGTGCAATTGATATTTTTTTAATGAGAGAGAAAAATTAAAGCTATAACTAGCTACAAAGAAGTATTAATAATCACTCTTGTGAAATTTTAAGCTGCCAATAGGCAGAGAAAGGCTAATATTGCACTTTCATTTAAGAACCCATCTTTTCCTCTGAAATGTTAGCAAATGGATTTACTTTGCTAAGATTTATGGAAAGTATCAGAAATAGTATTAGGAGATATTGAAATTATCATGAAATAGACTCTACTTCCAGCCAAACCACAAAATATTTGCAGTTTTCTCTTTTCATTCAATTGTACTGCACATGTTTTAAGGAAAAGAACAAAATTGGGCTTTTGAGGTAGTAGATACTTGAGCTAACTTATTTTTTTAGTTAACTCTAAGATTTGCTGAAGATTATAATAAAGGTATTTTATGTTGAGCATAAAAATGTTCTTCCTCTAACAAGCCAACTTTTGAAAGTATAGTTTGGAATTAGTGGAAGCTGTTTCTCTGGTGACCAAGATTTTATTTAAGTTGTAAAGCCAGCTAATAAAATGCCTTAGTTTAAGCATAATGCAATGTGTGTTTTGTTCCTTAGACATTTATGAGATCTCTGTGATTATCACTAAATATGGCTTGGGGGCTTTAAGGGATCTTAAGAGTTTCCTGGATCTTTCTGAATTCTTGCTTGTTATCCTAGCAGCAAATCAAATTTATTCTCACCCATTTGTAAGCACAACTTTATTTTCCCATTCTCACTGTTTGACTTACATATATGATGACTATATCTGTATCCTACTTACCTTAGAGTTAATGGGTCCTCTGAGTAAGAGTTGTGTTTTTCTTTAAAGTTTAAATAACAGACCCTAGGGTTTGCTTATTTGACAAGTATTTGTTGGGCTGCCTCCTAGGTATAAGGAATGTTAAAGTAGATTTTATCCTCCACTAAGCCTGGGATCTGATCTGAGAGAGTATTTATGATAAACCTTATTTTTTTCTTAAAAAAAATGGTATGATTTTGTATACTGGTGGTGTACCATATGCAACAATGTTTCTCCTTAATTGAAGAATAACATCCATATAGTAAAGTGCACAGATCATAGGCACATTGCTTGATGGATGATCACCAAGTAGACACACCCACACAGTACATTTCTTTACTAAAAAGTGTGTTGTCACTTCAGAGTAATTGTGCTGAGCCAAGATGTTTTATTAATATATAGCTTAGAAATTTAACAGATGGATATGACAGAAACCTAACAAAGTGACTTAAGCAACAAAGAAAATTTTTTGACTGACATGACTTAAAAAATTTAGAGGTAGCTGTAGCTTGGATCAGTCTAGATTGATGCAGCTCACAGTATCTCCAAGGTGTCATCTCCACTCTCCCAACTCCAGTGTGAGTTGTGCTTCCAGGCTCCATATAGAATCCCCCTGTAATGCCAGGTTCTAGACAGCATGTGGGAATTCCAACTGTGCCCTTAGACCATCAGTCCTAGGCAAGGACAGGCCAAAAGAGCATGTCTTCCTAAAGTCCTAGAACCATTCTCATCATTGACTATGATTGCATTTTAGTACCCTCCTTAGGGTATCTTCATAGTGGGATGTGAAATTAACATAGCTCAAAGCACAGAGCTGGAGTGTCGAAATTCAGGATGCTATTAAGGGGAAGTGGATTGGGGAACTAGCAAGAATAAGACAAATTGTGTATATTATATAAGACCATGGTAGAATGAACAATTTTAATTAAGATTTCAGCATCAACTAGTGGTAGTAGTATTAGATGAAATGGATACATTTATTCATTTCTTCCCCCTTAAATTGTGGTGAGTATGATCTTTTTATTTGTAGTATGTTTACAATGGATTGTCATTTAAGGGCGGAGTGAAGTTATTAACAGGAACTGCTGTGGGAGAAGAGGCTGGATGGTTGGTGTTAATTAGTGATAACAAGGTACAACAAGCATGCCCAAGCTTTGTTGTGATCCGATTTCCTTGTTCTGGCATTTCCATCCAGACAAAATAGTATATACATTTTGTCATTTTGCTTCAGCTGTTTCTTGACTTCCTTTTCATGGTTTGACTGTTAAATCTCACTTTCACTTTGTCCACTGACCTTGACTCTTTGTGAGGCTCTATGGATCAGTTGCCTCTGTCCTCTGTCATAACTTTACTTGAAAACATTACAGAACTGTTTGGACTTATGTGGGTTTTTTTTGGCACCACGGATTGAACTCAGGGATACTCAACCACTGAGCCACATCCTCAGTCCTATTTTGTGTTTTATGTAGAGACAGAGTCTCGAACTGAGTTGCTTAGCACCTTGCCATTGCTGAGGCTGGCTTTGAACTCGCAATTCTGCAGTCTCAGCCTCCCAAAGTGTTGGGATTACAGGCATGCACCACTGCGCCCAGCTGGACTTAAAAAGTGTTTTTTATACATTCATTTTTGACAATATCTAAACCTATCTTATGAGAGAAGTTTTAGAAAACTATTTGTAGACCTAGCTTTTCTTTTAATGGATATGCAAGTCAATAATTTTTTATCATTGTTAAAATGCATCATATTCCTTTCATCTGGAAAATACAGAAAATATAAGGGACAATAAAATTCACCCATAGTTCTGTCACCCAAACATAACTGCTAACATTTTGATGTACTTCTTTTTTGCCTCTCTAGTGCATACTTAGTATTATACATAGTTGTGAACATTACTCAAGATCTTTTCATTTCATAATATAATCCATATTTTTGAATAAAAATATTAATAGTTGGCTTTTCCATGTAGAAATAAGAATTATAGACCCTAATTTGTAGAAATTAGGTAAGATGATAAAGTTAAAAACACAGAAAAGAAGGCTTGATAAAAACTAACAGAGTTATCATTTTCCCATTTTCTTCTGAATATCTATAGAAATATATGAGTAAGACAACATTTACTCCTTCCTCACCTAGTTAGGAGCCTTTCTGATCTCAGGCACAGGAGAAATCTCTTCAGAGAGCTGACACTCCAGCCAAGAGATTTTCGGGACCAGAAACTGTGAAGGAGAATTCATAGTGTGAGAGCATCCAGGAGGAGTGTGCTCTGGAAACAATGTCAATAATGCTGATGTAAAATTAGGCTTTATAAAAGATTCTCCTGAGTTAAGGTAATTAAATTTGTAAATGACAGTCCCTACCCTGCCAATTCAGAAATACAGTGCAGTGAGAGAGGGAGACAGGTTTTGCACTGGTGAAATAATCTTAATGGGGCAGCCTTTGACGTCCAAACCAGCAACATTTAAAATCTCATCAACGTAGGCAGAATAAATATTGTCAAAATGGCCATACTACCAATCTGTGCTATACAGATTTAATGCAATTCCTATTAAAATTCCCATGATGTTCTTCGTAGAAATAGAACAAGCAGTCATGAAATTCATTTGGAAAAACAAGAGGCCCAGAATAGCCAAAGCAATCCTGAAAGAGGCATCACAATATCAGACCTTAAGCTATACTGCAGAGCTACAGTAACAAAAATGGCATGGTATTGGCACCAAAACAGACATGTAGACCGATGGTCCAGAATAGAAGACAGAGACAAACCCACAAAATACAGATGAACAAAGGCAACATAAACATACATTGGAGAAAAGATAGACTATTCAACAAATGGTGCTGGGGAAGCTGGAAATCCATATGTAATAAAAAGAAATTAGACCTCCATCACCATTCAGGTTTGTAGTGGGAAACACAATTTTCTTAAAATAGCTGTTACTTGGTGTCCAAGATGTAAGAGAATGCTGGTGTGTTGAGAAAAGAATTGGGATAGGTGAGAAGAGAGAAAAGGGATCTAAGTCCTAGATTCAAATACTCATTGAAGGCTGTATGGGATAGATTGTAAAAGGTAGAATTGATAGAGAAGCTGACCTTCTGCTAGAATGCAGAAACTACTGCTAGAAAGCAGGTAGTTAGAAACAGCTGAATTTTACATATGAGAGTGCACTGCATTTTATATCAAAGTCACAAAGGGATTACAACTGCATTTTGTTGACAGTTTTTAAACTGAGAACAAAACAAAGCTTCATCTGCAAAGAAATAATGTTAAACTGCCTCAAGCTTTTTAACTTCAAGTTAGAGGAATTGCAACCCACAACTTCACACTAGCTCTGATATTGTTCATAGACAAGGGTCAGAAATTTTCAGGTGCCCTGGCAGAAGGGTGAAGCAATGGGGAAGGATTGAAATACTTAGATCATAAAGGGGTAATTCGAAACCTTAACCCATTTTGTTCCATCATTCCCAATGTGGAACCCCTATAAAAACTTAAATTGAGCAACAAATATACTACTTCTGTGACTTTGAAATAATATTAAATATTATGTTTAGAGAATTGAAAACTTGGTACTTGATGGGTTAAGACTGAGCAGTGATGGTGGAAATTTTGCAGTAAGCATCTGTTGATACAATGTGTTGATGTCATTGAAGACCACCAGAACACAAGTGCACTCAAAATTAGTTTTATTGATGCTTATTGCAGCAAGAGAGACTACAAACCATCAGGAATTGTAGATGCTTCTCAGAAAGAAGGTGCAAGGAAAGATTTGTTGTAGAGTTCGAGCGTGTACAGTCAATTTGGAGGAAGGCTCATGGGGGAGAGTTTCTTCTGAATTGAATGCTATCGCAAAGTAGGATACCTTAATTTTTACATATGAGGTTGGAAGACTGGAAAGCAGCAGCAGTCCCTCATGTGAGCCACAAGACGGGGTGGTTTAGTTATTTCTATGGTTTGCACAGTGACTTTCTGTCTGCACTTTGGCATGTTTAACAGTAGCTCACTTTTTTGTCAGAGATTTGGGAATAATGTTCAACAGGAGAACTCCCTGGCTTAACTGTGAGTGCCAAGCCAGCTCTTAGCTGTCAGAAGCTGCTGTTGCTCCCTTACATGGAAGCCATTTAAATATGTAGAAGTAAATAATGTAAATGTAGTTGTAATATAAAACAAAATAATAAGTGAATTAAATGATAATGAAATAAGTGAATTAAATGATCTCTCCAGGCATGGAGACAAGAAGTGGAAGAAAAGGCACTTTTCTTTATTGTCAGAATAACAAATAACAAGTAACTTACAGTCCATAAAGGGACTGTGTTATTTGTTATTCTGACAATAAAGTTTTAAGACTAAGGTAACCACTAATGAAATAAAACTATATCAATGCAGAAGAAAAAAAGCAAAGCAATTTAATCTTTAGAAAGAAAGAAAATAGCAAAGTTAAATGAAGACACAGGCAGAAGGTATAATAATAGATGAAAGTAGTTTCAGATTTTTCTCATAAAATGGTAGGCTCAAACTGCAAAGTTAATGATATTTCCAAAATTATGCCTAAAATTATGGATGGAATGAAAAAGCACAAAATAACTGGTTGGGTTTCTAGTTTCATACACTAGATCATTTAATATGAGGCAGGCATTATTAATCTCACCCTATAAAGGAGGGAGTACATAGATTATAAAGCCTTGATTTGAATTTAAATCTGAGGCATGACCACTACATTGCCTCTGCAGAAATCAGGAATGCTTATTAATATTGGACTAAGAATTTAAAGGAAGAAAATGAAAAAATTAACATTTCATATTGTTAAGAGGTTTAATAACAATGAGCATAAAATTGAACGTATCAAAATGCATAATGAAAATTTATTAAAAATTAAAGGACTGCCAGGTGCAGTGGCACATGCCTGTAATTCCAGCGACTTGGGAGGATCACAAGTTTGAGGTCAGCCTCAGTAATTTAGCAAGTCCCTGTCTCAGAATGAAAAATAAAAAGGCCTGGGAATGTAGCTCAGTGGTAAAGTACCCCTGGTTTAAGTCCCTAGTACCAAAAAAAATACAATTATTGAGGCATTCTCATAATATTACCTTATAGATCATGCAAACTAAGTTAGTACAGTACCAAATGCCAAAGTAGAAAGAATACAAAGAATATATATATATAAATATATGCAAAAAGAGTACACTTTTATAATCCAAGTTTTCTCCAAGAATTTGATGAGGTAAATAACACTTATCCTGAAGAGTTAAATGTTATAAAATCAACTCAGTGATCAGCCCACAGATATGGGAGTTATCTTTCAGCTTTAGAATGTCTTAAACAGATTTAGTTCCCTGTCTTGGACTATAGATAGACTGTTACAGAATAGCTGGACGAAATATCTAAATCTTTAACATTTGTTGAAGAAGTGTAAATGTGAATAGACAAGACTGTAAAAAAAATGACCAGATATGTTTTACAATCAACCAAATATAATTTTCAGAGGTGAAAAGTATACATAAACTAAAACTAATAGATTAAACAAACTAGGTACCACTAAAACATAATAAGAATTAGTGACAGAATATAGGTGAGAAAATTTAGCCAGAATGTAGACCAGAGAAATCAAGATATGAAGAAAAAAAACATGCTGAATGAAGAATATATTATATAAAATCAATTACAGAAAGTGGGAATACAGAGAATGTATGTACAAGAATATTCAAAGTCATAATAGCTAAAAATTTTCCAGAAACTAATGAAAGAAAGAGATGCACAAGTAGAAGAAGTAAACCTATACCAAGCATGGTAAATAAAAAGAAATCCACATCTAAACATATTGTAGTGAAACTACAGAATACCAAAGACAAAGATCCTAAACTCATCAGAGAAAAGTCAGATCTACATAGGAACAGGAATTAACCAAAATAGAAAATGGAAGTAGCAGACTATCTTAAAGAAAGTTAAAGAAAGACTGTGCTAACCCATAAGAGAGTTTTGTTACCCGTGGAATCTTGAAAAACCAAACAGCAACACTTTCCACCCATTCGAATTCCTGGAACTAATATACATATTTTGTGTGTGTGTGTGTATATATATATATCTTATATTCTTATATTGTATATATACACACACACACATGTATGTCTTAAAGTAGGTAATTACTTTCATGATAAATTTATTTCTTATTCTGGAGACTGGGGAATCTAAGATTGGGGTGCAGGCAGATTCAGTGTCTGGAAGGGCTCCCTGCTTCATGGAGGGTGTCTCTTGCAGTATCCTCCCATGGCTAAAGGTGCAAGTATGGTGTCCGCCAATGGCAGAAGGGCTTAAGGGACACCATTGCTTTCTCAAATTCTTTTCATAAGGGCATTAATCCCATGCATGAAGGAAGAAGCTTTATGGCATAATCACCCAAGGGTCCCACTTCTAATAGTATTGCATTGAGGATTAAATTCCAACATAAATTTTGAAGGGACACAAAAATCCAAACCATAGCACCCTATTTGGAAAAGCAGGCTCCCTGACTTCCTTGGCTGGGCCTTACAATGAGGAGGATACATCATGCTGAGATAGATGTAAATACTGTTGAATCTAGATTTGTCTAGTTTCCTTTCTTATTCTTCATTTGTACATAACTTTCTTTGTCTGAGCTTCCTAAATTACTCTGCTTAAAATGAAAATAAATGTGCTGGTATGGAACTCTGGATATTTCATTTACAGGTTTATTATTTGGCAATTAAAATAGCTTGATCAAAAGAAGAAAATATGCCAGGAATGGCTCAAGAATCTGGGTTTTCTGATAGTTACTTCTCATAGTATATAAACAAATAAGTTTTTTTTGTTGTTAAATATCATCAGTCTCATGAGTTTTGCTAAATGGATCTATTAGTGAGTTGACAAAATCAGGCTTCAAAGCCCATAAGCTAGATGTTGAACCAGAGTGATTTTAACAAAATATATTCATGCTATGGAATCTCTGTGGCATTCTATGGGTGAATATATACTGACATTTTCATCTGAGAAATTTTACCTGTTCTTACATTTATTTCCTTAACACTTCATAAAATTTCCACTTGTAGTATGGAAACATTCTTAGTGATGAATAAAACCTCAGATTATCAACAGCATGGCGTTCCCTATTCCTATGTAATAAAAGTAGAATAAAAGAATGGATGATACCTTAATCATGTGGAGTGTACAAGACACGTAAGTAACTGCTGATAAGAGAAAAAGTTCAAGATATTTAGAAAAAGATGAAATTGAGAATACTATAGTACTTGTAAAACTTCAGAAAGCTGCATACTGATGAAGGTTCCCTCTATTTTGGCTGCTAGGAAGCTTACAGCCAATTGCCTCAGCCCCAAGACTGTGCAGTGTCTTAGGCATTTTATAAACTGTCTTTGCCCCCTTTTCTGGTTTGCAAACCCTTATTTTCCATTCTTAAAATATATTTCCCCACCCCTCAACCTATTGTAATTTGCATATTTTAATTTTTGTGTCTTCTCAAATCATTTATGGGAAGCAAAAGATACAAGTCAGAAAAGTAAAAAATAATGTATGTGTAATGCATATGCATGTCATTATATATAACATGTATTATGTGTCTATATAAGTATATAATGTATTGCATGTGTATAGGTGTATATTTGTATAATATTTATATATCAAAGAATAACCTTAAATATTTTTATTATCAACATTCAGAAAAATTAGCTAAATAATCATTTCATTGCAAAAATCTAAAAAAGAAACAAAACCACTCACCTCAGGAAAATATACCCATAGTTCCATGCTAATATAAAAAAATAACAGCAGGAGAAGAAGCAGGTGTCCCTTGGAAAAGCATTCCAAATAGTTCTTGGTAGATATTCTGCCCTCGAGGGGGTGGAACATTACTCCTCATTCTAAAATGTGCCCTGAGCATGGTGACTTCTTTCCCAAGAGTGCCATATAGGAAAGGATTGAAAAGGCAAAATAATTTTATAGTGGAGAAACCTAACTACTGTCTCAGCTAGTGATCAAGGTTAACATCAACAGCGATAAGTCATGTTGATTATACGGACAGGTATATGTAGTGATGGGGTGAAAATGACACTTTACCTCTGTGGTCTTCCTCTCCGGAATTCATAACACCCATCTAACCATGAGAAATCCTTAAGCAAATTGCAGAAGGTCATCCTACAAAATTCTTTCTTTCTTTCTTTTTTTTTTAGCAGCCATGCAGCATTTATTGAGCTATCAGGTAAGTGAAATCTATGGAGAAACTTCAATGGACCCATTCCCTACATCCACCTCTAATGTACCTAGCAAGGTGGACTGGAGAATCCATCCCAGTATTTAATAATGATACTTATATGATGGATGGTTTTACAGATATTCATATTACACCCATCCATGTGACTGCATTTAAGTATACTGGCTACCATAGGAATCTGACTATATGTTGGTCCCATAATGGGCATACTGGCTATTTAAAGGTAACAGCATAAGAAGGTCCTAAACCAATCAATTATACTGGTCCTAAGAACTAAATATTACATACCAGAAAAGTTATTAAAATGAGATGATTATTGAAATGGAACTTTCTTATAACAAATCAGTTATTTCCACAAAAGACCCACCAATATTTTACTGCCCTAATCATTCTGCAAAAGAATTTGTCATCTTTCCTAAATGAATAAAAATGTACAAATGCTTTGCCAGAGCAACATAAAATCTCTAGTAGTGATGAATAAGTTTGGGGTTGATCTTCAAAAATTGATAAGAGGCAGCCACATGAAGATGCCACTTAATAAAATAAAAGTCTAAAGCCATAAAGGCTTATAAAAGTACTGCCACTAAATGTATCCCACTTTTACTTCTTTTTTTATTAATTAATTTATTTAAATGCATTTCAAGTCGTAGTACATATATACAGCTCAATTTTTCCATTTCTCTGGTTGCAAACCAGATAGAGTCACACCATTTGTGTCTTCATATATGCAATAAGGGTAGTGATGACCATCTCAATCAACCATCTTTACTATACCCATTCCCCTTTCCCGCCCCCCACCTCCCCCATCCCACGTCCACAACAATACTAATCAAACCTGTGACGGTCATCAAACAAGGAAAGTCTAAGAAACTCATTGCTGAGAGGAGCCAATGTAACATGGCATCATGAATGAGATCCTGCAACAGAAAGACATTAGGTTAGGACTAAGGGAACAGGAGTTAACTATAAACATTGGTTAATAGTAATGTATCACTACTGGTTCATCAATAGTGGCAAATTATTACACTAATGTAAAATGCTAATAATGAGAAATGGGGTGCCGGGTTTCTGTAAATACAAAATATTTTTAAAGGTCTATTATACATATGAATTCTTTAATTTTTATTATGTAATATTTGATATAAGCAAAATAATATATGTAATTCATATGTAGATTAATAACACTAAAAAAAATCCATGAACTCATTTCTCTACTAATGAGTTAGAACAATATTAACAAGTACCACGGAAGTTACCCAAATCCATCACTCTGACTTTCTCCACCCCTGACCAAGGTCCTTAATTTTGAGTTTAACATTTCCTTTTATTTAAAAAAAATATTTTTGCATATGTATATTTGTGATATGAGTATGTGCATATGATATGATTCCACTTTTTCTATTAAAGGTTTTTGGAAAATATTTTAAGCAAATGGTTGGGAAAGTTCCAAGTACGGTACAAAGAGCATTTTTCTAAACATTTAGGTATGTTGCTCCGTGATGTCACATCACTTCTGAATATCCTGAATACGTATTTCTACAGAGAAGAATATTCTCCTACACAGCCACAATGTAGCCGTCAAAATCAAGACAAATGTATGAATTACTGCTACTCAGTCAGCCCCCTTAACATTTCACCCACTGAAGCAAAAAGGCCTCTAACCCACTTTGTTCCTGCTATGGGGAGGTTGTGGCTGTTCTCTGACTTGTCCTGAAGCTCCAGTGCCCAGTGGCTGGAGGAATTCCATACTCATCCCTCACCACCATACTCACATATGTACACACACACACACACACACACACACACACATTTTCCTAGTTCTTCATTGATCAAGGATTGCAGACCATAACCTCAACTTGTTTGGCTCATTTTCCAGATCTATCTTGTAAGTTAAATCTTAATCCTTGCCAAATACACTGTTTTCTGTAACTAGTATAGCCATACAGAAAACAGTAAGGATGTTTATCAAACAACTAAAAATAGAGCTACCATATGATCCAACTATACCACTTTTGGATATCTTCCGGAAGGAAATGAAATCAGCATATAGGAGATACCTGTATACCTATCTTTACTGTGAAGGAATCAGCCTAGGTTCCTGTCAACAGATGAATAAATAAATAAAATACAACATGATATAATACACACATACACACACAAGGGAATATTATTCAGCCATAAAGAGTAAAATATCATTTTCAGGGAAATGAATGGAGTTGTAGATTGTCATGTTAAACTAAGTCAGACGTGGAAAGAAAGTATCATGTTTTCTCATATGTAGAACTAAAAAATGAAAAAAAGATGACAAAAGCAGAAGAGGAACTAGTAGGTAAGGGGAAGGGGAGAGAAAAGAGGGCAAAAGAGGTAAAGAGAGAGGATAGATATGATTAAAATATGACATGCATTATGGAAATGTCAGTGAAACCCATTAATATGTACTGCTAATATGCAACCTAAGGGGGAGATCAGAGCCCCAGAACACTTCAGAGCTTCTACGTCAGGATTGCTTGCTCACCACTTTCGAAAACAATAACTTATGTCTGTGAAGTAAAAGCACTTTATCCTCTTCTGGAATACTCTAGAACTATTAGTTCTCTTAAATCTTAGTATACTTAATACCTCACATTTATATTTTTTTCAGGTGAGCTCAAGGTCTTGAGTTCCCTGTCCTCACTGTGTGGGCTCTGGCATATCATCCACCTGCTGGGATGTAGTGGGCAATCCAGTTGCTGCTAACGGAGTATGTCCATCCATGGGTAAGCATGGTATTGCAGGGTCATGGCAAGAATAAACGTGTACAAGATGTGCACTGGACAGCAGACAGAGATGCTCATGGAATTCAGGAGCAGGTGGTGCCTGGATGTAGGGTAAGGCAGGTGGAACTACTTTGAAGTAGAGTCTCAATGCCTAGGCCCAGATACAGGAATTCATAACTCTTTAGGAGGAACAGAAAAGAGGAAGGTTGGTACTGAGCTTAGAGAGAAGACCTGGAGGGCTTCAAGCAGGTCAGAGGTCAGGAATGAGGACTGGGATCAGAGGACATGGCCAGGCTGTCACTGGTGCCCGATGCTGCATCCTCCATATCTGGTTCTTTCTCCCATATCTGCTGAGTCCTGACTGCAGAGTGAAGCCTGGGATTGACCTGAAGGTGGGATCAGACAGTTTCACTGTGGTCAGAAAAGGGCTGACAGGACAGAGGGGCATGTAAGGTGAAGGCCATTACCTTATGGAAAACAAAAGGGCAGATGCCACTAGTATGTTCCTGCCCAGAGCCAGTCCTGCTCCCAGAGGGGTGTTCCAAGAAGCATCAAGCACTTTCAAAAGCACTGTCCCATTTCTGACCGTCTTTTACTGGGAAGTGGCGGAAGACAGTCAGGTAAACTCCTTTCTGCAAAGAGCTGTCCCTTAAGTCCCTGGTTAGAATCTTGTGGCTTATTAAGAAATACATAAAAACACTCTGCTTAATCAATCAACATTAGTCTGAACTGCTCCAGTCATATAATCAGATTTTTTTCCCTCAATAACTTGGGTGAGATGAAGCTCAGTTAAGTGGCTTGGGGAAAGGGAGAGTGATGCTCTATTTTTGAGCATAAAGTTCTTGGGAGAACCTGCTAAGAGGTTCTGAAGGAGCAAAGAGGGCCTCAGGAGCTGGCAGTGGGAGACCCAGGAGGCGGGCTACAGAATCTGTAATGTCACTATCTCATCTCTGGGCCCGTTTCCCAGTCTTTTGTGTTGGGGAGCCAGGCCTGGCACTTGCAAACCATATTTCTCACATCCATCCCAGTGAGAGGCCCTAGAAAGAGCCTGAAGGAAGAAGAGGGTGAAGAGATCACCTCTGGCTCAAGTCCCCGTGGGTGTCCCTCCAGCCACAGATAATGTTCCTATCCCAGTCTCCAGCCACAGCTACATGTAGGCCTTCAGGAGACAGCTCCAGCCGGGGACAAGGACAGGTGCCTTCCTTCAAGCTTCTGTGTTCTGGAAGCTGCCGCTTCCTTTTTATCCCCAGTCTAAAGAATGACGACTGCTTTTTGCAGCTACTAATTGCTGGGTGACCTCGGCAGCCCTTTCAGCCCTCTGACATCCTTGTGAACATTTCCTTGTATTCAATGTTGAAAAACCTACTGAAGTTTCTGGGTTCTGAAGGTATCTTGATGATTTATTTATCCCGGGTCATGTATATTTATTTATTTATATAAGACCAATGTCTAAAAAAGAGTCAGAAAAGGGTTTCCAAAATAGTAGAGCCATATGATAAAAAATCATTAACATGAGATATAAGGAAAGAAAGAGTAACCTGGAAAAGGAAATGTTAAGAACTTTAAGATGGAAAAAAAAAAGTTCATCTTTATATTGCTTTCCTCTTTTCTTTTTTTTTTAAGATTTTTTTAAACCTTTATTTTATTTATTTATGTATTTGGTATGTGGTGCTGAGGATCGAACCCAGTGCCTCTTGCATGCCAGGCAAGCGGTCTACCACTGAGCCACAACCCCCACCCACTTTCCTCTTTTCTACTGGAAAAGGGGAGCCCTTTCCAAGAATGTGGTTATATTAAATAAAATGAGCTATATTTCCAAAGTTTCTGCAGGGGTTTTGAGCTGCAACAAGAAAAGTTCAGAAAATGAATATTTTGTTCAGCAAAGCATTGGAGATAGCTTTTAGAGACCCAGAGTAGCCTGCAGCTTAGCTGCATGGGGTGGGTTGCCTATTGCTTTGTATCAATGATTAGCAAGAATTTTGTAGAATATCTAGAAAGACAAAGATGAAAGCAAATCTCACTCCTCTCAGCTCCAATGATGATATGACTTTCATTCCTCCTCCTACACTCATGTTAACGACTCTGTATGATTAATTATCTATGAGTGAGTGTGTTTTAACTCTTCAAGTAAAATCTAAGTTTCATGGGCACACATTTAGGCCCCATAATTTTGGGATCATTTTTCCCAGGGGAAAAAAATGTGCTGAATATTGCAAGAACTCAATAAATATTTTGTGGATAATGAAAAAACAAAAAAAAAAACAAAAAAGATGAAAGCAGGTAGGGCCTGAGGAGGTAGCCAGCTAGCCAACGTCCCCTTCTGAAAAGGAACTTTAGAATACTGATTAGAGTTTGCAGAACACTCCATAGGGCAACTTGCCCGGGTCAACATTCAACTAAATTATAACTATAAAAGTAACATGTTCACATGGGATCGTCATAAATATTCAAGCAATTAAAAATGTGTAGAGTAAAAAGCCTTCTTAATCTCCTTAACTATATAGGCATCCGAAGAGATATATAAAAAGCTATATATAAGTTGGCCTCAAACTCCTGGGCTCAAGTGAGTCTTTTCCTCAGCTTCCCAAGTAGCTGAAATTTCAGGTATGTACCACTGTGCCCAGCAACAATACATCCTTCTAATGACTAAGTAACATTTCTTATTATGGATCAAACAATTATAATATTCAACCACTGATCGACAGATTTCAATTTTTAATTATCATAAAAAATAATGCCTAAATACTTATCTACTTGTCCATGAGCAAGTGATTCTGTAGGGGCGATTCCATGAAGGGAAATGGCTAGAGAAAAAGCAGACTCATTTATATGTTGACACTGGCAACTTGCCCCCCACTCCCCGCAGTGTTCTGTGAACCCCAATCAAGGGAGTGGCAATGCCTGTACTTCTCCACATACCTTACACTGTGGATGTCAACCTTTAAAAAGGCTCTCATCCCAGCAGCTCGGGAGGCTGAGACAGGAGAATCACAAGTTCAAAGCCAGCCTCAGCAGCGGGGTGAGGCGTTAAGCAACTCAATGAGACCCTGTCTCTAAATAAAACAAAATAGGGCTGGGGATGTGGCTCAGTGGTTGAGTGCCCCTGAGTTCAATCACCAGTACCAAAAACAAAAAAACAAAAACATTCAACATTCAACAAAAACCAAAAACCAAAAAAAAATGCTCTCGAGTGTGATGATCCAGCAGGATACCTCTTTGGACTTCACCTTCCTGGATTATCAATGAGGCTGAGCATCCACTAATACACTGGTTAGCTAATCCCATTCCCTTTGCTGTGCATTGCTTGTTTATATCTTTTGCTTTCCATTTCTGATGCTGTTCACTTCTCTTAATCAGCTGGTAGAATTGGATACAAATACGTGGTTTGCTATGTGTCATGCACTCCGGGGCTTGTATATTCATTTCCTTGGCACATCTGGGAAGACATGAACTGCAGCTGCAGCCCTGGTTTTGGAGTGGAGAGAGAGCTTTTCAGAGAGAAAGGCAGCCAAAATGAAAAAACCAAAGCAAAGCAAAACAAAAAGAAAACAGCAAAAAGCAATCAAATCTGATGAGCAATGGAAAGAGGGAGTCTGTCTCTACTCACCTCTGTGGGGGTGAGAGCAATGAGGTGTTGAGGAAAGAGCGCGTGATTTGAAGACCAGTTCCATGGTTCATTGCTTGCTAATTATGTCACCTGGGACACACTGTCTCTTCCTCTCTAAAGAAGCTCAATTTCTTTGTCCACAAGAGGGAAAGTAATGATATTCATTCACTTCATGGAGGGCTATTGTGTGGAATAAGTGAGGAAATCAATAAAAAGGACGTACTTCATGTTCTGGCACTTAGTCCATGAGCAATGAACCATTTACTGTGTGAATCTAATGAAATCATACACACAAGATGCCTTTTAAGGATTTGAAGGGCGATGATCCTGTAAGTTAATGTTAGTTTAACTCCGGGTTATCCATTTCACATGATGTGCTGGAAGTCTGTGGAATATTTGAGAGGTGTCTTAGTTTGGAGGCTGAAATGCTCTCTGAGGGCGTTGGGTCTCCTCCCACTTTCCTGATTGGCCAGTGAGGATATTGGGACTGGAACAGGGGAGAACAACTCAGCTTAGGGGCAAAGCTGGAGACAACTCAGTGGACGGTTGAGAAGGGGAAAGGCAGCACTTTTTCTCACTCTGAAACGATGGAACTTTTGATGCTGGAAAACTTCATAGATGGAAAATTTTTACCTTGTCACTCATATATAGATTCTTACGATCCATCGACAGGAGAAGTGTATTGCAAAGTGCCAAATAGCGGAAAAGAAGAGGTGAGTCTGTTAGTTTAGAGAAAATGGAAATGTATTTAATACGTTGGCAAATTGTGAATTACTTCATTTTCTAAAAGAGAAAGGGATTGGAGGAAAATATAGGACTGTGAAGTGGAAGGAAGACACTAAGGTTTCTCCTGTAACTGGACATGTCTGAGGTGCAGAACAAATTTCAGGTTACTACATTCAGAAGAAAGTGATTTTGCTAGCCAACCTAACAGCTGTGTGTGCAGTTTTTATTTTTATTTTTTTGTAATTCTCAGACATCCCCTAACAGGTGTGTAGTACAAAGTATTACTTGTAGCAACCATTGTTAAATGCATCTTTTCTCTATCAAGTGTTACCTAAATTTACCAATAGATCTGTGGATTTCTTAAAAAAAAGTTTCAGCTCACTAAAACAAACAGCAGCAACATTAATTACTCCTCATATCTTCAAATGCCTAGGATAATATAATAATTTGAATAATGAAACTCAAAATCAAATTCTCATATACTTTTGGAGTTAGATTTATTATTTTAAAAGTATTTGACTTATTTACAAAAATACCTTTTAAACTCTGAACTTAGTGAACTTGGCGTATACACTTTCTTTCCCTTCACCCCTCCCTTTTCCCCCTCATTCCTTCCTTTACTCCCTCTTTCTTTTCTTTTGCTGATGAATTGATTTTACTTTGGGAAATTTATAAAATATCAGAGACATGTTAGAGTAGTTTTCAGTTACTGCACTGAGAATGTAAATATATCTGGAGGGATAAACATGACTGGTGTATGTATAGTCTTTTAATGCATAATATATTATAATTTATTATTTATTTATTTATTTGTTTGTTTGTTTGTTTCCAGGGATTAAACTCAGGGGTACTTGAGCACTGAGCCACACCCCCAGCCCTATTTTGTGTTTTATTTAGAGACAGGGTCTCACTGAGTTGCTTAGTGCCTTGCCATTGCTGATATAGTTTATTTTTAAGACACAAAAAATTAGATTATTTAAAATATAATTATAACCTTCATCTATAAAGACAGGTTATATGAAGATTTCTTTGAAGAACTCAGTTGTTTTTTTCTGTGAAAATGTCAAGTCTGTCTTGCATTAACAAAACCTTTAGACTTGTGGATTTATGTTGGCAAGTATTGGCTAATTTGTTGGTTAAACTATAATCTGCAATTTTGTTTGTTTTAATGACCCAAGACAGTTGTGGGAAATCTAGTCTTGTTTTTTCCATTCCTCCTTGTTTCACACTATTTTCCAAAGTGAAGTTAAAAATGACAAATATCCCAAATTCAGGTTGAATGTTTTCTGCAGTTTAAGGTTCAGACCTTTTCAGAAAATAGAACAAAACTGAAAATAGTAGCTGCTATTACAGTAATAAGTATTTTTTTATTTCCATGAATCCAATTCACAAGTATCCTATTTAACCCCATAAATCCCATTTTCTTTTCCTGGCTTGAAAAAAATGGTGATTGTATAAATTACATGATACAATTCCCAAATAGTTGCTCACAGCAAATCCTGCCAGCGCTCCTAACAGGGGCTCCTCATTCAGCTTTAGTTATGTGCTTTGCCTTCACCAAGCTGCCTTTTTAGGATTGTCCCAAGGAGCGAGTTGTAACAACCTAGAAATTAGACTCTGTTATCTTTTTGATCAGAGGACAGGATGTGGACACTTTGGTGTCTGAGGGATAGGTCCATGGGCATGTGCTTGTGTGCATGCTCGGACACACACATACACGCATTTGTTGCATCCCACCTGCGTTATGGCATTGCAGCCAGAAACACACTCTGGAGTCAAACTGCCTGACTGCAAACACCAGTTCCACCACTTGCTGTCTGTGACCTTGACTTACACCTAAGACTCTTTGGGCCTCAGTTTTCCCACTTATGAACTGGGGATAATAATGATTCCTACTTTGTAGTGTTGTTCTGAGGATGAGAGAGACTAATCCATGTAAAGCCCTTAGTGCTTGGCATGTAATAAACACTTTCTAAGTATTAGCTTATGGTAATATTATTGTATACAGTAGATTAATATGCCATCTATGTTATACAAACAAAAATCATGTGACATAAGACAATTTAGAAAACATGAGTGGACTTGAATTTTCTAAATGTTAAAGATCAGATTTGTAATGACCAACTGTCGGAATGAATGAAGCCCTTCCGGTTGGCTGGCAGTGGATTCTCCATAGCTGCAGATTCAGGTAATGGTCACCAAGCCCACCTCCCTTCATTCATCCTGCCTGCATTAGACAAGATTCAGTTTTGGAAGTGAGGCTACCATTCTCGGACAAATTTCTATTAATGATGAGACATTTTAGTCTTTGGTTGTTGTTGCTGCTGTGGTAGGGATGGAACCCAGGGCTGCACACATGCTAGACGAATACCCTGCCACTGAGCCAAGCTCCCAACCCCCTAATAATCTCATGCCTTACTTCAGTTCAACAACTGCAACTGACTTTTTTCCCATGATAGGATTTCATACAAAACTTTAGATTTTATAAAATGTTAGAGCTGGATTAGGATAACAAGGGAGACATAGGTGGGGTTCTTCCTTAAGGGAGCTAGATCAGGAGTCTGGATGATCAGATCACATGACCCAAGAAAGGTACTCCTGATTGTCTGAAGCCTGTGAAGAAGGATTCTGAGGCTGAGTTGGGCCTAGTGGTGGAAGAAAGGTGTAAGTGACTGTTCCTCATACATGTGCAGAGGAAAGGGGTGACACATGGACTACAGATTCACCATTTCTGGAAAAGGCATTGCTTAGACATTGCCTGAGTGAGAAGAAAGGCACTCCAAGGTTCATTCTGCCTGCATCACATTTTGGTCACGAGTTGGTCCTGCCCATACCTCCTCATGTTGTTTCTTTGGGGATGTAGCTCCAAAACTAGATCCCTAAGACTTCTGTTCAACTCTAGATCCTTTCTTCTCCAACAGAGACCCTTCCATTGTGCACTGGGCTTTGGGCAGGGGCAGGCACAGTGGTTATGCCATAGCAAGTCAACTTCTGGGTTTGGGAACCAAAAAGATCTGGATTTGAATCTTGATACTGCATTTATTAGCTGCGTGACTTTGGCAAGTTAATTGAGCTTTCTGTGCCTCGCTTCCCTCATCTGTAAAATGGGCATAAAAATTCTCAGGATAAAGAATGTTAAGAGGGGCTAAATGAAATAATTTGTATATTTAATCATATTCCTTTAGTTATACAATTATTCATTAGTCATTAGGATTAGTCATTAGTCATAGGATTAGTCATTCCAAGGGCCAGTGACAGTCTAAGGATAGGATTTCATACAAAACTTTAGATTTTATAAAATGTTAGAGCTGGATTAAGAGCTTTAGAGATCCCGTACACTATAGTAAGTTTCCCTTCCCAATAAATATTCAAATAATCTATTCTTTGGAAAATGATTGACATTGCATATCTGTTGAGATCTGAACAGCTTTTTTCTAATTAGCAGATTGCCACTTCCTAGTTCCCTTGGTTGAGATGGAGGGTTTTGCTTTGTTTTGTGGTGACCATTTGCTGGCATAAATACCCGTGTCGCCCATATGTGGTAGCCCATCACTGGGACATGTTGAATGATGGAAATCAGTTGTGTAGGGACCTATGGGTTCTGGATTCCTCCAGTCACTCAGGAGCAACAGCTTTAAAATGACCCTCTTCCCTCCTCTTCCCTCTTCCCTTTGCTCCTCAAAGATTGAGGCTGCAGTGGAAGCTGCCAGAAAGGCCTTTCCCAGCTGGTCATCCTGCAGCCCCCAGGAGCGCTCCCAGATCATGAACCGGCTGGCAGACTTGTTGGAGCAATCCCTGGAGGAGTTGGCCCAGGCAGAATCTAAAGACCAAGGTGAGAGCCGTTACTTTCTAACAGAGCTGGGGTTTGAGTGTAGAGGTCTCGTACTAAATGCTTATAAAAACAGCAATATGTTACCCAATATTGACCATTAGTACCCTTGTTCCAGTTTGTCAGATGGTCTCTTGCCACTTAAATGTAATTGATGGAATTTAGGACTCTTGTCTTTATTCATATCAACCCTCCTGAGGTGCCAGGCAGGTCCTTCTTACAGCAGTGGTGAAGGCAGAACCATCCAAGACGGTGGAAGGCCATGGCTTGCAGCTGGCACGCTCCTGCACCATTCACAGAAGTCACATGGCTGAACCCAAGGTCAAGGGGCAAGGAATTATACTCTGTTCACTTGGTGGAACAAAATGCAAAGACTCATAGCAAAGGGCATAGATAGAGGGAGAGATGAGGAACAAGGGCTGATCACTCAATCTTCCTCCTATTCTGAGTAGAGAATTTCGAAGCAAAGATCATTTGAAGAGCAGAGGCACAGCCAAGCTGTTTAGAAAGGGCTCTGATATTATTAGTCACTATTTCATTCCTAACACAATCTCCCAATTTTACTCTTTCCTTAAATAAATTTTTGTAAATTTCTACAATAATATCTGTTAGGAAGAGTCAAAAAACTTAAAAAATGTATGCATGCCATAAACCAACGTAGAGTTAGGAAGCAGCCTGAGGGCAAGCCCTTGGAAAGAAAATGTTTGCTGAATGACTTTCTTGGTAGAATTTCCTTACCTCATTGGAGGGCACTCAGGAGCAATCCAGGTAAGCTCATGCTTCTCCTTCTGCTCCATCCAGGATCCAGGACAGGCATGGTCATGTGACAGGTGAGCAAGTGTCACACAGCATCCATGGCTGGGATGTTCCTGCTAATACTTCTGATGACCACCATGCATTATGAGGCTATTTAATATAAGGCAGGGGTTTGTGTGCGATGTGCAAACACAGCTATCTCAGCACCCATTATATCAACCCCTTCATAGCACTTAGGAAGCCTAGTGATTTGGACTGGCAAGAGCTTGTGTGGGTGAAGTGGTTGCGTCTGAGAAATTCATGACAAGAACTACAAAATGTTCAGTCCACAAAGCAAAGATGATCTGATTCAACTCTGCCCCCTTTCCCTTATTTTATAACGTTGTATCTAATGATGTCATGGTTTTACCCAATCATGGTCAAGGAATACCTCCCAAGGGCTAGAAGGAACTGTGGCCAGTCCAGTGTGAGTTGGGATATGGTGTGGTGACGGTAAATGGACAAAGGTCTCCATTCACTCAGCGCGGAACATGCTGGCAGTGCTTTTCTCCCTACAGGGAAAACTCTGACGCTTGCAAGAACCTTGGACATTCCCCGGTCTGCGCACAACTTTCGGTTCTTCGCTTCCTCTATCCTGCACCACACGACAGAAAGCACACAGATGGACCACCTGGGCTGTCTACACTACACCGTGAGGACCCCGGTGGGAATCGGTAGGTGCTGGTGGGGAAAGCCTGTGTCACTATCATGCACAGAAGTGCTCAGAAAATTCTGTAGAATTAATCTCAAGGAATGGACTAGGGAAAAGGAAGGAGCCAATTTCTCCTTTTTACTGAAAATTCATTGACCTCAAAAATCTATTTCTAATTTATTCCCTTTGTATCAAATTCCCCACATATTCCTGGAACATTATTTTGGAAAATTGCATAGGAAACAATGATGCTAAGAGTAAGTTCATATGTCAGGATATTTTTTTTTGCCACAAATAATTAAAGCAACAACCACCACCACCACCACCAACCCAGAGTGCTGTGATTTGGACGCAAGAATTCTCGGTGTTTCAGGATCTTCTCCAAAAACCTGGGATAATAAGTTTTTCCTTACATATGTTTAATAGCATATATGAATTAAATAAATCATAGGTATAGTACACCTAGAATAATGGCTACACTTATGAATTTATTTAATTAATAATCCTTGGCTGAGAATGCTCTACTTCATCCACTCAGTTCTTTGTCTCTTCTCCTTTGAAGAAACATCTAAATGTCTGCAATGACTAGACATATCCACTAGATGGCACTGTTTCCTCTGAAAAGAAACATTTTACTGGTTATCTTCTATGACTATAAAAGAAAAGAAAATGAGATGTACTATTTCAATTTTTCGAACTCTTTGGAAATCACATCTTAAGGCATTATGGAAAGCTCTAACTGTTTCCTAAGAAGTATGATAAAGTATTTCACTGAAATAATGTTCTGTTATCCCCTAAAGAACAGATTTTTTTCCCCCAATGGGAAATTTAATACTGTAAAATACACATTTACTTTCATAGCACAGGTTTGAGGGAAGAGTTTTAAAATGAAGTGAATCCATTTCCTTAGTCATAATAGAGACTTTATGTTTGTTGAGTGTTGTGGTTGGGAACCTGGACAGTTTCAGAAAACTACGTGGAGAAACACTCTAGATGTTGGGTATGTTACTTATCCAGGAAATATGTTGGGTCAGGATACAGGTGAGAATCTAGAGAGAATTTTTATTTAAGGATATTCTAAACAACTTGGATGTATTTCATGACCTATGCATGGAAGTTGATTGGCTTTACTGACAGGAGGGCCCTTACCAGGACTATCTAGAACCGTTTTGTTTCTACTTTATAAATAATTCTTGAAAGCTTGAGGTATTATGTGTCAATCCACAACATATTGGAAACAGAGGTGGGGAAACTTGTTAGAATAAACAACAGCTGAACAGCTTAGTAATGAGAAGGGAGAAATTTTTTTAAAAAGTAAAACCAGTTTATAAATCTCAAAATTCATTACATTCTGAAACTGTTAAGCAATAGATTAGTGACAGCCTTGTAGCCCTGGGGCTTACACTGTTGTTCATAATTATAATTGTGAACCATCAAGAAATGAGAAAACTGTTTTGAAAGGCACAGTTGTGTGTAATCAACTTTAGATTGATTTACCTGAAGTTACCTACAAATAAGCCGAGCTTTGGGTTTTTTAAGAGTAAATTAAGGGGCTGGGGTTGTAGCTCAGTAGTAGAGCACTTGCCTGGCATGTATGAGGCACTGGGTTCAATCTTCAGCACCAGAAAGAGAGAGAGAAAGAAAGAAAAAGAGAAAAAGAAAAAGAAAGAAAGAAAGAAAAGTAGGTAGGTATTGTGTCATATATATGTGTTTCATGCAGCACGAAGGAGTTAGTAACCTTGTCCAGCCAACCTGCCCCCGAGAGGCATGTCACCATAGAAGTGCTTCTGCTCTTGTCTTTTAGCGGGTCTAATCAGTCCTTGGAATTTGCCTCTCTACTTGCTGACCTGGAAGATAGCTCCAGCCATTGCTGCTGGGAACACTGTGATAGCAAAGCCCAGTGAATTAACTTCAGTGACTGCATGGATGTTATGCAAACTCCTGAATAAAGCAGGTAATTAGGTGTTGGGGCAAATTTATGGAGGTGCAGAACTGGAGCAAAGTTATATACAGATCTCCCACTCAGGAGCAAAATCAAGTCCAGAGACATCTTTGGGATTTGTCTCTATGATCCTTTTCTGAGAAATCCCCTTTATCCACAGCAGGGCATTCTCACCCTGTTCCCACTATTCAACTGCTACTGCAGAACAGTGCCAGCTCCCAGGGTGGCGACTTGCAGTGCAATAAGCATAAAACAATATTGCAAACTTAAAAACTGCTAATCTAATCAAAGACACCAACTTGCTCTAGAGTATCTTCAACAGTCAGTTTACTTTTTTTTTTTTTTTTGGCACCAGGGACTGAACTCAGGGCCACTCGACCACTGAGCCACATCCCCAGCCCTATTTTGTGTTTTATGTAGAGACAGGGTCTCACTTAGTCACTTAGCACCTCGCTGTTGCTGAAACTGGCTTTGAACTCGCGATTCTCCTGTCTCAGCCTCCCTAAGTGCTGGGATTACAGGCGTGAGCCACCGCGCCCGGCTCAACAGTCAGTTTAAATCTTATGTTTAACCCACAAGTTAACCTCTATGAAAATGAGAAGATTGCTAGGTGTTCCTATAATTTGTATACAATACCTTGTAGACACAGCCATTTCTGAAGGATTTGAATGTAAACCCTTTGGCTCTCCTTGATTTGGGTTTAATACTCAGAAGGTGAGAGGCCACAGCCTATCAGTCTCACACATTTGCTCCTTGTGTTAGTCAGTTTTTCATTAGTGTGATTCAAATATCTGACAAGAACAACCTGGAGGAAGAAAGGTTTGGGCTCACAGTTTCAGAGACTGACTCCATTGCTCTGGATCTGAAGTGAGGCAGGGTGGAAGGGTGTGGTGAAGGAAAGCTGCTCAGTTTATGGCAGCCTGGAAGGAGAGAGGGAGGGACAGTGTGCACATGTGAGAGGCCAGGGACAAGATATAATTCCCCAGGGCACACCCCCTGTGACCTACTCCTCCAGCAGTGCTCCGCCTGCCTAGAGTTACTACCCAGTAATCTGTTCAAATCCTTAATTTATTTGATGGATTATTATCAAATGGATTAATCCGTTGATGAGGTTATGACTCACAATCATTTCCCTTCTCCACTTTCATGCACATTCATGCGTTGCCTAATACATGAGGTTTTTAGGAGACATTAAAGATCCAAACCATAATATTTTACCCCTGACCCTCCAAAGCTTAGGCTCATCTCACAGTACGAAATGTATTCACTCCTTGCCCTCCCTCTGCTGATAGTTTAATGGCCACATTCAGAGTGCAATCCTGGGTTTGTTCTGGGGTACAACTCTACACAGATTGGGGCTCAACCCTTCAACACTTGGGCCTTTGGGGACATTCCAAATTCAAAGTATTGCAGGGACTCCACTCTACTTTGATCTCATGTAGGGGAGGAGGCACACGTAGTGGGTGTGAAGCCCCATTTCCCTGGGCTCTCTCCTGAAGCTAAACATCTTGATCCAAGTGGAGTGTTCTTTCCTTACCACTTTCCCCAGAACCTGGTCTGCATGAGAGCTTACCATTTCCATCTATTTGCACAGCATCAAACTTTTTTGTGAACAGAGTCTTGTAATGCCAAGACGGCCCCGCTCCTTCCTCCCTGGGCTACCTTTGCCAAGATTTTCTCCCCTGAAAAACACTGAGAGGTGCTGCTCAAATTGTACCTCTCTTAAGCCCTCGGTTTCTCCACTAGGATTTGGAGGACATATGAATCATAGCCATGAAATCCTACTTTACAGCAATGCAGGAGGAACTTTTCAGAGTATAAAGGGGAAAAGTGAAAACAAACTGCTAATAGATTCTGTATTTTTTTTTAAAGAGCTAGCTCCTCTAGTCCTGGGCGTAGAACTACAAGTAAATACCTCTTTGGGAGTCTGGAATATTCGTTTTGTTCTTGGTGTACCAAATGCTTGTCCTCATTCCTGGAGAGTCTCCTGGGAGTTTCTGGCCTTTCCTGCTGTTTTTCTTCCCCCTTGGCCTAATTTAAATTTAAAAATTTTCTTTTTTTCTCCTTGCCAACCCCTGGCAATCGAGATGCTTCATTCTTGTCTGTTCCTGTGTTCTCCACTTGCCTATTAACCACCTCACCTGAATTTTGCTGACTGTTTGCCAATTTAATGGCTTTCCTTCTCTTATAGTTGAAATCTTTTAAGAGTTAACAGGCAAATATCTGTACAAAAATTTCACTAATGTCTGGATCAAACGGTAAAATGGTCCTGAGAAATCATGGCCAGCAGATACCTCTTAATATGTTAATGTGGGTGCCACAGAAGCAGAATCAAAATGTTGATACTGTTGATGGAAGGCAGTTGGACTGCCGAAGTGAGCTCACTCTCCTGTGGTCAGAAATATGTGGTGTTTCTGTGTTTTTTCTCACCCTCTTTTAAAATGCTGCTATACACAGGAGAAGTGATTGAAGTCATTTTCCCTTCATGATGTATTAAGTCTCCTTTCCTGTCCCACTCTCCCATCCAGCCACACACTTGCCCCATATTGGATGGAGAGGCCTGACCCCATCCAGGAAATGGGGGAAACTTGCCCTTGTTTTCTCCTCATTAGATGTTCTCCTTCCAGACTCTTGGCCCCATCCTAGGTCCCAGAGGCTTTCACGTGGTGCCAGGCACACCTCTGGCAATGCCCTGCGATCCGGAACTGACCTGGGCTAGACTCAACAGATAATCTGCACACTGAGGAGAAAGGTGGGGCTGTTAGAAGGGAAGCTCTGACAGATACTCTCATGGCGCTAGAACTTCTTACCTTAGGGTCTTCTGTGGACGGGGCCTTCATTGTCCCCTAAAGGTGACCAGTTTTAGGTGGTGGCTCTGTGGAAGAGTATTTCAGATTATAATTGATTGTCACTGTGAAATTATTATTTATACATTAAGTGCAGATTCTTAAAGTGTTGATATGAATCAGAGTGTGTTTTTGTTGAGGAGAGAATGCCTTACCTGGGTCAAGGGAAGGAGGTGAAGAGCAGGCAGTTCTAAAACCTGTTTGATGGAGGACTTCTGCACTACTATGGTCTCCTAAAGAAATGGATTAAATTCAGATACCTCCTGGCAGACCCTAAGAACTTCTAGACATGACATGATTGTGAGTTCTTTTCTGCACACAAAGCTTCCTGTATTCGCAAACCATTTCTAATTTGGAAATTGGTCTCTAAGCATTTATTTATTTAACAATTATTTATTAACCAGCTCTGAACAGTTTTGATGTTTACTCTTTATTAAACCTTACTTTGCCTCAATTTTCTCATCTATTCAGTGAGGATAATAATACCAAGTACCTATAGAGTTTCTGTGAGTTCTAAAAATGGTACAGTAGTCCTCCCTTATCAGTGGAGAATATGTTCCAAAACCCCCCAGTGAATGCTTTAAATCATGGATAGTATTGGGCCCTATATATACTAAGTTTTCCCCTATACAGACACATCTTTGATAAACTTTAATTTACAAATTAGGCACAGGAAGAAATAAACAATAACTAGTAAGAAAAGTAGAAGAATTGTAACAATATACTAGGATAAAAGTTATATGAGTATGGGCTCTCTCCCTCATGAAATGTTTACCATTATTAACAATTGTTTTGTTAACAATATTAACAAAATATTAACAAATGTTAATATTTTCAGAGTCACTGAGAGTGGGTTATTGGAACCACAGAAAATAAATCCACAGATATGGGGAAGGCTACTGTAAGTCACTAATGACAATGGCTGGCCCACACTAAGCAGTCAATTAATGTGAGTACTTTCTGGTGTTAGTTCTATGGGACCAACTAGGAATAAAACAGAACAGAAACCAGATACCATTTCTGCTCTTAGTGAGCACAGCTTCTAGTGGTGAACAGGCATGTATCAGTAAATCCAGAAAACACATAAGCATACATGTAGATTTAGGGCAATAGGATCTTGTGATAGAAAAGATTGAGGCACCTATTTTGGGGTGTCTTGGTACTTGCAAGCTGGTTTTAGAGTGTAGCGGCTCTGTTCATAATCATGGGGTACAGACCTCCAACTCAAACCTCACCCTCCCTGGGAACCTTACCCTACTTCTCTGGCCAAGGTAGTCAATCTTCTCTGCAGATTTACACATCCCTCTACTTAACATTTCCCCCTGCATTCTGACTTCTAGATACCACATTGGAGCAGGCCACTGTTCCCCCACTGGGCTTGACCTGCCTGAGAATACATGTGCATTTGAAGTGCTTCAAGTGTAGTCACTACTGTGGGAGGAATTACCTAGGATGTGTACCTAGAAGCACCTGAGAAATTCCACCTAGTGGGGTCTATAGGAAGAGGTGACTCTGTAATCCTTGCTTTGCTATTAAAGTGGAGGTAGCCATAAAAGCTTTGAGTGTTGTAAAACCTGCCAAGTTCTCCTCCCACTCAAGCTATTGGAAGTTCAAGAAGTGTCTTTGTGTAACCTTAGGTCCTCAACACACTGAGGAGAATTACAATCACTGATACTGTTTCTCATCCAGGTATTCCACCAGGTGTGGTCAATATTGTGTTTGGAACAGGGCCCAAGGTAGGTGAGGCCCTGGTGTCCCACCCAGAGGTGCCCTTGATCTCTTTCACTGGGAGTCAGCCCACAGCTGAGCGGATCACCCAGCTGAGTGCTCCCTTCTGCAAGAAGCTCTCTCTGGAGCTGGGGGGCAAGAATCCTGCCATCATCTTTGAGGATGCCAACTTGGATGAGTGTATTCCAGCAACTGTCAGGTCCAGCTTTGCCAACCAGGTATGTCCTCTGAGTATTTCCCACCCCATGGCGCTGTCAACCTGAATCTGTTTTATCACAGTGCAAATCCCAGGAGTGAATAGGTAAATCCAGTCACATCCATGAAAGGAAGATGAGTACATTGTGATATTCCAGTGTCAATCAGCTTCTGTTCACTAAGCTCCAATTCTTGAATTATACAACTTTTATCATGTACCACCCATGGGCAGAATGATTGATTTTGCTGCTCCAACCTCCTCCATTTTTTTTTATTCACACATTCACACTATTTCCTCTTGGTGCCCACATGTTCTCTTCCCAGTGGACCTTATTTCCCCCCCCAAAAGTATGTCAAATGCATCCACACAGTTTTACCCTTGTAATGTTTTTCAACTTGGTTTCTCAACTTGGAGTCATGCGGACCTTCAGTGCCATCTTGCATCTCCAGAAATTACATAACTGATTTTTTTTGCAGGCTTTGTATTGTTAGATTCTTCCAGGTTATGGCACCCCAAAGGGTTGAGAACACTAGACCAGATCAACTATATAGCAGCTTTGTGAAGATAGAAGCAGTGTGTTTTTTGTGCAGCAATTTTAGTATCAATGCCCAGGATACTGCATAGGTTCTAGCAGATATGTGCTAACACTGAATGATTTGCTTCAAAAGATATTTTTATTTTTGGAGAGAATAAAGACTTACAATAAAGAGTTATAACTTCCATAGAACAGGAGTAGAATGAAACATATTTGCATTTTCTTAACTGGAGAAACACTGGCTATTGCATAATCATTTGAACCTGTATTTCTTCTACGCCTGTAGAATTATTTGGGCAATAATAATGCCTTCTGATAGGATTTTGTAAATATAAAGTGAAAACTTTTCTCCTCCTGCCCCCTCCTCCTCCTCTTCCTCGTCCTCCTTCATTTTGGTGTTACATGGAATTATGCCCATGCTAGACAAGCACTCTTCCACTGAGCTATACTCCAACCCTGAAAATTATTATTTTAAAGATAATTATAATGATAATTATTTGATTTACCATAATTCCTAGAGAGAAAAAAAACTAGAAATATAGAGGAATTTTGGATCAATAGATAAAGCCTTTCTATGACACAACTGATTTAATCATTAAATAAACAGATATCAAATGAATAATTGAATTCAGTGTTTTGATGATTTCCAGATTACAAAAGAGACAAATTCCTTGGACTGAGAATTGAGGTAAGAGAGGAAGGTGCATTCTCTGTATTAAAGGAAATGTGTACTGAGACTGGAGGTATAGATTCCTGGCTGCTCAGTTACTAGAATCATGCAAGGATTTGAGTGTACCCAGAGAACCTTCCTCTTGGGGGTGTTTTAAGGTATTAGTGGGAAAAGGATAATGGCCAATCCAAAGCAACAAATGGATTTTAGGCAAAAAAAGGTAAACAAAACAAAACAGCTTAATATTTTTACTTACTAAGTGATGAGTCCCATGGAAGACATACTTCCTTCTTAATTAAACATAATTGGCTTATATGGGGAAGCATGTATGTATAAACTTGGGCATATATTGATTCCAAACTTTATTTCCTAACTGTAAAATGAGAATGTCAACACATCAGAGTTATTAAGGAACAAGCATCCTGCACAGTGCCTGGTAAATGACAGAGACTTGATAAATGATATCATCCTTTATTCATTTCCTCCAAAGTTATCCTCCCAGGAATCTCAGTGTTGCCTTTGCTTTCCTAGCACCAAGTACCAGGAAACTTGGTAAAACCCTTAAGTCTCTTTATCATCCCCATAGGGCACAGGGCCCTTGTGCAGATGAACCTGTCCGGTGTTTGGTCATTTCCCAAACCGGATAAGCAGATGGTTCTGATTGTGATCTTGTTTGCCGAAAAAAAATCGGATATTTTAAAACATTAACTGTTTAATTTACACAATGAACCTTTGTACAAATATCAATATAATTAGAAGCAATCGGTTCCTAGGATTGCTGTGAAGACCAAATATTAATGTAATGAAAACAGTTATTTATGCATCTATGTTCTATCTTTAAGATATAACCTATTACTTCTCCAGTAATTCTGCAACTTATTACTTCCCTGGGCCTCTGTGCCCATATCCTACACTTCTAGGGTTCCATATCCCTGTAAGAATCTTGAACTCACTGGATTCCTATCACTTCTCTCCATCTCCATTGGTGCCTCTCTGGTTCAAGCTACCTCCACCTTCTGCACTTTGAAATAGTCTTGCAACTATTTGAGTCTCTGCACTCTGTTTCCACTCTTATTTCATTCTTTTCTATTTTCTACACAGTTGTCAGAACGATCATTTTAAAATGTAAATCTGATCATCTCACTCTTCTGCATAAAACCTTCCATTTTCATGATACTGAGACTAAACTGTAAGCTCTGTAGGAGCCGTGAGAGTGCACCACATTGCCGTGTTCATCTGCTGCCTTCATCTCCCACCACACATCTCCTGTTCCTGCCTTCACTCCTAGCCTTACCCGACACACCTTCTTGCCCCACTCTTACACCTGCTCCTTCCTGCAGCAGGTCCTCCATGCTTACTGCCGGAATTCCCTCCTCCAGATCTTTGTCATTCAGTCCCTCAATGTCAATAAAAGTCTCCTTCTCCAAATATCTCCTCTTTACAATTGCTTTCCAGAACTCCCTTTACTAAAAGAGCTATCTCCTCCTCCATCAGTTTTTATTCTCTTGCTTTGCCTAATTTTCATTATTGCTTTGATCACTACCTGAAGCTTTATTGTGTATTGAATGTGTTCACTTGCGTTTTTGTCTTCCTCCAAGACTGTGTGTTCCACATGGTGGAGACTTGGATTCGTTCACCACTGCATCCCATTGCCTAGACCAGTGCCTGATACATAACAGGCACTAGAAAGTGCTGGAGGATCTACTGTGAAGGAGAATGTCCTCCAGTCTTGTCATTGTTCCCATTCTTGGCAGGGTGAAATCTGTCTCTGTACCAGCAGGATCTTTGTTCAGAAGAACATTTATAATGAATTTTTGAAGAGGTTTGTAGAAGCTACCAGAAAGTGGAAAGTTGGCATTCCCTCTGATCCATCAGCCAGTATGGGTGCTCTGATAAGTAGAGCACATTTGGATAAAGTAAGTACACCTCTGTCATGTAAGTTACAGAAAATTTTTGGAAGAGAAGCTCAGCACAAGCATAACACACATC
The DNA here is from genome assembly GCA_028644305.1 of Xerus rutilus. Lineage (NCBI taxonomy): Eukaryota > Metazoa > Chordata > Mammalia > Rodentia > Sciuridae > Xerus > Xerus rutilus. The sequence continues at coordinate 26,113,926 of CM053406.1, forward strand.
GGTCTTTGAGATACTGTAATTACTTCTGAAAAATTATGGGCTATGGGAAATTGTCTCTGGACATAGGATCTAAATACTTTAGATTTGAATATACAAATGGAGTTCCTTGGCTAGAATGTAAGCTCCATGGTCAGGTTTATTCACTGCTGTGTCCTCAGAGCCTAGAAAAACACCTAGAACATAGAAAGTGCATAATATTAATTGGGAGAATGATTCAAATAGCATTATATTGTGTGTTCCAGTTATGATATATGCTCCAAAATCAAGGTACCAAGTTTTCTTGAATACTTTTAAATCCTCAGCTTAAATTACCTTGTATTGGGTTCAGAGGTGCATGAATCCTAGCCATCTTTCTCACCAGCATGGCTTAGCATCCAGATTCTGAAAAGAAACACAACACAAGAACCAAGCCTCTTTTAAGCCTCTTTTCAAAAAAGCTCATCTGTCATTATCTTGTGGTCACTGGGTTAATTTATTACACATTTTGTTTTCCATTGTAGTTAGCTATACTATATTACCCAGATGTAGTTTCAGAGTATAGTCATTAATGAGATTAGAAATTATTTTTTCTGGAAGCTCAGCTATTGAAGGACATTTTGGCCTATAAATCTTACAAATCATTCACTTCGCATTTATAATGGACATCTCCCCCACTCTCCAAAAAAGGGGGAGAAAATATTTTTTCATGCATTTTACTACAAAATACACCAGAGTATAATTTTAACTTTACTTTTTATTAGCTTCATGAGCCTCTCTCTGATGCTCAAATATATCATCAGCAAATAGGGGGTAATAACAGAAATAGATAGTTGATAGTTGAGTTTTGAGAGAATAAAGTGAGAATGTATGCAAAGTACTTATTTGAGTGGACTGACACTTAGCCATTAAATACGTTCCTTCCCTCCACTATGCATAAGGGCTAAATGCCCACATGATGGCTGGAATACCTCTGCCATAAGGTTTAGCAGCTGAGTGACAAGAGAACCCTAGGTATCTTAGCAATGGTCTTATACTGCTTTTTGATGATTAGAAAAGATTAATTTTTTTGTGCTGATTTGTGTGAAGCCAAACAGTGAGAATTTTCTAACTATGTTTGTTACCTGCCCAGGTCAGAAATTACATCAAGAAAGCTCGCGCTGAAGGGGCTCAAATCCTGTGTGGCGAGGGAGTAGATAGGTTGTGCCTGCCTCCCAGGAATCAGGCGGGCTACTTCATGCTTCCCACAGTGATAACAGACATAAAGGATGAGTCCTGCTGCATGAAGGAAGAGATATTTGGTCCAGTGACATGTGTTGTCCCTTTTGATAGCGAAGAGGAAGTGATTAGAAGGGCCAACAGCGTTAAATACGGGCTGGCAGCTACGGTATGGTCAGGCCATGTGGGACGCATCCACCGGGTGGCTCAGAAGCTGCAGTCAGGCTTGGTCTGGACCAACTGCTGGCTGATCAGAGAGCTGAACCTGCCTTTTGGGGGGATGAAGTATTCTGGGATAGGAAGGGAAGGAGCCAAGGACTCTCATGACTTCTTCACTGAAATCAAAACCATCACGGTTAAGTACTGATCTTCACCCATGAGGAAGCTGCTGTGGTCACTGCCTTCCAGCAGAGACCCAGCTGTCCAGTGTGGTGAAGGAAGTGCTGGTGTCCATTCCAGCACATCCTGAAGGCAGGAAGCGCTTTCTAGCTTACCCTGGGTGGCTCATGTTTTCATCAGCTGGCGACGAGATGCTATCATTTTCAATGTGGACTCAGAGAAGACTTCTGAATAGGAAACCGCAACAAGGAGGCCTCACGATCATCATGTCATGTCTTCATAGTAGACACATGATGTCTTTTTTCACTATCTTGATTGAATTCTTGGAATCTTCAATAATCAGATATTTTCATTTACAAATATGGGGTAAAAAAATCCACAAAGCTGAAGAGAAACAACTCAGCATAATTTCCTGCCTTTGAGGGGACTGTGGAGATGTTCTCCTGGTCATTAGCTACCAGCATGGCTAAGTGATAACTGGCTACTTCTCATTATGTATGGGGGTGTTTAATGTTTATGAAATTTGTTAGAGGAGGTCTGTGTGGTAGGTTAGGCTAAATATATCTAGACAAGGACAAGGAACAATAACATTGCTACCACTTTTAGAGGAAACTTGGAACAAGGTGAGAAAACTAATCCCATTCCACTGTGAAGTCTAAAAATTGTAATGAGACTTACCATTTACTAATCATAAAAGAAGTAATAAAATATTAAGCAATTTTAGTAAAAAGTATGGCATTCACTTTGACTTGTCCATCATTCCTCCTTATGTCCATCCTCTGAGACGTATGGATTCTTCTACTAAGAAAGCTATTTCTAGTTGCTTATTTTTCTGGATCCCCAAATGATTCAAGGAGAAAAATGAGGTTTAGGGGTTCAATAGCACATTCAAGGTCATACTAATGGTATGGGGTAGCTGTGGGTCTAGATCCTCAGACTCTGAAACTAATGATCTCTGAAAACCTCACACCTGTCTTGGGTTGTGCTCCAGAGGCAACATCATGCTGTGTCCTCCTCCAAGTTGCCCTCTTGCTTCACTTCTTCCCTCTTGCCCAGCTCCATTCCACATGGGTGAGGGACCCACCACAGGGGCCATGCAACCCAGGAATTCTTGGAGCCCAGCATCTTCCTCACTGGCAGAAGCAATCTGTTTGTAGTCTGACTCCACAACTGGACATGGATATCGAAGGCCCCGGCTTGTGTTATGATCCCAAGTTTCAAAGCATTTATAAGCATAGCACTTTGCTCACAGAAGGTACTCAAAACTAATTCCAGGAAGGGAATAAGGTATTTCTGGTGCTCTGGGGTATTTGTTGCATTAGTTGTATAGGAGGGGACTTGGGGCAACTGTAGGGGGAAGACTATGCTTTATAACTTTGCTTGGGATTTTAGGCATATTGATTTGTTTACAAATGCTGAGAAATATCAGTCAGCCTATTTAAGATCAAGTGATGGTGTGAACTATACCTGTTCTTAGCTTCTAACTTCCCTCCCTTCTCCTTTCCTCACCACCTCTTTCTTAACCTTGATTACCTTAGTCCAGGACCAACTCTGAGCGTGAGAAGGAGGAGTTCAGCAATTTTAGTCTCATTTTCGCTCTTCTAAGTGGTCTGGCCAAGGTCATCATTATTCACATCTTGATTCCAGATTCCAGCAGCTGGCCTCTCCTTGTTCCCTGTGTGAATACCTGCCTCCCACCCTACTTGCTTTTGGATTTAGCCTGTGGTGGGATTGCTTCTTGCTGACATTGTGGATGATGCCTTTTTCCTGCCTCTGTGTCTCTTTGAATTTAGAAGCCCCTGAGATAATCAGGGACCCCCATAAGGACAAAAAAACATGCATTCCTAGGTCTTGGCTCATAGCCTGACAAGCCCTTAAAAGGTCCCAGCTTAATGTTTGTCGAACACTAAATGTGCCTCATTTATCCACCCTCAAACAATCTATCAGCTTTAAAAACCAGGTGCATTATTAGAGCCAGGTGCCCTCAGCATAACTCTTCCAATGCTAAAAGGGTAATGTTGTTGAGGAGATCCCCAAATGGCAGATTCCCAGGGCCTTTAGCTTGCTACTTGTTCTTTCACTTAACTCAGGCTTATTGCAGGGCCAGGATGCTTAAGTTCAAGTGCCTGCTCAGGTTGAAGTGCACTTAAAGCCAATTAACATGCCAAAGTCCCAGCCCACTCCTGCAGGTGGCAGTACTTCTTTCTTTTATTCCAGGGAACCCATCTGACACTTTCTCGTCAGAGCAGTGTCTGCTAAGCTGAGGCCCCAAGTAAAGACTGCCATATGTTAGTATGCATTCACATGACTTGATTTCATTTTTATCATTATTAGGTCAAACTTTCCTGTGCCCAGCTTCACTTCCAGACCCCTGGTGAGTCTAATTAATGTGTGTTTGACCAAATGCTATTCCTCTGCTCTGACACTACGCCAGCAGTCAGTGGTTATTGCTTATATAGTTTTGTCTCCCCACTTGAACATTTCCAACTTTGTTCCAGTCCATCCAAGTGGGTAAGAGCATCCAAGTGGGTAAGATACAGGCTTTGCTTCTCTCACACTTCTCCATTCTTTATGAGGTCCTCACAGGAGCTGATCTGTGTTTGCACATGACCAAATCACATTGGATTGAGTTGTCTGTGGCTGTGGGGCTGCCACACCTCTGCCATGCTGCATTTAGAACTGACAATGGAAAAGTCAGAAGAGGTTGTTCACAAGAGGTTATGGTTTAGATATGAGGTTTCACCCAAAAGTTCATTGTGAGATAATGCCAGGAGTCAAACAATTAGATTATGAGGAATGTAATCTAATCTGGATTAATCCACTTATATGGATTAAATGGGTGGTAACTATAGGCAGGCAGGGGATGGCTGGAGGAAATGGGTCACTGGAAGTGTGCAGTTGGGTTTATATTTTGTTCCTGGTAAGCAGAGCTCTCTTTTTGCTTCCTGGTTGCCATGTCCTGAGCTGTTTTCCTTGCCACACCCTTCCACCATGACATTCTATCTCACCTCCGGCTCAGCGCAATGGAGTCAGCTGACCATGGACCAGAACTCTGAAAATATGAGCCCAAATAAACTTTCTCTTCTTTTAAAGTTGTTCTTATAAGGTATTTTGGTCATAGAAAGGAAAAGCTGACTAGAACACAAGAGTTGAAATTCTATTTGTAAACTTTTATTTCTTAACTAGGTTATGTGCACATGGGGGTTGACTATATTATTTCATATGTCAGAAACATTTATATACCTAAGGGGAAAGCAGGAGCACATCAAGAAGCAGGCAAGGGAGATGCTGAGCAGAGGTGGGATGTCTCCTCCTGGCAGAGCCTCAGAGCTCCCATCCTTGATCCGTGAAAGCATCAAGGATGGAGGGGAGGCACTGATGGAGAAAGAACAAGGATATTTGAGGAGCAGAGCTTCTCAGACATTGATGTGTTTCTGAATCAGCAGAGCTTCTGTTAAAATGTGGATTCAAGTTCTCTAAGTCTAAGGTGAGGCTTAGCACTTGGAATATCAAGGAATTAGAAGACACTTTGTGACATCTCTGGCTCTGGTGCTTCTTCCTCACTTTCCAGGCCTCAGGAGTAGCAGACTGTAGCATTGCCCCCCACCCCCAGCAAAGGAGGGCCTCAGACACCAGAGTAGAACAGATTCCTGGGAAGGCTCTACTGTGGTTATTGGCACAAAGTTTGAACTAGCTCTTGGCTTTCCATGAGACTCAGGAGGAGGGAGAGAAAGGCAGTGATCCCTCAGTACCCACCAGGGATGGGTTTCAGGATTCCTCCTGCCTCCAACAGATACCAAAATCCATGGAACCCAACATAATGTAAACACTCTGTAAACAGTTGTTTCACTATATTATTTAGATAAGAATGAAAGTCTGTGCATGTGTTATGGTTTGGATATGAAGTAATAATGCCAGATGTGAAATGACTAGACTATGGGTGCTGAACCAATCCATCTTACTTTGAATGGTCTAATTGGGTGGTAACTGTAGGCAGGTGCAGGGAGGTAGGTCACTGAGAGTGTGCCCTCAAAGGGTGCATCTTCCCTGTGGGTCTGTCCCCCCACTTTCTATTTCCTGGCTGCCATGAGGTGAGCAGTTTTTCTCCACCATAATGAAATAAATAATGAAAGATAGTGAAACAAATAGTAAAAGATGATTTCCCTAAACTAAAAAAGAAAAAAAAGACTTTTCAGATGGAAAATACTCAGAAACATTCTGTTAACATTTTAAAATTCCAATAGTAAAGCTTGCAGAATGAATAAATAGGATGCCTACAAAAATAAGCATAAGATTGTCATCACACTTTTATATTCATAATATTGATGCTAGAAAACAGAGGAGCAAGTCTCCAAAATTCTCACAAAAAATTTACTTTGAACCTAAATTCTATAACCAGCCACACTTCATGAATGAAGACAAAATCAGATATTTAGTGACTGGAAGTTTCTCCCTGTCTATCCTTCCTGGTATGACTTGAGCATGCAATGCTGCAAAGGGAAACATGAGTTCAATAAGCAGAAGAAGTGCCTGAGGAATGAAATAAAATGAAATTTTAAGTTGTTGGATGTGAAAAAGGCCTAGAAACGCACCCCCACTCTTCTGATGATGGAGAAAAGAGTGCTTAGCTCAATGAGAGAGGAAAACTTTTACTTTCATTTGTATCAATGCATTTTGTGATGAGTTTTTGATGAATAATGATATAAGTATATACACACCTTCTGATTAATACTTTTTCTCAGGAGTGGGAATCAGGGGTTTGTTGGCACTGTTATTCAAGGGTGTTTCAGCTCTTCCTCTCCAATCCCAGCCTCTTTAAGAGGTCTGATGTCACCTGATGTCTTGGGAATCCTAGTGCAATTGCAAAGAACACTTCCCTGCAAGGACACCCTGGGAAGCCTGCCCAGGGTAGGCCAAAGGAGGACACATCCTCTATTGCCCCAGGGCTGCCAGTCTCTAAGCAGCAGGATCTGGGGGTCAGAGCCTGCACACTGCTGCCCTCCACACCTATCCCTTCTCTCCTGCCTGACACAGGGAGGAGGGGGGCTGCTCTAGCAGCATTTACTTGCCTTCAAGCCATCTATATTGGATAGTCTCTTAAGCTTAAGTCTAGAATTTAAAAAGAAAACTCCAAGCCCTTGGCCCTTTTCAGCTTTGAAGCAGTTTATCTCAGGGGAATTTCTGGTATCCTTTGCTTGGGGGTCTTTGCAGCTGACTTCTACCAAATTAATAATGAGTGGATTCACTCCTGGGATGTCCCAGGATCAAACATCACACTTGAGGTCTGCTGATGAGGGTTTTCAGGTGTAGTGTAGGGAGAGATTTTGTAGAGATTTTGTAGATTTTGTATCTAAAGCTAGCCTTCTCATCATGGAAACTTTATTTTTATTTTTTGTGGTGCTGGGAATTAAACCCAGAGCCCCACACATACTAGGCACGTTTTCTACCACTGCTTGAGCGCTCTACACCTCCAGTTCTAAAATTAGCCTTCCGGAGTGCATCTTAACAGACGTCAGTCTAATAGTCCTGAACATTCATATTGTCAATCTCTGCTGCCAAGCTCGGCAGCACCCGGACGATGCTGAGTCACCCAAGAGCCTGTGCAAACCATCGTCATCACTACTCTGAGGCTTCTGCCAAATGTATGATAGGCAGTGCTTCTGGGAAGAATCATATTTCTGATTTCAGCTTCCCATTCATCAAGTGTTGAGAATTTGCCTAATTGCATCCATTGGCCTACAATGTGCCATCTCTGCACATTTGATTACTACTTTCCCATCCCACAACTTATTCCACTTCTCCTGCATGTTCCTCAGTCCAGTCTTTTTCCTTGAGGGTATCATTACTCTCCAGCCTCATCTTATAATTGCAATTAACTCCAGTTGGATTCAACAGTTTCCAACAAATCATTGAAAAGATAGTCCTTGGAATATTAAGGATGGGATATATTAAGTTACTGAGTCATAACATAGTAGATTGCTAAGGATCTTGAGATCACCCTGTGAAGCTCTCTGCCCTCTCCCAGATGGACAACTGGGGCACAGAGAGGGTTGTTAGCTTGCCAAAGATCTTACAGCAAGTCCTCCTAGGTGGAACTAGGATACAGAATGTACAGAACACCCAGAAACATGCAAGCATCAAAGAAGTAGAGGTCTTCTGAGGACAGTGAAAAAGTAATTGGAACTTTTGATTAGTATTTTGGAGTTTCCCACCCATATGCAGTAAGCAGCTGGACTGTATCTCCACTAAGGACAAGATAAGGAAGGAAAAATGTCTTAATTATAGCTGTTGGAATTGAATTTATGTATGAAACAAGAAGAGTTTTATATTAATGTTCCAACTCAGACATAATGAATAACATAAGAGAGTTGAGATCCATTCCCTGAAGGTCTCTAAGGTTAGGTAGTGCCGTTATCTGTGGGCAGTTCAGCAGCTGGGTGGAGAGCTTTTCTTACTGTGAAATTTATGTGACGGAGAGTTGGGTTGGCTCTATGGCTCCAGGTGCTGATTGCCTGTGTGGGAGCAGGTTCCTTCCTGGGGGATAGGGGGGCCTTGCTTCAGCATCACATGCATTCAGAGTTTACACACTAGATCACAGGACCACCCCTGGGAAATAACAGCAGGAGCTCATGAATTTCTAAGCAAGAGAAATCTGATTTCCATGCCTCATCCTTGAGAAATCAAAGCCAGTGAGGATCACTGAGAGAGGTAAAAATTTGAATATCAGCATATTTACCTCTTCAGAAGGATTTTTGAATGATTTCTCTGATTGAAGTTCAGCAAAATATATACTTCTGAAGTCCTTTTTGCATTGATTTTCAGTACCTTGGAGGGAATGCACTCTCTAGCTTAATAGTGATAAATCACCAGAAAGGGGTTCTGAGGGGTTATTTATACTCTGGGTTCTTGGGGCCCATGGCTTGGGTCTTGGGCTAAATTAGAGGTGCGTTCAGGCTGAGTTCCATCACGAGGATGGAAGCAATGCTGTGCCTCCTGTCCCTGTGGAAGTGATACTAAAATGCTCACTGAAGCACTGACTCTGAACTGTGACCACTGACCTGGTCCCTCCTGCCCCTTCTGCTGGCATCCCAAATGAAGCGAGAGAGAGTTCACATCTCTTGGACAACAAAATGTTCTGCACCCTTTCCTCAGGATGTATTTAGTGCATCCTAATCTTGAGAGAGGCCAACTCCCTGAACTTTAAGGTTAGGAATAATTAGACAAGAAAATGCCTTCTCTGGATTTCATGTAACTGGGTGAATAACGGAAACACTGCTTCAGGTCAGGCTCCTCACTTCTCTGAACCTTTGCACTGTATTGTTTATAGAAAGAATATGACCTCCCCATGGCTTGATAAGGTGAGTGTTGCTATTTCTGCCTTTATTTCTTTAGGAATTGCTGTCATAAGCAGAAGTCCAGAGAGATGGCTGCAGATACCTTAAATAAACCCAGTGATGACTGGGGATTGTTCACTCATCCTCTCATTCACATTTCCTTTGCTGCAGAAAATGCCTTTTATTTTTCTGTCTTGGTAAACATGTTTTGGAAAAATGATTTAAGCTTTGGTGGCATTAGATAGCTTTTTATGTCCTATTCTGGTTGCCTTAAAGGTCAGCCTTACAGAAAGCACAATTTTGTTTCTACTTTCTACAGGATCTTAGGGCATCTTTTTTTTTTTTTAATTTTTTTTTGATTGTAGATGGACGCAATGTCTTTATTTATTTATTTTTATGTGGTGCTGAGGATCGAACCCAGTGCCTCACGCATGAGAGGCAAGCGTTCTACCACTGAGCCTGAGCCACAGCCCCATCCCCTCTTAGGGCATCTTGTTTCTCCTTCTCTTCCTGTTCCTCTTCCTCTTCTTCTTCTGCCTCCTTTCTTAAATGATTTCTCTATTTTGAAACACATATAAATATCATCTCTGTGCTTCCCATACACTCTTCCATTCTCCCTAGAGTGCAAGGTCTCTGAAGATGAGGACTGCTTTTTATATTAGATGCATGCCCCTAGTTCTATTTTTCTTCAGATCTGGGATCAGTACCTTAGAAAGAGTAGATGCTGCACAAAAGTTTGCTGCACTAAGTTAATGAAACTCTAACTCACTGTATAAACTGTCTTGTGTCCTGGCTACATAACTTGTTTATGATGAAGCTGAATCAAGTTTTAATTATTATTTCAGTTTTCACTAACTTCTAATAAAACCCATATATCCCACAAGTGGGAATACAGAAGCCAGGTGTTTCTGGCTCATCAGGCAATGCAAACTCTGATGCCCAGTGCTTGTTACCTGGTAAAAGGTTGGGGCCCAAATTCTGGGGGAAAAAGCCAGAATCCTCAGACCACTGTTCAGAGACATGGTCTGGCCCAACACATTGGTCAAGTAAATTGTGTCCAGAGAGTCTATTAAATGTGACTCCTCCCTTAGCACTATGCCTGAGGCCAACTCCCCATGTGTGGCTGACAGGCTGTGGTGACATTGCCCTGCCTTGTAGCTCCTAGAAGGAATCATAGTATTTCTGTAACATTCTTCAAATTGTATATCTGGAGTTTAAATGAGGAAACACACACACTACTTTATAGCTGAAAACTTAGGAGGGACAGTAGGTACCAAGAAATCATTTTAATAAGAAAGAAGTTGAATTAGGCATATGAACTAATATTTTGTAGGAATTTTAAATCAGGAATTTAATGACGCAAGTGTTTTTTATTAAATTTATTAAAGTGATGAATTCATCTCTTATGAAATGGAATATCCTAGTAAAAAGATCTGGACACTTATGAGGAGATAATCCTGGGCCAGGAAAATCCCTGGGGCCAAAGCTCAGGTATGTCACCTAATAAGGATTTTAAACTTCTAAAACCCTTGAGGCCATTTTTTTTCGTTTAGTCCTATCATAGTTTAGATGTAGGTGTCCCCCAAAAGCTCATGTGTGAGACAATGCAAGACAGTCTAGAGATGAAATGATTGGGTTATAAAAGGTTTAATCTGTGCACTAATCCCCGGGTAGGGATTAACTTGGTGGTAATGGTAGGCAGGAAGGGTGAGGCTGGAGGAGGTGGGTACCTGGGGCATGCCTTCGGGGTTTATATTTTGTCCTTTTTGAGCAGAGCTCTCTCTGCTTCCAAGTGCCATGATTACAGTGCTTTCCTCAGTCACACTCCTCTGCCATGATATTCTGCCTCCTTGCACTTCAAGGAATGGAGCCGGCTGTCTACAGACTGAGACCTCTGATGTGGTGAGCCCCAAAAGAAACTTTTCCTCCTTAAAATTGTTCTTGTCAGGTCCTTTGGTCACAGCAGCAAAAAAGCTGCCTAAAACAAGTCCTGTAAAATGTCCAGTTTTGAGTTGGATCTATGCCTGAGAAACAAAAAGTAGGTGAACATGGCTTTCGTCTTACTTTTTAGGAGAGGAAAAACTTTTCCTGTACCCACTTAGGATCTGTGGTTGACCCCTGTGAATGAAGCATACCAAGGACAAATGAATAGGAAAAAGGCAAAAAATGTATTTTTAATTTAATGTGCATGGCGGTTCCACACAAAGAAGTGAAAGTCCTAAGAAGCAGTTAGACTTGGGGGCTTATGGACCATTTTACCAAAGATTGATAAATTGGGAAGAAGTGAACAAAGGAAAGAGGGCTTGATGGTTAAATGTGGGAGAATAAATATCTGAGGGAGGTAATGGTTGATAAGGGTTATTTAGTAAGTTTGATTCATACAGATTCTGCTCAGTGCCATTTCTGTCTCTGTTGATGAGTAGTTTTTCTATTCCCGGCATGTGATGCTTTTAGGCAGAAAAAGGGAGGGCAGAGGGCTCTTCTTGTATCTGGTTTTTCTTCATTGCTTTCATCCCCAAATAATCCTCCTGCCAGGAAGCATATTTTGGGATGGTCTATTTTGATATCCTTCATTTCATGTATCTCCCACCTCACAAAGAAAAAAGAACCACTAAAATCTAAGTGAAGAAAAATTTGGAATTTTATGCTTGGGTGAACATATTCTGGGAGAAAAGCATACCTGGTTAGAGGAGAGTGATGTGGGTGCCGTGAGTAAAGTGGGGTTTCTCAACCTCAAGTACTCAGAGAACAGTGTATGACCCAGGATGAGACCCAAAAGCTAAGACAAATTCTGCACTTCATGGGTTCCAGGCTCATCCTAGACCTGGAACGAAGTGGGTAAGTCCCACCAGCGTAGACCATCTAGTTTTAGAAGCTCTATGTCAGTCAGCATTCTATTACTATAATTAACACCTTAAGATTATTGAATTTCAAAAGAGGGTTGGCTTAGTTTGGCTTACAGTTTTGGAGGTTTTAATCCGTGATTAGTTGGTTCTATTGCTTTGGGTCTTTGGAAGCTCATCAAGGCAGGGAGCACATACTGGAAAAAACTGTCCAGTTCTTGATAACCATGAAGTGAAAGAGGAGGAAGAGGAGGGACTAGGACCCCCAGATCCCTTTCAAGGATATGCCTCAATGATTGGCAGACCTCCCACTAGGCCCCACCTCCTGAAATCTTCACCATCTTTAGCATCAGGGGCTAAGGACCTAGTCTTTAACACATGGGCCTTTGGTGGATATTCCAGACCCAAAGTATAGCAGACTATGAAAAAGGAGTTGAACCAACCCTCAAGAACTCTGCAGACTAACTCTTAGTAGTCTATCATAAGAAAGTGCACAGAGTTCAGGTCGTGGGTGTAGGATGAGAGTGAACACATCCATTGTCTATGAAAGTGGACATTATTCTCAATAGTCTTTTCAGTAACAGCTTAGAACAGAGTCTTCATCTAGTGTTTTATATTTAATGCGTTATCCTTTCAGTATTCAGTATTAGAATATTCAGGGAATATTCTAAGCACCTATTGTCCTCACAGGATGGTACAACACCACAGAAGCAAAGCAGACTCCGAGTCTGTCGCTGTGCTGCAGAGTTTCTAAATGAGGGAGATAGAAAAGAATGACTGAAGAATGGAAAAAAAAAATTAAAAAATACAAACTCACATGCACAAATAAAACATAAAACAATGTGGCAATTATCACAAGTTTATATTTCCCTCATGAGAAAAAATTAGGAAGCTCTGAAAAAGCACAGGCTTTAGTTAACTGATAGCAGGAGGAGGACTGGAATTTTGGGAAAGAAGACAAGTTTCCTGAGCATGCAGACAGTTTTGGCACATTATTGTGATGATTCTGCTCCTTTCTGGAGTTTGATTTCATTCTTCAGGAACTGACAAGTTTACTGGCACTTGCCAAAGAGGATTTCTTCAAAGCAGCAATATCTTTTATCTCTTCACCTAGTCTGAGGTAATTGCTAGTGAATTAATTGTGTCCAGTGGAGGTGTCTTTAAAGAAACCATGCCCTCTGTGGCAGGATAACTCAGCAATGCATTTTGGTCTTGTGAATCTCTGTTTAATTCAGGGACCACCATCATCTCTTCTGGTTTTGAGAACCTCTGCTTAATTTGAGGACCATCGTTGTCTTCTCCGGAGCTGTTTGGTTCATGGTGAATCATAAAGTCTCACTTCCTTTCTTCCCGGAACTTCTGATCTCCCATTAACCTTTGCTTGGCCCATTAGCTATTTATTTTTGAGCCCAGAGTTTCCCCATTTCCTCACTCATTTTTATTTTTGACTCGATTTTTAACTGAATATAGCTTTCCTGGATTAAAAGAGGTTATCTTGTAAGATTAACCTCTTTTAATTTCATCTTGAGTTCTTTACAGCTTGTTCACAATCTGTTCTACTTTTGTGGCAGGATTTACATTAAATACATCAGCCTGAGATTTTGAAGGACTAATTCTGGTCTCCCTACCACATGCCAGCTGTGAAACTATTGGTTGGCGTTAGGGGTCACCATACCTATATCCTATTTGATCTTCAAACCCACTTGGTTCTTGAAGTGATTTCTCTGCCTTTATAGTGAATAGAAAATATTAATGCTGAGGATTTCCTGGGAGTGCAGGCCGCCTTGGTGGTGATTTAACAAGGTTTTGACGGTGTCAAAGATCTGGCAAGTGGCTTTAAGCTAATAGGAAAGCAGAATCCTGAGATGGACTCTCCAACTCCCAGTCCTCCTCTTTGGGAATAACGAATAACCTGCATTCATGTGTCAACTGCTCAGAAACTGCAGCCATGTTTGCATTTCAGAGCTTCATTGTGTTCTGAGTTAACTTTTTGTTTGCCCACTGTGGTGACATCCACCAAAGGTGAGAAGACAGAAGTCAGTCCTTTTAAAAACTTTATTAAACTCTCTTTGTAGATCCAGGCAGAGAGCCAGCAGTCAAGAGTCTGCTGTGGTATGTGCTACCTTGGTGTAGGCACCTAATCTGGGGTGGGCATGGGAGGTCTCCTTACTTTCTTCCTTTCTTTTCCTCTTTTTTTTAGGTTATTTGGGGGGTGGGTATGTTTTGCACAGTAATTTTATTAGTATGCAGATCTCTGGATTTTTTAATATCAGGATCATCAAATATTCCACCCCTCCTACTCCCCGCCAATCCTGAGGTATTTCTTAGATACCATCGGAACAGCCTGTACTCAGAGCTCAGATCATGGGCTCCCCAGAGATCTGCACATGCAATTATGTTACTGAGTATTGCTAAATAAGCTGAAGTGTTCAGATTATAGGGATTTGTATTAGGTTACCCATTCTGAGACATCATGTGAGGTAACGTGACAGCTAATGTTCCCTGGCAGATTTTCCTAGCTCAGGCTTTCTGCAACCTCTGTGGTTTTTAAAGAAATGGCTGAGTGGTTTTGTTCCAGTTGGGTGGCAGGGAATGGGGATACATTAGGAGACACCTCTCTTATCTTCTTTTCAAATGGTGCCAAAGCTCAGGTACAGAGAAAAAGTCAGACTGGCTGGTTGTCCTTACTATGGACCTGGCACGTAAGTCAACCCATGCAGAAATGACCTTCTTGAGGACAGGAATGCTAAGAGGGCTGGGCAAATATGGAATCCTTGTTAACTAGGGGGTTTCCTGCACAGGGCTGCTCAGTCTCAGGGAGAACCCATGCTTTTCACTTTCCTCTTGGCTTGAGCACTCAGGGTGGGAGAGCCCTGGGGCTGAGAGAGCTGTGCCGTTGAGAATTGAGCAGAGAAACCTTGCAGCCATCTGTAGCCTGACCCCATGGGGATCTTGGCCGGTTTCAAGGAAGGGAAGAGGGGAGATCTAGTCAGATCTATTTGTGCATCCTGATCTAATCATCATGGCTCTGGGCCACTTGGCTTACGGTTCCTGGTCTCTGTCAATCTGCAGACAGTGTACGTTTCAGCAGGCTGAACATGACTTCATTCCAGAATGTTTCTTGACCAGCCAAGGAAATGTCATACTGAGGACAACAGGGCTTCTCAGGTAATGAAACTAAAACCTCTCTCTAATCACAAATTATTTTTTACATCTGAAGAGGAGCTCACAAATCCTGGTTAACAGAGCTGGTTTTATTGACTAGTCAAAGGACTTGGTTGGAGGGTGAAAGAGTCCTGGACCAGGTGGTTAGGAGAGATGGCTCTGCTGTCTTTCAGCCCCTGTTCTAGCATGATTGGGCTACAGCCTGGTTAACTGTAGAAGAACTATAAGAGCCAGAACCCTGCACTGGATGTCCCCAAAGGGCTGAGACAGGTCCGTAAAGGGCCAGACATCCAGCAGAGCTGTGAACAGTAAGTGACAGCATGATGCTGATGTGGCCACTGGGCTACTGCAAGCAGCTGGAGCCAGAGGGCACCTCCTCTCTTACTAGGGATAGGATGTTAAAATGGTAAGCAAGCAGGAGAGGTTCCGTAAATCTACCAAGCACTAAGGCCTTGGGAAGTCTGGTGGGGACAACTGGGCTTTGCTGGAATTCAGGGCAGGGCTCTGATTTCCAGCAGGGAGATCTGAAAAACCAGGCAGAGCCTAGCCCCTGATGGGAGTACTGGAAGATTCCCAAGGGAGAGCTGTCACTGAGCCTGGGGTCGAAGAGTCTCATTTT
Source organism: Xerus rutilus (assembly GCA_028644305.1). NCBI lineage: Eukaryota > Metazoa > Chordata > Mammalia > Rodentia > Sciuridae > Xerus > Xerus rutilus. Next base: position 26,129,420 of record CM053406.1, read on the forward strand.
AGCCATCCGATTATCAGAGCTGAAGCACCAGATCAGGGTTAAGTTATCCACCATATTGACTTGAGCCAGGAGCTTTTTTAATCCCTCATTTCTCCACTGAGGGGAGGCCCTACTGGACTGAACTGTAGGTAAAGATCAAGAGTGTGTGTGCAGAGGAAGAGAAGGAGGTGAGGCAAGAAATGGACTGCAGAATCTGAGATTTCTCTAAAACCTAATAATTCTTAGTCTTAAAGGTCAGAAAGAAAATCCATGTGAAAACTGTTAGGTAAATTAAGAATGAAAGGACTGAAATTTCAGGAGGCAGAGAGGCTGAGGCATCATTTATTATAGAAGCTTTTGCCTTTTCATGTTCTGCAAAAACCTTTTCTCCCCCACTGCACCCAATCTCCCACTAGTTCATTTAAGGAAATCCTACTAAAACTCATGTCAATCACCTTTTCCCAGAGAAGCCTTTCCTGCATTCCTGACCAGGTGACAACCTCCTTCAAAGCTTCTCAGAACACTCAACAGATGTAAAATTTCACATATTCTTGCCTGAGTAATAATTGCCATTAGTCTCTCCTGCTGGCAGTGCACTTCATGAGAATGGTTGGCATCTCCATCCTGCTTGTTGCTGGGTCTTTAGAACCTAGTCCAGTGTCTGGTATATTTTAGTTCTTATTTGTTGAATGAATATTTTAAGAGACAGAACATTTTTTTGTAGGAGAAATCAGAAGATGACTGTCAGTATTTGATATTGTAGAGCCCTTAGGAAAATAGCTAATTGTAGAAACATACTTTAAAGATTGCCAGGAAATTTAGGGAGAACAGAATGAAGGGCGTAACAACTCTCAGGAATATAGACAATTAAGTCCGTATATGTTTGGCCCTAATTTGACATTAAAATAAGCAAAGGTGAGCCAGGTGCGGTGGCTCACGCCTGTAATCCCAGCACTTAGGGAGGCTGAGACAGGAGAATCGTGAGTTCAAAGCCAGCCTCAGCAACGACGAGGCGCTAAGCAACTCAGTGAGACCCTGTCTCTACATAAAACACAAAATAGGGCTGGGATGTGGCTCAGTGGTCAAGTGCCCCTGAGTTCAATCCCCAGTACCATAATAATAATAATAATAATAATAATAATAATAATGATAATAATAATAATAAGAAGAAGAAGCAAAGGTGAATATAAGTAGGTTCTTGAAGGAAATTCAAATTCATCTACAGGGCAAAGAGATGGCACTATATACCAATCCTATTTTCCCCTATTCTTACCCTCTATGTACTGCATCCCGTTCACACAACAGAAAAATGGATGAACAAAATGCAATCCATATAGACAATGGGATATTGTTCAGTCTTAGAAAGGATTGAAATTCTGTTACATGCTACAGCACAGATAAGCCTTGGAAAAATTATGCCAAGTGGAAGTTCTAGACACAAAAGGACAAATGTATGATTCCACGTATCTGAGGTTCCCAGACAAGTCAAATTCTTAGAGACAGGAAGTAGAAAGGGGTGACCAAGGGCGGGGAGAAGAGGAGAATGGAAGCTATTGCTTAATGGGAAACACATTTCAGTTTGGGATGAGGAAAAAGTTCTGGAGATGGCAGCATTGAGGGTAGGTAGCCATGACAACGTGAACGCACATAATGCCTCTGAGCAGTTTACCTCAAAATGGTAATTTTTTACGTTAGATATAAAAATAAAATGAAAATTAACAATGTGGGGCAGGCAAAGCCAATCAGTGTCAAGGCAAGCAAGTCCCCAAACTTCCCTGAATCCCTTTTTCTCACTTGGGAATAGTAACTCTGACCCCATGACCTACTTCATGGGAACTGGGTTATTCTGTGAAGTCATTTGGTAAACTTTAAACATTCTATGGAAATGGATGGAATTACTGCCTAAAGGAGTGGAAAGCCTTTTGTTCATCCAGATTATAGTGGCCTGGGGAATTGGTGAAGACCACCACTTTCTTAGGTTAATATCCTGGAGGTGGCTATCCAAGCAGATGGAAAGGGTTAGAATAAAAATAAGAGCAACAAAGTCTGAATTGTCCTGAATTGCTCTCCCAAGATGCTACTCCATTAAGATTTTACAGCCCTCGGTGGAAGACTCGGTGGAAGACCATGACTTCGGTGGAGCAGCTGGCATTTCTAGCTGAGCATCTCTGAATGGCCTGCCGACAATGGAACTATAAATTAACATCTATAAAAGCCAATAAGGGGTGCCTGTTGGATACATATGACTGATGTCTGGTATAGGGTTTGGGCAAATAAAATGATTTGTTTCTGGCAAAGTTCCAAAGTTTCAGCTTTAGAAACCAAAGGTGTATTTATTTGCTGATTATTTGCTAACATATAATGCAAGATGGAGTGTTAAGACAGATTTCATTTCAAGATTGCTCTGCTTCTGTCTCCTGACTACATTACAACCTCAAAGAAGGTCCACTATTAAGATATGGTTTGCTTAGGCCCTGAGGATATTGGAAGCTTATAGCTTTATGAATTTTGAGTACTGGTCACTCCCCAGTGATGGCAGGTGACTTTTTCACTATTGGATTTAGGCAAGGAGACCAGTTCTACCAGCTGCATAGCAAAAGATTGGGGCTCTAGGTCTCCAGCTTCACTCCTATGCACATTTCTCCTTCAGGCTCACAGGCCTGAGGCCTTCAATGCCTTCTCATTGCTGCATTCTCAAAGGTTTTATTATCAGGATTTTATTTCTTCCTTCTGAATTTGACTACATTATATAACTTTTACATACCACATCTATATCTGCACACACTCAGATGTCCTCTCCTTCCACTGATCTGGATTGCCCATTTTTTGGTCTCGATATGGATTGACTTCAGTTGTCCTATACTTTTAATTTTTATTGTGGTAAAATAAACATCCAATAACATTTGTCACTTTAATCATTGTTAAGGGTACAGTTTAGTGACATAAAGTATACTCATACATGATTTTTTAAGCGAGTATTTGTACCCATTTTATGTGTTGGGAGTGGAAAGGGAGTATTCTATACTTGTTCAGTTTTCCATCTCAGCTGGGAATAGAACTAGGAATTGGTATTGAGTTCTGATGGTTTTAGTGTTTGACCATTCTGGGAGCCAAGGAGCCATCATGGCACTATCTTCATGGATGGAACTTGGTGTGTCCTCCGTGGGAGGTGATTCCTGATCTCACGGTGGCCAGCTTATGACCACTTGGAGACTCACTGCTGCCTTTCAGGAGAAGAGAGCAGACCTCATTACCATAGGACTAGACTTTTGAAGGCATTGAAATTGTTGTATTATGTTGGCTTAAAGTGACTCATTTCCATGTACATAGTAAAAACCAGACCAGGGTTAGGCTGAGGATTGGGGGGAAGAAACATGGTAGAGGAAAGGATGAATGAGGCAGAAGGAGGAGCAGAGAGAGAACAATAAGAATGAAGACAAAGGAAAAGGAGGCTCAGCAGAAGACTGGATGGTACAAGATGGAGAGGAAAGGAGAGAGGAGGGAGCCAAGGAGCAGGCCGCTCCCTTCTGCTCAGCTCTCCCCTGGAGGGGTAACTCCCACTACAGCTGTCAAATGCTAGCAGCACAAGCCTCCATCCTGGTGACATATGGCTGTGGCAGTGGCTGTCGGAATGACCTCTCTAGTCCCCTCCCTTCACTTGTCAGACTCTTTCTAAATCAGGCTCAGACGCTGGAGCCTGTCACCATGTGGCCCAAGGGAAGCTCATTTTCAGTGAACACATCACCCAGGAAAGCAAGCAGTTGTTATTTTTCACAATTTCTGGATACTGACTTTAGGGCAAGGCTGTTACAACCATTTTTATTTTTGATTTTGAGTGGGGAGCCCAATTCCAACACCTTTTGAGAAGCGTGGGGGCTGGTTGGTGAATGTTTTCAACCAACCCAATTTCCATATAGCAAGGAACATCAGTGATATTCCAACATGCCAGTGTTTGTAAGGAAAGGGTTTTGACAGAATTCTTGAATGTTCTTGAAGATGCGAGGAAGCGATCTATCTGACTGACCTCCTGTATTCAAATAATCTGCCCTACTGGTTTTGCTCCAGCACACAGAATTAATGTGGGCCCTCTGAGTTATGAGCTTGATGGATACCAATTAGATCTCTTTTTAGACAGCAAGTTTTGGAATGTGTGGTGCTATTTAGAAACTTCTAGAATCTCATTCTATTTATAAGTTGCTTTTGTAACCATAGGATTCAAAGACTGAGAGACACTTTAGAAAGGCTGTGATGAAAAGAACACTTTCCAGTTCCAGCTCTGAAACTCAATTGTTCGTGACCTTGAATAAATCACTTCACTTCTCTGTGTTGGACTTTCCTCCTCTTATAAAAGAAAATGCTTGAACTGACTGGGAAGTTACTTCAGTTCTCACATTCCTTTATGTTTCCCAGTGAGGAACTAAAACTCTGAGTAGTCGAGTTCCTGGCCAGGGCTCCTGTCAGGGTCAGGCCCACCAGATCCAGTCTCCTACTCTCCTCATAGTACATTCCCACATACTCTGGGGTGCAGTGCTGTTCAGCTCCTAAGGGCCCAGAGGGCCAGCGGAGATGCAGGCCCTTGCTTGGTGGGAAATGGATCTAATTCTTAGCTGGGTGTGTTTCTGCTGAGAGTCCAATGTCTCTGCCACAGAGTAGAGTCCCTCTTGCCTCAGAAGGAATGAGAGTGAAAGTTTTCTCGTCCGAATAGCAACACTTTTCAAGTCAATAAGACGACTCACTCACCTGCATCTCGAGGCTGTTTGGCTTCTCCCTTTGGCTTAGACTTCTAGATGCTGGTGATCTATCTGAACAGTGGACCCATCACATCAGACCTTGAACTCCCTGGAGGACCTGGCCCCATCCGACGGCTCCTCTTTCTTCTATATTTTCCACATCCATTGTCACAGTTTCTAGCACTAGCATCGACCAAGCAGCCCAAGTTAGACACATCTAGGTCATCCTTTATCCCCCTTCCTGGCCACGCCCATTGACTGGTCCCTGTGTTAGTTTCCTGGGGCTGCTGCAACCAATTCCCACAAATGGAGAGGATTAAAATGGCTGACATTTATTTTTGTAGTTCTGGAGGCTAGAAATGCAAGATCAAGGTGCCTCTGGAGACCTGGGCAGGGTCAGTGCATGCCTTTCTCTTGGCTTTTGGTATCTTGGTGGCCCTGGGTTTTTAGGTGCATGACTCCAAAATGTCATATGTGATTATTTTCCCTGTGTGTCTGTGTTATTTTTTCTTTCTTTCTTTTTTTCTTTTTTTTGGTACTGGGGATTTAACTCAGGGGCACTCAACCACTGAGCCACATCCCCAGCCCTATTTTGTGTTTTATGTAGAGACAGGGTCTCACTGAGTTGCTTAGTGCCTCGCTGTTGCTGAGGCTCGCTTTGAACTCGCGATTCTCCTGTCTCAGCCTCCCTAAGTGCTGGGATTTCAGGCTTGTGCCACTGTGCCTGGCTTGTTATTTTTTCTTTTTATAATGACAGAAGTCATATTGGATTTAGGGCCCTAAATTGAGTATCTGCAAAGACACCCTCTTTTTGAGGGACACAGCTTGATCCATGACAGCCCAGATCCCATTAATTCTACCTGGTAGCTCCCTCTCAAGTCTATCTCCTGCTCTACCCTTGCTGCCATTATCTTTGTTCAAATCCTTCTCTGGATTCATTCATTCTCCCCATTTGCTCCTCCTGCCTGTGTCCTGATGGTAGGAAAATGATCTCCCAATAGTCTTAGGAGACCATGCAATTTTAAAAGCATCATGCGGAAGGTAAGTTATTGGCTGAAAAGGCATTTGTCTATGAGATTTTGGTAGATACTGCCAATTGTCCTCCAAAGAGCTATTTTAATCTATAATCCTACATACAATGTACGAGAATGCATTTTTCTACGTATTTTTGCCAGTAAGAGATTTTATCTCTTTTAATTTTTGCCAACCTGTCAAATCCTGGTGTTTACTGTCGCATTTGTGTTTTCCTATTCACCAAGGACTCAGACCATGCACCAGTTGCTGAATGGTGATGCTAGGGGTGGAGGCTGGTGCTGCCTGATCCTGCGGCTGCCTTTCCTTCTGCAGGCAGCTTCTGTGCCTTCAGAGCCTCCAAGTGAGCGGCAGAAGCCTGTCCCTCTGGCCTCCAACTGGAAGGCACATATTGCAGGCTCTTTTACAAAGTGCCACCGTGGACTAACCCTTGCAGCTGCACATGGATGCCAGCCTGCCCTCTGTACTGACGTCTCTTCTCTATGATTGTGCCCTGGGGATTCTCCTTGGTTAGACTGGGCTGGGGGATTAGAAGTGAGATCCTTAGTCCTGCAAAGTCCTGTCCCCTGTGCCTGCATCTCACTACCTGGATGACTCCTTTTTTCCCTCATGAGCCTGACTTTCTGCTTCTAGAGCTAGGTGGGTGGTGGGGAGAGGTAGAAGGGCCAGTTTGGCAACTGTTCATGAGGCCAAAGGATTTCTGGGCCACTCCTTGGCACTACATAAGAACAGGTGGCTTTGTTGACACTGTTGGCTTTAGTTTGGGGCTATAGCCATGATTTTAAGACAAAAGGATATTGAGGGAGCATTGGTGCAGACATGGTCCATGTGTGTCAGGTGTAGAAAAGATGTCTGCCAGGGCTGTGCCCTGACTGAGGGGTGAACCCTCTGGTGACTTCCTTTCCCTGGTAATGTTTAAGTGTGAGGCACTTTTACTCTGGACTTTATACAGTTTTATATTATTTAAATTTTTAAAATGAACATTCACTACTTTTGTACATACGAAAACTTAACTTCATACATTGATAATTGACCTTTGGGAATCCTCTTTACCGGTTGCAGAAAGCAAAAGTATCAAAGCATCGTTTTTTCAAGAGGAAGGGCTAAATTATAAATTATTATCACAATGTATTGCTCTCTGTACACCTTTGGAACAGAGGTTATTATATGCCTTTTCTTTTTGAAGTCCCACAATTCTTTGTACAGGTATTCTCAAATAACAAGTACCGAAGGCAGAAAGGGAAGGAGGGTAGGAAGGGAAGAAGGGAAGGCGAAAGGAAGGAGGAAAGAGGGCCGGAGTTGGGAAGGAAAACAGCCAGGCTGCTTGAATTGACTAATCAATGACACTGGGAATCCTGAGGACTGTGAAAGGCCAGCTGGGTTGTCATCTTCTCTTTATACAAAAGAGTTCATTGTTATTTAAATTTATCTTTCAGCAAAGATTCCATTGCAGATAGAGGATAGACAATAGACTCTAAAGCATGATAATAAATAGCAAGAAAGTTTTGCTAAGGAGTATCAAGCCCGACAGACTGAAACATCTTTTTTTTATTGTCTTTTGTGTTCTTGTAGATATTTTCTTCAATTGAAATTGGCCAGAACTAGGACTGGGGATATCTCTGTGGTAGTGTTTGCCTAGCATGCACTAGGCCCTGGTTCAACACACATACAAATTGGTCAGAAATACACATCGCTCACTCACTTAGATTCTGAAGCATTAACGAGCCAATCTGATGAGCCAGTCATGAATCCAGATGGCATGCTCCCATGAAGGTCTGTGGTGGGGGAGGAGGTTCAAGCCCAGAGTACCTCATATGGTACTAATGCCCACTAATGTCTGGAACTAATGCCCACTAATGTCAATGCTGGTGAAGGAAATCACCAAAAGGTCTAAGTATAAGACGGGATCCATTAAAGATTAGTCTGGAGTGATTTGCTCCTCAAATGCATTTGTGTTCTCATATTCAAAATCTGCCTACCTGTGAGAGATGCCCATGTCTACTTGGAACTTCATGCAGATTGATGCTGTTTCTTAAGAATGCTAGAACACTCCCAGAGACCAAAAATGATTTAAAAACGATTAACAAAACATATTTGCACATCATATAATTCACCCTTTTCAAGGGATTTTTTTTTTTTTTTTTTTTTTTTTTTTTTAGTAAAGTTACCAAGTTGTGCAAGCATCGCCCTAAATCTATCTTTGGCCATTTTCATTATCTAATATGATCCCCCATGCACATTTACTACTAATCTCCATTGTCCTCTGCCTCTGGCAACCTCTAATCTGCTTTCTGTCTTTATAGTTTTACCTTTCCTGGATATTTTATATAAATAGAATCACATAAAATTTCACATGTGGTCTCTGTGGTCTGGCTTCACTGAGTATAAATCCAGGTCACAGCACATAGCTGTAGCTTGTTCCTTTTTTTTTGCAGATTCACATTCAGTTGCATGGAAACACAGGTACATTGACTCTTAAATACTCTTTACTTGCATAATTTCTATTGTGGTTTGGATAAATACTCCCTCCCCCAAAGGTCCATTTGTTAAAGGTTTGGTCTCTACCTGGTTGCACTATTACAAGTTATTGGAGCCTTTACAAATGAAATCTACTGGGTGATCTTTGGGTCACTGGGGCACATGCTTGTGGTGGATAGTGAGAACTGATCCTTTCCCTTCCTCTCTCTCTTTGGCTTCTCAACCAAGAGGTGAGTGGCTTTGCTTGGACACGTTCTCCCTCTATAATGTGCTCCTAAGTCAAAGACCTAAAGGCAACAGGAACTGATCATAGACTAGAACCTCTGAAACTGAGTCAAAATAAATCTTTCCTCTCTATAAATTATTTGCCCCACATTATTTGTTATAGTGATGGAAAACTGACTAATGCAATTTCCATAAATTATACACACAAAAGACAACCAACCTGCTATAATTTTAGTAGTATCACAAAAATGTATTTACTTTTCTAGTGGGAATAGAACATTCATTTTATAAAACAGTGTCTAACCCATCAATAACTTGAGCTTTCTCTTTAAAAATAAATATTCATTGATCTCATGTCAATTTGCCATTGTAGGTTTTGGTGATGTGATTATGGGTAAGACATGATTATTGCTCTAAACAGTCTCAAATTCCTATGGGGTGATAGTTATAGAACATAAAGGGAAGAACTAAAATGCTGGGTACTGGTGGACTATCAAAGCAACCAAACCTAAAATTCTCAATTGGAATACTTGTACACATTTAGGGCTCCCTTAAATTCCTGTTCTAGGTTTATGACAAATAGCAAATCACTCTATTGAATGGGAAAACAAATCATTCTTAGGGTCTGCTATGAAATTGTATACATGCATGACTTTGATGACCTTGAATCAAGTAATATAAACATTTGCTTATGCAATTATACCTCGTAGAAGGAATGTGTGATGGTCACCTCCATTTGTTGACCCATTATCCCAACTCTCCCTCCCTGCTAACAGGATCCATGATTGTTTGGGTAATAGCAGAAGAATGACTCATGATTGTTCTAAATTCATGATGGCTTTATAATTCACCAGTTCTAATACAGGCAAATTACATGATGGGCTACAAAATCAACATTGGTCTAGGGATGATTGTGTTGTCTGGTTTTAGCCAATAAAATTCAAGGGCCACTGCTGAGTAATGCTCTGGGAAAGTTTTTGCTTTCCTGATGTGAGAGGCACAGACTCAAATGGCATGGAGTTTGTCCTGTTTCCCTTCCTCTTGTTCTTGCCGGCAACATGCCTATAGTGGTAGAGGTGTGATAGGCCTCTTGAGACCAAGAGACAAAAAGCAAAGAGGATGAGAGTAGCTTGTTAAGGATGATGGGTCTGAGAAGGTAGCAGGAAACTTGGTGCTCAATGGCATCACTGAGTGGCACTATGAACCCAGGGCCACCTGCTTTTAAATGTCTTGTTATGTGAAGAAAATTTATTTGTTTAGGGATTTTGTGCCCAGACTTTTCTGATACTTGCTGCCCAAAGCATCCCTAACGAATGTAATATGCTTCTGAAATTCTTGGATGTTTGGAAATTGAGATGAAGGGTAAATATATTTGCTCAAAGAATGAAAACTTTGAAACACATTCATTGATTTATTCACCCACCAAGTATTTATTAAATATATACCAAGTAGTAGATCCAGTGCTAGATCTGGGCTGACATAGTATCAAAAAGAGAAAACTCCATAGGGAGTAACATAAGAAATAGGTCCCTTTTAGTGTTAGCACGATGAAGCCCATAAAACACAGGAGTGTAATGACCTTGTTTACTAGTGTTATCTAATAAAGAATGTTTGTATTAAGTTCAGCATGGACCCAAACTGAGTACCACCTCAGGCTATGCTGTATGAGCCAAAACAGGGAGAAGTTATCCTGTTTAATGCTTTGATTTTTAGAGTGCTTCTAGAGCTCAGGATTGGCTCCCTCATTTTAAAAAGGTCATTGCTAGAATAGATAATCTGGAATGATTGCAGTGATCTAACCTTGGGGGGCAAATGAGCATTGGGAAATGATGGGAAGAGATCTGCCTCTTAGTGTCTGCGTATCTCTGAATGGTTCACTTGACTTCACATCAGTGGACCCCACACTGAAGCTGGAAGGCTCTTTATAAAGATGTTGCACAAATTTTTACTGTCCTCAGAGGGAGATGATTTTTAAGTTCCTTTCTGCCTAATTCTCTATAATGACAGAAAATTAAATAATAACAATCAGTTAATTCATTCATTGTGCATTATCTACAACGTATAATGCCTAACCAATCTTTTCTTAACTCCTATTCTTCTAGAAATATCTTGGTTCTTTAACACATTATCATTGCTTTCTCCCAGCCTTTGGGTCAGAGTCCTCTTTTCTGGCTCTTTTTTAACCTCCTTATATGTGGGCATCCTTTGGTTTAATATTCAGAATTATTTTAAGTTAGCATGTATTGATTGACACAAACATATATCAGAGCAGCTTCCTTTTTTGCTTTTACAAACATATTTGTGACCTCAAATTCCTTCTTTTAATCTATCTTCTGCATTTTCATCCTTCACATCTTATAATCATTTCATCCTTCTTGAGATTGCCAGGTGAATATTCTTAAAACTCAGTTCTTATCATTTCATTTTCCTTCCCCGAAATCCTCAATGCTTTTTGATTGCTTACAGGAATTAGCTCAAACTCCTTTTCCTTGCATTTATAGAATCATCTAATCCTGTCTCAATTTCCCTTTCCTGCCTTATCTCAAACTATTCTCTTAAAAAGTCTCACTCAGGTTAAAGTGATCTTCCTGGTGTTTTCTTAAGCACATTTCATCTTCTTATCAAAAGCATTTAGCATTTTTTCTGCCTCCACTTCCCCCATCATTCCTAAACATCATAAAAATCTTTGTCATTTTGCCAGATGCAGTTCTATAAAACCCTCTCTGGCCCCCAGCCTGGAATACCAGTTCTCAAAGTTGTTAATGTCCATATGCTCTGGGTCATATTTTATTTGCTGACTGGCATGACCAGTTGCTTTTTATAATTGCTATTTTCTTTGTATATTTTCATGTTGAGTCTCTGAAGTGAGAGATCAGGAGCATGTCTTACATTCTCCATCAAGCTTTCAGTATGTAAAATATCCTGTTTAGTAGAACTCAAGAAGTACATGATTTGCCCATGCGGCTGAATTCTAGAGCTGGAAGGAGACTTGGAGGTCTGGTGGATTGATGAAGAGGTTGACTGATTGATAGCATCTGAACTAAAGGACACTAGACCTGTGAGCTGAGCTATGTACTCTAAATGACAGTCTTGAACTAAGCGGCTTTTATTAGTACATACAATTGAGACTGATTTATGAAGATGTATAGCAAGAATGAAGAGAGTGGTGTACAAGTCAATCTAAAACATGGTTAAAATTAACCTGTGGGAAAATCTTTCCACTGTCTCGTGGACTTGTCAAAGTTGAAAAGGTCAGCTTCTGATGAAGATTAATGTTCCTGATTTCGTATTCAAACCTCAGACTGGCGATTTTTTATCACTTACCACAAGCAGAATCACCTCATCCCAGCAGGTGGCGCTGCTTTTCCGCAGAAGTTTTTTGGCAGGTCACCAGCCTTTCTGGCTCTCATTTACTTTGCTCCCGCAAAGGCTTGACCCAGAAAACAACTTCAATCTTATACATTGGGGGGGGGGGAATAGTACATTTATTATATTCCTTGATAGACAAGCATTTCAAACAGCCAATTTTTTTTTCTACTTTTATTTTAACCTTTCTGACCTTGGGAGACGGTTCTTCCTAGTACTCCTGAGCCCTTCCTCACATCAAGACAGTTTTTCAGATAATACCACCTGAGAGGACCTGGTTAGGCATCTATTCCTGCCCCTCTTTCTTTCTGTAGGTGAGGCTCTTGTAGACCGATCCCTTACCAAGGTCATTCATAAAGTCAAAGGCAGAGCTAGGTCTAATTCCCATTGCCTTCCTTGTCCCATCCTTTCTTAGCCTTGACCTTGCCACTTAGAATCAGGTGTGGGTCCCACTAACCATGATATGACAAAAGCCAACATTGATCTCAATCTGAAAAGAGATCAGTAGAAGTTCTCAAATAGGACACCATTTGTGTGTGTGTGTGTGTGTACACAGAATGGAGATTTTGTAAAATTATTTTTGTCTCATTCTCTTTTGTAGCATCTGATCCATATAAGTCCTCAACAAGTATTTATTGAATGAATAAAAGATGGAATGAAATAAAGAAAGGAAGGAACAAAGGAAAGGGAAGTTATGGGCTGAATTGTGTCCTGTCCCCAGACTTCCACCTCCATTCATATGTTTGGATGCTATCCCCCAGTGTTTCAGAATGTGACAGGGTCCTTAAAGAGATGATCAAGTTAAAATGTGACTGTTAGGGTACCCTAATCCAATGTGGCTGAGGTCCTTACAAGAAGAGGAGATGAGGACACAGAGAGACATTGGGGGTATGTGTGCACAAAGGGTCCACTGTAAGAGAAAGGAGCAAAAGGATGGATGTCAGCAAGCCACGTAGAGGAACCCCAGAAGAAACCAACCTGGCCAACACCTTGATCTTTGACTTCCAGCCTCTCAAACTGGGAGAAAGTGAAAGTCTGCTATTTAAACTACTTGGTCTGAGGTATTTTGTTTTGGCAGCCTGAGCAAATTAATACAGGAGGAAAGAAAAAAAGGAAGGAAAAATAGAAGGGAAAAAAGAGATGAAAGGAATAAAGGAGGGGAAGAAAGACAAAGAAACAAGAAGGGAAGGAAAGAAAGAGAGAGTGGCTTCAGTGACTTTATCAACTAATTTTTGGAGACATCTGGCAGATCCTGAGATGATTCAAGGTGGTTTTGAGCACTTCTAGAAATAAGATGTAGAATACTTTCTGGCCAATGGGATTTTTAAATTTACTCTTATTTCATACTATTTTGGCTCAGGCAATAAATTACACAGTGAATTCAGCGGCTCGTGTGTCTGGGTGAGGATAGATCTTTACCTGCCACTTGTGTGGAACCCGGCCGCTTCCAGCAGACATGACACAAGAACCTGTCTGTGTTCTCTGCTCTGACATCATGGAAACCAGCCATTCAGGAGGCAGACAGAGCAGGCAAAATTCTTGGGAATAAGTCCATATTCACAGTCAGAACATTCCAGGAAATCCAAACACAGGAGTTTATTAGATTCATGTAGAGAATGAGAATTATCATTCTAAGTGGGAGCAGTGTGACGAGGCCTTGGCCTGGGCAGGAATTACAGCCTCTCCTGTTACTGACTCAAATGTGAATTATTCACATTTCTTTCTTGGGATAAATTTAATCCTTCAGGCAAAGCCTAAATGCCCTGAGTTATATTTCTCTGGTTTTCTTTCAGGATCGGTGCCTCCACGGGGCAACGCTGATGCTATGGATGTCACTCAACTCCTAATCACCTATCAAAAGTCACCCACTTTGTGTCCCATTCCCTCATGACCCCAAGAACTGACCAAATACATGGATCTGAACTGAAATGATAATTCTCATTTTAGAGAACACAAAGTGTAGCTATAAGGGGAACCCCAGTGTATTTGCTTGTATAGGAAAATGTGAATGTATTGGGGATGGCTATGGTGTCTTTCCTGTTTAAGGGACTAATAGTTTTGAGACTAAAGAAAGGTAAACTTATTCAAGAGACTTCATTGATTCCAATCATATTCTTTAACATAGTCATCAAATTCCAATGATTAAATTACCAGCCTTGGTTTTCTGTTCACTCTATATGAGATCTAAGATGCACAATTCTTACAAGAAAGCTCTAGTAGTCGACTAAGGCTGTATAGATAAGGGCCACAAGGACAGCTGAGCACACACAGAACACAAACACAACACAACATTAAATATGAGAAAAATCTTGGGGGACCTTCCTCAACCATCCTCATTACTAAACATCAGCCCATGGCTCACACATACAAGCAGGCCCTGTGGTACCTGTGTACAATTCCCTCAGCCTCTCAGAGGCTAGAAAATGACTTCACTTACTTTGTCATCTACCAATAAAACATTTTAGCAGGCCCTATGACATTCCAAACCAGATAGCTCTCAGGACAGATGATGGTTTGGGATATGCTGGAACTGGAAGATGTCTGAGATGTCCGTAAATGTGGTCAGAATGTTCCATCCAGCTCAGTCCACTTTCTCTGTGCCATACATTTAAGAACCACAGATTTCTTAATAGATCTAAGTTAAAAAACAAACAAACAAACAAACAAAAACAGTGAATAGGAAAACTGAGTTTTCAATGATGACAAAGAAGCCAAACATCCAGGGTCCTGCCCGCTTTTTAGAGCTCATATCTTTGGGCAAACAACGCAACACACTGATTAGAAGGAATTTGTATTAACAATGAATATTTATCATGTAATCATATTCAGGAACAATCTCATGTCTTTGAGATTTGTGTGTTTGTGTGTTTAAGAAAAAGGCCTTCACTGGAAAAAGCACCTTCCAGAGAAGAATTAAATCAAATGATTCAACTGATAATTACATTGCAGGTACCAAGGTGAGTGTGGTCTACATGTAACTTTTCTTCTGAACCAGAAAGCATATTTTGCTGGGATCCTGGGTGACCACCCAGTTGTCACATTTCAGGACATACTGCTCACTCCCAAGATAAAGGGAGAACCAGAAAAGAAATTCTAAATATTGTGATTGTTTTATGTCTTAGTCCTTTTGGGCTGTTACAACAAAATACCTTAGGTGAGGTAATTTATAAATAATAGAAGTTAATGGTTCACAGTTCTGGAGTCTGGGAAGCATAAGAGCAAAGCTTCGGTAGACTCATGATCTGCTCTGATGATGGCTGCTCTGTGCTCCCAAGATGGTGCCTTCCTGCTAGATCCTCACATGGTGGAAGGGATGAAAAGCTCCCTCAAGCCTCTTTTATAAGGACATGAATCCATTTGATGAGGACTGCATGCTCGTGAGTTACTCACATTCCAAAGACCCCAATTCAATACTACTGTGTTTGGTATTAGATGTCAACATAGGAATTTTTTTTTTTTTTTGGTACTGGAGATTGAACTCAGGGACACTCAACCACTGAGCCATAGCCCCAGCCCTATTTTGTGTTTTATATAGAGACAGAACATAGGAATTTTGAAGGAACACAAATATTCAGCCTTTGGCATCCTGTAAGGACACATTAATAGATTAAACATAAGCATAAAGACTGTAAGCCCAGCATCCTGGCTGAGATGAAAGGATCATGAGTTCAAAGCCAGCCTCTGCAACTTAGCAAGGCCCTAAGAACTCAGTGAGACTCTCTCTAAATAAAGTACAAAAAAGGGCTGGGGATGTGGCTCAGTGGTTAAGTGACCCTGAGTTCAAGCCCTAGTACCAAAAACCAAACCAAACCAAAACAAAAACAATAAAAACATACATAAAGATAAGCAATAAATTAACAAAATCTCTGACTCACCATGACAAGTGTCTTAAGGCCACTATGGGATAGAGAGACCATGTTAGTGGAGTTTTTTGACCCTTTTGTCTGCTGTGGCAAATACCAGGCTTAGGCTATGGCAGACATGAACAGTGTCTTCAAAAGCCCAGTTCCTGTTAGAGCTGCACTTGAAGGAAGGTCCGCTCCCCACACTGCTCCCCATATGTGTAAGGCCCAGGGTGGAGCAAAAATTCAGCTGACACAACTATGGTCTAAAATTGAAAAACTGCTAATCAAGTAAACTGCTAAGCACAGAGTATTCCAATCTCCTGCCATACCAGATATGTCATCATAATGACCTGGGAGGCCAACTATGAATTTAAGAGTTTGGACTCCTTGGAGTTTTACACCAGAATATGGCAAGTCTGTTTTCTTCTCTTCTTACCTCACCCCCAGCATGGTCCCACATTGCACTGGATTGCCAGCCTGCAATAGCTATACTTGGCCAGACCTGGGGAGAACAAGCCAAGAAGGGAGATGCTGGATGGCAGAGAAATGAGCAGTTGTGGGGAATCCTGGGTTTGCTCTCTAGGATCAGAAGTGGTGTGGACTCTGGTAAACCTTTGCTTGGCCTCCTGGATTCATCTCCTTTTGAGGAGGGGCATAGCAGAAGTGCTAGGCCTTTCTTGTTGGGTCAGAACAGTGCTGGGCCTGTATCCTAATCCTGGCTTTGTGTTTAGGCATCAAGACAAATTATGACGCACCACTGGCATGCATTTCCCCCATATTTAAACTCTAGGGAGTGGAAGAAATCATGGTTCTTAGGCCTGGTTGTGCATTATTCTCAGAGATATAATACCTACCTTATCAGTGTTACTATTTAGGATGGTTTCCTGGGCTTTGGAAAGCATCTTTAACTATCATTGAGTTGAATCCTTCCTTATTTTAAGTGAGGAACCTGGTGACTAATGAAGGTCATGCAAACTAATGACAAAGTGAGACTTGAAATAGGTCAGACCCCTGGTCAGCACTGTTCCCTGCACCAAATGGCCTCTTTATCTTCTGTCCTTACAGTTCATTTTGAGGAGAAAAGGCTCATACTATGGAGTGATTCTTGACAGAGCAGAGAGAAACTGTATGTTGTGGTCTAGGCAGAGTCCAATCATTAGTAAGAATTTGTGACAGTTTTTCTAAATCTCATGCTTGTTAGTTTATATACCTGTTTTTGTTGTCATGGTAATAGAGAGTTTGTTTGGGCCAATTCTTTTAAGACTAGCAACAAACACAACATACTCTAAGAAAAGGGTACAGAATATTTGTATCCTATATAATCCAGTTACACAGCACACAGGGCAGTCATAAAACACACAGATACCAGACATTTCCAGATATGTTCCCAGGCCTTAATGTTGAAGGGGACCTGAATGTGTTACCTCAAGTTATGCTATTTTGTTGTAAGGATTATTTTGAGCTGAAGGCAACTGAGACATAGCGAAGTAAAGCTCCCTGTCCTTCCCTTTCTGCCTGAAAGCACAAAATGAATCGCCCTTTGTGAAGATGTCTAGAAAAAAGAGAGGACTCACTCCTGGAGATGGCACCAAATTGAGTCTGTGTAAACAAATTTTACCAAGTAACCTATCTTCCATTAGTTTCTTCTAGATATTTACCTTCCCAGTTTATTGCCTCTAGGAGCCAGATCCCTTTTCCTTTGTCTTCTCACTTCTCCAAACCTTATTTTCCTTTGTTAAAATGGTATATAACATCTAGGCCTTGCCTCCTTTTGAGGCTTTCACTTTTCTGTGAGACCCCTATGGGCACACAAAATAAATCTATTAATCTGTCTTTTGTCAGTTTAATTCATAAGTCCCAGCCACTGAACCTTTGAAGGTAGAGGAAAGGCTTTTTTCTCTCCCTTACAATATCAATGAGCAATTCATTCTTAAATCAGCATTACCCAAAGAAGAGCATGACTGGCATCTCAAGGGTCCAAGAACTCCTGTAGGAAAGAACCCATGACAGACTTCCAGCTACAGAAGTATCTACTGGAGAGTGTCTGTGAGTGCATATTGTGGTCCTTCTCTTTTATTTCTCCCACAAATTCTTTAGTGAAATCCATAGTAATCGCAGATGCTTTGGGGTTAGGAGTGTGAATTAATGTTTTGGAGTGCACATGAAGAGTTGCTGGAGTGTGGCAAAAGTTTGATTTGTGGGGACAGCTGACAAGTAGATTCCAAGGACAATGCAAAGTGAAAAGTGGGGTGCAGGCCAGGTGCTGTGGGAGAGGACTCAATGCAGGATAGAGAAGGCCAGGAAGGCTTCCTAGAGGTTACAGCTACCCTGAAACCTTGAGGGGTAAATAGGAGATATCCAGGTGTGCCCATTACTACTGCTGTGTAACAGATGACCGAAAAGTGTTATGCCTTAAAATAACCATTTCATTCTGCTCACAATTTGGAGGGTCAGGAAATTGGAAAGGACACAGCTGGGAAGTTCTCACTTGGGGTGTTTGTAGTCAGATAATGGCAGGGTGGCAGTGTATTAGCTTCTGAAGGCTGCCATAAAAAAGTACAAAAACTAGATTGTTTTAAAGAGCAGAAATGCGTTTCCTCAAAGTTCTGCAGGCTAAATCAGTGTCAGCAGAACCATGCTCTTTCTGATGGCTCTAGGGGAGGCTCCTCCTTGCCTCTTCCTAGCTCCTGGTAGTTGCTGGCAATTCTTCACATTCCTTGGCTTCTAGAAGCATCATTGCAATTTCTGTCACCTTCATCACAGGGTCATCTCTTCTATGTGTCTCTGGGTCCAGATCTCTTTCTCTCTCTCCTTTTAAGGACATTAATCCTTGGATTTCAGGCTCTTTCAATATAGCCTGACTTTATCTTAACTTGATTACATTTACAAAGACTCTATTTCCAAATAAACTCATCTTCATAGGTATCATGGGTTAGATTTTAAATGTAAAGTTTTGGGGTGAAAGAATCACAATTCAAATCACAACCTGATCTGGGTTGGCTATTCAACTTTGTTCCAATGTTTAGTGGTTGAGACCAAGTGTCTAGAACTCAGCTGAGGCTGTCTCGGGGTGGTTGAATGTACACAGTGGTTGCCCAGTGTGGCAGTATTCACTTCCCTTCCCTCAAGTAAACATCTTGAGAGCTAGGATCCTTTCTGACTTCACCTCCTAAATCATATAGCATTGTTTCTGTCAAACTCTCTTCATTGAAATTATCACAAAGCTGCTAAGATTCCAAGTGAAAGGACATGGGCTACAACCTCTCAAAGAATTTGCAAAGGTGTTTTGCAATTTCCACATGAAGCAAAGGGTTGGTGATAATAATGCTAGAGAAACACAAAACTAGAGACCTAAGAAAAAACCAAATCACGGGCTCTTTGCAATTTGTGGACAATGATTTTCAAAAACACTCAAAGGCATTTTATCCTTCTTTCTATCCTCCCTTGCTCCTCTCTCCCTCCCTCTCTCTTTCTCTCTCTCTTTTCTTTCCTCCAGGACCTCCATAGCGTGTAGTAGAAGCATTAACATCTCATTATAGAGAATCAAGCTTAGGCTCTATACACATGTCCATCCATGATCTTAAACTACTTATGATAGAAATATACACAGTATCTTATTTCATAAATTTGTAACTTAATCTTCTTTAATATGTATGATAGCACCAACAAACACATTTATTTCACCAAACAAACCATAACACACCAAACAAACACATAATATTTCAGATTAGGCAAATGTAATCACTGACTAGTTATATTACTTCAGTTTAAATGATAAAAATACATTAAAAAATCAGAGAAGTATATACATCAAATATTAAATGTAATAATCTGAAGATGCTGGCATTTTGGAGTGACTTAATTTTCTTCTTCTTTATAATCTTCTATATTTATATATTTTCCAAAAATTACCTGAATACTCTCTTAATAGCTTTTGGAAGATAAATTATTACAATGTTTATGCTTCTAATTTTGCTTCAAAATTAGGGGCAATATCTTACTTTATTTTTTCAATAACTCAAAAGTTATTGAAATTTGTATATGCCTTGTATAAGTGCAGGTGGGTTATTTCGGTTCAATGGAATATGGAGGATGGGCTAGGGAGCTGGTTTAGCATCCTCAGGGAAAAGAAAGAAATGACATTTGAAAGAAATGACATTTTTACTGAGTCTTAAGGATAAAGTGTCAGTCAGTAAAAAGCAGATCCAAAGGATTTCAGGCAGAAAGAGCAGCAAATTTCAATGCCTTGCAGGTGGGAATGTGTTCAGCCCACCTGAGGATGAGGTGATGGCTCCTGTGGCTGAGGCACAGGAATTGATGGGAACATGGGAGATGTAGGTGATAAGTAGAGGGTACCCATCAGCCTCGCTTCTCTATGGCAGGGATGGCAAGCATTGTCTGTGAGAGGCCAGAGAGTGAATATTTTAGGTTTTATGAGCCATACTGTTTCATAGTAAGTCAATTTACCTTTGTGATGAGAAGCAGCTAGACAATATGTAAGTTTGTTAACATGGTTATATATTAATGTACTTTATTTCTTCACATTATGATTTTAATTTCATATATCATGAAAACTTCTTTTGAATTTTTAAAATTATTTAAAAATGGAAAATTCATTCCTGTGCCACAGGCTATGCCAAGCCAGGCACTGAGCCAGATTAAGCCCATGGTCTGTAGTTCATGGACCCCCTGCTCTAAAACCAGGATTGAAGGTAAAGATTTTCCTGATAGCAATGAGAATTCGTTGAAGGGTTTTATGGTAGCTTGGGAAGGCATAGCTACTTATAGTTACTGTGGACACTGGAAAGAGAATGTGAGGGGCTGTGAATGACAGAGGCACATTGGAGTTAGGAGCAGGGGTCCAATGGAAGAGTGACGGTGGGCTAGATGGGGATGTTGGGAGGGTCTTCTGAGCAGAAGCAGCAGCTGCCTCTGTGTAAAAGGGAGCTAAGGCCTTAGGTCCCACCATGCACGTGTGCTGGATCCTTCTGTCATCGCTTTATATGAAGCCACATGTGAATCTCCCCATTCCAGCATTAAAGATGTCTATCTCCCCTATTTCCAACTTTAAAGATGCCTGGAATTCTTGCCATTGTAGTCCTGTATCTCAGTGTTGCCACTGTCCCCAGAAAGCTCCTATTACCTGGGAGATTGATATCTTCACAGATGAGAAAATCAAATTTCTTTCATTTATAAATTGTCAGATGATACTGAAAGCAGAAGGCATGGGCTCAAAGAAAGGAACCAAGGAATGACATATTTTGAGGGGATGAAGCAAAGGAAGACTAGAGCATAAATGTCTTCCTTTGAGGAAATCATGTCATGGGTAGTAAGGGAGAAAAGATATAAATAGTGGCTGTTATTGGTTGAGTTGTATTCTCATAAATTCATATGCTAATGTCTGAATTCTTAGTACCTCAGAAAGTGAATGTATTTGGAGACAGGATCTTTAAAGAGGTGATAAATTTAAAAGGAGACCATGAAGATTGGACTGATGCTCACGTAAGAACTGGAGATTAGAATACAGACAGGTACCAAGGAAGAGAGCATAAAGAGACAGGGAGAAAGTAGCCTTCTCCCAGTATATTAGTCCATTTTCTGTTACTATAACAAAATGCCTTTAAAAAGAAAGGATGTTTATTAGTTTATTTAAGCTCACAGTTCTGGAGGTTTAAGGGCCTGGCTTCTGCTTGGCTCCAGTGGTGGCTTCATAGCAGATAGCATCATAAGGTGGGAGAGTGTGTTAGTAGGAGAGATAACATGGTGAGACAGGAGCCAAAGAATAACTGGGGTCTCACAAAGAGAATAATAGCTCCTTCTGAATTTCAATGACCTGATTACCTGCCAGTGGGCTCTACTTCTTAAAGGTATTGTCACCTCTTGACATTGCCACACTGGGGACCAACACATGAACTCTCGGAGGACACACTCAAGCCACATCCAAACCATGAAATAGCCAAGTAGGGAGGCTTTAGGAAAAACCAGTACCTTGGTTTTAGACTTCTACCTTCAGAACTGAGAGGAAGGGAATTTTTTTTTAAAGTCATCCACTCTGTGGCATTACATCATGGCAACCCTAGCCAAGTAACACACTAACCAAAGATGCTGCTTCTAACAGGAAGATTCTCAGGGCCAGATTTCGTTGCTATGATCATTTTGCTGAGTAAACTAGGGCTGGGACATTGGAACAACTTTGTGATATTCAAATGCTTTATCTTTGTGCCCATCCAGGGAAAGTAGGAGTGGAGTACCTTTTTAGCAAGTGCTATGGAGTGACGACTTAAGAAAGCACATTAACACATTCAAGCTAAGTGATTTGAAATCACCTGGCTTAATTGTTCATTTGTCAGGCTCTGCAAAATTGTTGGAATGACACTGCTGCTCTGTGTTGAAAGAAAAGTATGTCTTAGCTTCATTTTGGCTGTTCAAGATGATCCCAGAGCATATTTACACTATTCTTCTAGTTTTAAATCTATATGGATTTTCTGTGTAAAAATCTGAAAAATGCTTTGCACTTTGAGTTCTGCTTGAAATTAGAGCCACAGCAGGCAAACCTCCCAATCCTTTCTGTCTTACAAGTGTTCCTTTTCATCAGAATAAAATAATATTTTATTTTTGTTTTGGAAACACAGCTGAATGATTCAATTCCCTACATGTCCTTGAGTCTACATGGAGGTAGAAGGAGGAATGCAGAGGGATGGGAAAGGAGCGTGCGTAAGGCTGGGTCAATCATTCTCCTTTGCCTCCTGGCCTAGCTCCGTTTCCCCATAGAAGTGTTATGCTCTGCACCTGGGAGATGCTCAATGATCCATCATTGGGGCTCTTGCCTTCTACTTTCTGGTTGGTTTGGCTCATGGGAGGCATTAGTAAGGGAGGAAGGTAGGCACAGAAAGAGATCTTGCATGCCTTGCCACAGTTCTGGAAGTTTCTCTCCCTGTTTCTAGAGCTCCTGGTGTTTGGTTTCATGAATAGCTCCCTGGCCCCCACTTTGGTCCTATGGGCTTAGTGGGCGGAAGGTCTCTTGTCTCTTCTGTTGTTAGTCCCTAGGTGCTTTATCATTCCTGTTCCCCTCAATTTTGCCCACAACGTTCACCACCCTGTTCTCAGTTAAACTTTGAGTTTAATTTTTGGGACTCTGACTGACACAGATTCATGGCTCAGAGAACATCTGCTTTCTTATCCTAGGTGCTGAAAGCAATTAATGTATTGTAGCACTTTGACATCATTTCTCCTTCTGCCTACTTTATGGAGAGGGGATATTGAATAGGTACCTATTATTGATCTCTAAGTGAACTCTTGGACCTTTTGAGTCATTCCTACATGTGCATTCTTTAGGCCCTCAAGCTAGGGTGGGAAGGAGTGTGGGTGAAATTTCCTGTGGAAGCTATAACAGAGGTATATATTCAATAGTACTCTGCTAAATGTTTGAAAACCAGCTCTGAGATATGGCCTTTGCCATTTTCTGTTGTGCAAATATTTTTACCACGTTGATTTTAAGCCATCAGTGTGATGTTATTGAATATAAATTGAGAACAGAGGCTACATAATAAATACCAGTTCTTGAAAGCTGATATGAGTTGGTTCCAGCACTCCACTGTTTACATCCAGTTACTGATAGACTGAGACGCACACATTTAAGAGAGGAGAAAACAAGCTTCAAACTCTAACTGGAATTAGATCAGTTAAGGGGAATTTAATCAGTTAAACCATTACAGTAAAGTAGTTTGTCAGGAAATATTATTGTGGGACAAAATGGGGTATTAATTCATCTGCAGGTGAACATAAAAGGAAGCACAGGTGTGTTTGTGTTCTCAGTGGAGGGCCCAGATGTTGTTCAATCAGAAGCAAAGTGAAGGCTACCTTGTGATCCTAAAATTCTGTTTACCTGTCACAGGAGCAATTGAAGGTGACTTGGTATTTGCAAATAAAGCTTCAGTTAGAGTTTGAAGCTTGTTTTCTCCTCTCTCAAATCAGCTTTATGTTTAATTAGCAACAAGAGTGAAAAAAATGATAGAAGAAAGAACAAGTGTCATGGTTTCATTGATGTGTTCTGAATATCTTCCAGACAGGGAGAAAGTTACATTACTAAATCTTGGAATCTAGAGCCCAAGAGGCCGTTTTTAATGCTTAAAGATCAAAGTTGGAAGAGAGCACAAAGTAGAAGTAGTAAACTGCAGATATTAAAATTGTTGTACTGAGACTCCCTAATGTGGGCCATGATGAAAATGAAAATGGGTTCTAAAAGTGGCCAGAGAAATTTTGGGATGGAAAGAATATCAGACGTTATTACGGAAAGCTAGTTAAATTTCAAGTGAATATCAAACTTTATAAAGTGAAATAAATGCTAACCAAGATCCCCTACATATTATATCTTTAAATGAAACTGCCAAAAATCCAGTGGGGGCCTGGATAAACTATTGGGAACTCATTCCAATATTTTTAAACTTGTGTGAAAATAGAGTTTCTGCAACTACATGTTATATTAGATCCATTAGTAGAACATGATGGGGTGCTAGGAGTGATCAGCCCTGTGCAGCAATACAGAGACACATTGTCTATAGAGGACTTAGAAACAGCAATAAAACTGACTACTATAAGTCTGGTTTTTACCATCAAATGCACTAGCAATTCTAAACCATGTCTGTGATGAAATATTCCTTGAAGAAAATCTGTTGTTGGTTTAAGCTCTAAACAATTTTCATGGTTACTACTACATTTCAATAACATATATATGAGTTTGTGGCTAGTACACACACATATGTAGATATTTATTACTTGTTTTTAAATAAACATTGTATTCTACATGGAAGTTAATTTGGAAAATTCTCGACCATCCAGTCACACCCCGTACATGTGGATTCACCCTGTGTCTAGGGCAAGTTCATGACCATGTGGAGTTCAAGGTCACTCTGACAAGCGTGTCTCCAATTCTGTGATAACACACTCATGCCTGCACTGAAATAGTGGGTTTGAAACAAACAAGATAGTATAGAGTTTATGAAGATGAAAAAAATGAACTTGAGTTATGTCCATTCTTCTCCTCCTTCTCGTCCTTTTCCTCCTCCTTTTTTTGAGTGCACACTGTTGTGTTTAGATTAAAAACAGTGAAAACAGTGCTAGCAGCAGGATGTAATGTTTTTGTTTGGTTAGTGCAAATCTAATTCCCACAAGAGAGAATTTTCTGATTTCACTCCCTTTCTAAGATAGAAATGTATTCTTTTAAATTGTTAGTTGTTTTAAAACTAAATAAAAATCAAGAAAATATAATGTTAAATCAGTGATATTATTTAGAAATCACCTATGTTTTTAATTTTAAAGATATTCTGACTGGACTAAGATCACTTTTATTAATTTTTGTATAACCAATTGCATGCACAAAATTCAATAAAAAAGAGTTTAACTGACTACATTTATTTTCTATTTGTTACAATTTATTTCATTTTATATTTTTACTAAAACCAATTTTGTTATATAGAGGAGGAGGTGAAAAAGCTATGCTGTGAGTACATGTGCTAGGTGAGAAATCGAAATAAATAGAGTAAACACTGGCTATTTGAGGGATCCACAATAAATGCTTTTATATTGTTACCCTAATGTGCCTGCTTTTTAATTACAATGCTTTATGCATTCTTTTTTTTTTTTTTTTTTGGTACCGGGGATTGAACTCAGGGGTACTCCACCACTGAGCCACATCCCCAGCTCTATTATGTGTTTTATGTAGAGACAGGGTCTCACTGAGTTGCTTAGTGCTTCGCCCTTTGCTGAGGCTGGTTTTGAGCTTGCAATTCTCCTGTCTCAGCCTCCCAACGTGCTGGGGTTACAGGTGTGCACCACCATGCCCAGCTTATAATGCTTTATACACTCTTTGAAAGCAAATCATCCATAGTAAGCATTAAAATTCTACCTTAAAAAATTCTAGATGTGATAGTGTCTGACACAGAAATAGAGCTCTCTGTTCATGGAAGCCAGCAGGAGTAGACGCAGGCACACATCTGAGTTTCTCTCCCTTTCACAGTGGTCACTGTAGGATCAGAGGCTGAATGAAGGCTCCTAGAAAATTATAAACCCTATGCTGAATAGTCAAAGGTGATGAAATAAGGAAGCACAGGTGTCTCCAGGCCAGTGCTGAACAGCACAGATGTGCACACACATGCTCACTGACACACATTTTGGTGAGACAGGATCTTTTTTTCCTTTGGCAATATTATCAACCAGTGAACCCTGCCCATTTATAATTCACATGAGTGATGTGAGGAGTCAGGCTGTCTCATCACTGAAAATATTGATTGTAATCCATTCTATGATTCTCTGCAAAAATGTAATACCTGGAGATGGAACTTGTCCTTGTAATCTTTGGCCAGTAACCAGTAAAATGGAAGTGTTGCTACTATCATATTTCAAATTTTCCTCTTCAATGCACTATGTTTAAGTTTTTGAAAGAAAATTGCTTTTCATGTCCTGAGTAAGAGCAGGTGATGGTGTAATTATGTTCGATTACTAGAAAACTACTAGCCTGTATTCAAAGCAGTTTTTATAACAAAGAAAAAAATTCATATTCAGAAAAGCTTAAAAAATTGGGATTTAGCTTAAAATTTTGATTTGTCCTTTCTTTAAAAGAACATGTGTTATGAGAGCAATACATTGACATCACAGTACTGGTTGAGGCAGGTTCCTTGAATTTCTAGCTTAATGTGCTTTAACTTAATCACACATAAAATCTGTTATTTTTTTCTGAAACTTAAGTCTATCAGAAGTTGGCAGCCATCTCCTGGTTGATGACTCTTAAGAAAAAGATTAAAAACAGTAATACAAAGTTTAACTCCTTAATGCACCAGATTATTTTTTAAAGAATGAAGTGAAAGATGGGAACATTTTTCATACATTTCAGGAACTATAATTTCCATTTCTCTACCCTCTTTCCCCGAGTAATCTTTGAATGTAAATTTAGAGTTCAGGACTAGAGTAAGTAATTTTTCTAAAAAGGGTTATATTATAGGCCAGTGCATGGAAGATAGATCCATTTTCTACAAAGTCGAACTATTTGACCATAGTTACATTAGTCATGTCTGATTGATCAGATGTCTTCTTGCCTCCAAGTTAGCCACTTCTCAATATACTTTATGCTACTAATGACAATGGATAGAAAATTGCTCAGGGATTGGAACAACCTGATATCATGGTTCAAGCAAGACTGAAAACTACTGTGGATGTTTCAAGGGGCATTCATTCTACAGGTTGGTGTCTATGTTGGGATAACAAACTGGAGAAATCAACTTGCATAATGTTTTCCTCTTTGCATGACCATACCTCATTTGGGTGAGAGGTTTGAAGAAGTTATCAGAACTGTATTTGGGAACAAAGAAAGCAAGTTAAAAACTACAGATCCAAGGACAAAACAGGAAGAGCTCCATAGACTGTTGTGTCTGCCTGCCCAGTTGTTTCTGTTCCCCACTATCTCCCTGAGCCTGGAGAATTACCTCCTAAACTGGGCTAAGAGTGAGAAAATAATTTGGAAATAAAAGTATGGGATGAGTTATTAGCCAATTTTGTAATATTTCTTTCTATTTGGTAATCTGAAAATTGAGCATACATGTTCCTTGCCTGCTGGTTAAGGTCCTAGGCAGTATGCGCCTGTGTACTAAGTGTCTGCCACATGTGGAGCCGGTAGCAAGGGGAATCTAAGTTGAACATGCTGACCAAGGTTCCTGGAGTCCCATAGTGTGTGAAGTGACATTTGGAAATTACTGGGGCACTGGATTGGCCCAGTAATTACAGGGATCTTAGTTCAACCCTAAATTCTTGATCTTTATATTATAAAGTTTCTGTAATAACGGGCTGATAAGACCCTGATCAATCTGATCCGTGAGACAGGCTTGTCTTCCAATTCCATCCTCAGGGCTTATCTAGTGCATGTGAACTTCTAGAGCCTCTGAATTTATTGACCCCAGTGGTGGAGAAGCAGTCAGGAAAATGGAGTCTGTTTATTTGTGATGTGTAATGAGCCCTCACTGAGTGCAGTGTCAGGAGATTGCTGTTTATTTATCATAGAAATACCACTGCTATCTGAGGGCCCTGTGGAAAGTTCATGGTGTTTTTGGCTGTTACCACACAATATTGCTGGTTTGCAAGAAATGACAAGCTTAAAACTCTTCAAGTTGTGCAATGACCAAACCCAAAATATTCTATGTAATTTATAGTTTTATGATTTTAAATGGAAAATTTTGGCATTTGTGATTTGTTTCCTTAGTTTTCCACACATACAAATTAAAGCATTAAAATCAGCACCATCCAGTGGGATGCTCTGCCTAGATGGAAATGTCCCATGTCACTATCACCCATGTCACTGTTAAGTACTTGGAAGGTGATTAGTGGGACTGAAGAGCTGAATGTTTAGTTTAATTAAATTTAATTTAAATATCCACATATAGCTAGTGTCTGTCACGACTAGACAGTACAGAACTATATGAATCTATTTTATGTAGAAAATAATTCATGAAAGAGCAGTAAAATGTGCATAGATTTTATATGACATGAATTCCATCACCCAGTCAAAATGCTCTTTCTCTTGATTTTATTCATTATAATTTTATATACTAGTGCTTTGATTCCCCAGTAATCTCTGCATTCCTCGAGGAAAGCTGTTGTCAATTATACTATTTGCATCCTTCTTGCATCTTCCACAGAACCCTTTGGCCAAGAGTAGGCACCAAGAAATATCGGTTGAGGGCTGGGATTGTGGCTCAGTGGTGGAGTGCTTGCCTGGCATGTGTGAGGCACTGAGTTCGATTCTCGGTACCACATAAAAATAAATGATAAAATAAAACAAAGGCATTGTGTACATCTACAACTAAAAAAAAAAGTTAAAAAAAAAAGAAATATCAGTTGAGTCATAATGGGACTATCAAGTAATGGTATTGATTCTATACACAAACATGCACACACACAATATGTAGTTAATCCTCCTTAGTTGCAGATTCTGTATTTGTGAATTCATCTACTTGTGAAAATTTATTTGTATACCCCCAAAGTAACACCACATTGCTTTTGTAGTCAGCCATAGACGTGTAAGTTGGTGACAAATTTGAGTTGACTTTTGTGCACATTCCTAGTTGAGGTCATGCAAGGTGATGCTCTGCTTTTTTCTTTCAGGTCTCATACATAAACAAGTGTCCTTTAAACAATCTGAACAATCGATTTAGTGCCACATTTTTCTCATGTTTGTGTTTTTTGGTGGTTTGGATTTTTAAAATAGCTCCAAGCAGAGTGCTAATGCTTCTAGTGTTCTAAAGCCCCACAAGGGCTATTTTGTGCCTTATGGAGAAATTACATGTGTTAGGTCCGCTTCACTCAGTCATGCGTTACAGCGCTGCTGCCTGTGAGCTCAATGTTAACGCATCAATAACACATATTATGTAAGAGATCTTTGAACAGATGATCATATATAAGGTTATGTGTATTGATAGGTTAACAAAGATGTGACAAGAAGGTGGCAGGGGCCTAGCCCCATATTTCTCCTTAGGAGCAATATATTTTTTTTTTTTTTAGTTGTAGATGGACACAGTATCTTTATTTTATTTATTTATTTTTTTATGTGGTGCTGAGGATCGAACCCGGTGCCTCACGCATGCGAGGCAAGCGCTCTACCACACTGAGCCACAATCCCAGCCCAGGAGCAATATTTCAGTATTTGCAGAGATTGTTTTTGTTTTGTTTTGTTTTGTGGTGCTGGAGATTGAACCCAGGGCCTTGTGCATGTGAGGCAAGCACTCTACCAATGAAGCTATATCCCCAGTCCTTGCAGAGATTTTTATAGAACATAAGTACCACGAATAATGAGAGACTACAGCATATGCATGTGTGTGCACAAGCACACACACACACAAACACATACACACACAATCTGGGGTCTAGGGTATATGAAGTAAGTCCATTACTTTATAAGCCCACCATTGCTGTGAGGCTGGGGAAGGACTAAGGCTACTGGGTGATTGGTAGTAACAATGACGGACAATGAAGTCATCCTAATGATGACCATCACTACTATTGATCGCATTTGTATCTTCCTTCCCACTCCTTGGACTCTAGTCCAGAACACTTGTTTTTCTCCCTGTATGCTCTGTGATGATGAACAAGTAGAAAGACTGTCTGACAGAGGGTACCGAATACAGAGGCCTGGCCCACAGTTTAGGTTCATCCTAATGAGGTTTGGTGAGGTCTACAACAAAGCTCTACAGGTCACTTCTCAATGGTATGACTTTTCCCAACATAGTGCCCATTATTTTTATACTCCTCTAGGTGGAGGCAGGAGGCAGGAGAAATAAGACTACGGCAGTCTTCAATACTTGGGCAGCAAGGGCAGTGGAACTAGGTCCTTTGAAATATGCCATGTTGCCATTTTTACGTGCCCTCAAACACCTCATCTTTGAAAGGAATGAAAGCGAGAGTCACGAGTGACTTTAGCATGTACAAATCCTTCAGCCACTGGTTGAGATTCTGAGGATCAAAATGAAGAAATGGGATCTGTAAGAAGCTAGAGGGAAACAGCAGAGGACAAAATAAATATTTTCCACCACAGTGTTAAGTAACATAGATTAAACTCAAAAGATATTTGGATAGAAGCTTACTGTTCCTGAAGGGGAACAATTAGTTTTAACCAAAATCAAGTCCCAACCTTAGGTACTGTCTTTACACACTTTAGTAGTGTCTTTTATTTGGACTAATATAAAATTTATCACTCCTGAAGAATTCCTAGAAATCAACCCATTCTCTTGATTGTAAGCATTTACACCAGAAAACTGGCGTTTTCCATCCCACAGCCTCTGTTTATCAGTACCAGTGTGAATGGTTATGTTTACTTGAGCAGCTTTGAAGTGAGCTGATTTCAGCATCCTTTCCTCCAATGTTAGGGGTAGTTATGAGATGTACCCTTAGTATTCATATGACTGGAAGCTGACAATCTGCTACAATTGTAAGCAGTTGGCATTTTATTCTTATTTACTAACCATATTTTACTTGTCATGGGCAGATGCATATATCTTGGTAAAATGCATGTATCTTTTTTCCTTTGACTTGTTTTTATTTTAGGAAGGCATCTGGTACTTTGTTTAAGTGTGGAAATGATTTCTAAAGTTAGTTGTCAAAGTTTGTTAGCAGCCCTCCTTCTCCCTTCTGATTTTCTCCCCTAACACTTCCAGGGTTGGGAAAGCATTGAGCCAAATCTTCAGGTGAAGGATTCAGGTGACCTGATTGTGGGCCATTCAGCAAAACTTTCCTAGGTACAGGCGGATTTACCATAAAGTGAGAGGAGCCTAAACTTTAGCACTTCTCACATACATGCACTTTTTGCAAGAACATGAAATACTCCCAATGTTTAAATATATTTTATGAATATGTATTTCTGTACATTTTGTAATTTCACTTTCTTAAAAAATATCCACCCCCAAATGCAAATTCCATAAAACCTAGTTTCATTGCTGCACCTATGGCTATTTGGGTGAACCCTAGACCTGTGTGACATTTTTCCTCCTGTAATGGAGGTGACCTCTTCAGGTCTAGGAGGCTAAGATTGATCCTACATTGTTTCTGTCGTACCATCGTCAGGAACTGGCTTTGGTTGACAGGCCTATCTTCCTCAAATGGGGCCCTATAGTGGTTATTGATAATTCTTATTTTCCCATATATTAATGTTCTCCAGAGAAGCAGAAAAAATAGGTTCAACATGATTATAGAAGCTTTCAAATTCGAACTCTGGAACACCCATATCCCAGTTGAGTCTGAGGCCTGGCAGGCTGCTGTGGAACCAGGAAGAGTTGATGTCCCAGGTCAAATGCTGCCAAGAGAAGGGAAGAATTCTCCCTTTCCTGGGGGAAAGTCAGCCTTTTGTTCTATTTATGCCTCGATAGTATGGGATAACAGTATTATGGAGGGCAATCTGCTTTCCTCAGTCTGCTGATCTTAATATTAATCCCATCCAGAAACATCCTCTCATAAACACCCAGAATAATGTTTAGCCCAATATCTGGGCACTCTATGGCTCGGTCAAATTAATCATCACACTCTATTAACTGAATTAGCTGTTATTGTTATGAGTGACCCATTTATTCCTAGATTCACAATCCACTTTTAAAACTATAGGTACAATTCTATTTTAGTAAGCATACATAAAAGGTTATTGTGTGTCCTATACACAAAAGGTAGAGAATAAAGAGGAAAATGTCTTGTCTGTGAGGAATCTGTCATCTGTAATTAACCTACTCACTGAAACAGCTCAGTGAATACAAAATCAAGCTCAGTGAACACTCAGTGAGTGAGTTCAGCTCCGTCTACCGATTTTTAGGAGTGTTCAAGGAAGGCAGAACTCTTCCTAGACAGAAACTTTCAGGAAGACTTCAGGTGAATTTTGAAGCTAAATTAAAAAACAAAACAACATAGCAGCTGATTTGATGGACCAGGAGGAGAGGATTCCTTTTGGACACGACCCATATCTGTAGAGATATCTAAAGCACAGTGTGGAGGCCTGGTGAAGGTAGGGCCACCTTGGGGCTGAAGCAGCCACTAAAACCAAGTAAGGTGGATCATGGGTTGACAAGATAAGAATTCAGTGTAATAACTGAGAGGTGGTGACTCACAATCAACAACTGATATTTAACTTCTAATTGAAGTAAAGTTAATAATGACTTTGTAATATGAGCAGAATTCTTATGGCAGTCATTTTTTTCTTTGAAAAAAATCTGAGAGATTTGTTCTTCTTTATAATGCTAGCCTATGTCTGTTTTTGAGAACTACAATATATCCCCCTGAGGCTAACTGAAACTGGCCACATATACAGGTTCTCATTTTGACCTTAAAATGCTTATGTTATTGTGTTTCCTATTTTCTTTAAAACTGTGGATTTTAATGTTAGGTGCTCTTTTCAATGCCAGTGGTTTTAAACTCTGCTTC
Source organism: Xerus rutilus (assembly GCA_028644305.1). NCBI lineage: Eukaryota > Metazoa > Chordata > Mammalia > Rodentia > Sciuridae > Xerus > Xerus rutilus. Next base: position 26,162,016 of record CM053406.1, read on the forward strand.
AAGAATACCTCTGGGGAGGGGAAAAAAAGCATCCTGTTTCACAAACTGAGCCTCTAAAGAGCTGTTTGAAGAAAAGGAGTTTTGAATTCCTAAAAATAGAAACCATGACCATAGATTAAAATTGCTAGTTAAAATCATAGACAGGGAAAATAAAATCTAGATTAATAAAACTCAGAAGGCAAGCACAGTGGCACTCACCTGTAATCCCAGCAGCTCAGGAAGATCGCTGAGGCAAGTTCAGAGCCAGCCTCAGCAATAGCAAGGCACTAAGAAACTCAGTGAGACCCTGTCTCTAAATAAAATACAAAAAAAAAAAAAAGAAATAAAAAAGAAAAAAGGGATGGGGATGTGGTTAAGTGGTTGAGTGCCCCTGAGTTTAATCCTTGGTACCCCCCCCCCCCCGCCTCCAAATCAACTCAGAAAAGTATATGCATGCATTTGTGTTGGGTGGGGAGGGCAGGAAGGACAGAGAGGTGAGATTGAGAGGTCCTTTGACTAACAAATCATGTAGACACAGAATTGTGTTGATTATATCTGTAAAGCCCAACTATGAATCACAGTTGTACATTTTAGGAGTGATATAAATACTAAAAAATGCACATATTAGCCATCAACTTTGTGGCATTAGAACAGAAACCTAAGATTTCTTTTTTTTTCATTTCTATCAGCAATATGTTCTAGGACATCCAAAGCAAAATTTGGACCACCTTTATTATTTAGTCTACAATCTAGTTTTAATTATTACTTAGTCTAGAAAACACTTTTTTTTGTGGTACTGGTGGTTTAACTCAGGGGCACTCTACCACTGAGCTATACCCCAATCCATTTTTATTTTTTTTTGAGAAAGTCTTACTAAGTTGCTCAGGCTAGCTTTCAACTTTTGATTTTCCTGTTTAGCCTTCCAGGTTAGAAAGAATAAGTATAATTTATCTCATCCTTTCAGATAAGTCAGGGGCCTGTCAGAAGCTTGCAAAATAAGACTGGTATATTGATTGACAAAGCTTCTGGATTGGAAATTCTTAGCTTTCCACTCAACCCTTACTATCCTTTTGTTTCTACAATTGAAACTATGATTTTGACCCATTTTAGTTTCTCTGTCTGACTAGGGCAACTTAGCCACTCAAACCCTTATTTCACCTAAATTGGTAGTTGTCAACCATGGATAATTTTGCACACCTCCCTGCCCCCAAATACTTGCCAATATCTGAATGTCTGGAGATAGTTTTGTTTGTTAAAATAGGGGGTTGCTGTTAGCATCTAGGCAGAAGAAGTAGAGATGCTGCTAAGCAGCCTGCAACACATGGGAGAATACTTTTCAATAAAGTATTGTCTGGCTTCAAATGGCAATAGTTCAAGGCTGAGAAACTCTGGTCTAAACAGACCAGTTAAGTACCACTTGTTCTAAGTGTCTCGTTGGTGATCCCTTTTTCAGAGCATTCTTTGCTGTAAACAAACAAACAAATAAACCAAAAACAGCAGTTGTGATCTTACCAGAAAGACATGAATGTATTCAGCCTCGTTTGCAACCTAGAAAAAGAGTGCCACTGTGCCTGCCTTCTTAGTTTTATTAATCTAGATTTTATTTTCCCTGCCTTTTAAAGGACCCTTAAAATGATCAGTAAAGTCAAATCATTCCAGTGCTTTCAAGTGATACTAATAGACATCATTACTACCCAAGAGATAGAGAACTGATCAAGGAATTTCTAAATAGTGAGAATAGCAGATTCGTGGATACCACATTGAAAGCTGTTTGCTACTTAACAACTTTTCCTTGATTGACCTTTGGCAGGGATTGTTGACAACTCTAATACTCAGAAGAAGAAAAAAGAAAAAGCCAAAAAACCACTACTCTGATTCCGTGAAAAGCAGAGAGCAGTTTACACAAAATTCTACCACCTGCTTCAGTATAGAGGGCAACACCCACCTGCAAACCTTGTCCTTATAGGATTCAAGGAGAACCTTTGTGTTTTGCCCTCCCAGCAGCAGGGAACTGAGAGTGTCAATGGGTGCTCAATAAATACTGCTGCAATATAAACTTACAAACATAAGCAAAGGGGTGCGATTTTCATCTCCTGCGCATTTGCCAGTGAGTGCATGATCACAAAATTAAAAATTATATTTCTTATAACAGAAGAGAAGGATGTTCAAAACAGCCCACTGGGAACTACTTGTGCAAGTTTGCTTGACCGTGTTTTGACATTGTTGTGTACTCTCTTATCTGCCTCATGATGAGAGGTTTTCGTTAGCTCTCGCAAAATATTTTGGCTACAATGAAAGATGATCTATCTTGCTTTGTTCGACTGGATTGGGAAATAAAACTGGGTAAAAAAAATCTCAGGGACAGAAAAGAAGCCCATACAGATGGAAGTTTGCTTTTAATCCACGGGTTCTATTCATATATGTCACCGTTTATAAACTGAAAATGCAAGCTGCATTCAATCCTGAAAGACACTTTAAACATGTTTACATGTAAACTGTGCAATTTACACATCTATTCCTGAATTGTCACAGTGTACTTTGGAGTCTGCCATTCTGGAGAAGTTATAAAACAGGGTGATACTCAGTCTCTGAGTAGATACAGTATGTACAGTAGGTCTCATATCCTTTTTGGGCTGGGTCAGAGTGTAATGTGACCTCACTGCAATCAGTAGGCTTGCTACTGTAAAGGAATGAATGTTCTGGGATTGTCAGTGGGTGCTTGGATAAAGAGTGCTGACCTAGAATGAAGAAATCCCAGTCTGCCTGAGTAATCATGTAATCAGAGAAATCACATGGGCAATGGGAGTCTTAGCCACTGGCATGAAAGGCAGAGTCCACTCAGGTAACAAAGGAATCTCTTCCAGACCTTCAAATAGGGAAGGCCAGTGCATGACCCATAAAAATGGGACCTAACCCTAGGCTTGTTATAATTAGCTCTCTACCACTTGGGTGCTAGTCACCCAGGATGTATTTCATGTTCTCTTCCCTTTCCTGTTGCTTGACTGTCAGCCAGCTCTGAGCTTTACACCTTCAGAAAGATGTTGGATTTCCTAGAGAGGTGTCAGGACACGCTGTGCCTCTGAACAATTAGAAAACAAGGGTGATAAGTGCATCTTTGTTCTTGATCCATGGCTACATTAAAAACAAAAAACTTTCCATTTTAATTGTATCCTTGCTTGACTGAAGACCAGTGGCTTTCTGAAAAATTTATTCAGTTCTCAAAGCACTTGCTGATAAGCAGAAGCTCAGTGGGATGGAAATCATCGCTTGCTTTTCCCTTCCTTAGACTTCAGTCTGACTCTGGGAGCTTAGGACTGACAGTCTTTTTGCAATTTACAACATTCTCACATGGGTTTGTTAGTGAGAGAAACTTCTGTAGATGCTTAGAGCTAGAGGGAGGGTCTTGGGGGCCATTATTATTTTACATTTGAATTCCAAGATAAAGAAATAAAAGTAGTTATCTAAGGTCACAAAGATCCAATGAATGAGTCAAGACTGTCCAAGGTGTTTTGGGTCCAAGTTCACTGCCCTTTTAACTACATAGTTTTGTTCTGAAAAAAATTACCTAGTCTGGTGTTTGGATAATGTAACTAATCATCATAATAAAACAGATATTCACAGTAAATTATTCCCAGGTACCCAAAAAACTCAGCTATAAAATATTACTTCAATTTAGCATGGGTTTAATGGGCTTTCCTGAAACTAGACTCTTAGTGGATTGTAATGCCCTGATTGGCAGGCTGCTTTCTGAGGTTCTCCGAGGTTCACTAGCCACATGGGGGAAGAGGACTGAGGATCAGCAGGTAGATGACAACTTCTTCTGTGAATTCATGGCTGCAGCACCTCCCCTCCATCCCATATTTCTCCCCTGGGACATATGGCATGAGATCTCAGGGATTTGAGAAACTAATACAACATACTTTAATTTCTCAAGCTGGGAATGGAGTTGAGCTATGTTCCATTCTGCATTCTTTCTAATAGCCATGTTGAGATTTTCTTCTTCAAAAGAATTAAATTGCACCCCTTGGGCCAAAAGATGGCCTTAATATATTTTAAAGCAGGAGCCACTACTGGTGTGATTTAAACCCATGGAGCTTCTCAGCCTGGGCTGCCATGAGCTTGAAGAATTTTAACATTTCATGAAGCTTCTATCAAAAATCTCCTCTGGGTCAGGTCTGAAGGAACAGTCTCCAGGCAGGGGAGAAAATCAGTCAGGAATGAGACTTAGTCCTCAGGGGTTCTCTGCAGACCTCTGGAGAGGAGGGAAGAGGGTGGGACAGCAGGCCTGCTGCTCTGCATTTTGGTTGTGTTGCAGGCAATGGAAAATAAGCTTCAAAGCTTAAAATGTTTCAGAACCTCAAATCAAGCTGAGCCTCCGCCTGCCAGCCCACTGAGAGGCTGTTGCCATGAGCAAATGCAGCTGACACTTTATTATTTTGAGGGGGCGGGGAGGTGGGATCCCGTTGTTTTGCTTCTAAAGGGTAAAGCCTTCTTTATGGTTGTATCATTTCCACAAAAGGCCTCATGGGTATGATTCCATTTATATGAAATGTCTCAAATAGGCAAATCCTTAGAGATGAAAAGGGGATTGTGGGTGGGAGAGTGGGGTGGGGGAGTGAGGCTTGGGCAGGGCTTCCTCGGGGAGATGGAAACATCCTGGATCAGACAGTGACAATGGTGTACGGCATAGCCAATAAACTGAACATATAGAAGGGCTCCCTTCAAAGTGGTAAGTTGTATGTTATGTGAATTGTATTGCAAAAGATTAGTAAATAGTTGTGTCATCTTAAGATGCAGACCTATGAAAAGTCACTCTGATGGGGGGCGATTGGTCCTGCAGTGATCTGGATGGTCACAATGGCAGCTTATGCTTCCTATGCACCAGCCAGTCTGAGGGTCTGATCTATTTCCCCATTTAGCTCTTGCAACATTGCCCTGAGGTGGATGCTATCATTACCCCCCACCTCATTCTACAGATAAGGAAACTGAGATAGGCAGGTCCTGTGACCTGTTTAAGGTTACAGAGCTGGGGCGTGGCAGACCTAGGCTCCCCACCAGGAAGTTTGCCTCTAGAGTCTGCATCTAGCCCCCGGGGCTGTGTCCTTTCTGGATTCTAGCAAGGTCATGGCAGGCAGGATCCTGGGAAGGCAATTATGAGAGGTCATGTTTAAGGGTTCAGGGTAGCCCAGTCTGAATGCTGACATAGGCTTGGTCAGCAGCATAGGTTATCTGCACAAACAGATTAGCCCTCCTGGCTGGTGTGCCAATGCTGTGGCTGACGTCAACCCACACTGGCTCCTATTTGTTTAAACTGGGACACATAGGTATCTTTCACTATAAATTGGACTGGGTGACACACCTCTGCCTCTCCTAGAGATGTCTGGACGGGTCTTCTCAAGGGGTGGTACAGAGGAAGTTGGGTCCTCTGTAAGAAATAAACTGCAAAATAAGTTTGCTAATTGTTTTATGTTATAAAATCTTATGTACTGAATGAAAGAAAATGAATCACTTTGGAAATATTAAAAATGTCCTTCATTTTGAGTCAACAATACATAAAAGCAATAATCTATTTTCTGGATCATTGAATACTTCAAAATACATAATTCTAGGGTTCTAATTTATCTTTTCTGTGTTTTTCCTAAACAAGGAAATGTATGCACGTGTTTCGCACCAGGAGCGCTAAGCCCCATGGACTGAGAGGTGAGCCAGGGTGGTGGTTAGGAGCTCCTTCCTTGGGCTTAAAGCCATGGGTCCACTTGGCAGCCGTGTGATTTTCAGCAGCTCATTTAAAGTCTTGGTACTTCTGTTTTCTAAGGGTAAAATGGGGACAATCACAACATCTACTTCATAGTGTTGTGAAGTTTAAAAGGACAAAATTAAAACAGCTAAAACAAGTTAAATATCTTAATCGTCTTTATTCTGAATTCCAGAATTGGACAACATTCTATAAAATTTGAATAAATGTTCTGATGGACTGAACAAAGAGAATGGTTTTTATAGACAGAAGAGAGCTGAGAAAAGCAGAAAAAAAAAACAAAAAGTTTGGTCATTTCAAAGTTAGTTCCTTGTGATGTGGATACAAATCAATAAAAATGTAATTGGTTAACATCAGCTTACTTCAAGTTCCTTTTTTGGGTGTAAGCCTTAGGCAGAGGGGATCTTCATTATCACACCAATGGAAACGGTCCTGTTTGGGAAATTTGGTTGTTCTGGTTCCTGCTGGATTCTTGGGGAATTCAGAAAGCAACTTAGTTTTGGTTTGGTGATGTGGAGCTTTAACGTGAATGACTCCACTTTGAGTTTTAGCCTGGTCTGTTGAGGCCCAGTGCAGGAGTGTGGTCCCAAGCAACAGTCTGCTACCTGTCTATTTAACATGCATAGCGAATACAAAGCACTTAGAGACGAGCAGGTACCAGGCATGCATTATACCTGCTATTTATATTAATCTGAAAATTCAGTCTGATATGAACAATTAAAATGGCAACAGTCGGTCCTACATTCACACCAACTTAGTTCTCTTCAGAACATATTCATAGAAACAAAAGCACATTTGTTTCTAATGTGCTTCGCATTTGAGCTATGGGGCAATGGAAAGAAATAGAGGCGTTGATTCAAGTTCACATAAGGAATTAACAGCTGGCTCTGGAACTCAATTCTCCTTATTCTTAGACTGGTTTTATTCAATCTTGAAAATAATATTTCTGTACAATTTATTATTAATTTCTTAGTGAGAAATTGTTTTAAAAAGGGAGAACATGTTTCAGGATTCAATAATATTTCAAAGTCAAATAACAAAAGTACATTTTTTCAGGGACAAAACCTGAGTCTCCAAGACCAGCTTTTTGGGAGTTACACAGCTTCTAGAAAAAAAACAAAAACAAAAAAAGCTCTGTTCAGTTGTCTTTATTCATGGACAATAGATTGTTAGAGCTAGGAGGGGTATTGAGCATAGTCAACCATGCCATTTCATTTTATGGACCAGCGAACATTTCCAGAGTGTTGGTATGATTTTATGGAGATTGCTTAGCAAGTCAACATAAAACCTGAGAATCCAACATATTGGTCTAGCTCTACGTCTGGTTCCCTTTCCATTTTAATGAATTCCAGCTCTTGGGTAAAGGAGCACACTCAGAGTGTTCCCGGGACTGCATCAGGACCAGCAATGCAGCCTCTCTGTGCATTCCCCTCCCACCCTCTTACCTGCCAAACATGAGAGCCTCCAGGAAATAGGGATCTGTCTGTGATGCTCTAGAAAGTCCAGGGTTCATGCACAAGTAAGTAGGTTATAGTGAGTCCTTTATTCTTTTGCATCCAGCCTTCTTTTCTGCCATATATAAGCAGATTTGACAGATCATTAACTTCTCTAATTTTCTACCTTAATATATATATATCCATTTTATAAAGTTTTTGAGTATGAAATGAACTAATTATGTGTATATAACTTGTACAGTGTCTGGTATGTAGATTGTACAGTTGATATTGTCACTATTACTTAGGAGTGCTCTTCAGATTCATCTTAATAAAAATGGAAACTCTTTGTGAGAGTGAGGACAAGAGGTTTGCTCTGGGATCCCAACCCTTTAGGCTGTGTCCAGCTTCTGGTTGCCTCAACTTCCGTCTTCAGCATTCTCAAGGGAAGACTTAACTCATCCCTTTTTTGCTAAATCCCTAAAAAGAGTGGCTTGGTTTCTTCTCTGATTGGAAGGTATAAGAGATATATATCATATTCATCAAGAGTGCTAAAGAGAATTGTGCATGCCTTCTGTTGGAAAGGAGCCTCCACACATGGACATTGAGAATTCTATAGGGACAGTGGTGAGGGGGTCCATTTTCCCTGGCCATAGCCTTACAGTGTGCTGCCCCCCTGCACTGAGAGTCCACTTTCAGCAAAGCATGTCCTGACGCCTTGTCTGATGGGTGACATGCAGGTCTTTGCTGAACTCTCTGCATTCTCTTGCCAGGCCATTCTATCAGAAACAGCACCCAGTTATTTAGTTCTGGAGCCTCAGGCTGGTTACAAGACTCTTCATAGTTGATTGAATGCCCCTTGCTTCTCTGTGTCTCCTGCTAAACCATGTGTCCCTTATCAGTACAGATTATCTTGTTTATCTATTCTTTTAAAATAAATCACAGTCTAGACAAGCTGGCAAGGCAAGTGCCCATAAACCTGGAAAAAAGGATGAAAGTGTGTTGAACTATCCAGGCTTAGAAAACAGGACTTGGCTTGGCCTGGCCACTCCTGATTTCATACTGCTCTCCTCTTGGCCCTCTCTGGGATGTTACTCTGCTCTCCTCTCATTTTCCTGTGTTCATCTTCTCCATTTCTGCCACACAGGGCACACAGTACTGTTCACCAGGTTGTACCGGAGGCCACTGCACCAAAGGAGGTGCCATTGATGTTTAATTGAAACATATCATCCATAAAGCCGCGTGTGTTACTTTAGATATTCTTCTAGCCACATTGAAAAAGCAAAATTAAGTTTGATAATTTTATACTTAACCCAGCATATATGTTATGGTTTATATATGAGGTGTCCCCCAAAAGCTCATGTGTGAGACAATGCAAGAAGATTTAGAGGAGAAATGATTGAGTTATGAGAGCCTTAACCCAATCAGTGAATTAATCTGCTGATTGGATTAACTGAGTGGGAACAAAAGGCATTTAGGGTGTGGCCGCAGGAGGTGGGTTACTGGAGCTGTGACTTTGGGGTATATATTTTGTATCTGGCGAGTGGAGTCTCTCTCTCTGCTTCCTGACCATCATGTTAGCTGCTTCCATCCACCACACTCTTCTACCATGATGTTCAACCTCACCTTGAGTCTGGAGGAACAGAGCTGGCTATCTATGGACTGAGACCTCTGAAACCATGAACCATCAAATAAACTTTTCATGCTAAAATTTTTCTTGTCAGATCTTTTAGTCACAGCAGCAAAAAAAGCTGACTAAAACTATATACAAATAGTTTCATTTCAACACCTAATCAATATAAAAACTGAGATACTTTACATTATTTCCTCCCCATACTAAATCTTTGAATTCTAATGCGTGTTTTGTACTTTCAACACAACTTCATAAAGACCAGTCACATTGTATGTGCTCAGTAGCCATATATGAGTGGCTACAATGGTATTAGCACTCTAGGATTGTGCCTCTGATAGTCCAGATACCGTAGAATTATATAAACAACAGTTTTCTGAAAGTTTGCAATAAAAAATCTGGTTTTAACACACAATTAGTAAATTATAACAATTTTGCACTAGAAGTGAAGGGTTTGAAGGAGGTGGTAAGTTTTCTCTGATTTGCACAGAGATGCAGTCTTGGGCAGTCCAGCCTTGCAGGACCTTTACACAAGCTGTTCTCTCTTCCTGGAACTCCATCATTGCCACCCCCACCCCGACTATTCAGCATCTGCTCATGTTGCTATTCCAGTGCCACATCTTCTATTGAGGCCTGAGTTCTATCCTCTCATGGAATCCTTTCTTTGCCTCTCAGCACTTATTTGGATTTATAATGATATATGACCATGGATGAGGTGATTTGATTAAATTCTGTCTCCAACACAAAATAGCCAAACTTTAGAAGAGCAAGTTACATGGTTTTGCTCAACACTGAGTCCCCAACTTGGAGCATAGCACTTGGTACATAAAAGGGAAAGATTCATTGAGCCACTGCTGGCCTATGAATCAATGTCAACCAGCCTGAGCAGTTTGAGACCCTTATGTTCCTGTGGCCCTGGATATAGACATCTAATGCTCTGTATCAGGATCAGGCAGAGATCAGAAAGCCATTCAGGGTCTCTCCAGGGAAGAAAACTGTCACCTCTGTCACTGCTCAAACATGTTTCCTGGTCACAATTGTGTCCATGCAGCTGGCCAGTATCCCCTCTGGTTATCCGCTGGTGCCATTGCCCTATTTCCCTTACAGAGCGGACTGATCCTGGGTTCTATCTTTGCCTCATTCAGGAGACTTACTCTTTAATGACCATTTTAAAGCAAGCACATTTTAAAAGTAGGTCAGTTGGCGATGTGGAAAGCAAGTGACTCAGGTGATAATACATGCTGTGTGAAACATTCAGGATTGTGAAAGTTTTTATTTGCAGTCTAGGAGCTGGCAAGCTGGGAAATTTACTCTGTTGCTTCATACACTATCCTTTCCCTTCCCATCCTCCTAGTATTCCCATCAATAAGTAAAATCCACACATGGGACAGTTACAAATGAAAGTTATACAAGGAATTATGAGCATGAGCGAAAATTCTTCTTAATCAATGAGCATTAAGTATAGTGTTCAGGGTAGTGGTTAAGATTCAGAACTCTAGCCAGGTGTGGTGGTGCACACCTGTAGCCTTCCAGTGGCTGGAGAGGCTGAGACAGAAGGATTGCATGTTCAAAGCCAGCCTCAGCAATGGCAAGGCGCTAAGCAACTCAGCAAGACCCTGTCTCTAAATAAAACACAAAATAGGGCTGGGGCTGTGGCTCTGTGGCCAAGTGCCCCTGAGTTCAATCCCTAATACTGCCCCCCAAATTCATAACCCTAATGTCATCAAACTACCTGGGTTCAATTCTTGGCCCTGCCATTCATTAGTACCTTGGGTGGGTTTCTTAACCTCCCCGGGGCTCTATAAAAGAAAAAATTAAAAGAAGAATGTATCACATAAGTATGTTCTGAGGCTTAAGAGAAATGCTGGCTATATAGCACTTGTATCATATGTGGTACACAGCACAACTCATCCCAGAATTTGTATTTATTTTGAAGTATTTTGCATCTATATGATATAGAAGAGCTGGTTAAGAATGAAGACTTCAGGCAATTTGTGCAGATATAGCCTCAATTAGAGAGGCATGTCCAGAACTTATTAATATTTTGATTGTTCCTTAGTAAAATCTTACTAAAAAAAGTTTTATCAAAGAAAGAACTTTCATGAATAAAATAAAAATAGAACTGATGGTTTTAGGTGTTGGGCTAGCTGTCACAGAGGCCTCGTCCTGTCTCTGGAATTTAGAAATCTGAATCCCTTGTGGCTGATGGGAGAGATGTAAAAGGCAATAGAAGGATTTCATCAAATGAGAAATGCTCAGTGCTGAGATTAGCCAGTTTATTCTAACTGTACTCTTGTGGTGGGTAGCTTGGCTCAGTGGAGAGGGAGAACAACACAATGAAATGTTTCGTGCTCTATTTCCTACCAGCCTTGGCAAGAGGCACATAAGGTGGTTTTATACACAGTAAGAAGTGGATATTACCTAGACATGTCTGGGTCAAGATGGTGTCTGGTACAAATCTCTCCAAAGTGCCCACCATTCTCAGCATTGAGATATATTGCTTTGCACTGAGATATTTTAAAAAGCTCTTCATTTATTCAACTTATTTGATATACTGTTTTTGAAAATATACTTCTTATACTTTACTTATTTGACCATGAACTAGGTTCTATGAAAAAATAAACAAAACAAAACAGATGGAAACAGTAATGAAGACGACAAACTTTCCTTCTTTCCTGGAGCTTTCATTCTTACGGATAAGGAGAAAACTAGACATAAATAGTAAGATAACTTCACACACTATAACCATGTAAAGTTGATAGATGATAAAATTAAGGGTTATGACAGGAGAGGGATTGTTTGGAAGTGGGGGCAGGAATATGGAAGCAGGTGAACAGTTTTAAGGCAGAATTAACATTTCAGAGAACTTTACCATATAAGAGTACAATAAAAACAATAACTTATTTATCACTTATGGGTATGTGCAGCCTAGGTCATCTTTCATACATCAGAATATGTTTGTAAGAATTTAGGTGCATTTAGTTTCTATGTAGAAGAGTATGAAAAAATTTTATATATTATCTTATTTTTAAAAAATCTCCCTATTGATGACCCCAATCTTCACCACTCCTTGTTCCCCCACGATTTGAGGATTTTAAAGCAGACACCAACACTCTTGTGAAGAGTGTCTTTATTTGTTGGAGCCATCTTAACACATCCACCACTTTTATCACTGTATTATAGTTGGAGGAGCTGTGTTAATTTCCAGAATTATCTTCATATCTTCACACAGCAACAGGGCTACTCTCATTCTCCCAAAGTCAGGGTTTTCAGTTGGCTTTTCACATCTACTCTCCAACACCAGGACATTCAAAGCCATTTGTAAATGGTCCCCAACACAAAGAGCCTTCTAACATCTTTTCTTAATCCGACTGGATGGAGCAATCCAGGATGGATTCCTTCTAGCCACCTTTGAAATCAACTGAGAGCTGCTTCTTCGTAGGGCTTAGTCTTAAGACATTTTGCCCCTGTGACTTGGTTACATAAGGACATAGTAAATCTCCTCTTTCTGTCTGTACCAGCTTTCCCTAGTACACACATCTGTTTCAATAGCTTGAAATCACAGTGTGTAATATGTGATTGCTTTTCTTATCTGTAAGTCCAGTTTGCACCAGATTCATTTATCAATAGGTTGCCAGCAGCTCTGCCTAAATATTCCATAGGCTGAGAAACTGATCATCAAAAATGAAACTTTTATTTCCCCTCAGATTGGTTCTACTTTTCGTGTTTCCTCTCTTGCTTAGTAGTTTCCCCACTTCTATCACTGCCACCAGAATCTCCCACTTACTGTTGGTGGCCCAGTCCTGTCATTTTGGCTTCTTTAACAACCCCAGGTTCTGCCCTTTCCTCACCATGCTGTGATTGTTCAGCCCTCCTTGGTCATCCTGAGTTAGTTTTAAATTCATCCTTCATACAGCTAATGGAGAGATCTTAAGACGCTAATGGAGAGATCTTAAGATGCTAATCTGATTATTTAGCACTTTGTTAATGAAAACTCTTCCAGGGTTTTTAGTCAGCTACTGCAGGTTAAGATGCCTTGGTTGGTGCATAACTCCTTCCTTTGCTGTGAAGACTCATCTTGTGCTGTTTCTCTGTGTGGTGGCACCAGCAACCATTCTTATCATCCTTGGGCTCTGTAAGCTGTGCTAAGGACCTCCCAAGTGTTATTTCATTTACTTTTCACATAGTTTATGTAATTCTCACAATGCTCTTATCAGGTAGGTACTATTATTATCACCATTTGACAGTGAGTATAATGGAAAACACAGTTAGAAAATTGAGATTTAAATACAAGTATGCATTTTCAAGCCTAGGTTTAAAACAACTTGGCCTTAAATTATGTCTACTTCACTTAGCTGTGGTGCACTTCTTCACCTCCAGGGCATTTGCACAGACCACCATCCTTGGTCAGTTGTGCCTTCCTCCACCTTATCACACTCACCTTCTGGGACACTCTGCCAGACAGCACATCTAGAAGGCAGCCTGACCCAGTGGGACATAATGCGGCCATTTTCAACTGCCATCGTGCCCCACCTCTCCTCTTTTGTAACTCCTACAGCTCTCATGGTGCCTATGTTCCACACATTCATCTGTCCCTCTGGGCTATATGTTTCTTAAGAGCAGGAAGTATATTTTATCATTTGTGGTACTCAACACCTGAAACAAGGCAGACACCCGACGAATATTTGTTAAATAAATGAATGAGTGTATGAATGAAAAAAAATAAAGTTTGGAAACGGGATCAGGATTGAACTTGCCCATCAGCTTCACTAAAGTGAGCTGATATGTCTTTACCTTTCTTTGATTTGTAATATATATAAAATTGAACATACTTTATTCTCTCATTCATTCATTTTTTAAAACATGCACTGAATGCTATAAAGTTCCAGCTAAATTTTATGATGCAAAGATAAATAACAGGAATTTCTGCCTTCAAATACCTCATAATGTAGAACGATGACAACTAACTAGTCAATAGATGACTATATGTTATGGTTTAGATATGAGGTGCCTTCCAAAAGCTCATATGTGAGACAATGCAAGAAGTTTCAGAGGTGAAATTATTAGATTTTAACCTACTATAACCTATAACCTATTATATATATTATAGCCCTTTATAATATATACATATTAATTATACATATTATAACCTATTATACTAACCTAGTCAGTGTATTAATCCACTGATATGGATTAATTGGGTTGTAACTTTAGTTAGGTAGGATATGGCTGGAGGATAGGTCACTGGGGGCATGATTTGGGTTTCTATTTTGTCTCTGGTGAATGGAGCTCTCTCTCTGCTTCCTGATTACCATGTCCTGAGCTGCCTTCTTTTGCCATGCCATTCTGCCATGATGTTCTGCCTAACTTTAGGCTTAGAGCAATGGAGTTGGCCCACCATGAGCTGAACCTCTGAAGCTGTGAGCCAAAATAAATCTTCCTCTGCTGAGTTGTTCTTGTCAGGTTTTTTGGTCATAGAGGCGCGAAGCTGACTAAAACACTAATACAATAAAATATATGCTTAAAAGAATTATATGATGTATTAAGTTTGCATAATGAAGGGAGGTTATACTCCATTTAAAAGATAACAGGGAGGCATTTACAAGAGGCTAATCATTGCTGAGTATAAAGAAAATGTTACCATTGTCAAAATTAAAATGGAGTTGCTTGTGTCATCCCTAACCCAGAAAAGAAAGCAAATACAGCTAGGCAATTATGAAGGAAAGTTTCTCATGCATGATTGTCTGATAGTAACTGTCACAAAAGACTCTGCCAGAACCACAAGCATGCACAGAGGCCACTGCAACCTTCTGTAAAGAACATTTCTACAAGGACATGTGCCCAGCAACTGTCTGTTCAACTTCAGACTAAGCTACTCTTAATATTAATCACTGTGGCCAAGGCTTATTGTTTCAAAATATCTGATGTAATCCTTCTCATTTTTGCCTTTAAAAATGTCCCTTGCCTCAGCCCCTTTGACATGCTCATAATTTACTATCGCACATATATTATCATTAGAAAGTTCTGCTATCCCATTTCAGGGCTCTGTTATTCCCAAATTAAGTATTCTTTGAGAATTTCTGTCTGGTTGTTTTTATTATGTTAGATTGACATGAGTCTTGAAGGTTGTGCAGAGGTCAAGCAGAAAATGTAGGAGGAGAAATGACCTGAGAGTTGGAGAAATACTTGAAATGAAGGGTGTTTGAATAGCAAGAGGCTGAAGCTATGGGTTTATGAAATGTGGGAGGACATGAAAGGCAACCAGGGTCTAGGTCTACACAGCTCTTGAGGTTGTGCCCAGCAGTGCAGACTCGACTTTGTAAACCTTGGAGCAACCCTGGAGGCCTTTGAGTAGGTAAGTGAAGAGGTCCCACATGTCCATTTCTCTGGTCTGTTTGGTTATCTTGGCTTTTAGAATGATCACCCAGGGGTCCGGGTGGAGAAATGATAAGGTCTTGAGTTAGGACAGCTGCTGTGGAGATGGAGAAGAAAGGATGGATTTAAGAAATGCTCAAGAGCCAGAATAAACAGAACTTTATAACTGAATAAATGTGAGGCAAGCCCCGAAGAGATGTAGGGAAGAAGAGAAGTGATGGCTGGGCCACTAACTGAGCCTGGGGCACATGGCTCTGTCTCTTCAGGAGAAATAATGATCTGGCTGACACCAAGAGGCTGAAGACTGTTTTGAAAAATATAATCATTTAATTCACTGACAACATTCTCTTAACATTTTTATTTTTCATATGTTGCTTTTCAAATATGTAAATACTTTTGTGTCTGTGAAATCCAGGCCATCATCTTTGGGCTTCGTCACCCGCAGCACCTCTATCCTTATTTCTTCTAACACTGGTCTTCCACTGGAATTTCAGAAATGACTCTGGAGCTTTATAAGCTTTGAAATCACCAGTCTAAATATCATTTATTCATGCAATATGTTTTATTATATGTAAATACTTGGCTTCATTTCTATGTCATGGGTGTTTCTTTGTTTTTGTTTATTATTTGTTTCTATCTTGGAAAATGGAGACTCTGTCAGAGGAGCTATGCTTATAAATCTAGTGTGTTGTGTTTGATTGTTTTAAATTGCAGATAAGATTGCTTTACTTGCCATAATAAACATGTAAACATCTCAAGCCACAACACGGCATGTTTCTCTTAACAATGGTATTAGAATAGAGCATCTGCCATCAGAGCAGGCCACGGGACCTTTTGCTTTTCTGCCATCAGTCCCAATGGCAAAAGAGACAAAGAGTGAAAGCAAGCCATGGATCAGCTGAAAATTAACACATGGTGTTGTTTTTGAGTTTTCCAAATATTTTCCAACTCCCATTGTGTGTTTTTGTGTTTTGTACTCCAAACCCCTGCCAAAACCTCCTCCAGCGGCATTCCTTCTAGGCTCCTTAGTCCTCTGGATAGCAAACAAAGCTTCTCATAGATCATTAATCTCAAGGACATATTTATATGAGTTAAAGACGAGGAGTTGACTAGAATGCATATTTTTATGACTTGGGGTCCACAGATTTATTTTTTAAAAATAAGACCTGTGCTAGCTGAATTTATATAATTTACTTCTGATTTGCATATTTAGGATGGTTTTCAAGTGAGCAAACACTCAAAGTGCATCTAAAATGAAAATCACACTCTATGTGGAGTTGGTAGATATAAAAGTTGAGGAAAGGATAGAACAGGAGAGGACAGAAACTGAGTAACCTTAACCAAAACTATCAATATAGGCATATTGCTCTTTTACAGATACATGGATTTTACTGCCCATTGACAAACTCTTCTTGGAAAAAGTATTCTACTTACATCCCCTTTGTTGGATACTTTAAGTTTTCAGTGTGCTTTTCCCCCTCTGTAACTATCATTAAATTCTCTAGATAATAGAGATAGCTTTTCCTTTTTTCACTTATATGTATGGGAACTGTTTTAATTGATTCAAATAAATCATGTTTGTTAAGTACTAGTTGCAGTTTTAAAAAATTTTCTTCCCAAAGCCGACATAATAATGTAGACCTGGATGTCTTTGTGCTCTAGGGTGATAGAAAACAAAGTTGTCTATTTTTCCAAGGAGATTGACATTTTGATCCATATTATCATGGGACACCTGGGAAAAGTTGCTTTTACTTGTGCCTAAAACTCCTTCCTGCTTTTCAACTCACTAAGTGGCTGTGACCTTGATCCTTCTCTTATTATAGCTTGATAATGTCAAACCTCAGTAAGTCCTTATACAAAATGCACTTGAAATAAAGCAACGAGGTGTCAGAAAACAGTAGATGCTTATTATAAATTTTCCACAGACCTCCTTTTAAATTCCTTTGGGACACATTCTTCCATTCCACTCAATTTTCCTCTCACTTGGGCATAACAGATGTTACAGCCATCCAAGGTCTACCGAGGGCTTAGGCTTGCTTTGTTACTAATTATAGTCAATGTGGTGGCAAGCATTTTTTCTATAATATGCTTTTTACATTTCATATTATCTCACTAAGTTTTAGAACATCTAGTAAAGATCACTAACTTAAACTTGAAAATTATTCTGTAATGTTAAAAAATAGGATAAAGTTTGGGAGGAAAAAGAAAAATATCTCCGAATACACTCATTTTAATCCCTTTTAGTATGTACAGGAAAATAATCTATTGTAGTTTGTTTGTGAGATCTTGATTATGTAACAATGAATTATCTAAACAAAATTTACTCAACATAAAGAACAATTGCCTGAAAATACAAATAATCGTGCTCTTACTTTTGAGGCTGTGTCATGGGCCTGGCTTTCAGACTTGCTTTTTGGTTGAGAATTCTGGCTAAGAATGCCAGTTAACAAATAGCTCCAGGTTGAACCTCTTGGGCATGGAAACAATGTCACGTGAAAACTCCACCCCAGACCACAACCTACAGGTTGGCATTGGTGACATTCAGATCTACTCTTGTTAAGACAAATGACTAAAATTACAGCATCTAATTGATCACTTTTCCATGAGGGAGACAGTGTAGGAAAATAGCCTCAGGCTGCAAAAGTTGTTGGAACTTTCCCTTTAGCTACCTTTAATTTAGGGTCCAGCTCAGCTCTGTGCTAAATGTTACTTTTGTTTGTTTGTTTTTCCCTTCTAAAATGACTCATACCTATGAGCTGGTTAGCAGGTCATTTGAATTTCTTTACTATACACAGAAAGGACTCCTGGGTTGAAATAAATGCAAAGAATCTTTGTTTTTCTTTCTCTCCTTTTCTCCCTCCACCTTTCTCTATCTCTGTGTCTCTGTCCCTGTGAGATTGAAGAAGAATCCATCCATTTATGAGTAAATATTAAATCTTATGCTTGTGACTTGTGTTTAAAAGTTAAATATTCATCCATTCTTTAAACTTTTAAACATAAGTCACAAGTGTAAGATTTAATATTTACTCATAAATGGATGGATTCTTTATGGGGCAGGTTTGATTTGCTTTAATAAATATTTTTATCCATCTTTCATGCATTTTATTTTTTCTGTGTTTTATTGGTGAATTAGAATTATACACATTGGTGGGATACATTGTTCTAGATTTGTTCGTGCACACTATATAAATTGGCTAATTTCATTTGCCAGTATTTCTCCTTTCCCTTCCCTTTCTCCCTTCCCTAATAAGCATTTAATATGAAAGACAAAAATAGTTCCCTGGAGTTGGGATGGGTTACAGTTTGCATGTGAGTGAGTGACATAGAGTGGCCATCAGTTCAGCAGGGGGATCTAGGGTGGCATGGAGGGAAGCACAGTTCAGTCATGAGGCCATCCTCAGGGCCTCTTCAAGCCTTCTGACAGCTGTCCATTTCCAGGCCCTGCATTTTGAATTAAATTTGCCCAAAGCTTAGAAAGCTCAGAGAAGAATGAATAGGATGATTGGATCTTGAAATAGTGGTACTTGAGTGACAAGTGAGGAGCGAAGAAGGATTTCATTTAGGATAATGCATAGTTATTCTTCCAGATGTTTGAAGGGCACTATGAAGAAGAGGGATTACATGTGTTTGCCATGGCTGCAGAAAGCAGAATTCTGGCCTGCAGATAGGATAGAAAACATACATTTAATCTTAAGAAAAGGAAGCCATTTTTAATGGTCCTCTGAGGTAGAAGTCATGTACTATAAGATATGGTGAGTGACTGTCATCTGGAGGGAGCAGAGAGGGTGAATGCTGCTTTCCAAGGGATGTGGTTGGGATTGTGCTGGAGTCTATGGAGTCTGTCAGTGGGAGGGTACTCTAGTTCTGTTAGTAAACGTGAATTCTTGGTGTTTCTTTTTTGGGGGAGATTTTTTCGTTTTAAATTTTAAATTTATTCTAATTTTAAGTATATATGACAGCACAATGCATTTTGATTCTTTGTACATTAATGCAGCACAACTTTTCATTTCTCTGGTTGTACATGATGGAGAGTTTCATACATGTGTAGTCATACATGTACCTAGGGTAATGATGTCCATCTTATTCCACAATCTTTCCTGCCCTATTCTGCTCCCCTCTTCTCCCTCCCCTTTGCCCAATGATGTTCCTCCATTCTTCCCATGCCCGTCCCCTCATTATGGATCAGCATTCACTTATCAGAGAGAACATTTGGCATTTGGTTTTTTGGGATTGGCTTACTTCGCTTAGCATAATATTCTTCAACTCCATTCATTTACTTGCAAATGCCATAATTTTATTCTATTTTAATGCTGAGTAATATTCCACTGTGTATATATACCACAGTTTCTTTATCCATTCATCTATTGAAGGGCATCCAGGTTAGTGCCACAGTTCAGCAGCTCAATTCATAATAGTTTATAGCAGCTCAATTCACAATAGTTCAGCTATTGTGAATTGAGCTGCTATAAACATTGATATGGCTGCCTCACTATAGTATGCTGATTTCAAGTCCTTTGTGTATAGACTGAAGAGTGGGATAGCTGGGTCAAATGGTGATTCCATTCCAAGTTTTCTAAGGAATCTCCATACTGCTTTCCACGTTGGTTGCACCTAGGACATACACAGTTTAACAGATCAATCTCAAGCAAGGAAATAGAAGACACCATCAAAAGCCTACTAACCAAGAAAAGCCTGAGACCAGATGGATTCACAGCTGAATTCTACAAGACATACAAAGAAGAATTAATACCAATACTCCTCAAACTATTCCATGAGATAGAAAAGGAGGGAACCCCTCCAAATTCATTCTATGAGGCTAGTATCATCCTGATACCAAACCCAGGCAGAGACACATCAAAGAAAGAAAACTTCAGATCAATATCCCTGATAAACATAGATATGAAAATTCTCAATAAAATTCTGGCAAATCACATACAAAAACATATTTAAAAAATAGTGCACCATGATCAAGTGGGGTTGATTCCAGGGATGCAAGTTTGGTTTAACATATGGAAATCAATAAATATAATTCATCACATCAATGGACTTAAAGATAGGAATCATATGGTTATATCAGTTGATGCAGAGAAAGCATTTGACAAAATATAACACCCTTTCATGTCCAAAACACTAGAAAAACTAGGGATAGTGGGAACATACCTCAACATTGTAAAAGCTATTTATGCCAAACCCAAGGCCAACATCATTCTAAACAGAGAAAAATTGGAAACATTCTCTCTAAAAACTGGAACAAGGCAGGGATGCCCACTTTTACCACTTCAATTTAACATAGTCCTTGAAACACTAGCCAGAGCAATTAGACAGACAAAAGAAATTAAAGGGATACGAATGGGAAAAGAAGAACTCAAATTCTTGGTGTCTCTAAACATGCACTTTCACCCTACCACAGGCTCTCTACAGAAACAAAATGAAAATACATATTAGGGAAGCAATTGGCTAAGTTTTTGAGTTCCAGAATTAGGCTGCCTGATTTACCACTTAGGAGATATATAAATCTCTCAATTTCCAAGTGTGTAAACTCAAGTAGTAGGAGAACATATCTTGGAAGGCTGTTGTAGGGATGCAAAAATTAATAAATGTGAATATGGTAGACAAGGGCTGGCACAAGTAAGCTCTTTGTATAATTAGCTGTTGTTTTCATTACCTAGGTTTTTTATAGATAGAAGTACTAAGTTAATGCTGTATCTGAACTTAATTAAAATAATAACACATTCATATGATGGAGTCCTGATGAATGAGATTCTATCAAGAAAAACATCCACATTAAACCTTGGCCTTCTGTGACTGAACGCAGCACACCTATCTAGAGAACTTTTTTGACCATTAGTGGACAATGATTTATTTTAACTTAAACAAATACTCAAAAGATTTACTCTTGTTTAGCAAATGGCTTTTGCAACAAGCCAAAAAACAATTTAGTTAGTATTTATGGGTCTCATCTGAGACATTCAGTTTTCCAACTCATCAATGCTGGCTAAGCCCTTAATTATTATTCTAGTAACAAAATAGGAGATAGTTCATGAAATCAGTGTGAAATGACTTTCCCCAAATTAAAAAAAAATTGCCTAATTTTAGAGGTAAATGAATTAGAATATGTTTAGGGCAAACATGTACTGCAGCAGAAAAATGATCCAGCACAAAGAAAAGGAAATTTTGGATGAAGGGACAAACAACTGCATGTAGAATAAGTTATTAACTCTGCACCATTTGCTCACTCCCTTAGTAATGTTTAACAAGCCTTTATTGATTACAATAGCCTTGATTTGTAAGTGGGAATGGAAGATCACATTGTGGGCGCCAGACCAATTCTTGTATACAGCATCTGCAAGCCAAAGACTTCATTAATAATAGATTTTAGGGGATAGTACAAGCCCATATGGGCCTGTCTTTTGCCAACATGCTTTATCACAATATACAGCTTGACTTATGAATAACTGTAGGATATTAATTCTGGAAGGCATCATGGGCTGGAAATTGGAGGACCTAATCAGTGGCAGAGCCAGATTTCCTGGCTCCTATTATTAAATTTTTGACGCTGAATATATGTGGATTCTTTCATCAACAGAATCTGAACCTTGGCTACAGATATAAAGAATCTGACAACTCAATAATGTACAAGATTTCTCCTAGCAGTTCACCACAGATAACCTTCATATATTTCTGACTTCATTTTCTGAGCTTAGCTGCATCTCTGTCAGAGACCATGAGGATTGGATTTTAGAAATTGTTCACTAATTTACAATTAGTTGTTCACTAATATACAATTCTTGGCAAGAACGGAATGACCTCAGATGGCCCAATTCATAGTCCAGAGCTCTATCCAACATTGCCTAACATACTTCCTTAGAAACTACAATTTTTACTCCTCACTAAAACCCAGAAAATGAGTTAGAATTAGCAGGTCATGTCTGCTCTTCTCCTAACAGCCTGCCTGTTCACCTGTGGAGAAGGCCACCTTTTGGCACCAGCAGCCCTGGGGGACTCTCCCAGCTTTGTCTGCTAGCATCCATCTGGTATCTCTGATATTTAACGTGTTTCTTTGAATATTTATGGATGGTGTTTCTAACTTGCTCATTGTCATGGCTGGTTCATGTGGACTGCCTGCTTGGTGGAGAGTAGGCCCCTAGTCATGCTTAGCTCCATGATTTGTGGACCAGTATCAAACCAGTCCTGATTCTCTTGGATTGTGTCTGACAACCTAAACTCCTATTTATCTGGGAGGGAAGTCTTGATGTTCAAACCCTGATTTTCCATTTGCATGAATTTATTGTAACTCACTGCCCAGGGTTATGGCTATGGCTCTGATGGAAACATTGTCCCTGGGGTGCTGTGGCATTCCCTGCTGGGGGTCCTCCTTCAGCCATGACTGGCTTCACACTGCTGAGTGCTCTACCTCAAAGGAACTCATGGGATATAGTCTCCTGGCTTCTGTGCTAGAAGTTGGCCTCTGCTCAGCAGAGATGAGGGTGGAACTTGGGCTTCCCATAGCTTACTGGCATCTTCTAGTTAGAGTGCAATGAACTGCTTCCTAGGATTACAAAATGCCATAGCTCTATGTGGCAAGAGATAGCCAACAATATTAGCTACAAGCCTTATGGTTGGTGAGAGGAGCTGGGGAGGATAGTTGCACTGTTAGGGCACGAAGCCTTGAAATAACAATGCAGTGCCAAACTGGACTGTGACGAAAGCCTTGGGAAGGCCTCTTGTAAACATCAGTGTCTCTTTGCCCGCAAAGTTAGCCTTTGCAAAGTTTTACTGACAATTAAAGCTTCTTTTACTCTTTCCCGACCACCTATGGGCATGTTGATTCCCTGCTCTTGCTCCATTCATAGGGGGCTTCTCTTGCTACCTATAAGTGCCCACATGCTTGTGATACCCACATTATGGGCTCATTGCCATGTAGGGTAGCTAGCCTCTGCTGCATAAGGGTTCCTTTTTCATTGCCTCTCCCTTGGAGATTCTCCCACTTTCCTGGATCCTTCCCACAATGAATTCTAGTTCTCATTGTCAAGAGGCTTTCACATTATACTGAAGTGCTAGATTTGAAGATGTTGAGTGGCATCATGAGCCTAGGTCTGCCCAGTCAGACTCTCCTTTCCACTTCCTGGAATATGTGGACCCCAATACCTCCTGTTTGAGGAAACAAGTGATCTCTTGGAAAACTAGCTTGCCATGTTTTATCTGGAGCCACCCATAATCCTCTGATCCCTCCAATAACCCAGTTTTTTTGTTCATTTTGAATTACTCTAACAAATACCTGAGTCTGGATAACTTAGAGAATAAATAAGTAACTTATATCATAATTTCGGATGCCAAAAGCATGGCACCAGCATCTACTTGGCTCTGGTGAGGGCCTTCAATCTAGATTACAACATGATAGGAGGCATCAAGGCCAGGACATGTGCAAAATGGTGAGATTGCATGGTGAGAAGAGGAGCAAGAGAGATCCAGATGCCAGGCTTGGCCTCGTAATAACCACTCTCTCTTGGGGGAAATATATTCATACCTTCAATATCCACCCTTTCTGCAAGACCAGCATTAATCCATTCAAGAAGGAGCCCCATGACCTAATTACCTTTCCCACCTCTTAAAGGATTCACCATCTTACCACTGTCACACTGGTGATCAGAATTCTAGCACATGAAACTTTGGGGGAAAAACATAGCCAAACCATAGCACGCAATTATCATTTGGAGAATGATATCCTCAACTTCGGTCATCCACAATATTTCTGTCTCCATCAGTTTCCACCTTCACTGGGGCCTCACATCAGGGATCCAGGCAAGCACGCCTCTCTTATATAGGCAGGTATTTCCTATAGTAGAGGAAGAATTGACCCACTGTCTGGCCAGCTATTGTGAACTCACATTGATGTTTTTGGCTGTTTCCTTTCTAAGTCGACATATTCTACTTGTGTTAGCATTTATTTATTTATTTGGGCAGTGCTGGGGATCAAATCCAGGGCCTTGTGCATGCTAGACAAATTCTCCAGGACTAGATTATATCCCCATTCCCTAAGTGGATCTACTTTTTTGAGTCTGATTTTGCTCTCCCTCTCACAAATATGTGGCCACACTGTGTGAAGAGGGTTTACCAGGCTCTCCATTTCCTAGAGCTAATGAGTAACTGTGAGGTTGTTTGTCCTTGATGATCTTATGTATCTGTCTGGCATATCACCTCCTCGTCGGAAGGGCTGTTCTGAGGAACCCCTTCCTAACATTTCATAAACTTGGCTCATGCAGGCTCTATTAGTTGCAACAGGGAGTGACAAGCTTTTCTCATTAAAATCTGGATTGTGAATCTTTTAGGCTTTATGGGCCACACTTTCTCTCTGGCAACTACTCAGCTCTGACATTGTAGAGCAAAAGCTACCACAGAGAATATGTAAATGAATAAACGTAGCTGTATTCCCATAAAATTTATTTACAAAACCAGGCAGTGAGCCATTGTTCACAGATACCTGAGATATTGCAATAGTTCTTTCCATGCTGTTCTTGAGAAATTGTAAGAATCAGTTTTGCATAGAGTTTCAGGATCACATTTTATAGTGTTCAACAGGCCATATAATGATGGACAGAATCTCAGCTGTTCTAGAATGACAGCCCGTCCCTCGTCAATCAAAAACATCAACTTCTTTCTGGGATTCATCCCTTCATTTCTGTTTTACCCAGTCTATTTAAAGACCACTATTTCTTCAAGGCTATTACTCGTTCAGATCCTAGACCGCATGGGCTTTTTTTTTTTTTTTTTTGCTTTATGTTACACAAGAGTAGATTATAATCATTTCTTGTCACAGTGCCAGGCTCATGGTAGGTGTTATCTGGAGATACCCAGATATCTCTGGTAGTTGAACTTGTTCTCCTGGATGCATCTCCCAAAAGGTAGCTCCAATGAATGAATAATTCTCTGGCAATGCCACCTATCTCATCATAGCTACCTTGAAGGTCCAGAGCTTCGGCCTTGTAATATACTGAGATCTAGGGCTACTGTTTTCTACAGACTTGGAATCTCAGTCCACTCAGTTCCCACTTCTTTTTTGAGTGCTGAGATTTTTCATTTCTCATTTGTTAAGCAGTTAACACTATGGAGCCGACATTCTGAGAAGGCCAATCATGAAGATGAAATGTTTGTGGATTCCGTGGTCACTGGCTCTGTTTATAAGTAACAGGAGTGCTCCAACATGGCCACACAAATGTCTACATAATCCAGGTTTCTGAGAGCTGCAGGGCCTCAGAGGCTGCTCTGAGAAGGGCAGAGTGCCAAGGGAGCAGACTGTATGAGTGGGAAGCTGGGGAGGCAGCCTGACCTAAGGTCATTCCCATCTCCCTGTGGTAAGCCTCGGCTGCCACTTTCCTGGGAGGAGAATTCAGAAATGACACACTCAAATCTACACGTTGACTCCAGGTAGGCCAGGAGAAGCTGTGTAAGTCTAGTTATCCTTTGTGGTCTGGCAGCTTCAGAGACATGGAAGTCCATTTTTTGCTCCCCATTCCATTGGCTATTCACTTGATGAATGGAATGTTAGCCTTGACATAAAATACTACTCTAATAGCATCAGCCAATGCACTATGTCATAAGATTTTAGCTCTTAGCCCTATGCAAAGTGTCTGGCATTCATTTGGAGAAAAACATTCAGTTCAAACATATATCTTGTATTTTCTATTGCCAAGACATGGGAGATGGAGTAGAGCTTTGCAAAACCTGACACATGAATGAATGTAGCTAATAAGAGAAACAATAGCAGGAGGGGCAGAGTTGTCTTCTGAGTCAAGATTTTAGCAAGTAAATATTGTGTAAGCAACACAAAAATAGAAAACATTGACTAAACTCATAAAGTTCTTATAGAGATGTTGGCCTCTAGATTACCAAGTTAGAATTGATCACTATGATGTCTTTTAGTGACATATTTACTTTCTATCTTTTCTTCTGATACCAATAGCACTGACAAAGCCAATGGAATTGGAACTTTCTAGAAATCTTTATACAGCTAGGCTTTTCCCACGTTTCAAGTGATCTTCTTCAGCCCATAATGGTTTACTTTTGCCTTATTCTTTTTACCACATCTTTTAGTCTGAAAATCTCTATTTTTAAATAAGAACTTTTAAATGGAAACCTACTTATCTGATTTTTCTCACTTACTAAGTAGGCTCATGTTTAACGAGAATGATATGATTAAAAAGGACAGTTGTGAATATTTAAATGCCCTTTTAAAGATTTACATGGAACAGAATTGGAAGAAAACCTAGGATGTTACTATCTTAAAATTATTTTATGCTTCTAAACATATTTCATGCTCTTAGTTAACTTTTGGCTACAAAAAAAATGGGTTGAGATCCAACATTCCAAGTTTTTATCCCAACATTGACAAATAATTCATTTTTAGGGACTATGTTTCATTAGCTGTTAAATGAAGGAGGCATTTTTATGAAAAGCAAAGCTTTATAATAACTGGGATGAATAAAGTACTTTATTTCTTAGGTTATTTATAAGAAATAATCTTTTGGCTGTGGCATATAATTGATGGAATCTTCTTGCATATAAAGGCCAAGTTCTCAAGGATGGCGTCAAACATCTTCTTATTCTACTTCTAAATTGCCTTTCAGCCTCACTTTTTCTTTGGCCTGTAATTCTTTATGATACAGTGAACTCTCTTGACTCTGGGCCTTTGCTCCTGCTGATCCCCTGGCCCAGCATACTACAAGCACTTCTTCAAGAACCAAGGTGGCTAAAGCATGATGATCACAAGTTCAAGGCCAGTCTCAGCAGCTTAGCGAGGGCCTAAGCAACTTAGTGAGAACCTGTCTCAAAATAAAAAATATAAAGGGCTGGGATGTGGTTCAGTGGTTAAGCAACCCTGGGTTCAATCCCTGATATCAAACCAAACCGAATACCAAAAAGAACCAAGGTCTGTTTATCTTCAAAAGTTCAACCAGCTTCTTCTCTTTTGCAACTTTTTCTAATTTTAGCAGAATGAATTTCCTCCTCTCTTTTGTGCTTATTTTTAGCAGGGCAATTGTCACATGGGAAAATTGTTTACATGTTTGTTTTCTACCTACAAAGTTAGAGTCTTGAGGCTGGGAGAATGTGTCTGGCCCCTCTAACCTGGTGAGATTGGTAACTGGCTGAGAACATGGAAGACAAATAAATAGGTAGCCTTGACTGAAGCTTTCTACACATTTGTTCACAGAACTATGCTAGGCAACATCTGGAAGTATTTCTTTCAAAGGCAGCCAAAGGAGAAGGGGAAAAGCAAGTATTGTATCTGTATGGCTGAATGAATACTTAGTCTGGATCTTCAGAAGAAAGAAGGAAGCCTTGGTTTGGCACAGCAATTGCTAAAAAGGCCTGAAGCCATGGTTAAGAGTGTAATTTTTCTTAAAACACAAATCAGGTAAGACTCAAATGACAAGAGTGCAATGAATCTGGCTCTTGAAGTGGGTGATTCTTTGGTGCTTCCTTGGAACGTTTGGCAGGAGAAAAGACTGAAAAATGTGAGTGGGCAAGGAGGCTACTAGACGGCGTTTCTCTGGGAGATTTTTGGATTTTGGAAAACCCGGGGAAGAGAAAATGGTCTTGGGAAATTAGGGACAACTGAGATGGGAGAGTGAGATGTTTGTCATCTCTGCAAATGCAGTTGAGTCATAACATATAGAGAAAAATTGATAAGTTGCCACTAGGTGACGCTGTTTTCCCATTTGTTGAATGAGACTTTTTATCCTACAGGCCCCAGACTGCAGAGCAAGGATGCGCCAAAGGGCCTGGGATCTGGTTCCAGCAAGGAAAGGACCTTGAGTCTCCCGGTATTCCTCATTTGTAAAACAAAGAATCTCAGATTGAGTAATATCTGAAACCTCTCCAATTACTTTTTTGACATTTTTTAAAAATTAGAACTTTAAAATACTTTGTGTTTTATGCAAATATATACTCTTTGTACATAAATACCAATTTTCATTTAACCAAATCTCACTTGGATAATCAGACTCTATAAAGCATCTGGAGCAAGAATCAAATGCATAATGGCACACCTATCGACAGGTGTGCTTCCTGGGCCTACATATTTTCCATGTAAAATCTCATTTATGTACTCAATGAATTGCAGAGCCAGAAAGAATCTTAGATTGTACAGACAGCTCAGCCCTTTGCGTATCTAATATCTAAGCATAAGCTTCTCTGGGGGGATAAATCATTCTTTTTTTTTTTTTTTTCTGTTGTCATGCCTTCTTTTAGGCTTGGTGGTTCTAGAACGATGTCCTTGGCTCCAGGTCAGGTCTGCACTGTATCAGTATGTGCAAGGTATTAGATTTGACACTTGAGTTCTGAAGCTTTCTTAAATCTCACTGAAGCACTGAGTCCCTGAATGATGTCGACACCTAGCTATTGTGTTGGAGCTAGTTTTCTTGCCTACTCTCCTAACAGAGATCTGTAAAGAATGCATTCTTTTGTTTGTTTCAGATATTTTCAGTTATATGGAAATTAAACCCCAAGCAAGAACATGGTGGTGGAGCCAATTCTGTCACTGTATCCATCCCTTCCCCTGATCTGGAAGAAACATTCAGCTCCTCCTTTCTGTCCTCTACCCTTAGTGGAGCTCAGTCCAGTTCAACACAAAGAAAGGTTCACTTCTTTTCCTGGAGAGCACTGAAATTCATTTGTGTACTTCATTTTACAGTGATTTTAACAACCATTTATCTCCTGTAAACAAAGTAACATACCCTTAACCTATACACCAACATTAAAACATTACCAGAATAGCACAAGGGAGTTGCCGACTATTAAATAGAATTGACAAAATAGAAAAAAATGAAGCAAGTCTAGAAACTCTTTTAGTCTGTCTCTTACAAATGTGTGTTCTTTTTCCATCTACAAGAGATGATGGACTTCAATTTTGATCTTCCTATACCCAAGTAAGTGTAATTATTCATAAATATTCAAGTTTTCTTGCTTTAAGAACAAAGACAAGAATGGCAATGATCCCTCAATATGCCAGTGATCTCCTCATCCATGTCCCATGACCCAGCAACTCCACTCACTAGATCAGTTCAGCTCCAATGTTCACAGTTAACAAGGTTTCATTAGTGCTGAAAAAACCAATTTGCTTTTGCTTCCAAACATGGGGTTGAGCTCCCAGCTCCGATACAGCCTCAGCAGGGAACAGATTCCCTCCCCTCTTTTTTTCTTTCTGCTTCCCTGGTGTATAATCTTGTCTTTTGAAATAGTTGCAATCAGAACAAATTACCTTAAGAGCAGGGAAGGAAAAGACTCCACAGTCATTGTGAGTATTTTTTAAGTTTTCTTTAACCATTGGCACCTTCTCTTCATGATTGAAAATGATCCAGGAAATCTGTATGTCCTTGGCAACGCTTTTCTCAAGAGTGCAGCTCAGCTTTTAAGGTGACAGCCATTGTTTCAGTCAGTGCATGGGAGCTCTGGAAAACCAGAAACCTGCTTTTTGCCTGGTTCTCTCTCTTGACAGGGACTTGCAGTTTCTGGGACAACTGCTGCTATGGTTGGAACAGAGTCGGAAGAGGAAAGAGGAGAGGGCTTTGTGGCTGGTAGAGGACCAAATTCCACATGTCCTACATCAGGGTGTGTCTGAGTGGGAATCAGTGCTGGTCATCTCTGTAGATGTATTCAATCAAGAGAGGCACTGGGGAGCTAGAGAGGGTAGTGTCTGACGTCACAAGCGCCAGCCTTTCAGTGGCTGAGAGGCAGGGTGCCTGACAGCAAAGAGGACAAAGAATACTGCTTCTCAGAATCTGTCCTTAATTTGTCCTTGGAGCGCCTATTCTACTAGGACCTGGGTTATGAGCAGGAAGATGGCCTCAAAAGACAGTGGGTGTTCACATACAGCATGTCCCATGTGCATAGGAAAACATGTCTTTGTTTCCTGGGGTCAGGGAGATGAAGATTGTGCCTGAGTTCACCAGCACGCAGCAGGTGTTGGAACCTCTGCGAAACGAGACTGAAGGGTTAGTATAGGAGTTTGTGTTATCCTTGGGGATGCTTGGAGAGAGCACCTGCCATGTCAGGTGTCATTTCTGAACTTCAGACTTGATGAACTACAGATGTGTGGAAATGGGGACAGCCTAGTTGTGAGGTTACCTTCCTGGACTAAGCAATGTTGGCCTCAGATTCACTCAGAAGATTACAAGAAGTACATGGAACTGTCTGTCAAGGAAGAATTATGGCCACATCATAATGGCAAGTCAGATAGAGAAGAGCTAGTACCTAGCAAGGTATGGTTCTTCTGTGTCTAAGCCTCTCTATTCTTTCTCTCTGCAGGGCTGTAAGTTTAGGGTCAATATCAACTTATAGTACTTTGAATATATCACTGTTAAGTGAGTGAATACATGAATAGAGGTTGGAAAGACCCTTACTTGGGCTACAACATTCAGAACTTCCTATTATCCAAGATTAAGGTGCTTATGGACTGGACCATATCTGCACAATCTGCAGAGACTACAGGTGATGATAAAGACTCATTTATGTGTAGTGATAGGATTTAAATAAGAAAATGTCTTGGACAGCAACTTCAGAAAGTGGATCAGCACTTTCTTTTTTGTTTTAGTTTTAGTTTTTTGTTTTGGTACTAGAGATTGAACTCATGGGCACTCGACCACTGAGCCACATCTCCAGCCCTATTTTGTGTTTTGTGTAGAGACAGGGTCTCACTGAGTTGCTTAGCAACTCGCCGTTGCTGAGGCTGGCTTTGAACTCGTGATTCTCCTGTCTCAGCCTCCCTAAGTGCTGGGATTATAGGATCAGCACTTTCTAATGGGTCAAGACTTGAATACCTGAAGTAGAGTGGACATAATAGTTCTAAATTGGGGTTGTCTGAGTGGGAGTCAGTGCAGGTCATCTCTGCAGATGTATTTAATCAAGACGAGCCACTAGGGAGCTAGAAGAGAATAGGGCCGGGGCTACAACCTGAGTCTTTCAGCCCTGGAGGCTGGGTCCCTGCCAGCCAGCTCAGTCATGAGGGTGGAAAATTTAGCAATTGGTTGTTGTGAACTCCAAGGTCAGAGCAGAGAAACCATTTTTATCAAGGTTATTAGACCAAGTTCAAGATAAAGCCTGATGTTCTATGTTCTCCCTGGGAACAATGTAGAAAGTCTATTTCCTCCTCAAGTTATTTTAATGCTAGGTGTTTCAAATATTCATTTTTTGTCTTTCTTTAGTTGATGCTTTGCCAGAAATCTATTGAAATATCAGGATAATAGGGTTCAGAGTAATTTCTAAAATACAAGCCAGAGTATAAAAATTATTGGATTTTTCCATGCACATAAAAACAAGTAACATCATCAACATCAGTTCAAAGGAGCATCATAAAAAAGAAGTGGAATTGTAAATTTTAACAGCTGCAACTGAACTATGTTTCACATGGATTCCTAAAGCAGTCCATGTGGAAAGAGAGGTGATGAGTCACACATGCATTTGTATCAGGCTCTGAACAATACGTCAATTTCTAAAATGAATCTTGAATATATTCATGTCATCATGGCTTTGATATGAGTCTTGTGCTAAAGAGTAGGATTTTCTTGGAGGTGTTCTGACTAAGGTTGTAAGAAACCTATTTGCAACAGAGATGGTACAGAGAACGGTCCATTTTCACAAAAAGCAGCTGATATTTGGGTAGATCAGAGAAGTGCTGATGGTGGAGAGGAAGAATGGTGAAGGGACTCTTCTGGGCATTTCTGTTGTATAACTCCTTGAACTTGAACTTTTGACCTTCTGAAGTTTCCTCAGAGGACAGAATAGTGGCAGAATATTGACTATTACTGAATCTTGGTGGTAGGTAAAAGGCATTCATAAGACCATCTCTATTTTGGTTTAAAATTTTTCTGTTATAAAAGTTAAAATATTTCTTCAAAGTAGTTCCTATGATATCTTGTTTTTTAAATAAACATTTTTGAATAAAAGAAAACAATTTAAGGGATTATCACATTCTTACTGGTTTCTTAATTGAAAACCAACTAAAAAGAGAGAAATGTGTATATATTCAGTTTTGTATGCTTATAATTTGGTCTATTTTACACATTCATATATGTCTATTATTTATATTTATATTTATATTTATATTTATATTTATAGTATGTAAGAGAGAGAGTGAGCAAATGGGTAACTTCCCTAAAGAGATTACAATTTTTTTTATCACACTAGTCCTTATAGTCTGAAAAATTGCATTAAGA
Source organism: Xerus rutilus (assembly GCA_028644305.1). Lineage (NCBI taxonomy): Eukaryota > Metazoa > Chordata > Mammalia > Rodentia > Sciuridae > Xerus > Xerus rutilus. The sequence continues at coordinate 26,194,398 of CM053406.1, forward strand.
TATGGAAAATAAATAGTGAGAACCCATTTTCTACTTTATGGGATAGGCTTAGCAAAAGACTCTGTTGAATTTACATAAGAACATGTAAAAATAAAAAGTTATATATGCAGGGAAACTGATCCTGGTCCTCAGGTGTGCTCTGAGTTATGCAGTGCACCAAGATCTCCTGGTAACTCATGTCTGAGAAGGAATGGCACTGGACACATCATCTTCACTTCAGTAATTAGGTCTAGTGTGTAAGTTACAAACCATGTGTCTGGTTAAGTGCTTTCAAAGGTTTGTGTGGAAACTCATTAAGGCTGGTGTGTGTGTGTATGTGTGTGTGTGAATGTGCATGTGTGCATGAGCACACATTTGTGTCCTCTTGGTGCAAGAAGTATATTGGTTACTTGAGGTGACCATTTTACAGAATATTACAGAATTAAAGTTTGAGAACCATCTATTAATTAATTTAATAAATTCATGCAGTGAAGAAATATTCTTGAAGTACTTTTATGAGTCAGGTACTGTGATGACTGCAAAGAATGAAGCCATGTGGTCATTGTCCTCATGAGGGTCTCACACTTGTATGGGAGCAAACATAAACCTAAATAACCACACACATGACCATGTAATAGCACATGCTGCTGAGTGCCGAGAGGGTACTCAGGAAAGGGTAGCATGCTTTGTGAGTGTGTAGTAAGGCATCTTCACTGAGCCTGTGGATCAGAAAAGTGTGAAGGGTAGGAAGAGCACCGGATGGAGGGAGATACGCTCAAGTCAACTCTGATTTCAGGGACAAACATGGCACTTCAGAAGTCCTATGAGACCAGGGTGGCTGGAGAATCAAGAAAAGGTGGAGACCAGTGAGTGGTAGAGCAATGCTGGCAATTTCAAGTTCAACCCGGCAGGGCCATGGATCCCATGGAAAGAATTTGTTCTTTATCTTAAGAGCAAGTGGAAAGTCTATTAAGGGTTCTAAGCAGGGGGATGAAATGATCTAATTTACACTTTTAAGGCAATCACCTTGACTGGAGTCTGGAAAATGGATTAGAGCAGGGCAGGAGAGACAACAGTCCCTGGAGATAGACTGCCAGGAATCTGTGATGAGCCAGACTCTGCACCATGCGTTGGGAAGGTGGAGGTGAGTTGAACATTACCTCATGCTCTGTAAAATCACAAGCTGTGGGAGTTAGACTTGTAAGCAGATGATGATGCAATGTAATGACTTTCTTATTAAAGGTGAGTAGAACACAATCCGAGCACAGCAGATAAGGCCATTGCATTTAACTTGAAGGGCCCGGGGAAGCTGCTTGAGGAGGCACCGTCTCACCTGGGGAGTGAAGAATGAGTAAGAAGAGCCAAAGAGAAAATTCAAAGAGTAAATTTCAAAGTAAAATCGAAATGCCCTGAACTTCAGGGAATAATAAGGAGTCTGATGTGGCCACCTTATTGCCAATCCACACTCCTTCCAGCCTAGAGCAGAAGCTATCAGATGACTGTCTCCAGGATCTTGACTTCCATAATTCTTTGATCACATGTGGGTCAGGAACTCACCGAACCCTCCAGCTTTCTACTCTGCCTCAACCACTTTGTGACTTCAGTTGCTCAAACTAAATCCTATAAATCATCATGAACACTGTTTTCTAGTATAGACCCTCAGTTCCCCTCACCTTTTCTAACTTTGTCATGAAGACTCAATAACCTTCAACCCTGGTTTTCTCCAAATCTGCCTATTCCACTCTACACTTGAGCAACTGCCCTAGGCTGGAGATAAACACGTCTGTAGACTCTTGTCTTAGATCAGAGACTCCAGGGAGCTCTCAGTGCAGCCAAACTTTCTTATGACATTACCTGGTCTGTTTGCTCCCCTAACCTCCTAGATCACTTTATACTTTCTACTCTCTCCTCAAAATACCAAGGCTTCCATCCTCCCTTTCATCTACTAACTTAGCCTCTTGTTCCAGTGAGAAAATATGGACTCTATTTTCTCTCCTACTGCTATAGGTGAACTGCCCTGTCAAAAGACAGATCCTTCACATTAATTATCTCCTTTTCAAGGACATGGAGCTAACAATTATTCTGTTCCTTTCCTTCATCATTAATTCTCCCCTATACTCAATTCATTTTCAACATGAGATAAATTGTAGTATTTCCCATCTTAAAAAAATTTCTAGCTGGGCGCAGTGGCACACTTCTATAATCCCAGTGGCTCAGGAGGCTGAGGCAGGAGGATCATGAGTTCAAAGGGAGCCTCAGCAACTTTGCAAGGCCCTAAACTACTTTTACTTAGAGACCCTGTGTCTCTAAGTAAAATATAAAAAAGGGCTGGGGATGTGGCTTTGTGGTAAATTGCCCCTGGCTTCAATCTTTAGTACCAAAAAACAAAACAAAACCAAACAAAAACTTCTTTCTTGACCCCACATTCCTGGAAGCTACCCCATTACTCAGCTCCCTTTTACAGCAAAACTGTACTAAAGATGTCTTTCTTTGTTGATTCCAGTTCCTCTTTTTTTCCATTCTTTCTTAAATGGATGCTGGTTATCTCCCCTAATAACTTTCTTGACGTTGCTTTTATCATCACCAACCAAGATCTATGTTGTTTAATCCTGTAGTAGATTCGCTCTTTATTTTACTTAACTGTCAATTGCATTTGATGTATCTGATCATCTGTCTTCCTTGAAACCTACTCTTTAGATCCTTCTGGAATCTAAATTTTCCTGGTGGTTTTCCTTCTTTTATAGATTGCTCCTTCTCAACCTTCTTTGCTCCATCTTCCTCTTCTCACCATCCTCCAAATGATGGAGGGTCTCAGGACTCAGTGCCTGGACCATTCTTGTCCCTACTTGCTTTTATTTCTTAAATGATGTTTCCTAGTCTCATGGATTTAAATACCACAGTAAACTTTATTTATTTGTTTGTTTGTTTATTTCTCATCAGCCTGGATCTCCCCACTGATTTCCATGCTCAAAAATTTGCCCACCTGGTGTTTCCATTTGGGTTGTTAAGAGTTACCTCCACTTAGAACTTCTGATAGTTACCTTCAAGTCTGTACCTCGCTTTCTCCACACCTCACATCTTATCCATCACCCAGTTCCATCAACTAGATACTCAGTTGATGCCTAAGATCTGCGTATTTATTTTTGTCACTTCCACTGCTATTATCCTTATCCCAGACACCAATGTTTCTCACCTGGATTTTTGCAGCAGCTTCTACATATGCATCCCCTCACAGCATAATGTTGACTCCATGTTCAGAGTGATCTTTTTACCATATAAATAATATGTATCACTCTTCTGCTCAAAATCTCCCAACAACATTCCATCTCATTCAGAATTATAACCCCAAATCTCGCAATGCCCCCCACAGCCCTATATGATGGACCCTGTGTTTCCTATTGGGCCTCATCTCTTACAGGCCACCTCACTGATCACTCCACTATGGGCATTCTGGCCTCCTTAATATTCCTTGGACATAGTTCCTTTCTCAGGACTCTTTAACTCACTGTACTTTCTTTCTGCAAAGTTTACCCCAAGACCTTCACTTGTCCTGCTCCCTCACCTCCTTATAGTCTCTGCTCATGTCACTTGATCAGGGAGGTCTTCCTTGACTACTCCATTCAGATTAGCCACTCTCCTTACCTGTTGCTATTTTTCTCCATAGAGCTTATGTCCACCTGACATATTAGTTAGGTTAATGGGAAAACCTATGAATATTAGCATCCTTGTTTCGGCATCTTAACACATTTCAGGTTTATTACCTGCTTCCTTAACAGTTCAATGCTAATGTTCCTAGTTGGCAGGTGACTTTCCTTCACCTGGGATTCAAGCTCACAGATACTTCCATCTTGAAGCTCTGCCTTCAGGACTTCAGAGTCCTCTGTATCTAGCCATACTCAGGAAATTAATACTAAGTAGAGAAGAACACCAAGTTCTTAAAAAAAAAACCTGCCTTGGAATTTACACCTGCCACTTCTGCTCACTTTATGTTGGTGAGAGTTATTCACATGGATACAGGTAGATGAGAGGGAGGCTACAACCTGCTAGTGACATCTCCACCCTGGACATTGGTTGGTGCAGAAGACCATCTCTGCCACACACACTACATATTTACTTGTCTATTGATGGTGGTCCTTCATTAGAATGTAAGCTCTATGGAGAAGTGATCTTTTTTGTTTTTATCCCCCTTATAACTCTAGGACATAGAATAGTTCCTGGTTCATGGTAGGTTCATGCTGATAATTTGTTTTCATTTTTTTCTTTTGTTAAAAGGCCACAGATTGGAGGAGGGGTGGGGTTAAAGGCAGTATGGGAGTGGAGGCTGAAAAAATACTGTCAGATCATGAAAGATCATGACTGTATTGACTGTACCATTGTGGGTATGCCCAGATCACAAATTGGATTAAAACCAAAGCATTTGGCCACATTTCCCCCCCATAAAACCATAAAATTGCACAACAGGAATTTCTCTATTGCCATCCTGTGGCTTTGTAGATAAGCAGCAGTGAATCAACCAGGACCAAAATAAATGTAATTCTGCTTGATTTGACTGCACTTGTATACACATGGCCTATGTTCCTCCATGGGAAAGTTTTGCTTTGTTCAGTGGCCTGCATGTTAACTCTGTGGCATAAGTCCAAAAAATTACTTTGGCTTTTTCCTCTACGTGTTCTCTTAATTGAGGCGTGAACTGATATAACACAAGTAAGTGTAAAATATAAAATGCCACCAGTGCCCTTTAAATTGAAGTGTTGTTACGGGGGTGACTTCAGACTTCCAACTCTCACACAATCTTCCTTAGTGCTACCATTCAAAACCACACACTAACTTGAGTAGAGTGTGTTTTTATTTTAGTTCCTGTTGGATGCCTTTGACATAGTAGATGTTGGGTTCCTTTAAAACACAGCATGACATAATGTGTCAAACTGAGAGACCATACACATGGAGAGTTGGTTGACATGTTGCCAAAGATCCAGATTTTTGGAAATCTTACATAATTGGCTGAATGCTAGTTATGTTTACATAATCTTTGTGCACTTTTAGATTGTTTTTAACTGGTCACATAGCTTATCTTGTATCCTGAAAGTCACCAGTGAGATATGCCCTCAAAACAGATTGTCATGTGAATGATTAAAATAAGCGTAAAATACTGGTTTAACAAAATTTTTAATCAAATATTAGAAATATGCTTATTATTTGAAGAGATATTAGTCCAAAGGACTCTTCAACCAAAACATGGGGTGTGAAGTTACAAGGGTGCTATACAGAGCTGTCTGAGAGAACTTGACACATGCCTCATAGCCTCCTGTAATCTAATCAGAAGTATTGTTTGAAAAATTAAGGTGTGTTAGGGTCAATTTATTTTATAAATAATTTGCATCTTGATGCAGAGTTCTTTTTGGAACATCTCCTTGGACTTCGGGACCTGCCCTCTGATGTTCACAAGTAGTTGAGATGTAGCTACCTACACACTTCAGATTAGAAGATGGAAAAAAATGGGAAACTCATGAATCTAGAAGCCTGAGAGTGCCAGGCTATACCACTGTGAGTGGCATGAAATGTTGGTTATTGATTATCTATACTGTACAACTCTATTGGTCACTATTAGAGACCTCTGGATGTTCTTCTGCTAAATAATAGGGATAAAAATGATAATGCATACTGATTATTATTCCAGTTTTTCTTTTTTCTTTTTTCATCATATTTTTCCTTTCCAGAATACCAAAAAAAGGAGTTTGGACAGAGCCAACTATTTCTCTGAGTTGATTAATTATAGAGATACTAGCAGTTCTGAAGAATGATGACTACAACAATTACCTTTGGAAAATTGTTAATGAGGAAACTTATTTATTGATAGAATAAATAAGTATATAAATGGTAACCAGAAATCTGATCATCCAGGTGGGAAGTGTTTCCCATCTGTGTTATTTTCTAGGAGTGTTGTATAAAAATAGTACAAATTGGGTAGTTTGAACAACAGAAATGTTTTGACTGGATTCTGGAGAGCAGAAGTCTGAGATCAAAGTCTTAGTAGGGCTAGTTCCTTCTGGAGGCTTGGGGAAGGTTCGCTCCATGCCTGTCTCCTAGGTTTTGGTGGCTTGCTAGTGGCCTTTGACATTCATTGGTTTATCAGATTGCCCTGATCTCTGCACTAATATTTGGTTGGCCTTCTCCCTATGTGCCTGTGCCCGAAATTCCCTATCTTTGACATACACCCGTCATATTCCATTAGAGTCCATGTTACTCCCATCTGACCTCATCCTAACTCATTACACTTTCAATAACCCTATTTTCAGGCAATGTTATATTCTAAAATACTGATAATGAGGATGTCAACATGTGATTTTGTGAGGATGCAATTATTCAGCCCTTAAATCTACCTAACCAGTGCTCTGAGAGAAAAAACAGGAGAGAAGGAAAGGAGTAGATGACATTTCCATTCTTGATACTCTATGTCCAAACTTGGTTTTATTTTGCTTAAGTCGCACATATTTACCTAAGAAGGTGAAAAATGATACTTCAAGGTTCCTTCCCCCAGTGAACTTGGTTTCTTTTTGCATCTAAGCCTTCTTAAAACATCTACCCCATATTCCTCCCAGCAGGTGTATATGAGCAAACGAAATAAAGGACGCTATAGTACTTTGATAAAAACACAATGCATCTTTTCTCCAAGTGGTTGAGTTTGTTGTTGTGTTTTTGTTACTGTTGTTGTGATAGTCAATGTTTCTCTAATTGGATGATAAGAAAAATTGCCTTGAGAGTTTTGTATTTATGGAGATTCCTGTGCTCATCTCCAAATATCCTGATTCAGAAGACCTGGAATAAGGTCCAGGAAATATTTTTTTAAGTCCTCTCTGGATAATTCTAATGATTAGTCAAGCTTTACTGGTCTTGGACATTCCTTCTTTAAGAGTGAGCACTGTCAATAATGTGTATTTACTATATTACTCACATAGAAAGGAAAACATTCATTGATGTTTCCAATAATGGCACAATCAATTTCTGTTTTCAGGAAGGCAGATGTATTTAGTGGAAAATTTCCAGGTTGTTCCTGGATTTGAATCTCAACGCTCTGTAGAGAGTGTAATGCTTATATATACATTTAGTAAATGTAAATTGGGGCAAGCAATTTTATTATTCTTAAAATGAGGATAATAATGTCTACCTTGCAGGGTTAGTGGGAGAACTAAATCAGAAAGTCATTGGATTTAAACAAATCTTCATTAAAAGATAATTTATAGAAATTTTTGGAAGTAGAAAACACTTAAAACTCTATAACGAAACACAATGCTCCCTTTGCTCCTCCTTTTAATCTTTTTTTATTAATTTTTTTAGTCAGAGGTTTTAATGTGGAATTACATTACACATTACAGATTACTGACAATTTCAATCTTCCATTCTGTCAATAACTACTAGGAGCCTTCTCTATACTCTAGATCCCAGTAACCTGCTTGACTCTGATATTACAGAGTATATCAGATTTCAATAGTGCTGTATTAATTTTGTGGAAAATTGAGAAGATTGGCAGTAAATTCTGAATTCTGGGAAAGTGGGTGGGCTAAGAAAATTCAGTGTGATGAAAGTCCCATTAAGTCTGGGAGCCCTGGGTACATGCTGCAGGGCAGGACTGAACTGAAGGCACTGGACCATAGTGTGGTTAAGCATTAAACTTTGAGTGGAGTGAGGAAGAGGCCTCCATAGCATTCCTGTGGAGTGTTTCAAGAAAGCATCTGGCTTTTAACTAGTCACCATTATTAGTGAATGATCAGTCTTTCCTCATTACAGTCTTTGTCATTGTCTTACAACAATGCCTCGGTGTATCAAGAATTTTCAAAATTGGAAAGAATATAGCAGAGAACAAGGGAAATGCAAAGTTTACTTGAAATTGGTTGGGTCTTGGAGAAAGAGCTATTAAACTTTTGTACTCTCTTTTTAAATTAGTTCAGGTATACTTAGAGATACCCAATCTGGACTTCTAAGAAAGTTGATTTGATTTCACTTTCTCTTTATGCACATTAATGGCAGATGTTAGCATCTGTTCCTGTTCTGGAATTTCACTTCAGGTTTTCCTGCCTCTTGAGGAATTCTATGTTCTTGCAAAAAAAAAAAAAAAATCATACTAAACAAGCAGAAAACCTGCCCAGAGCATGGACTAACAAACTATTTCATTATTTTTAATAAATGAATTATAATCTAGCTAGAAAATTTTCAAATACCGTAGAAGCTTCCATGTTTTATTGAGCTGTTCTTGTGTGTATTTCAGAAGTTGTTTCTCCATCTGCTTATGTGTGATCCATAATGATAGATGAGGCAGCACTAAGTTGATGGATATTAAAAGTAGAGTTAGGTTTTTCTATAGCAATAAACTAGTGATAGCCTTTCATTCTTGATGGCAGATAACAACAGAGAGAAAACTTTCACAAAGGAAATGATTAAAGAAGAAGAAGAAATAAAAGAAAAGAAAAGAAACCTCAGAGAATGAGTTTTCTTCAGTTTCCAAGCAGAAAAGTAGACTCAGAAGAGATGCAATCTTCTCTAAGTCTACACGGGTAAGATGAGCAACATCTCTAGATATGCTGGCAGAGTCAAGCAGGTTACTGGGATCTAGAGTATAGAGAAGGCTCCTAGTAGTTATTGACAGAATGGAAGATTGAAATTGTCAGGCCAGGAAGTAATGATCAGTGGGAGGCAAGTTTTGAGATGAAATCAGTGTGTAGTATCCACGCATTTCAGTTAGATTTTAGCATATCACCAATAGGAAAGTTGATCATTGAAGACCTTTACCAGGTAAGGCTGGATCCCACATGTGGAGTACCTTGGTTTACCAGGTGTCCTGATTGTCTTTAAGTGGGAAGGGGTCAAAGTCAATGCTTCTCAGAGAGGTACAAAGAAGAGTACATCAGGGAGTCTGAGCCCATCGTAGAGAAATAGATGTTCATTGAGCTGACCTCTAGACCTGGCCAGCAGCCAGAATGGCAGAAGCTGAAGGTTTTTGAAGGTCAGGCTCATACATGGAAAATGGGGAGGCTGAGATGGTGGCACTCAGCTGCATCCCAAAGATTAATGGCATAGACTGGAGCCAGAATGAAATCATATCCAGTAACAGGTCCTAGAATTTTGCTTTAAGATACTCATTTTCCTTGATTTCAGAAAAATGAATGAATGATTAAACAAGCCCATGATTATCCTTAGGCTTAAAGTGAGCAAATCCTGGGAATACTGCAACTCACCTCTTCTGCAATGCAGATTGGTGCCATGGGAGCTTTTTGCTCAGATGCCTGCTATAAAAAGCCTGTGAATGTCTGAGATTGTACTATGGCTGGTGGTGGAGGTATGAAAGTTTTCTGCAACTTGTAGTTTTATGTATGGAAATAATAACTTGGACTAAATGTTATCTGGAAAATTATCTCTTAATATTCCCAAGCAACATCCACAATAGCATATTTCTTCACTCTTAAGCTGTTTCATGCATTTGTTCAACCCATATCTGCAGCAGGCGTGGTGCTTTTCTGAACTTGTGACTGCTTTTGCACTGATTATTGCCCTGCAACTGGATGTTTAATACCATTTAGACAAAGATAGAATGTAAATATGGCAGCAAATTATAGATGAAGCCATTTCTTGGTAGAAGGAAAGATTCTAGACATCTAAGAACATCAATTATTTCTATAAAAAACCAGAGCATAAAAAGCTGTCTTCCATCAACAAGATTTGAAGAAAGAGATTTATTTATAGGTTACCAGGGTTCAAGCCGTGGCTGGCCAATTCATCTTTTTACAGAGAAATCCCAGGAGAATCTACTCACTTTCTAGTCTTCACATCCACAGTGAGAGGAGCCACCTAACTTTATATTTACTTTGTAAATGTTTCTCTTCCGTGTAGAGCTTCTCTAGAGCATAAAATGGAAAGATTTACATGCTTCCAAATGCAGCATTAAGCTAAAATAAAACTTGAAAGCTGCATCAAAGAGGAATTAAGAATTGTTTAAATTATACTCTTTTTTGGAAAGTAGCAACCTTTCCTGGCTGAGATCAGAGCATGTCTCTCCTGGTGTAATCCAATGTTAACTGTGGTTTACAATGTGCTAATCGTTTTATACATATAGTCTTTTAACCCTCATACCTGCCCTAAGAGATTGGCATTATTACTTTCCTTAGTTTAGATGAGGAAATATAGGTGCAGAAACCAGGCAATATGGCCAAGGGATCAAAGTACAGGAAAGTGCAAATCTGTGCTGTGACCTTGGATGACCTGGCTTGAGAGTGAGTACTCCTAACCCCAACTAAGAGAAGCAACGGGTACAAAAATGTGGTTATTAGGCATTAATTATCTTCCTATGGTTGTGTCTTGATTCATTTCCGATTACTTTCTCTGCTTTTTATAATGAGAAGAAATTGAAATATAAGAAATAGAATGATATGGTATTCTCTCTTTGGTCAAGGGCTTTAGTGTGAGTGTTGGGAGTAGAGGCGGGCAGAGGGTGGAGGTAGAAAGAGGAAGCTATTTAGTCCAGATGGCAGCTCCAGAATATGATCATATAAATAAGAGCCCTGAAAATTCATTAAATAACAGGCCTGGCTCTTAGTTCTTTTTAAATTTTTATTTATGTTTTATTTTTTTTATCTCTGACTTAACTCAGACTTTAGCCTGGTGGCAATATTTGTGGTAAGGGGCTGGAGCAGGGATACAACTAGCAAGGGACAAGTGAATGGGGTGAACTTAAAGCAGATGCCTTCAAAAATAGAGAGATGAAAAAATCTTGGTGGAATGGCAGAACTGAAGAATGTTTGTCTTAGTAAAGCTCAGTGGCCACGTGCTGGGTTTCAGTACTTGGGCCAGTGAGTGGGGCCACAAGCTCACAGGCAAGGCTTTGGATGGGAAGGAAAGCATTAGCTGTTACTTTTTGTTCCCTATACAGACAATAGACCTTAAATAGAGAAGACTTTTACACATCTGCATGTCACCTTGACTCCCAGAAAAAAGGACATATTAATGGCCTAGAAAGTACTATCTGTGACCTGCAAGAGTTTGGCTTTCAATCCAGAGAGCAGGCTCCTGAACAAGCTGAATATCACTGAGTAAAGAAAAGAAAAAAGTCACATGTTTGTTTTATTTCTTCATTAATATCTACAATGTTTACCTTTTGCCATTGGGTTTTAAATAAATATACTTAGTGATGGACATTTACGTCAGTTACTTTATTTTCTCTTCAGAGTATGTTGAGCCTATGGAAAGGGATAGAATGAAAACCAACTGTTTTATCCAGGTCTTTCTTCTCTAACAGACTCTGTTCTGAGACTAGCCAACCCCAATCATCTGAGCCCGCCTCACTTTTAGTAGAAGGGAAAAACATGTCCTTAACAGGTCTTTTCTAAGTTGGGCTTCTAAATAAGTCATTTTCATGTAGTTTTCAGAATCATATTTACTTACAGTGTGCTGCATGGACACTAGGACTTGTCCTGAGGAGCGAATATACAGAAACTCTGGTGAATTTGAAGGCCCCCCTGGCGGGTGAAGTCTTTCTCAGTAATAAAGTCTTCATGGACCTGATTATAGCGTTGTGCTGCCCTCCTGTCTGACCCAATATTTCTATCCTGGCAGGTGCTTCTTCCAAGACCTAGAACAGGTAAAGAGGGAAGAAGGTACCAGAGGCCTGGGGTGGCAATACAAGGCACCAGCCTACTGTGGGCTGTAGCTATCCTGAAGGCCAAGCCCACACCTGCCCACCTGCTACTGGCTGAATTTATAATCATGGGTAACTTTTTAACCCTTATGAGGCTAAAATATGTTACTGTGAAACTAGAACCAGCCATACCAACTTCACAGGATTGTGCTTAAGATCAACAACCCTTGGTCCCACCCCTACATTTGAGTAAGACCAGCTCAGCCTTTTCCCTCTGGCTGAGATGTCAAGTCCTCCAGGAGCCCTCTGGGAGGAATCTCTGCTATGGCCTCACCTCCACTCTCTTCTCCTGTCACAGATATTTTTAGGTCTTCTCACACTGTCTCTTGCTTATTAGACAATAAGCCCTGTGAGGACAGGAAAGACATGTCAAATTATCTTTGCCTATCACAGTTGATGGCTCTTGCTATTAAGACATGTAAAATACTCAGCAAGTGTGGCCCATGGATGTCCCTTTCCCATCCTTGCTTTTCTTTAATACATGACAACTAAGGTGGACACTTAACACTCTGATAGCCCTTTGCTCTCACAGCTGGATTTATTTTCTGATCAAATCTGTGCCTAAACTTAAAGAGTTTATTGATCTACTTGTCTTCATAAGCACATATCTGCATAAGATTGCTTCTGGTTTGCATAAAACAGCCATTCTGAGATTTCCCAGCTACAAAACATGGCTGGGTCTGAAGAGTTTAGGATCTTTAGAGGAAAAGGTCAGTTCTCTTGTCAATTCTAACTCATACTGACCTTCTTTAATAGTTATGATTAACTTCAGGGCCATCACTGAGAGATGAAAACTGATGAATGCTCAGATTATTAAAGAATTCCTTGTCTTTCACCATTTATTTGTGAGAAAGTTAAATAAGGAAAGGTGAAAGGAAAAAGAACAGTCAATGTGTCCTAGCAGAATGGAAAACTAAGGAGTTTCTCTGTACCTGAAATTAATAAACATAATTTAAACCACCTATGCTAAGATGTAGAGATTAAGAAAAAGTGTAAGTTGAGGGAATATTTTCAGGGTTCAGTCACTTGGATTTCAGTGAACAGTGATTGAGGATCTGGTGGGGAGTCTCAACTGTTGCCTGATAGTGGAACAAAGTATCTTTGACTCCCTAAGAAGTGCAGGCAAGACCACCAGCCCAGATAGCCCTCCCTTCACCTTCTTTATTTGCACTTCCCATATACTTCCACCTTTTTTTTTTTCTTTTTTGTCTAGCCCGTTTCAAGCACTACCAAGTAAACTGACCTTTTAACATGCATTTGTGTATTCCAAGTATTGTGGTCCCTAAATTCTAATATCCACCTTTATTAGCCTCTAATATGCTCCTACCTTCACCGTTTGGTGCCCTAACTTACCCAATACTTCTTGAACTGTCACCTTTAGGGATTTACTTCTCTGTGCTTAAGGTATGACCCTTGCTTTCCAATGCAAATACTTCAGCATCCAACTCCTTTAGCTCTTATCAGCTGATCATCACTGTAAATCACCTTGCTAGATAGCCCAGATCTGAGTACAGTGAGAACGGGTGGGGATAGATGGCAAGGGTAGGTCACTTAGGAAACTAAAGTTCTTCATATGAAAAGTGCAGGGCAGAGTGTGTAGAATGTGCTGTGATCAGCGTAAGAACTGGGTGTCAGCTGTGACCTGGAGCTTGGTCAAAGAGCACCGAGAAAGGAAATCTGGGCCAACTGGCAAGAAATGACTCCACTTCACAAATTCCCCTGTGGACGCCCTTCTCCTGTAGATTAGGAAGGATGAGATGAACAAAGTCTTTCTGATAACCCAGCTGGACTCTTGGTTTTCCTGTTGTGAGAAAGATGTTTTAATGGCTTTGCCCACCTGATTCACTCTGACCACTTGTCTTTGAAAAAGAAATTATTTAAAATGTTGAAAAAGTGCCTTCAGTTGGGGGAGGGGTTCTAATATATCTATACTTGAAAAAGGGTCCAAAAGGGTAAAGGTCAAGGTATCCTGATAAGAGTTGAAGGCAGGAAATAGGAAAATATGAAAATCTCTTCACCTACAGGCATGTTTCATGCTGTCCCTAGTGCTCAGTTTTGGGTGTAAGGAGGTAGAAAAGGAGGAGCACAAGCTTTAAGGCTATGAGAGCAAAATACCAGAGGGAAATGTCTACCGTACACTCCAGGGTAGGAACCATCTCGGAGTGACAATGAAATTCTCCCAGTATTGATATAATTTGGTTGGGAAGCCTATTGTTCCACAAAGGCCCTCGGTTTCTCTAGGTTGGATCTTTGGGTCCTAGAATGTCCTGGAAAACTACTTTGTTAAAGAAGCGGTCTTATGGTATTATACAGTGGCTCCTTCGTATTCATTATTACCATTTAGTGGTAAACCCTCTTACGGAATCAAAGCACAATTTTCTAACTAAAATATTATATAAGACACAAGAGAGTTTAAAATATAAATGAAAATTAGGATGGCACCTGAGTTTCCGTTTGGATTGAGGGTGTAGTAGATATAATGAAACTTGCTCTTCTATTCCTAATATAAATTTTCATTCATTCAGTCAACAAATACTCCTGTAAGTGCCTGGCACAGCATAGAGCACGGCAGTGCTCACCTTTGGGCACATCCCTTTTGCTAAAAGAGGTAGATATTAATTAAACAATCACCCAAGAATATGATTACAAACTGTGATATGAGCTACATACAGCTAGACACAGACACACGTTCCTGCAGACTACAGACACAGGATTCTGAACTGATAGAAACAGGAGGCCCAGGATGGAATGTCTGGGCTCCGTGGAGACCTGTATCCAAAGGTTATTCTTTGTGCTGTGAAGTCAAAAAAAAGGGAACATGAAGATGAACTCAATTTCTAGAGACTTGCTTAGACAGTAAAACTTTTATTAGACTCAGGGCAATATTCTTTTGCCTAGTAAAGCTGCTAGTAATCCTCTTCTAGGGTCACTGGGCGTTCAAGTTAAACTGACATGACTTTGGCTCCAAATCTATGAGGTTGAGGCATTTTCCATCCTTGGAGAAAAATTAACTTTACAAAGACTCCTTAGAATTTCAGATGATATTAAACTGCTTTCCTTTAGTTAGAAATAACATTTAATGCATTGACATGAACACTGATAGTAAAAATTTAATTAAAATAATAATTAGTATAACAGTCAAAATAAAAAATCTAATTAAAATAAAAGTAACTATAAACACATATTTTAACTCTTCAGTGGGATTTTAAAAATGACTTCAATAAATTCACAGGAAATTAGATTTCTAATTTTATGGTGAAACAATAAATTCTAAATAATATAAATGATGAAACATTTTATTTAAACTTCAGAGCTTATGCACTAACTTTACTATAAACTAAGTGACCATCCAGACTTTTTCATACATAAAAAAAATAAGAAAGTTGAAGACTAAAATCCGTTACTTCCTTATCTCCCCATACCAATTTCCAGGTGTAGTAATGTACACACCAGTACTAGTCATATTCTCATGGAATTTTAGAACTTTAAATTTGTGACGTTTTAAATTAATTGTTACCCTATGTCGATTTTTCTCTTCAGACTGTGAGATCTTTACTTTCCTTTTTTTCTGATATAAGACACTTATGCCTACCATCATTGTTTTCCTGTCCCTTTGCTATATCACATATTAACCCATATAAGGTCTACTGACTATTAATGCAGTAAAGGAATTTATACTTTATTTGAGTGATAAACCTTTTACTTGTACTTCTATCTGTAACTGGAATTAATTTAGTGCTCAGCGGAGGGCTTAAGTCATAACTACACATGTCAGAGTGGGCTCATTTATTAACATCTCGTGGTTCTGTTTTGATACCGTTTTTTAGCAGGCTGACGTTCTATTTATAGCTTGGATCATTTACACTGATCCTGAAAGTTTGGACATTCTCAAGTGGCCACCAGTCCCTATGACAGGTTGTCAGTGTCTACCATCTTTTGCATCATTCACTCTCTAGTCTGTGTATAAAGAACGAAATGACTTGCTTTCTAAAAGATGGGCGATGAAGGTGTTTTTCAATTAGATGAATAGTAGCAGTTATAAGGATTTGGTTTTAATATGAGATTTGGTTTTAACCATAGATGTGCTAAGGATTGTGTTTCTGTTGCAGCTTGCCAATCAACGATAGACCTTGTCACCTCAAAGAACTTCTACATGCCTGTCATCAAGTCTTATGTCCTAGGTCCTGTGTTTACCCTTACCTCCCCATGCCAATTTCCAGCTGTAGGAATGTATATACCAGTACTAATCACCAAAGATGAAATAGCTTTTGCCTTATACTGAAAGAAATCATAAGAAATAGTCAATGAAAACTGCTTTGGAATCCAGCTCCATGCTAACATTAATGAGGAGATCTTCCATCATAACTCTCAACATCCAGGTTAATAATTTGTTTTAAACTTAAGTATCAAAAGTGTTTTGCTCTCTCCAGGAAACGTGTTTTTCTTCTGATGGACAATATGAGAAAATCATGTAAATAACAGTATTTCCATTTTTAACTTTGGGTCACAAGAAATTCTGAAACAATTTGCAAACCAACCATTGTTACTCTCTGTTGGATGGTTTGGCTTATAAATTGGGATCCTATTTTTTCCCTCTGATTCTGACAATATATATTGTGTCTTTCTTTAAATTGTGTCTTTCTGTGTGTGTGTGTGTGTGTGTGTGTGTGTATGTAATGTATGGGGGTGTGTGTGTCTATTTTTGTTACTTTTTTAAAACTCTTTTTAAAAACTTTATTTGATTTATTTATTTTTTTAATGTGGTGCTTAGGATCAAACCCAGTGCCTCACAGGTGCTAGGCAAGTGTTCCATCACTAAGCCACAACCCCAGCCCACTACTTACTCTTTTCTTTTTTAAAAATTAATTAATTAATTTATTCTAATTGGGAATATATGACAGCAGAATGCATTTTGATTCATTGTACACAAATGCAGCACAACTTTTCACTTCTTTGGTTGTACACAAGGTAGCATTGCACCATATGTGCAATCAAACATGTACCTAGGGTAATGATGTCATCTCATTCCACCATCTTTCCTACCCCCATGTCCTTTCTCCTCCCCTCCCTCCCCTTTGCTCAATCAAAGTTTCTCCACTCATCCCCTCACCTCTCACCCTCCATTATGGATCAGCATCCACTGATCAGAGAGAATATTTGGCCTTTGGTTTTTTGGTGTTACATGTATTTTTAAGTCACTTCAGGAACTTGGTGACTTAGAAGATTATCAGTCAATAAGAAGATTAGCAATCAATTTATAAGAAAGTTAGGATAGAAGTTTCCAATCATTCTTCTAAGTTCAGTTTTTTAACACCATTTGTGACCAATGGTCAGACCCTGGATGTTTTGGGTCAGTATGTCAGAAGGAATGGGGAGGAAGAAGTCAGATTTCTTTGACTGTTTAAAGGGGCAGCTCATTTGTGTCTTAACCAAACTCTTAGGATTTTCAGAGGTATGCCTCACTGACATGGGTGTTAAAGGTCCCAGATTGGAAAGAGGCAATTTATCTCTTATAGGGAAGTAAAAAGATCTAACTTTTCTGGTATACCATCTTGGGAAGTTTTAGGATAATTTCGTTTTCCTCTTGTATTGTCAACCTAATTTTAAAAGCATGTTTTGTTTGAGGGGGTCATATTTATTTTCCTAGTTGCCTATCTTCTGTAGCTTTCCAGGTTTTACAATGTAAAAACAACAATGGCTACCACACATTAGAAAAAGGGATGTTTTCACACATGCCATGCTCCAGGGAGCGTCTCCCTGGCTTGTGGAGGTCTGTGCTGGGCTTTGAGTTATTCCTCCCCAGCCCTTCTCTCCCACCCAGACCAGGGGAATATAATATTAAATCCCAAATAAAACCATTATTTCAGATTGAAAACAGACTACGGAAGAGAAGATAGTTTCATGTTTTAGTAACTTTGAAGGCACTATTTTCCCTGTTTTTTGAACAAAAGCCACTGTATTTTCACTTTGCACTGGGCTACAGCTAGCCAGCTCTGAGAACCCACGAGGAAGTGGAATCTCCAGCCCCATCTCAGACCTACCAGTGTGGTTTCAATGTGTTCTGTAAATTTCACGTGTTGAACATCTAATCCCCGAATTTGTATGCTGATGGTACTTTGAGTAGGAGCCTTTAGAAAATGATTAGGATGAGATAAGCTCATCAGGATGGAACTGGTAGCTTTATAAGAAGAGGAAGGCAGATTGAGATGAAGTATAATTGCTCTGTCTTGCCACATGATACCTTTTACCATGTTATGATGCAGCATGAGGTTTTTATCAGATGCAAAGCAGATGCTACACCAAGCTCTTAGACCTCCAGCCTCCAGAACGGTGACCTAAGTAAACTTCTGTTCTTTATAAGTTACTTGGTCTCAGGCATTATGTTATAGAAACAGAAAATGGACTAAGCCACCTACTAAATTAGAATGTGCATTTCCACGATTTCTTGATAACTCATGTGTACATGAAATTTGAGAAACATGGATCTAGATGTGTACTGTTCAATATGGTAGCCACTGGCCATTGTGTGGCTATGGAGTACCACATGTGAATAGTCCAAATTGAGATGTGCTCTATATGCAAAATACATATCAGATTTTAAATATGTGGAATATTACATCAATAATTTTTATATG
The DNA here is from genome assembly GCA_028644305.1 of Xerus rutilus. Taxonomy (NCBI): domain Eukaryota; kingdom Metazoa; phylum Chordata; class Mammalia; order Rodentia; family Sciuridae; genus Xerus; species Xerus rutilus. The sequence goes on from CM053406.1 coordinate 26,212,695, forward strand.
AATATTGAAATGATTAGTATTAGATTAAATAAACATAGAGTTAAATATAATTGTGCTTGCTCATTAGTCTTATTAATATCGTATAATGCCTTGCATTTGTGGTTCATATCTGTGTCTTACATCCTATTTGCTTTGGACAGCAGTGACTGGATCCCTTTTCTACTTACTTTCCCATCTATACTATTTATCTTCTCATTCTTTCAGGAACAATTTAAATGCTTAATGTGTTAAACTGGCAAACACATTCAACCTAAAAAGTGCTCTTGTCAATCTAGTAATTCAACATGTTATCGCTTCTAGGTAACACTCGGTTTTAACCGAGATTTAATGCTTTATTCTGTTGCCATGTTTTTACAAATTCAGCTTACATCAGCATCCCCTAGAGGGCTTGTTAAAATGCAGATCAGATTGCTGGATCCTGCCCTCAACGTGTCTGACTCAGTCTGTGTGAGTGGGGGCCTAACAGTTTCATTTCCAGCAAGTTCCCAGGTGATGCTAATGCTGGTTTGGGATGCACACTATGAGAACCAACTGTACTCATGGCTCTCAATCCCAGCTGCTCACTGAAATCACCTGGGTAACTTCAAAAAAATTACCTAGGAGTGGCTCAGTCCCACCTCCAGAGACTGTAATTTAGTTGGTTTGAGATGTGGCTTGGGTAATAACAGTTTAAAAAGCTCCCCGGGTGATACTGTCATGCAACAGAGTTGAGAATGAATGCCTTAATTCACAAAGAGTAATAAGTGGGAATTACAGATAATGAGACAGGGCTGGGGCAGAGAGGCTTTTCTTTTTCCTTTTTCCTTTGGGTTTAGGAAGAACAAACCATATATTCAATCTGCCATGACTTGGTGGGACATATAGGCTGACTTATGACATTTTAAATTTTATCAGCCATGAAGTGAAGGTTCAGGGAAATGCAGTGATCTGCGCACATGACATTGGAAGATCATTGGGGCTTAGTGTTCCCTCTTCCTTCCTTTGGAACATCCCCTAATAAGCTCCTGATGTGGAAGAAGGCCAAGACCTGGGCATTTCTAGTATCTCTTCCTGTGTTACCCTGTGTAGTTCACACCTCTCAGTGCTTTTGAAACATATGGCTCTGTGTTGTGCAGAGAGGTTTGATTTACAGGGAGGCTTGGCGTCAAACAAAGTTACCACTTTCACTTGCAAGTCTGGTGTGTTTGTCAAGAAGATGCATTTTAAAAATAATTTAATCTCTCGTGTTTGCCTTCAAGCATGGGGAGACATGAATATGAATTCAGTTTAATGATGAATCACAGCTTGGCATGGCCCTTGATTTGACTGACTCATCTGGTATATTATTCATGTGTTGTTGGATTTATATTGTTTGAAGATGGATGGTCATAACTCCTGGGAAAGCTACCTTTTCTTCTTAATTTTGGAAAATCATTGTTTGTAGTTTACAAAACTTAAAAAGGCAATATAATTGTTAATAATAAACATACTGCATGTACATATGCATGTGTATGTACACTAAGACTTTGGCAGAGAGAAACACTGTAATTCTTATAGTTTTCCTAAGGTAGAGTAGATTCTGCTTCTTGACTGCGTCAATAACAAAGATGTTTGGTGTCTAAACACAAATGGTGGATAAACATGATCACCCTTGCATAGGATACATTTTTTAAGTTGATTGGGTTTGAATGATAGCCTATTTGTCTTGGCTTTCATGGCCCCAACGATCCTGGATAAAGATTCTCAAGGTGAGTGTGAAGATTAAGAATGTACAAGCCGGGCGCGGTGGCTCACGCTTGTAATCCCAGCACTTAGGGAGGCTGAGACAGGAGAATCGCGAGTTCAAAGCCAGCCTCAGCAACGGCGAGGCGCTAAGCAACTCAGTGAGACCCTGTCTCTACATAAAAACACCAAATAGGGCTGGGGATG
>CM053406.1:26214702-26261635 GCA_028644305.1 Xerus rutilus
AATGTACAGGGCTGGGGTTATGGCGCGGTGGTAGCGTGCTCGCCTAGCGTGCGTGAAGCACTGGGTTCGATCCTCAGCACCACATAAAAATAAAATAAAGATATTCTGTCCACCTACACCTAAAAAGTAAAATATTTAAAAAAAGAATGTACAAATTAATTCAAATTCTTTAGATTTGTTTCTTGAGTTTTGATTTAGATTATAAGAGTTATACTAATTCTCTACACTTAAGGATATCATTATTATATTCTCTTCTCTCTTAGAGCTATACAAATCAAGTTCTGTTTCCTGGGTTCTAAATGTAACATCACCCCACTTTCTTGCCTGTGCTGCTTTCTAGAAGAGGTGAGATCTGGACTCTGAACCAGATATATTTCCTATAGCTGGGGAGCTGCCCTTGACTTTGCCCTTGAGAACAATGACTATCTTTCACATCACTGAGTACCCACTACACAAGAAGATACTGCTTCTCCAGCCAAATGATAGGTTATTGAATGGCACAAATCGGTCTTTTCAATCAAAGTCATATGCTGAGAATTTTAACAACATATATTAAGATGATTAGCAATCAGTATTCTTGTGAAAATCCATGAAATAGAAGATATTTTAAAATACACGGTTTTTTCCAAATGTTAATGATCCAGAAGAAACTAAATTGATTTGGGAATCTAAAATAAGCATCTTAATGAATTTTTGCAAAAAAATTATTATCACTAATACCATGGGTAAACAAAATCTCTAAATAATACAGAAAATCCATTTCAACTCATAATATCCTCTCTTGACACACTGTTTCACAAAATTAAATAAAAATTGTGGAACTGACTAGTTTGAATTCTTTTGACCTTTCCATCTCTTTAACTTGGGCGAAGTTTCTATTGATCAGTAAATGTTTAAAATGACTTTAGTAGTTATGCAAAGTGCCTACTATGTATTTTTCGAGTGCATAATTAAGATTTTATCTGAAAGAGTTGAATGTGAAAGTCTTGGCAGACATCTTCAAACCAATTCAATATAAATAATTTGTGAGTAACTGTAAGACTGCTAAAACAATCTGGAAAATCTTCACAATCTGCCAATTAAGACCTAGATAACTGTATAAATGGCTGATATCTTTAATTTTCCTGAAACATGTTTTGTTGTGTTTGTTTTCTGATCTGTCACAGGCAGGGCTTCTTAGCTATAAATGACAGAAACCCCATACAAATTTCCAGAAAAGGAAGTGTTTTGAATTTAAATTTCTGTGTCTTTCCATCTTGTGTCTCTGACTTCTCTTCACACATTTAGCCTCATTTCTATCTGTTGCAGATGGGATATTTGTCATGGCTAGGAATGGTTATAGTGGGCAACTCCAGATTTAATTTATCATGCAGTTTGCCACCTGAGAGAGAGGGAGGCTCTTTCTTATGATTTCTATGTAAGAAATCTCAGCAAACAACCAGGCCAACCATGGCACACTTGGGCCTTCCGCACAGGGGACAGGGAGAGTGTTGGATCAGCCTCTTCCACACAGCATAACCTTCTTTAGGAAAGAGATGTATCTGTTACCCGAGAAGAGAGAGGAGTGCTGGATGAAAAATACAACAGATTTCCCCTATTTGGCCATTTTATCATTGCTTTTACAAACCATAAATTTAGTGGCAAATCTGTTTAATGTTTTCAACATATTTTTTTTGGTGGGGAGGGATGTTTTACATCTATATTTGTATTGCATATATTTGTATTACATCTATAGTGGTATTCTTTTTTTTAAAAAAATCTTTATTTTGTTTATTTTTTTTAATGTGGTGCTGAGGTTTGAACCCGGTGCCTCACACGTGCAGGGCAAGTGTTCTGCCACTGAATCACAACCCCAGCCCTATAATGGTATTCTTAATAGAAATGTTCATTATTTACTGGTAAGAATCTTTAACTAGGCCTTAAATTCTACATACCCCCAGAATCTGGCCTTGGCCCTGGTTTGGAAGCTTTGAATGGTGAATAATCTTTTTAATAGCTTTGTGGAAACAGAGAAGAAAAAAGCAAAAATATGGTGTGCAGAGTGAAAGATTAATTCTTCATTAGTTTGATGATGGCATTACCTTTAAAAGATGGCAAAAAGTTGAGGTATGAACTATTTTTTTTTAAACCAAAAGCATTTAAGAAATATTTTTTAAAGCATATAAGAAATCTTAATATCACAATTTTAAAATTTGACTTCAGGACATTCTGGAACTCTGGAGAAGGCACAGTATGCAGGCAGAGTCTAAATGTACTGTGACAGTTCCATGAACAGAAGCTTCTTGGTAACAGAGGCAGGAAAGCAGACTCAAGGAGTTGTCTGTCAGTGGTTATAGAAATTCCTGGAAATAGCTTGTCCTTTGGAAAGGGAGCTACGTTTTCAAGCTGGAAGTGATAAACATGAAATGAGATTATAGTCAGAGACCAGGGAAATCCATGATGTGTGTCCTGAAATAATAAAATAACAAAAACAAAAACAAAAACATCTCTGTCTGAAAATTGAAATTAAACTCCATTGAGTTCACATAAGTAATTAGAAACACCAGGCTCAATGGCATGTCCCAAATGTATTTTATTAACTGTAAGAAGAAATATTTGTGGAACACAAAGGAAGAGAGATGGCCCAGGAGAGATGGCCCTGCATGTGCTGTGTGCCCGTGTGTCAGTGATAAAGAAACTTCAGGGCCATGGAGACGTGCAGGAAGGGCAGAGGGTGACAACACAATGCCGAGCTTGTCCATGACAGCACCAGGGAATACAAGAACGTTCGCCAGGAATTTAGGTTCAGGCTTTGTTGCAAAGCAATAAAATGCCTTCCAAGAAAATACTAGAAAAGGCAAACTTTCTCTTTCTTTTGTATTTGTTTAGAGATCCCAAACCATATGATAATCTCTAGATTAACAGAAACTCCTTTGAGAAAAAAAAAATCATAGTGTTAAAAATAAATCCACTTCAGGCATTTTCTGTGAAATAGAAGAAAACCTGAAAGATTGAGGACAGAGAAGATATTGAACCTGTGAGGTGTTGAACTCAGTGACATAAGAGGTCTGCTTTTCAGGACTTGTCCCTGTCCTTGAGGGAGGGAAGAATATTCCTTTTCTGTTTAATTTTGATGGTCTTGCTCTGGACCCCCTTTCTACTTCTTTGGACTATGGCTCTAACAGTTATATCCCTGAGAAAGCCTGCCAGTGTCCAACCTATCTCCATTTATTTTTGTCTTTTTAAGTAAAAAGCTCAATTTTTAGGGGCTGGGGTTGTGGCTCGGTGACAGAGTGCTTGCCTCGCACATGTGAGGCACGGGGTTCGATCCTCAGCACCACATTAAAAATAAATAAATAAACAAAAACAAAGGTATTAAAAAAAAAGCTCAATTTTAATTCTGAAAGACAATGTGCTCAACTAGTCTCCCTTGAGAACAGAAATAACCAATGAGAGAAAGTATAAGTCATAAAGTAGGAATTCTAAGAAGCATTAAGAGAGGCTAAGAGATCTAGGAGGAGTCTTTTTGCCCTTCTCTTTGTTCTTTTTGGAGCTGGAAATCTGGATGTGATTGCTGGAACTCCAGCAACTATTTTTGATCATTAGGAAAACTTGAAGATGGAAGATGTGCTATTGATGGAGAAACATCAGCTCCATCCTATTTCTTTGATGGGATTTACTTTCCAATTGTACCAATCTCTCTTTTCATTTAAGCTTCTGAATCTTAATTTTTTATGCCACTTTGAACTTCTTTACTTGAACGTGCTATTATCGTTTGGAAAACTCTACATGCCTGGAGTAGTACTCTTACTTTAGGAAATATCATTGTAACTTCATTTGTTTCTGTAGTGAAACCAAAAACAATAGATGTTCAGGGCTTCAAATCAATTTTCAAATATACAACTTTTAGATAATAGTGCTTGATTTGTTTCTATTTCTTACTGAAATTAAAATTAGCAAAAGAGATGATTTAGGGGGACTTGAAAATAAATCTTGGCTGTACCACTTTCACTTGAAATTAGAACCATTTCACTTGGGACTGCCTCTCAGTTACTCTTTTTCAAGATGAGAACAAAACTGAAGGAGCCAATATTTCTGATTCTCAACTGTGTGCCTTGTTTGGTAGACTGAGTAAAAGAAACTGATTTTGTTGGATATTTTGATCAGGATGTTTCTGAAATACTCTTTTAAGTATGTAGTCAGAATAAAAGACATTCATGTTTCTTCAGAATTTTATTAAGCATCTATAACATGTGAGTCACTGGGTATAGGTGCTGGGCTTAGAGTGAAAAGCTAAATGTATATGGTCCCTGCCCTCACGGATCTTATCACCTATTAGGACAGCTATATATTAAATAATCAGATACAAGACCATTTTAGCTGTAAATTATAATAATTACTCTAAGGAAAAAAAGACATTAAAAAAGCAAGGGAACCTAATATATATTGGATCATCAGAGAAGGTTTCTCTGATATTTGAATTAGGACTTGAAAGATGAAAAGAATTTAGCTAGGAAAGTGGTTGAGGGAAGTATATTCCTGATGTAGGTAGAATGTACAAATGTGCTTGGCAGAAAATAGCTTAAGAGCACTTAAAAAACTCAAAGCATCCCTGGGGTGTAGGGAGCCAGCAGAATGCCTGCTGGGTTAGGCAAGCAGAAGAGGACACAGCCAGATTATACAAGTCTCCCTGGACCACATTCTATCAGCTGTCCACCACTGTGTAACAAACCACCCTAAAATTCAGTGGTCTACAGATCCTAAAGATCATCATGCATTGGCTCATGATTCCGTAGGTCAGCAATTAGAGCTGAGTTTGACTGGATGGTATTCTTGCTGGTCTTGCCTGGGTTCACTCACACAGTTGCAGTCAGGTGGTAAGAATAATAGCTGGTGGTCCAGGATGATGTCATTCCATGTCTGGCTGCTGGTGCTAGCTATTGGCAAGACTTCTGTCTCCATGTACTCTTGCATCCCCTTAAGGGCTAGGATGTGATTCTTAACATGGCCATCTCATGGTAGCAAGAGGGCAAAAGTGCATGCAGAAGGTTTTTTGATGCTTTGGAAGCTGTATGATGCCATTTCCACTTCATTCGATTGGTACAAAAGTGTCACAAGGCCAGTCCAAATTCAGGAGATGGGAAAATAGATCACACTTCCAGATGGATGGAGTTGCAAAGAATTTATGGCCATTTTTAATTTCTTAGACTTATTGCCATATATGAATTTTATTTTAAGTGTAAAAAAAAGCAATTAAGAGTCATTAAACAATGGATTGAGATCATCTGGCTTATGGATGGTGTTTTACCTCTTCCTCTGTCCACCCCAATCTGGTCCTGGCATATGAATTTCACAAGGATCTTGAGATACAAAGGGAGATGGAAAGGACTCAGAGTGTTGTCACGGCTTTGACAGAATTCATGACATCTAAAAATGAAGTCATTCTGGTGGTTGGGCCACAAAACTTGTATGCTTTTGGATTATTTGCAATGGAACCTTCAGTTCTGTCCCTCTAGCGTATTAAGAGGGATTGTAGGGTGCAATATTAGAATTCTTATATACAACCAAAGGATGAGTTAGCAGCAACCTGTGTGTGCTAAAGATGAAAACAGTGCGCTAGCATCTCAACAGATAAAGAGATGATGGACAGAAGTCAGATGCTTGCATACCTGAAGTTAACTCCTACATAGTTACCCAGAATTAGATGCACCTTCAGAGACAAGGGAGTAGAGAATCCTTAAATTTAAGATAGATAGGAACTCAACATAGAAATTGAGGCATATAAAATAAGAGGAGATCTAATTCTTGGGCACACTTAAATATGTGGCAAAAAATTGAACCCACTACATAAACATAATGTATGTACTTTCAAATAAATCTTCCATTGATGTAGAATATGCATAGAGAAAAAGTACACAAACAAGAATAAAAGTAAGTAAATTTTACATCCTCATAATTCTGTTCCAAGATGAGGAAACAGAATATAACTTGTGCTCACAAAGCCTGTCCTCTCCTTTCCTTAGGCAGCCGAGTTTGGTGTCTGCCACCATAGATTAGCTTTGCCTGTGTTCCCAATGTACATCAATGAAATCATACAGACCGTGTCCTTTCTGTGTTCGGCTTATTCCACTCAACGTTATGTTTGTGAGATCTGTCCATATTGTTGAGAGTAGTTTGTTCATTTTAGTTACTCTTTGGTAGTCTATTGTATGAATACAAAATATTTTATAATCATTCTCGTTCTGTTGTTGATGAATTTTTAGGTTGTTTCTAGTTTGGTCTTATGATGAAATATACTGTGTATGTTTTCACATAGGTAAGCATACATGCATACATTTCTCTTACTTGTATACCCCAGAGAGAAATTACTGGTTTAAGTGTATGTGTCCAGTCACCTTTAGCAGATGGACCACATTGCTTTCCAAAGTGGTTATGCTAATTCACTCTCTGACCAGCAATTAATAAGAATCCTAATTTTCTTTGACATATTTACTAACATTTGGTATCATTAGAGTTGTAAATTTTAAATATTTTAGAAGGTATGGATGCTTTTTAAAATTGCATTTTAGATTTGCATTTCCTGATGAATATAGTTAAGCATATTTTAATGTGTTAAAAGTCCATTTCAAAATTTTGTTCTGTGGACTACTTGTTCAAATATTTTTATTTATTTTCCTACTGGGTTCTCTTTATTTTTCTCAGGGACTTATAAGAATACTTTATAGATTCTGGACACAAGACTACACACACACACACAAACACATTTGTGACTTGCTTTTTCACAATCTTAAAGGTGTTATTGGATGAAGAAAAGTTCTTATTTTATTGTACTTTAGTCTATCTTTTCTTTCATCATTAGTGCTTTGTACATCTTCAATGTCTCTCGGGTATTCTGCTCTTTGCATTTCCAAATGTATTTTACGACCACCTTGTCGATTTCCATGAAAAGCCTGCTCCAGTTGGAATTGCCTTGAATTCAAATTTGAGAAAGATCTCTCTCAGAAAGTCACCTTTGGGCTTAGCCCTAACGTATTAGAAGTAGCCAGTTATGTAAGGAGAGTGAGGACTGGAGGGATAAAGAACTTTCTAGGTCAAAAAAGAAATTTGTGGCAAAGACTCAAGGAATAAAACGGCTTGATGAAGTCAAGGAGGAGAGAGGTGGCCTACGTAGCAGAAGGAAAAAAAACTGAAGTGTGGCCATGAAGCCAGAATTAGACAGGCAGTGTAGATAGGTAAATCGAGTCAGGTCAGATCAAAGAGGCCAATTTGGGTCTGGGAAGTTGGAGAGGTATTGAAATGCTAATGCCTTCAGAGCCCTTCCTCCACCCTTATCAGGATAACCCGCCCCTGCTCCCACCTGTTGTTAAGGTCACCTGTCCCAGGGACTGCCCCTCCCTACAAGGAGTTGTTAATTACGCCCCTTCCTGCCCAGATCACTCCACTTTTGTTCATGGGCTTTTCATCTTTTGGCCATCCCACCAAACATCCTGGGCCTAGTCACGTAGGCAGGAAGAAGAGAGATAAGGGGAAGAGAGCAGGAGGACAAAGGAAGCCTAGGGCATATAAAAAGGCAAAACACGTGTACTTCTGGGGATACCAGGATACCAGCTATGGCCCCCTTCTCCCTCCCGGGAGAAGTCTATGTCACCCCTTTTAAGTAAACTCTGCTTAAATGCTTGCCTCAGTGTGCTTCTCTAACGTTCAAGCTTCAACGTGAAGAACCAGAACTCCTTGCCGGTAACTGGCGGTATCAGTGGTGTTCAAGTCAAAACCAGGATCTGACAGCTTTGAAGGCCCCATGAGCCGTTTAGATAAGCAGAGACTTAGAAATTATTGCTTTGCTTGCCATTGAAATGTTTTGTTGTTGGAACAAGGTTTTACTTTGGCATTTATTCAACTTCTCTTTTTGATAGTTGATTTAATTTGAAAAGGGCTCAGAAATCCGCATAGCTATAATTTGATTCACTTTGAAAAAAAAAGTATAATATAAGTTTTGTTGGATTCTTTGATTCAAACTTGGGCTGAATACATCTGTGAGTACTTTCTGAAGCATTGTAACTCCCACAATTCCCTATCTGGAACTCAGCGCTTTAAAATATTTTCTTTGAAAACTTAGTAAAATGTCCCCGATATGACTCAGTATATGTTCACTTCATTTCCACTTTCATTCTTGTTTGTTCACAGGAAAAGCCACAAAAGAGATGAGTCAATTGTACACTCAGGAGTGTGAATCTGTGCCCATTATCCTCAAGCATCCATGGAAATACTTGTAACTAAGAGCCCTTATCAAAAGGTCTTTTGTTAGTTCAAGGGCAGTGCTAACCTACACAATGACTATATGTTTTTTACTGCTTTAAAGAATCTTTGCTATTCTCTGGAAAGAATGCAACTGCTTTAGCAATTGCAGGAGCACTGCATGTAGAAAACACTATCCAAGCATGTTCAAGCTGTTATATTCATATCGAAGTGGCAACCTTTACAATAGTACTTTATATCAGAGTGATTGTACATGAGTCTAGGAAGTAAATTCGTATCACTTTAGCTTTGTATTATGAAAAGAATATATGTAGTTCAATAGTTGAGTATCACTATGGAAAAGTTATGCTGTTAAACCCTCCTGAGGATGCAAAGATAACAAAGACCAAAAAAACAAATATTAAGGGCAGACCTAGGTGCCCTTGGATGGTGGCGCTGGCATGCCCTGTGCAGATTTTCAGGCTTCCTTGGACACTGAGACAGGTGGTAGGCTTACTTCTTTGCAATAGAACTAATATGATAGTTTTATTTGTTCCTTAGCTCTAAACCTGTTAAGTTTCAATTATCTCCATGATCCTTAATTAGGCTTGATTAAGGGCTTTTTATTCCTAGCTTACATGAAGAGAGGAAAGCCTAAGTTTTGTGTAAGAAAAGAGAATATTGGGCAGTTTGGGTTGAATGTTGAGTGAATAAAGTAAATTGTAGAGATGAATCTGGAATGATCTGTTGGGACTAGAAAAAGAATTCCCTCACCTACCAAGCAAAGGATGTCTATTGGGCTTCATGTAGCAGGAAAGGAGAATGATGTATTTAGGGCTGTAATTTAGCACTGCCTATAATGTGTAATGAATAGTGCAGTCAATGCTGCATACTATACTAACGTGTACAAACAAGCTGTTTTAATCAGCTTTTTCACTGTTCATGACTGAAATATCTGACCAGAACAATTGTAGAGGAGGAAAATTTTATTTGGGGGCTCACAGTTTCAGAAGTCTCGGTCCATGGACAGCTGGCTCCATTAATTGGGGCTTGAGGTGAGGCAGAACATCATGGCGGAAGAGTATGGTGGAGGGAAGCAGCTCACATGATGGTCAAGAAGCAGAGATGAGACTCCACTGGCCAGATACAAAATATATATACCCCAAAGCCAAGCCCCCAATGCCAACTTCCTCCAGCCATACCCTACCCACCTCCAGTTTCTACTCAGTTAATCCCTATCAGGGGATTAATTTACTGATGGAGTTAAGACTCTCACAACCCAATCATTTCTCCCCTGAACCTTCTTGCAATGTTTCACACATAAGCTTTTGGGATATACCTCATATCCAAACCATAACACAAGCAAACATTCTTTATATTCTAGAATCAATTTAATTTTGCTCTCAAATCTCCCTTCAGTGGTAGGAAGAAGAGAAAAACATAAACTTGCCAATTAATGGCTATCTTGGTCTAAAAAACTTCTTCAATGAGGGTATTCTGAGATAAATATTCAGTCAAGTTCATAGTTTGAACTTCTCCTTGGGATGTTCACTTTCTTCCCCAAGTAGTGTCTGCGATAGGAAATCTGTCTTCATGTCCCTGAAGGGTGGCAGTTTCACATATTGGTCCTTATGCTGAACTTGAGGTCTCTATTGGACTCGTTTGAGATGTCCTTTCCTGGCTTATATTTTGAAATTTGTAACTGTCAAGTTATCGATCTATTCACTTGGTATATTTTATGATTTTCTTAATATTTCTCCCACCTTGTACTTCCACTGACTTGACCCCCTATTGGGTTTTGCTTGTAGTGTAGTTTCTTAAGAGCCTTTGCTATATCTATTATCCTGCCTCTAGTTTGGATAGAATAAATATCAGAATGCCAATCAGTAGACATGGCCTATTTTAGAAGGGAGGCTCAGGAGGACACTGAGGATTTCTTTATCCTTATCAATGCAATAAATCAGAAGCAAAAACACGGCCCTCTATGAATTTCAGAAATGATACCAAGCAAATACAAAATACTGGGAAGGTATTGCTTGCTCATTTAATCTCCAGTTTGGAACTTGTAGAAGATGCATAGATTTTAGAGGATACTAGTGGATTATCATAAGCATAGTTAAATAACTCTAAATACTACTGCTATAGTAGTCTCCTATGGTCAACAAAACAGTATTCTAAAATATATCTGCTATATAGTTTTTGATAGAGTGAATGTCTTTTTTTTTCTTTATTTCAATAAATAGAAGACACTAGAAGTTATTTACTTTCATCTGGGCTGGTGAGAAATATTCCTTGATTATCCTGTCTCCAGGTAATTTTGGTTTGCAGATTCTGTGACATGCTTTAGTTTTGGGAGATGCTGATGGTCTCATAGTCCTCTAGGGCAACATTCTGATTTGCCACCTTGATAACTTCTTCATGATAGCATTGAAAAGCTGGAAGTGACCCATAATCTCTATATCTTGGTACAGGATGTATATAACAAGATGGGAGATAAACCTCAGAATAAAAAATTGGACCCTAATACCTCTAGCATCCCAGTACTCTGGGGAACATTCTGGGATACCTCTTTCAAAAGAAAGAAAACTGCATATAATTTGCTACAGCAATCAGTTCTGTCTTCCTAAAAGTTAGGAAGATGCTTGGTGGTGTGTGATGCTCTGGCCCAAACAGATATGCTGTTTGTAAGCTTGGTAGTGGCAGCAGCACCAAACAACTCTGAGGGTCTTCTCTACCCCACCCCTTTTGACACTATACCCTAGAAAAACCAGCCTGCCTCTTGGTGAGGAGTTACCCCGGTGGAAGGTCAACCGTAGTGGAAAGTTCCATCATGGGAAGGCTATCAATTTACCCTTATGATAACAGGCAATTATTCTGAATTTGAATTTGCCTTTTAAGTTTCTGTCATGAATTTACAAAATGCTTCCTATATATTCTTGGCATCCCACGCAACATTGCCTTTATCCAGGAACTCACTTTATAGAAAAAGATACAAGTCTGATGTCTTCAAGTTCGTTGATCTTATCTACCCATCTCTCTGAAGTATCTGGCTTTATAGAACAATGGAAGAACCTACTAAAAACTTTTTAAAATACCAGCTGAATATTATTTTTCAAAGCTAGTGTTTGTTTTGCTGGGTGCAGCATTTACTAAGAGTCAGCAAATGGTAGATGGTGCTATTCTTCTAGAACCAAAAGACATAGGTGTGTGCAAGGGATGTCAATTGAAGTGGTTCCTTATGGGAGGCTCTTAATGATACACCACTTTCAAAAGTCTTTCAACTAATGTCTGAAACTCTGAGCTCAGCTGATTTAGAGATTTCAGATCCCAGGGGAGATGTACCTCCACCAGGAAACAGCAGTGTTTCTGCTGAGTTGAAAATTGAGCCTCTCATTTACTTATCTGGGTTCTTTGTCACATTAGGTGAATTGGCAAATAAAGAGGGATGCCTAAGGTGGAGGGTTTTCATTTTCCATTGAAAATATGGTTCTTACTCTAAAGGAGAAGCAAGGAGGAAAATGGCAGAAATGAATGAATGGAACCCCAAGGATCCTGGGAAGCCACCTGAAACTACCATCTCCAGATAAAAATTAGAGAAAAATTTCAGGAACATGTAGATAGGACAATTAAAGGTCTCAGAATTCCTCAAGAATAAAGCTCTGGCCAGTAGTGGTGGCGCACACTTGTGATCCCAGCGGCTTGGGAGCCTGAGGCAGGAGGATTGCGAGTTCAAAGCTAGCCTCAACAAAAGCAAGGTGCTGGGCAACTCAGTGAGACTCTGTCTATAAATAAAATACAAAATAGGGCTGGAGATATGACTCAGTGGTAGAGTGCCCCTGAGTTCAACCCTGGTACCTCTCTCCCTCCCCCTGCAGAAAGAATAAAGCTCTGCATGAAGTTTCCCCATGATTGAGTATTGACCGAAGAGGAAAGGTACATGGAATGACTGGGCAACATAGAAGCAAGTAAGAAATAGTAGCTATGGCCCATGCACACTCGCCCAGGGAGCCGCTTCCCTGTATCCTTCATTGATGTATATTTGACTATTATCCCTTGTTCTTCTCTTTTTTCCCACTACTTTGTTTTGGAGTTAAATTTATACCTGAATCCATAGGTTTTGAAGACCAATGTGGACTAATGATAACCAGAGTTGGAAGAATCTAGAAATTCTAGTCTTAGAGCTGAATTCAGAGACTGATTAATTTGAGGTTTTCTCAATTTGGGAAATGGAGAGTGCATTTTTGTGTAGGGGTGAAGTTGCATCAGAATAGGCAGAAACACTATTTTTTTTATTTTTTTAATTTTTAAATTTTTTTTAGTTGTTGATGGATCTTTATTTTATTCATTTATTATTTATATGTGGTGCTGAGGATCGAACCCAGTGCCTCACACATGCTAGGTAAGTGCTCTACCACTGAGCCACAGCCCCAGCCCCCACTATTTATTTTTGAAGAAAGGATTTGGTAAAGTGTATATGCATTATAAAGGTGTTTAATATGAAGAATGTAATCTGCTTATAATTTTGTGCAAAGTTAGAAAAATTATGATTGTAACAATTTTTTTTCTATTTGCCTCAACAAATGTTTTCAGTGAACAGCTTCAGTGTACAGCTTCTGAAAATTTGTTTTTTTCTGTTATGTTTGATAGCATGTATTAAAATGCAACTTTTGAGAAAAATAAAAATAAAAAGTGTATATGCATGCTAGATGGGGAAGGTAAATGAGTGAGATGGTCATTTGTTGTGTTTTGGGCTATCTAGCCATGGAATCTGTCTCTGTTTGGGGGAGGTTTCACATTGGGTTAATCCTGGTGAGGGCAGTAACTTGTTTTTCATTAAAGAGACTGAGCAGCAGATGCTTAAGGCTGCCTCTCTGATGAAGAATGGTATGCAAGATTGTCACCTGGCTTAACCAATCAGAAGCTTGTTTCCAGACATAGATAAATGAGTGTGGGAAAGATGAGCCGGTGGCTAGAATTCTTTTGCAGTACGTGTTTTTAAAGCTGTAGACTCATAGAATGAGATCTATTTGATACCTCATCTATGATTAACCCATAATTGTTGTTACGTACATTTTTTGTTGCCCTGGTTTATTTTTTTTTTAAATTATGATCCCCCACCACCAACAGTATAATACACTCAAAATAAATGCAGACAGAATACTACTGGTGTGTGTGTGTGTGTGTTATTTTTTTCCCACTATTTATCCCTAACATCTAATGTAACACATTGTAAGTGGCTAATAAATGTCTGTGTGAATGGATTTCGGAAGCAAAGAGATATGGTATTATCATAAGAACCCTAGTCTGTTGTATTCTTTGATGAAATATCTAGTCACATAAAACATTGGTCACTTTATTTCAGCTTTATATATTCATCTGCAGTGTTATCATCTAGTCTCACCCTTGCTTATTTCTACAACCAATGCTTCTTACTTGTTACGTTTCTTAATACTTTACCTTTCTGATATTCTTGATAGTTCTAATGAAAGTAATCATTCTTCATCAGTTTAGAGATTAAGCTGATGGAATTTATTATCAGAATTCATTAGAATATGGGAGTCTAAAAGTGGCCCTGTGCCACTTTTGTTTCACTGTTCATCGTCTTGGAAATTTGATAGACTTCCAGAAATGCTTTAATGTAAAGTGCCCGAGAACTGAAAACTAATTGAACATGCCCATCACCTTCCCAGGAACATGTGGTTTTAGAAAATAGAAGCCGTCTGTGTACAGCTATAGTATATCAATCAGAGAAAGCAAAATGTGGAAGAAGTAAGAGTTGAAGTAACTATCTAAATCCCTCTCATTTATAAAGTTAAAATATTCTCCTCATGGAAAAAGTGCTAAGGTGCCAACTACAGAAGTTGCTTTTCATTGCAGATAAACCTAGTTGGGATCTTCTGGGACCATAGGAATACTCATTAACATAGGATCACCTTGGCCATGGTAAATATTTCTTTTTTTTTAAATTTTTTTTACTTGTAGATGAACACAATGTCTTCATTTTATTGCTTTGTACGTGGTGCTGAGGATCGAACCCAGGGCCTTATGCATGCAAGGCAAGTGCTCCACCACTGAGCTACAATCCCAGCCCTGGCCATGGTAAATATTTCTATGATTTTGAATCTTTAAGTTAATCAACAGATCTGGAAGTAGATATGTGACATGACCAGGAATCTTAAAACAAAGTTTCTTTCTCTTTTGTACTATGTTTTAAATGGGATTTTGCAGACCTTTCTTATCAAGAATTGCTGGTAATTTTGGTGCTAATATATGGCTAAGAAATACAGCACATTTTTCTTTAACTCCTGCTTCATATCTAGCATGCATTCTTCAAAGGTACCGGAAGGCTGAAGAGATTGGTGAAAAGTCAATAAACTGTACAACTTGACTACTATTTTCCTAACAAAGGAAGTAATTGTAGTGAAGCTAAAGCAATTTAATTCCAATCATGGAATTTGTTATTGAGCTGCCCCTGATAGCAGGCGGCAACATTCACTGCAGCACTGGTATGGCAGGAGCCAGGAGAAACTGCTCCTGGCACCTTTTGACTGTATGCAGTTACCTCTTAGACTCTATTAAATTACAGCATCTTATCTGCAAATTAAGTTTCTTTTAAAAAGTGAGCAAGAGGGAAAAAGAACCAGTTAGAGGGAAAATGAATGCTCAAATAAGATCAGCCCACAAATCTAAGAGGCACAGAGAGGCCATTGAAGGATTAAAGATGACCTTCTGTGAGGACACGTTCTTCTAGAATTCTGTCACACTGCCCCTGAAGATGCAGAAAAAATTAAGAGACCAGGGTAATGTGTGAGGATGTGGGGGTCTGCTGGACGAGTGGTCTCATGGAAGCATGCATGAAAGCCTGGCAGGTGGACTCTCCTGTGACTGGGCTTCATTGCAAGACAATTGCACATTCACTGAGAAACCAGTGGGAAGAGCCTGGACACTCAGACATCATTTTAGTTCTAGCTGGGTTCCTCCATCAGGGTGCATAGGCAAGTCACTGAATCTAAGTATCAGTTTCTGAGATTGTTGTGAGGATCAGGTATAAAGTACCCAGCATGTGCCTTGAATGAGCAAAGTTTGAGAAATGTTATTGATGAAGATGAGAAGGAGGAAGGGGGAGGAAAAAGAGGATGAGGACTGAAAGAACCAAGTATTGGCTAGGGCTAACTTTTCACTGAACTTTGGATGAACCCAACTCACTACTCAGGTGGAGGTATTTCTTCCCCACATTGAACTGACCTTACTGTTTATCTTCCTGCTTTCATAAGATTTCACACACACACACACACACACACACACACACACACACACACAGTCATTTCTACCGTTTCTAGCCTCATACTAAAATTCATAAAACAAAGAATAGTGGTCTTCAAACAAAAGAGTTGTTTCAAAATAAATTTGGATAAATATTTAACTTTTAAATTAGATTTTCTTAACTTCCATTTTTTTTAGGGTTAGAGAGAGTATACCATATTTAAGGTATTTCAAACATCATGAAAGAACAGAAAAACACGTAGCAAAACTAGTATATGGATTTGACCTTTGATTATTCTCTGCATTAATTTATCAAATCAATAAACATTTATTTTTTTCAGGTAGAATGCTACAAAAATGTTAAACTATGCATAAGATAAGATGATTGATGGTCATATCTTTTTCTGAGAATTCCTTAAATGAAGGTACTAGCTCCATGGTGGTGGGTGAAGACTTTGAAGCCCAGGGAGAATATTGAATGAACCTACAGTTTTGTTAGGGGAAACTTGCAGGAGAAAAGGTATGCATATATATGTGTGCATATATATGTACAGATATACACACACAACACTCATACTTAAGATCACATTGCAAGTTCAACTGAATTTTGCTCTGGTCTTATTACTTCTCATCTCTTCTTTAGTGCTTTATCAAACAACATCTTTGGACCACAACTTTTCTGCAAAATTAGATATCAGTGCAGGATGGGGTGAAGGACATGGGTGGGAAAATTGTAGTTAATTCATTATTGTGGTTCCTGAGCTGAGTCTGGTTTGCTATGGTGGTGTTCAATGAATACTTCAATGAAGAATTGATATATGATTGGGCAGGTCATACCTTGTGAGAGACTTGAAGATACCTTGTTCTTGAAGTGCAAAGTGACATGCTTTGCTTTTCATCCCTCCACCTCAATACCTCATTTTTTCTATAGGTGTCTGTCTTAGGAAAGACTGGGAGCAGCTCTTCAGTGTCTTGGACTGGGTTAACTTATAAGAAAATTGTTAGTGCATGTATCTGAAGCAGTAGGTGAACACTATTTGACAGGAATATCCACAGTGCTGAAAGCCAACAGGTATAATTGGGAGGAGGGGAGGATTTGAGGAAGTTTAACAATAAAATTCAAATTTCCCATCAAGATTATAGACTTCTTAAAACTCGAGAATGTCATACCTTACAAAAATCTTTTCTTTGCAAATTGTGTACTGACAGTGGAGCACACAGCAATAAAACTGATAATCAAGATAACTGGGAGAATAAAATGCTCATGGAGAGTTATTACATTAGAACTTTTTAAATGAGTAATGTACTCACAGAGATAAGCTTTATTGCAGAAAAGTGATTAACAAGTTTATCGTCTGTGCAGTACATGTTCTTGCTGGATGCTGAGGCTATAGGAAAATGTGAGGAAAAGGACATTTGATACATTCTCCTTCACCTTCCTCGGTTGTCTTGTTTTCCTCAGTCCTCTTATGTGGATGCTTGGAAATTTCCTCTTATCCATCTTGTGATATAGATGTTTTCTTCCCATGGCCAGTATGATTTTGGAGGACTGTAGAAGTGATTTTGACTAAGTGTATCATCTTAGTTTCTTTGTCGACTGATATCAGCTATAAATTGTGGCACTCTATGTTGAAGGGCTAAAGAATAATAAATAAAAGTCAAATGTAGTAGGTGGCTAATCTCTCTCTGGAGCATCCTTCAATCAAGCCAGGCATTTGTAGAAGATTTCTCAGTGAAAATTAATTCTAAAAACTTTTCTATCATTCTGAATCCTCCCTAACAAATGGGTATAAACTTTGGGCTATCTCCAAGCACAGAAGAGCAAAATGTCTATTATGGTATGCTTCAAGGAAGAACTTCTTTGGGTAGAAAGCTATGATTATTATTTCTGAGAGGAAAGGAGTAATAATGTGGCTGGTCCTCCTTGTGTCATGAGTTGCACTGGTGGTATCTGCAGCAGCTTAGTTAGCATCCTGGCTAAAGGTTTCCATGCTACTCAATTTGTTACATGGTGTTCATCAATTTGGTGGCCCAATCACCTGGGTTAGGGGATAGGAAGAGTCACAGAACAGTCCAGGAGTCTAATTAATTTTTTTGATCTCACCTTACATTATAAGGTGACAATAAGCTACAGGTAGTGGAAAGAAAATCATCCTTGAAAGATCAGGGTTCTGGTCCTATGTCTGCCCTCTGAAAACACTTAAAGAACTCACTTTGACATGCTGAGACCCAGTTTTTACATCTGCCCTGTTTACCAACTGGATTACCATACACATTAAATGAGATGACATATAAACAACTATCCTGTAAAATATAAGATTGTGTAACTGTAAGATATTCTTTCTCAAAGTTACAACAAATCTTATCTGTGGATATGTTGAGGAACTGCAGAAGAATTTGTATCCAATTAAAACCATTCTAAGTTTCCTCTTTTGGGCATATCTACTTTAAACAGGATTCCTTGGTAATTTGGTTAAAACATTTTCAAAGTAGAAATAAAATGTTTTCATTTCTCTTTGGCTGTTACAATCATTGTATAAAAAACGTTTCCTGGCACCTTTGTTACAAACTCACAGAATTGGAAAAGGAGCTAAAAGACCTGGGTTTGTGTTCAGATTTATCATGAATTGTATGGCTTTGTCACCCATCTGAGCCTGTTTCTCAAAAAGACAAAAAATAATAGTGCTACCCAATTTGCTTATCTCAGAATTCTTATGGAAGGCCAATGAGAAAATGTATGTAACCACTTAGTAAGTGGTTTTCATTTATGGTGAAAATCTGCCAAACAGTAATATTCTTTTGCTACTACTACTAATGGTAGTTTGATTAATATTTAAATGCTTGACTAATAATAATAGTTTTTCATTTGGGGTGTATTTTTTCAAATGTACCATTAAATGAAACATTGTATCAATTTTTGCATGCAGAGGCCTGCAAGAATGGCACTAAAATATGTTATATCTTTAATGCAATATCAACTCAAATGTAATTGGAATACATTACTTCAAAGTATTAGAAGATGGACCATTGACTGCTTGATTATTATTGCAAAAAATAGTTTTCTCTGTATAAAAAATTAAGTCTCGGGGTAGAAGTTCAGTATCATAAACAGTTGGTTTCAAACTCTTAAGCAATTTGGTGTAGGAAACTTGACTCATTTTATTTTAATTTTTATTTTTTTGGTACCAGGGATTGAACTCAGGGGTACTTGCACTGAGCCACGTCCCCAGCCCAATTTTGTGTTTTTTTTTTTAGAGACAGGGTCTCACTGAATTGCTTAGTACCTCACTCTTGCTGAGGCTGGCTTTGAACTTGCAATTCTCCTGCCTCCGCCTCCTAAAGTGCTGGAATTACATGCGTGCACCACTGCACCAGGCCAACTTGGCTTATTTTATACAATGCAAGATGAAACGTGAAAGGACCAATTCCCCAGAAAAATCTAGACAATTGATCTGAATAATTCTTATTATATTTCACCTCTTAAAATTCATGACATTCCTATAGTTTCCTGAGTAACTGATTCAAATCACCACTCAAAAGTTTCTCTGGGCTTCAGATTATTCAGAGAGCCTGCACTGATCCAATGAATCAGATAGCTGGGGAAAAATATCAAATTGTCTTTGTATGATGTTGATGTAGCTTTGGAGGAAAATTGCTGAATATACCTTGCAGAACAAAGAAAGATTCATCCAGAAATAACAGCATATAAGGAGAATGATGTTTTCCTCAAATAACCCAGGGCTCTGATATTTTAATTTTAAGGAAAAAAAATCAAAATCACATGTTCTCTCCCTTGAATGCTTCTAAAAGTTTTCTGCTAAAATGCCTTGAATAATAAAGTGAATTTCTTTAACCCCCCCCCCCAAAAGCCATTTGCCATATGATAATAACACCCTATGAATTATTTCTACTGAACTTTTCTTACTGGAAAAAGCCACAAGCAATATTGGAATGTTTTGAACATTGAATTCCTAATGGGGTAGAATGTTAAGTAAAATGAAGGAGCTCATTTTGAATGTGGTAGTTTATACTAGTTCAATTCTGGGAAGCAAGAGTTGACAATCTATTTCTCTTCTTAGTAACGGAACGCTTTCTTTATTCTCTCTCCCTTTAGGAGGCGAGCCCCAATCCTGAAGACTTCATCTTTCCATCTATGCTATCAACAGTCATAAAGAATGGTCTGCTAACAGCCCAGAGTAGCCCAGATGGCAGAGGAGAGAGCAGAGCTTGCTCTTGGCAGAGCAGGGAATCTTCTGCAGAGGCCTAAGAGGAGTCATGGAAACAGCCCTGGCAGCCTGAGATTGAGGTGTCTCAGATGTGAGGCAGATCCTGGTCACAGATAAGGGACTCTTGCTGGCAAAAATTTACCATTGACATCTGAGGGAGGCACCAATAAACATGGTTAAAAACACTCTTATGTATCAGTTATATGTGCAAGTCATAAAACTGCACCTCTGCTCTGTGGGATAGAAAATTAAATGTAGTGCATATTTGGGTTGTTAAGGAATTGAGTAAATAATGGGGTTCACTTAACTAGAGTTCAGCCTTGAACAACTGGAGTTTGAATCGTGTGCAGCCACATTTATTTATTTATTTTATTTTTTTGAGATTTGTGACAATTTGAAAAAGCTGGCAAAGTAACCATGTAGCGTAGACATATAAAAGAAATGATCTCTCAAGTTTCTTGTGTACTTTTCACCATAATATAATACATAGAACATACAAAATTTAGTAAATTGACTGTTTATGTCATTGGTAAGGATTCCTGTCAATAGCAGATGATTAGTAGTTAAGTTTTTGGAGAGTCAAAAGTTATGTGAAGCCGGTGCGGTGGTACATGTCTGTATTCCCAGCAGCTTGGGAGGCTGAGGCAGGAGGATGGCAAGTTCAAAGCCAGCCTCAGTAAAACCGAGGTGCTAAGCAATTCAGTGAGACCTTGTCTTGAGATAGAATACAAAATAGGATTGGGGATGTGGTTCAGTGGCTGAGTGTCCCTGAGTTCAATCCTCAGTACCAAAAAAAAAAAGTTATGTGAATTTTCAAAAACAGGGGGCATGGGTCCCCTTAACCTCTGAGTTGTTCAAGGTTCAATTGGATATGGCAAAATCTTCCATTAATCATTCAACTTGCCCTCAAAAGTGTTCTCAACTTGTATTTCTAATTCTAAGCTACTTATAAAAATAAAGATCCCATGGTAAGGATTCAGTGAGGCCAGAGAAGGCCGCAAAGACCCTCCATGGCCATGAAGTAGGGTTTGTCATTTTAATTCTTCTGTTTGATGGTGATTCTCAGTTCTTGAGGCAATTGCAACGGAGGCCTCTGAAAGCAGTGCAAATCACCACATTCTGTGGCTTTTCTTCTTTTTGGCTTCTATTAGATGCAGATAGGAATTCAGCAACGGTGAGGTCTGATATGGTATGGTTCCGAAAAACTTCTAGGTGATCGTGCTAGTCCAGGGTATACTTTGAATAGCATAGCACTAAACTTTGACCTCTCTCTCTCCACCTTGTACTTTGCATCCTAGGAGGAAGACTTATTTACCAAATCAAGGGAGGAGCAAGAATGTGAGGTGCGTTTGCCCTTGATCATCCTGTGGAGCGAGCTGTGGGCGAAGAGGCCACCATTTGCATGTGACCCACCACTTTGGTTCTCTTCCTTTGCAGCTGCCCTTCCCCGGAAAGGTAGTTCTCATCTTCATCTGGCAACCTCCCCTGAGCAGTTTCTGCCTGTGGGGACAGGAAATTTGTATCTGGACCTATGACAGAGACAGGTCTGGAAAATCAGTCATTTGGTGATGGCTGCATCTCAAGAAGTCCCTTTGGCCTAAATACTGTTCTTAATCCCGCAGCGCTAGAGTCAAGTTGAGATCCTTCATTTGAATCCTGTGTATTTTTCTCAGTTTGTTCTGAACTTGATAGGGAACTGAGAACAATTAATTAATTCTTTAAATACCAGTTGATATGGTTGAATTACCCAACTTATGATATAGGGGCTCATCCTGGCCTCTTGGATATTAAGGGGTAGGTTATTTAAGTGTGTGGGTTTGCAACTCCTTTTTCCAATGGGCATCAAGGGGAAGATCAGAATGTGGGTTATTTTGAATAAGGTTTTTAAGAATTGATCCACTTTGCTCTGTTGCTGGGATTCCTAGGTGGTCAGAACCTGTTGAACAGGTTTCAGGTTTAGGTTTCTTCAAGAATGCTGATACTCAGAACAAAAGAGAGGCCATGGACTCCCTGGGAAAGCCTTTAGGCTCAGAGCAGCAGGCCTGGGGTTTCTTCCAGGAAGGAGGTTAGAGGCTTAGAGGTTGACTCAATCAACATTTGGTGGATTAGGTCCTAGACAATGCCCCAAGTTTTATTTAATTTTATCCCATTGGCTCCCCTCTTTGAACACTTTGTAGTATCTAGCCTATATTTCTCCACCTACATGCAAGTCTGCCCCTCCTCAGCTTCCTCCCTCAGTTATTGTGGTCTTTAACCCTTATCTGATCCCAAGTCTAAACCCTCAGCAACCATACCCAATTGCCCAATTCTGTGTTCTCTTTTATTATAATACATTGATGCAGATGAGCTTGGAATGGAAGGATTTGTGGCATATTTGAAAGAATATTGAGTATGGTATCAGATAGACCAACACTGAAACATTAGCCCTTTCAACAACTAGCTGTGTGTTCCAGACTTAGAACTTCTTTAACATCTCTGATTTCCTGTTTATTCATCTAAAAACTGGGGAAAATGGTCAGAGTTAAATGATATAACATAAATAATGTACACAGCAAACATCAAATAATTGGTGGGTACTATTATTAATATAGCGAATCATACTTAATATTCCTTTCTTGCTATTCTATATGCTTTTGGAGAATATTATCTCTAATATCCATGTTCTGCCACAGTCCTCAACACACACACACACACACACACACACACACACACACACGTACTGACTACCAATTTTATTATCAACTAACAAAAAGAAAGTCAATGTGTCACAAAACATCATATGCACAATTCAGGATTATCAGTTACATTAATAGCTCTCTTACTTTTTTCTAATCTCTCCAACTTTGATGTAGAGTAATATTTGGCAAGGTGTCTCTAGGAACTTAGCATTTAAGGTCAAGAACTAGTCTGTGAATTCCAATCTTAATAGTCAATTTCAGAAGAGTGAACTCACTCATGAGTTCATTTGATTCCTTCCATATTGAAAGAGAACAACTCCTCAAGGTTGGCAACAGGATGTTACCTCTTATGATAAAAAACATGAGGAAGTTGTTGGGAACATTAAAATGTGACCCAGCAGGTTTGATAGTAATGTGCAAAGTAGTGTGTTACAGTGAGAAACATCTTCCTTTTCCTTCTTTGAACACTCATAAGGAAGTAACATAACCAGTCTCCCAATGTCTTTGCTTCTTTTAGTTTCTTAAAGAGTCTTTGGAAGTTGTGAAATGAAAGCCAGCTAGTATTTATTTATCCCACTGAATTCGGACTCTTTTAAATGAGATATTGCCATAATTGAGTGCTCCCAAAACCTATGCTGATGGATGCTAGTGACATTCAACCCTTGTTTCCATCTTTCATGCAAAGGGTCCTGTCAGTACAGAAACAACTCCCTTTGCATCCTTAGAGTCCCAGGAGCCAGGTTTGAGTCAGGATCCAAAGGTCTTTGATCCAAAGTTCCACTTTAGTTTGAAACACTCAGGAAGTTTGTTCTCTCCCAGAGTTTTTACCTTAGATCTTAAAAATGATTTTATAAGGTGCCACTTTAAGATGATTCAAAAATTTTTCTAGAGATATCTCCTTCCCTGTGACCCTGGCCTTTCATCAGGAAAGAGTTGGGCAGGGTGAGATGATGTGGATGATGTTTGAAGGGGCCGGAACAAGAAAATCTCAAGCCATTTCAGTTTGTCCAGGGTCCCTGGCAGTACCAAAAATTTTGAAATAAAATCAGGGAATAGTCAGTTGTCTTATTACTGTGAAGCACAAGTACTTGATAAATATTTGCTGATTAAACTCAGGTACCAACTGTTTATATACAACCAGTCATGTTCTTAAGAGTATTAATCTCCTTCCTCACTTGCCACATTAGTAGATTCTTTCACTCTGTTCTTAAAAAAAAAAAGAAAAAAGAAAAAGAAAAAAGGGGAGGAGTAAAGAGATTTTTTGATTTCATCCATGTGACCCAACACCTGTCCTTAATGAAGAGAATGTGAGAATGCACATTAACAAGTTCAAATCTAATTGCTACTCATCTTGGTCCTTCTCTTGACCTGCATGACACAAGGCAGGCGGGTCTCTCCAGAGCCTCCCCTCCAATGGTGACTCAATGATCCGGGCTTCTTGGAATCCTGTCATCTTGGAGATCTTTGCATCCTGCTACACAGAAGGGAGAGAGTGTGGGGGATCCATAAACCCTATTAATTGCCTTGGACCAGCAGGGACACATCAGTTCAATTCACATCCCTGTTGATGAGGATTCAGTTGTGTGATTTCCGCTAACATCAAGGGAGGCTGGGAAATGTAGTGAACATGAATTGTCCTTCCTCTGAGTGTCAATTGTATGGCAGTGCAGATTCAATATTGATACGTGGTTTAAAACTTATATTTTAGAGGAGAAATCTGCAATAGGCAGAGTCTGTCATTTGTAGCTACTGATATATTTTATTTCTTTCAGCTGATTAAAAATGACTGTTGGGGCTAGGGATGTGGCTCAGTGATAAAGCCCTTGCCTAGCATGTGTGAGGCCCTGAGTTCAATTCCCAGCACCACCAAAACCAAACCAAACCAAAACAAAACAAAACAAAAACTGACCGTGGACTTCTGTTCCGCTGATAGGCATATCTCTGGATTCAGTTCCAATGCATTCCTCCCGATAGGTTAGTGGCTTACCAGCAGCTCCCGTTAATCTCCTCCTACTTTTATTAACAGAGTAAGCTTTTTGATTTCCTTGATGCTGGTTTTAACCAGCCCTACCAGAATGCAATCTGGACAAATGTGTCATTAGTTTTATCTGATCCTGGAAATTGACTAATTATGTTTTCAAAGTAGATATACTTTGCTTCCCGAGGAAGGAATGGGAAACTAGGAATATTTTACCCAGCTATTCAAAAGAATATCCAAAGATTAATAAATAATAATAGCAGCAGCAGCAAGAATAAGAGCAAATAATTTTTTGTCATTCAAGGCCTGAGGCCAGGGTACACCTTTCCCAGTGCTCAAGTATGCACTTACCTAGTTCTAGACCCAATAGGATAGTTTGAGTGGTTTTGAAACTTGTATCTGTATGGGTCTCAAAAGATGGTTTTATAGGTTGCTTTGTCTTTTATCAACAACCTGAAAAGTTTTTTCTATTGTAATGGAACGATTTATAACAGTAATTAAATGTATTTTCTCATCCTGCTTTAAAATCCTAATCAAACTATGATGTGATTATTTCCCCTCTACCTTACATGTAATTTTAGTGAGTGTGTAAAGAAGCACTTGGATTTTTTGTGATTGGCTTACTTCACTTAGCATAATATTCTCCAATTCCATCCATTTACCTGCAAATGCCATAATTTTATTCTCTTTTATTGCTGAATAATATTCCACTGTGTATATGTACCACAGTTTTTTATTCATTCATTTATTGAAGGGCATCTGGGTTGCTTCCACAGTTTTGCAATTGTGAATTGTGCTGCTATAAACATTGAAGTGGCTGCGTCACTGTAGTATGCTGTTTTTAAATCTTTAGGGTATAGGCCAAGGAGTGGAATAGCTGGATCAAATGGTGGTTCCATTCCAAGTTTTTTAAGGAATCTCCATACTGCTTTCCAGATTGGTTGCAGCAGTTTGCAGTCCCACCAGCAATCCCAAAAAACCAAATGCCAAATGTTCTCTCTGATTAGTGGATGCTGATACATAAGTGGGGTGGGAATGGGGAACATAGCAGAAATGGAGGAACTCTGGATGGGGAAGGGGGGAGGTGGGGGGAGGGAAAGGGGAAGGGGTGTAGTAAAGATGGTTGAATGAGATGGTCATCACTACCCTAGGTGCATGTATGAAGACACAAATGGTGTGACTCTATCTGGTTTGCAACCAGAGAAATGGAAAAATTGAGCTCTATATATGTACTATGACTTGAAATTTATTTAAATAAATTAATTTAAAAAAAGAAAATAGAAAATGCAACTATAAGATGTATAGAAGGAACAAAAGTACTCATGTGAAATTATTTCATTTAATTCATTAAAAAAAAAAAAAAAAAAAGAAGCAGCAGCACTTGGAGCCAAGCCTGGTGGCACATGCCTTTAATCCCAGTGACTTGGAAGGCTGAGGCAGAGGATCACAATTTCAAAGCCAGCCTCAGCAATTTAGTGAGGCCCTAAGCAACTTACTGAGACACTGTTTTAAAATAAAAAATAAAAACGGACTGGGGATGTGGCTCAGTAGTTCAGTGCCCCTGGGTTCAATCCCTGGTATAAAATAAATAAATAAATAAAATTTAAAAAAATAAAAAAATAAAAAGCACTTGGAGCCTGTGGGATAATCCCTGAGATCTAGAGAATTCAATTTTCACAGGAAATTCTGCTTAAATTAATGATTAGGGAGATAATCAATGGCTTCCAGACTCTTTTCTTACCTCTCTAATGATTGCACAAAGTTATTCTCCTGTTTTCATGATATTATTTTGACTTTCCAAGTTCAAGGGCTATAACAATTCTGGCTTTGAACTTTCTGGATAGTTTCTTGTTTTAAACAATTTAGAGCCTTGGATATGCAGGGCTATCTCTTTTGATTACCTTTTGAATATCTCCTAGATGACTAGCACAAATATTTTGAATTAGATGCACGTCTATACCTAGGAAACTTGCTGGCTTTCATGTTTTTGCACTTTTTTCCCTTTTAAAATCAACAGAATATTTTTATTTCTGGAGATTTCTTCTACATTTCCTGTGTATTCTCAAGGCTGAGCCATCCTGCATTTTAGAATACATATCACAAGCTCCAAGAAGGACAATGAAGTAATTGTGATGGGCCACAATCTGTAGTCTCCACGGACCTAAAGATTGCTTCCTTCATTCTCAGAATAGTGATGATAGAAAGGAAAGAGAAATTGAGAAACAATGTGATAAATTTAACATAGAAAAGTGTTATGAAGGAGATCTGATAAAAAATGAGTAGGAAAACTTTAAAGCTGTTAACTTGAAAAATGTTAAATAACATGACATACAAATCTATCTGGAAAGTTTTTGTGACTCAAAAGTAATAGATTTTTTGATGTGCTGAACACGACTTTCCTTTTAGGTAAAGGACAGGAGATAGAAGGGTGATAAAGGAATAGAAGATTAAGGAGGATTTGCTAATTAATTTTCTATCTAATTTCTAAGTGATATAAGATTGTTGTCTTGCTGTCAGTCTATTTGTGTTCATCTAATTAATCTAATTTCAGCTGTCAGCACACAAAATACACAGTACATGTTTCATTATGTGGTAGTCAAGACTAGTTTACTTTATGGATCGGGAGACAGGTGGTAAATGCACTGGTTTCCTACACCATATCTATATTCTCTATATTCTTTGATAAAATAATTCCACACATTGAGTGGCAGTGTGCCTAGAATTATTTGCAGCTAAAGTTGGCCATGTGACCCAATTTTAGCTAATAGAATATAAAAGTAAATCCAGTAAGTGGAGCTTTTAGGAAATAAACCCCTTCTTTTTCTAATAAAAGGAGAGAAGCTCAGCTGGCATGTGTCTTTTGGTCTTCCTCATTTTTCCTACCTGCGGTGATGACTTTATGCCCAAAGATACAGGAGCCATCCTATGATCATAAAGACAAAGGTCAATTCTTAGGAATGACAAAGCACCATGCAGAAGGAAATTGTTTCCTTGAACAGTTGTCTCATCCCTGGATTGTTCCCTTTTAGCATTCTTATAAAATGAGATCTCTACCCTCCTGTGTGTTTAGGTAACTCTATTTGGTTTTTGGTCTGTGCAGCCAAATGTGGTCCTAAGTGACTCAGCTTAATTTAACAGCTACTTCCCTGGTAAAACTGGCAACCAACTATTTTAATGTTTGTTTCAATCTGCCTAGAATTGGTTTTACAAATTCAAAAAGGCTAAAGTTAGTTTGAGAGATATCTCCTTAAGGTACCTGAAATAGTTGGCCGGTAGAACTGATGGCACAGTGCTTTCTATGGTTTTTTTTTCTTTTTCTTTTCTATTTTTGGTTTGATTTTTTTTTATCTTTCCTTTAATCTCTCTTATGCCTCTTTTGAAAAATGTTCTGGAACTTTTTACCTGTTCTTCCTATCCATCACAGGCTATGCTAGACAACCCCCCTCCCACCCTGCCAACCTTTCATTGTGGGTTATCACAAACACATAGTTTTCGGGACACACTTTGCAATCTATTTTACCTTTGAAAGGACCTGACAGATGGTTTACTTCAATCCTATCATTCTACTGAAGTGGAAACAAGGAGAAAAGATAGGAAAATAATTGCCCAGATGAAAACTTCCAAATAAAACAAGTTTTATCGATGGTCCTTTGTGTGTGACAAACACTAATTACAAAGGCAATCATTGGTGGTGCTTTGACTATCTGTCAGCCTTAATGCTAAGCATCCTTTATGCTTTATCAATATTTAATCTGCCCAACAAACACCATGAAGAAGAATTCATAAGTATTTTTATTTAATGGAAGAGGAAACTTGGGAACAGAAAAGTGAAGTAATTTCTTGAGGTCAGGTACCAGCTATGCTTCACTCCAGAAGAATCCAGAAAATGGAATATTGAGTTGCTTAGCCTTCACTATAGTACATGTGAACCACATCAACCCACAGAATGAAGATGAAAAAAGATGTACTATTAGTCTGTCATAGATTAATT
The DNA here is from genome assembly GCA_028644305.1 of Xerus rutilus. Lineage (NCBI taxonomy): Eukaryota > Metazoa > Chordata > Mammalia > Rodentia > Sciuridae > Xerus > Xerus rutilus. Next base: position 26,243,053 of record CM053406.1, read on the forward strand.
CAAAAAATTAAAAAATTATCCTGTCACATATTATCCTGTCACTTATGGGTAGTTTGAGGATAGTAAGAGTATTATTCATTCACTTGACAAATGAAAGGCGATTATATTTCAGGCATTAGCTGAGCCCTGGAAATATAATATGGTACAAATCCCATTTTTTGTCTTCAAGAGACGTGTTCAATAGGATAGTGAGAAGTAAACAGGTGAGCAAGTGATTTCATAGAGAGCACTCTCAAAGGCTATAGAGGAAGGAGGTACAGCAAGACCTACTGCAGGCTGTGACTGCTAAGCCATGAACTGCAGGAGAACAGGGTTTCAACAAGTTAAGGGCGAGAGAAAGCACCACATGGATGGCAAAGAGTTCATGCTGAGGCCAAAGGGTAAGAAACAGCATGATGTATTGTGGGATTAAGGAAAGAAGCATGAGTAGAATATTAATAAGGGATTACACAGCCAGAAATAAGCTGGGGGACTAGTTGGACAAGAGCAATGAGAAGCCATCAGATGGCTTTTATCAAGGGAGCGATGTGATCAGACATACATTTTAGAAAAAGCACCCAGGCTTCTCCAGAGAGGAAGTATTAAAGAGAGATTTTTGATGAGACTTAAAAAATTTCTACTGTCATTTTTTTGTTTTCATTTCATTCATAATAAGTGCTAGAAAATTTAAAAAGAAAAAAACATCCCACAAGATTCTTTGCTTTATCACAAATACATCAGGGCCCTAAAGCTGTGTAGGAGGAGTAGAATTGTGTGTGTGTGTGTGTGTGTGTGTGTGCGTGCGCGCATGAATGTTTGAACAATTTGGTATAAATTGCTTCCGGTGAATAAGAACTATTCTCATTATGATTTGGAACATAGAAATATGTTAAATATTAATGAATATCCACCTGGGTTTGTTGAAAACTTTCAATGACTGAGCAGGAAGTGCAATATAGTATATGCTGACAAATAATAAACTCTATTTTCCAGACACATTCATATGAAGATGAAAAACCTTTCTGCTTTTTCTGAAAGGTCAAAGGTCAAAGGTCTGCCTTGAAGATTATTCCTTTAAGCTCAATTCTAGAGCTTTCTTATCACAGATGAAGGTAGTTTTGTTTTTTCTGTTGCTGTTTGTAGGGCTAGAAATCAGACCTAGGGTTTGTGAGGCAAATGCTCCCAATGAGTCACATCCTTATTTTTCTAAATAATAATAAAAAATTACAGTGACTGCTCCATGCCACATCAAAGTTGTAAGACCAAAATTGTCATAGGGAATTATGTAAATGGTGGCTTCTCCAATTGTACCAAATATTCCTTGAGTTCTTTGATCTTTGTGCTCAGATCCATTAACATGTACTGTAGACAAATGTGGAAAAAACAAAACCCCACTTTCAGCATCCTTTCCAACAATGGCAAATCTCTACAATAGACTTCAATATATGACACAAATTACTTGTACAATAAATACTGAAAAATATGGAGCCATGTTTAAAAGATGACATTCTACCAGATTTATCTGCAGTGAATAGAAAACACTTAACTTGATCAAATTCTATGACTGCAGTTTCTGAGTCTAGTTGTGATGTGCATTTGACCTCTCCAGATGATAGCCTTATTAATCAGTTTAGAGCATAAGAAAAATCCATGAGTTAGTGCTAATTTTACTTAAAAGAGTGCTTGTGATTCACTGAGAAGAAAAAGGAGTCTGATATGATCAACTCAATATTTAAGCAAAGTTATTGTTAAATTAGCAACTCTTTCTTAAACTTCATAGCAGGCAAGTGAAAACTCTGTATGTAGCTCTTATTCTTTCCTTTGATATATTTACAAATAATAATGATTTCTTATTTCTGGTCCTCCTCCTCCTCTTCTTCATATAGTGCCATTTACCAGCAGTGTGACTTTGCGCTACCCAATCTCCCTAGATCCTTTTTCTACATTTGGATTCTATAAAATATGGGAAATACTACCACAAGGGAATTTTATGAGGATCAAAGAAGATAATATTAGTGGAAGTGTTTTACACAATATCTGGCATATATGAAATTCTTAGTGGAATTTGTGCCAAGTCACTGCTCTTTGGAAAGCAGAGGTTATGTAGTAAAGTCAAAGAAGGTACGAGCAGCAAGAGACATAGATAAGCTCTTCTCATATTTTTGTTTACTTCTTCCAAATCTAAAGTGAAAAATGTCATCATGTTATTTTTCTTGTGTGGACACACTTAATTTTATGGAGGTTAATGGAAATTTGAAAGAAACTTAATAGAATGAGCTGCTGCTATATATGATCATGCTACATTTTCTTACTATAACTGATGAATAATAAAAGATGTCACATTGCTTTATTTAAAAATATTAAATAAAATGTGGCTCTCTCTTCAGTCTTGAAGACATCAAGGTTTGGATCCGTGGGATCATATAAGGACCTTATGAAAAAAGAGACCTTGAAGCATGGCTGTCACTGTCTTTACTGTTGCTGCTCTCAGGCTTCACCCTCCACTCTGTGGAAAAAGAAACCTTGCATAACTTCTCAGATTCTTCAAGTTGCTTCCTCCTTTATCCCGTCGACTAGTGCCACATTTAGACCTCACTGCCACTCTATTTCAGGCTTCAGTGATATACCAATGGCAGGATGTTGGATTTGATTTCCTGGCTGCCACAGAAGGAGATCTGAGGGTGATGACATGCATGAATTCAGAGGGGCAATGACTCCCTATGGAGTGACCCTGGATCAACAGGATATGGTAGATTGGAGGCAGATGTATTAGTTAGCTCTGTGTCACTGTAATGAAATACTGGGCAGATATTACTTATGAAGAAAGGTTTATTTTGGCTGGCAGACCTGCTTCATGTCCAAAATCTGGATGCTTTATTGGTTTGGACCTCTAGTGAACATGAGATATCACGGTGTGAACACACGTAGGAACAGTTGCTCAAACTCAAGCCAGGAAGCAGAGAGAGGAATGAAATGGGCAACAACCCACAATCCCATTCTAGGACATGTCCTCAGTGACCTAAGAACTGTCCACTAGGACCTCCTACTAATGGTCCACAATACCTCCCAATGCCAGTACCTTGAGAACCAAGCCTTTAACATATGGACCTTCAGGAGATACCACCCATATTCAAACCATAGTTCAAGATAAGTTACCTGGTTTTTGTTTTGTTCTGCTTTTTTGGTTTTGCTATAAGGTGCAGTGCCTTCTTGAAAACCTCACTGGAGAAGACCTTCATGCTAAGTGAACATACTTGTGGAGGACCCTGCAAACTCTCTTCATGGCTTGGTAAGTGGTGTCCAGCTAGTAACTCAATGCATTTCACCGTCTCAATCTTTCCAAGCCTCTGCTCCACTTTTTCTTAGCCTCATTAACCTCGGCTTGCAATTCCCAAAAGAGTTTCCCCATCTTAATCTTTATCCTAAGCTCAGTTTTATAGATAGTGGGGGCCTAGATATTGCAGTCATTTCTTATCAAGTGTCACGTGGCAGTGAGGCATGGATCTTTGCTCTAGAGGAGAACACTTCCCCAAATTGCTCCCTTTTGAGTCTTAGAATACTCAGTCTTTCCATAGCAAAAAGCCTTTTAAAATTAGTTTATATTTCCAAATAAAGCCTGGGTGACTGTCTGCTTTACACATCTATTTTTGAAGTACAAAGTCATGAATTAATTGTTTTGGTAGAGCAGATTGGACTTGGGACTGAAGTTTGGCTTATTATCTTAAAATGGAGAAGAAAAAATACTTTTTCTTCTACATATCTGAGAATACAACAGAAAATAATTCTCATTTCATTATCTTGGTACTTTATCAGCTCTCTGTTTTGGTGTTCCATGTGGGAATTCAAGCAACTGACAAAAATAGGAGATTTGTTAAAATCCTCCAAGATGCTTCAAAAGTGCCTGTGGTTTCATCGAGCTTTCTGGAATTCTGAGATTTGTAATTTGTCGATGGAATCATAAACTTTAAATATAATCTGTCAAAACTGCTGACTAAACAATTAAAACAAAACTATTATATGGGAAAAAAACTTCTTCTATGTTCTTTTTGTTCAAAAAGGTAAGATAATATAGTAATCTAGAGAACAGGAATATTAGGTAAGTGAGACATTATTATAAGAGGAAAGACAGCAGTATTCTACTGCTAATGTTTACCAAATGTTTACCAAAGTACTAATGTTAGGGGGTTTGGTCTATATATTTACATTACATGTATTTATATAGAAGTGTAGTGTGTCTCTGTGTGTGTGTGTGTGTGTGTGTGTGTGTGTGTGTGTGTATATATGCATATATATATGTTTTATTCTAGAGATACTAGCCAATGCAATTAAATAAATAAATTAGGTTATAAAATTAGAAATAAGGAAATAAAATGAGAGCTACTTGAGAATGATGTGATCATACAAAAAATCTGGGATAATAAAAGGAAACGCATAAATCAATAAGAGTACTAAGAAAGATATTTTCAATTCATAAATCAAAATTGAGATTGTTTTCACACAATTGGCAAAAAAATATTTTGGAAGGAAATGTCCCATTTACAGAGAGATAGAAAGAATAGTATGGGAAAGATCTACATAAATACAATTGCCAAATTATACTGAAAAATAAAAGAAGTGAATAAATAGAAAGTCATATTTTATTCCTGGATAAAATCTTCCATATCACACAGGTGTAGTTCTTCCTAAATGTTTACATTTATTCAAACTGAGTCTAGAGTTTATATGGGAAAATAAATATTTGAGTATTGCTAGGGCAATTCAGAATATAAAAGAAGGAAGAAAAAAAAAACTGGCACTAGAGAAAACAAAGCCTGCCACAAAGTTACAGTAATTAAATGGTATGGTATTTACCAGTGGGACCAGGCCAGAGTCTGGAGATAAAACCAGGTACATGTGAGGAGAATCAAGCCCTCCTAAGGGTGGTTAGTCCTGATGTGAATTGGTACAACCTTTTTGGAGGACAATTTTACAATACCTAGTAACTTAAAAATGCATATACTATGATCAACAGTGCTATTTTTAGGAATTTATCAAATAGACACATTCAGATGTGTACAACTATAGTTACTGCAACAATCCTGTAACAGCAAAATAACAAAAAACAAAAATAAAATCCAATAAAAATCTGAATATCCGAAACCAGACAACAGTTGCTAAAAAGTTAAGTACGTGGAGAAACAGACATACAATGAAATATGAGCAATAATGAAATTGCTTCCTAGAGATCTGTAGTGCACAATAGTACACTAATACATCTGAGAAACTGATCTTTGTTTCCAGTTTTTATCATTTTCCTCAAATTTGGCCCTAGAAACCGTTTTCTATATGAGGAGACTTGGAAATGCTGCTGTGTTCTTATCAAGGATAAACATCTGCCATCTTCTTTATGTATTGCTGCCATCAGTATTTGTCACACATATGATCTCGTCTGATGTTTGTCATGTCAGGCGCCATCATTGCTCCTAGAATGACAACCTTCCTCATTAGAACATGTACTCAGATGCTTCACTTCCTTTAAAGTGGGATCCCTGCTGGCCACCGACATCTCATTTCAAATATCAGTGGTTTTCTTGGCTTGTGAAAAATAGGATAATGTGGGAAATGACTGAAACTATGACTCCCATCTGCTTTTGCTGTCACACTGTCACTTGAGGCTGTTCGTCACTGAGAACGTGATCAGCATACTCAATCTGTGATGTGAGGGTCCCGTGCTCCCCACCTACTGGCCATCTGTGTGGCAGGCAGCAGAGGGGATTCAGAGAATTACAGTCTCCAGAGGTAGTATTTGCCAGTGATTAAAACACCTGGAAACATGGACCAGAGAACTCTGACGCAGATTTCATGTTTTATATACTGACGGCTGACCTTGCTTTACAGCTGAGCCCAAGTGTGTGTGGGTGTAATGTGAAACCAGGTTTAGGTCCTGTCTTAAATGGAATGGTACCGGGAAGAGGTGGGGTAGAAGCTGAACTTGTACTGAACTTGTCTGCTTCCTGTTCAGTTGGTATGAATATATTATTGAGCAGCTTTTTTTTTTTTTTTTAAAAATCTTTTTATTGAGATTTAAATGGCCTGACTGCAACTTGACCTGGTATTGCTGCCACCAAGACTTCTAAGCATTAGCACCTGTGTTTTGGGGGTCCTCTTCACTGGCTGTTGGCAGGAAGGGCTACAAGGGAAGTGATCAAAACCCAAGGATAAAGAGTGATGGACAGGAACCCTCCATCAGTGAGGACCTATGCAATCCACTGGGTGTCTCCTATTGCCTATGTTGTCTGACCTCTAAAACTCCGTTCCATCATTCTCTCTGTTCAGATCTTCAGAAAGATACCTCACCTCTTATTGTCCACTGCTTTCCTAGAATATTCCACTAAAAATCTCTATTTGAAGTATCTGGCAGGACATAGCCATGAACTGCAGGTAAGAGGCCTTATAAATCACGTGTTTACATAAGCTTCAAGTGAAGAGGTGTCTTGAACCATGGAGTGCTCCCAATTCCAATCGACTGACTCTAGCTAGGAAATATTCATTGAGAGTTTCTTTCTTTTTCTTTCTTCCATTATTGAGGAAATTATCTTAAGCACCAATTCTAAGAGCCAAATAAGCTGAAAAAAGGAATTAAAATAGTATCATCATATGTAAAGATTGGAAGGGAAGTGGGAAATGTCAAAATTTGGTAATCTCTGAGTATTGGGAAATTTAACTGTGGTCCTTTAGACAATGTCGAATGCCGTGTCTGCTTGAATGAGAATTGCATTTGGAATGCCAACCAGCCTCTGTGCTCACTGTTTTGAGAAATACCACCTGCAAAACTGGTCTTGATGGGAAGTTCAGCCACCATAATAAACTGTCTGATGACTCTCCTGTCTCCTTACACAACTCACAGATGCCCAGGGCACTCCGTGACAATGCTTTCTTCCCCTCTGTCATACAATGAAAGAAGCAGATGGTACAATCCATGATGGCAGCTGGGTGCTCCTTCATTCCCTCATCTCTGTTCATGTTTGCAGTTCTATCTCAAGTACTTTTTAAGAGGAAATAAATTTTCCTCGTGTAACCTGAAAAGATTCTTAACGCCATTTTGATTTTGTCACCTCCTACCATATTCTATTTTCTCCACAGTAATTGAGTAAAGCTGATCATGTATCATTCAATGAATTCCCTCCAGATTTCAGACCTCTTCTTCCAACATTTAGAAAGAATCTTTCACCTGTACTCTGACATCTTGCTGCACAGGTAAGCAAATATCTGGAAATCTTAAAGATATGAATTAAGTAGAAGATTATTTTTCCACTACGTCTTTATTTATTATTCTCAATAATATTCTCTTCCTGACACTTTGGCTCTGTTTTAGTTTGTTACGTATAGCAAATGACATACAGCATTTTTTCCCCCTGGAATTGAAAATTTATTGAATTTAAAATCCAGGTTAAATGAAAGTCATGTCTATATTTCAGTAACCAAAGAAATTTGGTTCTAAAATATACTAATTGCAGTGGATGAAAATCATTCCTATGAGAGTGGAAACACGTTTTTCTGGTGTTTCCTCCTTGGACTTCAGGGCTCTGTATAGTTGATTCCCTGTTCTCTCAACTATTTCTGGTCAGTGCTGTAGGTTATATTCAATTTTCATGTCTTTCTTGATTGTTCATCTCTTTTTTCTGTTTCAACATCTTCATGCTGAATATCTCCTTATCCAGTGAGAGCAGTGCCCTTGGTTTTGCTGGACCTGTCGGGAATTCTTGCTCTTCCCAAAGGAATGACCCTCTCCCATTGGGAAATGCCTCCACTGAATGACTGACTGCAGGCCCACAGGCGATGCCAGGTTTGGTGTTCTGTGATGGTGCCATGTACCAGAGAGGACCTTTCTCTTTTTATCATCTCCTGTTTGTCTCCCCATTCATATGTTAAAACCCTAATCCCAATGTGATGGTATTCAAAGGTATGACATTTAGGAGATGATTAGGTCATGGAGACACAGCCCTTATGAATGGTATTCATGCCATTATAAGGAGAGGCCTGGCAATTATTTAGCTCTTTTCTTTGAGGATACAAAGAGAGGTTGGCAGTCTGCAACTTGAAAGAAGGCTCTCACTGGAACACAACCATGCAAGCACCCTGATCTTGGCCTTTCAGTCTCCACAATTATAAGAAATAAATTTCCATTTTTTGTTAGCCACCCAGTCTGTGGTAATTTATTACAGCAGCCTGAATGGACTAAGGCACATCCCTTTGGATGTTACTCTCAGTTAAACAAGTACAGAAACTGCTGCTTGTGTTCCAACAGAACTTTTGGTAAAACGGTTTTGTGGTTTCCTATCTTGAGTGGTTTCCTTTCACTATAAGGCTCAGTCAAGCACAAGTCTACAGGGGACCAGGCTGGGAATAAATGCTGTGCTGGAGTCCAAACTGTCTCTCCTCTCCAATAACCAAAACATTGTCACAGAGCTGGAAACTCTCAGGCTCTCTTGCTCATGAATTTTAGGCCTAACCTTCTCCCAGTTCACAGGTATCCAAGATGTGTCTGAAACTCATCAGAGTATGTAACTTATAAGCAGTCTGAAGCCCCTTTCCTCTATAAGAATAAATAGAAAAATAAACAATAAAGACATTGGGAACTCTAAAGGGTGGCAAAATACATGGCAATAAGGGAGGAGAACTCTTTGCACAGTAATACCTTTTGTGAAAGACCAAATAAGTTACAAGAATATTAATCTTACAACACCCCTCTAGGACCATCTTGGAGAGGAAGGAGGCAGTGCTTGAGAGGGACCAGCTAAGACAGTGAGAGGCGGCAGTATGAGGTGGGATGTGAATTGGAAGTGGGATTCTGGGAATGGGAGCCAACAATTCCTGGCTGGAATTTCAATTTATTCATTATTTAAAAGTATTGATATACACCATTATTTCCTTTCCAGTTCACAAAGATCTAAGAAGTGATAGTACTCAATTTAGGGAAAGGAATGCTAAGAGAAATTCTCCCATTCAATGAAGATTTATTGCTTTTCTTTGTAATCTATTTTTTCCTTCCAATTTTCACTAATAATGATATTTTATACATGATAGAAAGTTTGAAGTACAATATTGCTCTATGTTATATCCCAGGGAGAAATTTAGGTCAGAGCCTTAGCAAAGCAGAAATTTTTTTTGCTTTGACCTTTTCCTGTATTTAATATGAGCGATGACGTCTGTGGCTGGGGGATATGTTAACAGCTTTTCACTTGCTGTGGAGAACTATGCTGTTGCCTTCTTCCTCATCTCTGTAGAAGGCACTCAACGCCAGAGCCAGTTTGACTCATTTTCTTTAAGGTATTTAGAATCTCAGGAACACATTTGTTTTCAGCTTTTGATTTTGACAGAACAAAATTGATGGAGATGTGTAGTGGCCTCCACCAAGTTGCCCATGATTAAATAAATAGATCCACAAATAACACTTTCCAATTATTAAGAAAATTGCTTAAATAACTTACTTTCAGATATAATTTAGAAAGAAAGCCTTGTCCCATCCAGTTGGAATAAAATTAGTTCTATTGTTAATATAATGGTGCCAAAGAGTTTTTTTCTCAGGCATTTAAAACCGATTTGCAGATTTGTGTGATTCATTAATTGATTTCCATATATGGCTTTTCAAGTGGGAGAAAATCAGAAATGCATTATATTTTAATGAATGGATGTGAAAGGGAAGGATTCCAAGAGTAAATTGTAATGTGAGTTATCTACATTTATCAAGCAAGAACATTTATTCTTTTACAAATAGAATCTTTAACTTTATTTTCTTGGCAATGAATAAATATCGAAAGGAAATAATGCTGCTGGAGATAAATGAGCCCATATATGTCATCACAAAATATGCTTAGAATAACTGTTCTCATGTTTATTTGAGAGAGGAAAAAAATTGTCTGGTGTCTTGTGTCAAGTAGCTGAGAAGTAAGTAAGGGTTTTAGGTTCTTTTTGTGATTTTTATTGTATATCAAAATACTCATTCTAATATTTTTAAATGAAAGATGTACATGGATGTATGTTACTTTTCTTTCAAGGAAATATTCAAAGTCATTTCTCTCACAGTAATGCAACAATTGTAATTTTTACATATTTCCTCCACTTTACATATGTGTGTACATAAATTATAGTTTTATGAGTATCATGCACAGTTTTCAACTGTGTAAAGGCTTATTATTATTTTTTTTAAGCCTCCACCCCAAACTCTAGGAAGCACACATTATAGCCAAATGTTTTGCTAATTTCAAACCTTCATGTGTAAGGTACAAAGTTCCTTTAATAGTGACAGGTGCAAAACACCACTAGGGGCCTCACCAACAGAAGGCCTCACTTCTCCCCTTCAGGAACCTCCAGGATGGTCCTGGGATCTCTGCTGGTATTTTTACTCCTTGAAGACATATAAAATACATATTCAATATCTTCACTTTCTAAGTCAGCCTTCAGACTTTTAAGAAGTGTTTACAAAGGTTATCATCATATGGCCTTTTTAAAATTGTCAAGTTCAATTTAAAATTTTTTTTTTATTCTTGGCCCCCATGTAGCATAAGATCACATCTTTATTGAAACCCTTTCCTTCTTACACTTCCACAGCCCCAGTCTGTTTCTGCTCATTTGTTTTTCCTTTTGGTGTCTCTTCTTCAAGTTCCATTTCCCAGTGCTTTCTGCACTTACAGTCCTATAAATCCTTGCAAGGACAAGTGGCATTAGCAAACCCTGGGAGCTCTTAATGTAAATGCAGAATTCAGATCTCACCCCAGTTGTAAGAACCTGCACTTCAATAAGATTAACAGGCAATCCCCTTGCATATTCAGGTTTGAGAATCATGGTCCTAAATGATAGCGTTTATTAAGGTCCTTTCTTCTGTCTTTTTCTACCTTTTTTGGATACTCACATCAGTGACAGACTTTGACATATATACCCTTAAAACTTTCAAACTAACTCCAGTTACTTAAATCTTTGAGAGCCAGGCATTCATTTAGATTTGTGTAACTACTTGCATATCCCATAGGCATCATGAACTAAATATGTCTAATATGGAACGAATTTTCATTTTCTCCTCTGTCTGCCCAAACACCCAAGCTGGAAATCCATTATCCCTGACTCTGCCTTCTCCCTCAGTGGTAGAATGCACTAATAGAGAAACATCAGCTGTAGAGAATACCATGGGAAATTTTAAAATTAAATGCTCCTATTTTATCATAAGTCAATTTTTCTGCTATCTCCCACCCAGAATGAGGGGGTCAGAAAGTCTGTGGAGGTCAGTTGACAGATCTGGTTTGCTGTGGCTTCCTGAGAGATTGAGAGAGCATGAATTGTTTTCCAATGGAAAGCTCCTTTAGTTTGTTTTTAATTGTTTGAAATCAGCGTCAAAGAAGAATTGAATTCTGAACAAGTCAGGAGTAGAAGTAGAGGTCTTTTTCTAATGGAAGAGATGGCAAATAGGTAAATGACAAAAAGATCAGTAGAGGGAAGACAGCAGGGGGTGGGGGGCAGGAAGGGAAGGAGAGGTACTATGGACCAAATTAGAACAAAATATATTTCATGCTTTTATAATGATGTCAAAATGGACTCTACTGTCATGTGTAGCTATAAAGAACCAATAAAATCTAAAGAGAGAGAGAGAGAGAGAGAGAAAGAGATGGCAAAAATGTACACATCTTGGTTTGCTTTCTGACAATTATTAAAATGCTGGAGTGCTCTGGAAGTTCATCAGATATTGCTCTTTTCTTATTCTTAAGCAATATGCTTTCAGGAGCAAATGTTTATGTTAAAATTTCTTATACAGGGCTTTAGTTATCTCCTGAATAACATCTAGATTTGAGTTACTCTGTTTGCAATTAGCTGAAATCACCCGCTAGTTGCCAACAAATACCCAGCTATCCAGCATCCTTTCCTTCTCCGGGCAGAATCCTGCTTTGATTTTAGGTGACCTCTCTTTTGCAATCAGCATGGTTAGGAGCGTGTCTAAGTGAACAGCGACATAGCTTAGCATCTCTGCCACCACTGCTTTCCTCCTGTCACACCCTGGTCACTATCACCCTCTGGACAAGCCACAGCTTCTCATCCTCTAGTTCAGAAGCCTCAGGGGAACAGGTTGGCTCTCAATAGAGCCCCAGAGCCATAGAATCGATCATGAGACACAACGGAGTCTCAGTGCCAGCACAGTGGGACAGGCTCTAGGGCTCTACTTCTTTGCCATGGAAACAGTGGTAGAGAGCTTAGTGCCTCTAAATCTCTTAATATCATCACTCACCTGGTTAGTGTATTCACAGTCATTTGCTATCTGGACTGGATAAGGAACCACCATCTGTAACAGACTTTGTATGGAGAAAATGTGTTTGGCACTTCAAATATCTAATTTACTAAGCAACATTTGCTGCATGGCCGTGTGTGTAAGTGGATGCCTGCCAGGGTATGTGGACTGAGATGAATCAGGAATCAAGAGCCTCCAAGTGAAAAATGGATTTGATTCCTAAATATGGCTGTAACTATGCACAGGAACAGATTTAGGGGAGCAAAGCCCATAGATAGTTGAATTCAGTGAAGTGGGGGTAAGGAAATAACTAGCAATTTGATGTAATTCAGCTATTTCCTCCTTCCCTCACTCTACTGGAACCCAAAGCGGTTCCTCATCTCCTTTTTCTAATGCTCCATGATATCCTCAGATAGAAATGCAAATGAGGCCACTGAATCACACCTGCATCCCCCGAGATGCTCCTGCATGATGAGTAAGGGGCAGTGCTTTCGTGTTTTCAAATAGAAATTTATGAAAGAACTGGCAGAGAAAACATCTCCTTTTGGCATGGTTTTAACTCCTTTTTTTTTAAAACTTAATTTTTTGGGTTTTTTTTGTGATCAAACCAAGATCTCACACATGCTAGGCAAGCACTCTACCACTGAAACCCACCCCCAACCCCTGAAAACATAATTTTTTGGTTGTTTTTGAATATTTATTTTTTTATTTTTAGATACTGTATTTACTCTACCAACAATTATGCATTTTATTATATCACCTGAGATTAAGAAGATGGAGAAGAATGAAGAGTTGCAATGTACATGACCCTGGTCCTTAGGAACCTCACGGTCTAGTTAGAAAAGCATATCCACTAGCCAAAACAAATGCAAGTGGATTCTTATCTTGCCATTCAACCTATCCCACCCCTATCTAGTATGAACCAACCTATACCACTTCTATCTAGTATGTACTCAGTAACAGGGATTTTTTTTTTTATGCATCTTGACTGACTGTACACAAATGCAGCACAACTTTTCATTTCTGTGGTGTACACAATGTAGCATTGCATCATATGTGCAGTCATACATGTACCTAGGGTAATGATGTCCATCTCATTTCACCATCTTTCCTGCCACCATGTCCCCTCCTCTTTCCTCCCTCCTCTTTGTCCAATCAACGTTCCTTCATTCTTCTCACCTCCCTGCCAGGTTACGGATTAGCATCCACTTATCAAAGAGAACATTCTGCCTTTGTTTTTTTTGGGATTGGCTTACTTCACTTAGCATAATCTTCTCCAGTTCCATCCATTCACCTGCAAATGCCATGATTTTATTCTCTTTTATTGCTGAGTAATATGCCATTGCGTATATATACCACAGTTTCTTTATCCATTCATCTATTGAAGGGCATCTAGGTTGCTGCCACAGTTTAGCAATTATGAATTGTGCTGCTATAAACATTGCCCCAGCACACAATATTAGGCCTTTATCATGCTTCATTGCTTTTTTTTTTTCTTTAGGAATAGTAGAGCGAACATCTTGAATTGCAAATGTTTAATGGGATCCATCTGGGGTTTATTTTCTTTGTAATTTACCAATATCTTGTAACTGGCCAAAGCCTTTCTAGAGGATTAGAAACATAATGAAACAATACAGAAGAAATAGCAATTTTCTATTGTTTCCCCAAAGAGATTGAGAAACATGAACTGATTAAAAATGTATAGATGAAAGGCTAACACCAGAGGGAAACCACAGATGGAATGATTGGAGTAGATAGTCATACTGGGGAAGCCAGGAGCCATCTCCTAGAGGTACCAGGGCCACATGCAAAAGCATCTTGTGCCACTTCCTGGCTGTTGGGCTTAGGAAAGAAACTGAACATACGTAAGCCTCAGTTCTACCTCTGTGAAATAGAGATAGTACGCGTAAAGGCTACCTGTTGCTATGACTGTTGGTCAGAATAATTATCCCAGCCTCGAAATGCTTCTGATAAAAAACCTACTCCAGAACATTATTATGGTTCTTTGGGGTTTTGATGGACCAACCGATTTGGAGTCAATTTCACATTTACTTTTGAAATCTTACAGAAATCACTTTCAGAATAGGAGACACTTGGTTCTAAAAAATGCACACTTTAAAATTTATTCTTCATAGCAAGAATCTTTGAGACCCTCTTTACCAAAAAAAAAAAAGGAGCAAAATTACAATAAATCCCTCTTATTATTTTTTCCCTCTCATTATTTTAAAAGGGGATTTCATATACTGCTTTACTTTAGGCTACTCTGCCACCTTAGGTTTTACCAGAAAACTCAAAATGAAGACCATTTTTTTATACTGCTGTAACAAATCATATGAATCAATGGAGGTACTTGGCCTGTGCTCTTCCAAACTTTCTCTACTTCAAGGTCATGGGTTATGGGTCCTTACTCCCGTGAAGGTGCTGAGATGGTGTCATCTACTGAAAGGAGAAACATTGAGGTTGGACAGGGGAGTAAGATATGGGCATAGGTTCTTCTCAGCATACAGATTTGAGATACCAGTTTGACATCTAAATGTAGACACCATATCCATGAGCTATGGAGTGTGTAAGAAGAGCAGTTGCTTTATGTTCTTTGAAGACTTGGAAACTTCTCAGAGGTTTAAAAGGTTACGGAGGTGGAATAGGGAAAGTGATTCTGTATCTCTCTATCCTACCCCATTTAAATCAGAGCATTCTCTATTCAGTTTACATCTTGATTTCCATGAAGCTTCATTAAAAAAAGAAAGGGAGAAGAGAGATTTCTATAGTTTAGTTGTTGTTGTTTTTTTTAAGTCACTGAACTGAAAGAATGAAGTGGTGACTGAATATAGAAAATATTCAGATGTTACTTGTTTAAGAAACACAAGGATGTATTGTTTGGTCATCCAACCCAATTAATCTCTGGAATGGAAGATAAGAGGGAGAAAAGTGACAGTGGAATAATTGTATTGAGCTGATTCATTGACATCACTCCTAGTCAACTGAATGGTCTTCAAAAACACTACGTGCATCTCCCTACGTGACGTCAACGGTGACCTATTTATGTATTATTTTTTAAATTCTTTGTGTTGTGAATAAAGTACAATCTCAGAAACACAAGCAACATTTTGTCCCTGTTCTGTTTCCAGGACTTGGCTACACAATGGACTGGAAATCATTTCTCTCTCTATAAAACTCAGAAGGAGAAAGTGAAAAGTTGGAACATGTAGGTGACTTTTTATTCTACCAAAATTATCACCTTCAAGAAAAAGATGTGATAAAATGCTGAGACAAAACTATTAAACCAAGGGAAGACTGAAATCTTTAGATCCCTAAATTATAGAATAGTAGAGTCTTATTAGCTTTATTACATTCCCCGTGTCCCTCTCCTCCCCATCTTCCAATTCTGTCCTCTCAATGTGTCTCTCTTGTCTCAACTTCTTCCTGACATTTTTTCTTTTTCCACAATTTTTATTGGTGCATTATAGTACACAGTGATGGATTCATTATAGTTGTACCTAGTAATGGGATTTGTTGTTATATATTCACACATGCACACAATATAATTTGGCCAGTATCACTCCCCAGCACACCCCCGCCATTCTCTTCTTTCTGACCAAATCACCTCTTTACCAGTGTACATGCACAACCTTGATTATATGATTAGATGTCTTCCCAGCCCACTTCAAACCTTTCAGTGATAAAGTCGATCTTCTATTTCTCTTATTCTTGAAAGGGCCTATAGTAGATATTTAATGAAAACACTATCAGTACCTTCCAGATGGAGACCAACAGGGACACACTTACACTCGAATATGGTCAGTTTAGGTTTCATTGCAGTGAGGAAAACCAAAGCCTCAGGGAACCATGGAGGATGACACATGAGTAATTTCAGGATTTGGTTTTGTGTCAGGTGATTCTGAGGAGTGTTAAGGAAGTAAGGCTCTATTGCGATTGGATGGTGTCAGGAATGGGGGTTGAATACTTGGTTGAGGAGCTTAATACATCTTATCTAGAAGCCAGGACAAGCAGGTTGAGGCTACATCTGTGATTGGTGAAGCAGCAGCAGTCACTCAGATTAGCCAGAATAGCAGGATTTGGGTCATTTCTGTGACTGAACAACGTTCCTGTTTTTGTGTTTAAACATTATTATGGAGTGGTCTTGATTTTGTTCTGGTCCATCTTGGTTACAGAGAGGCCTTGTCTAGGGTTGGTCTTCTGTGAAATTATTGACAATCAACGTCAGAACACCAAGTCTTGGCTAGGGTGCCAGGCCAGCAACTGCATTGGGCTGCTTTGCTTTTTATCAATATTGAGTTGATTTTCAACAGCATTATGTCTTAATTAAAGATCCTTGTTTAACATCCTGGGTGGGTGGAAAGCATTCCAGGAGCTAGGACCTCTGAGCGCTGATCTCTGATCTCCCCTTTCTTTCTTACACTGAAGACATTATGTGATTTTTTTCAACGGTGCCTTTTGATCTCTGGAAGGGAGCTGCCTTTAATTACAAGGGGGCGTCCTGATTCTTTCAACTGGAAGTCCATGGCAAGGATCATATCTGAGTTCCTTCTTTATGCTGACACGGCTCTAAAAGCTCAGCCTTGGTATGCGGATTCCATTCTTCAAGAGGTCTGGGCTACTGTGAGATGAGGGGGAGGATAAATGGAAGGACAGAGTGTTGTCCCCCACGCTTGAGCACTGCTTTCTGTACTCACCCACTATGGCTATTTCATGTCAGTTTGAAAGGTTTTGGTAAAAACTAGCATGCAACCAGTCATTCCTGAAACATTGGTTTGTTTGTAATGAATAATGGTTTATATCCTAGCTGCACTATAGACTCAAAGGAAGCTTTAAAATAGATTCAAGTTTAATGGATCTGGTGTGGGGTCCAAAGTGGCTGTTTATTTATTTTAAAAAAACACTCCTTAGTAGATTATAAGGAGACTCACTGTGAAAAATAAAAGTGTCCTTTGCCCTTAGTTTATAGTGTAAATTATCCCCTGAGGAGGTCAAGAAGACTGTGACTTTTAGTAACCAGGCTTGGTATTATTCAAACAGTGGCAACATGTTTGCATAGGTCAATGAACTTTAAGTGACAGGCTGTTAGAAAAGCAGTATCTAATTAGAGACCCCACTGAAGACTGAGTCCTCTTGGAACAAAGCAAAGCTACCTGGTTCCTCCAAGTCTTTGTTGAGTTCAGATAATTCTGTGTCCATGGTCATCCTCCCTGGCCTATAAACAGGAAGAGGGAGCAGCCACAGTGAAAAGGCAGCGCCAGTGCCTGGCACAGGGTTGACAAGCAGACACATAAACAGAATCTTGGGAGGAAGCTGTGTTTATAGCAACTGGAAGGGAAGCCCTAACCTCCAATGCAACCGGTGCCTATAAATAGTCAGTCAGGTTATTTCCAACATTTGATAATGACTAGTCACCAATAAAGAGCTTCTATTATGTATTGTAAATTAATCATTGGTTTGACACTCGTGCAGCTGTCTATTGTACTTAGGGTTTCTGTAAAAATAATTATAGACTGAGTCACATCACTTCCTAGTGTATAAATAGCAATATGTTTCAAGCAATTGACTTACAGCACAAAACCTCTAAGAGAGAAGGTGCCTGAGACGTAAATGTTGAGAACTCTTACTTCATGAAAGGGCCAATATTGAGGACCTTGAAAAGTATTCCTGCATAACTGTTGGTGGTAATTAAGGAAAAATATCTATTGCAAATAAAATGTGTAGATGAATAATGTTCTTTACACACACACACACACACACACACACATACACACATTTGTGGGTTGATGGACATGATGTAGATGTCAGAGGTATCAGACTCATTGCCTAAGTTAACACATTAGGTTCCAGAGATACCTTATTATAGTACCTTTAATTGTATTTTAAGGGAAAGCAATCAAAATTTTAATAAAATATGCTACACACCGCCCCCAGTTTCAAAGATATTAATTTTCATTTTGAGGGAAAAGAAGGAATGTTGATAACTGGTTGAGATGAGGGACTAAGGAACCAAATCTTCCAGGTTCAAATCCTACCTTCATCATCTTCTAGCTCTATGAGGTCTTGAGCAGGTGATTTAAGGTGTTTGCACTTCTTCCTTGTCTGTAAAGTGAGGACGATAATGACTCGCAGAACTGTCATAGAATTAAATGATTTAATATAATGAAGTACCTGGACTAGTGCCCTTATTATAAATATCAGGTGCTTGAGATTTTGTACTTTAGAGAAGGTTGAATAGGTGTGAAATGGTTTTTTTTTCGTACCAGGGATTGAACTCAGGGGCGCTCAACCACTGAGCCACATCCTCAGCCCTATTTTGTATTTTATTTAGAGACAGGGTCTCACTGAGTTGCT
>CM053406.1:26262135-26289613 GCA_028644305.1 Xerus rutilus
CTGTTTGCCTTTTTATCAATTCACTTTGTCCTTCCTATGACTCCTGAACAATAATTTCTTCAAATAGAAATCTCTGTTTTCTTCTCAAGATCGGAAAAAAACAAAACACAAAAACCAAAAACACCAAGCCCAATTAAAATAATTTCAAAAGGTTTTTGTTTACAGCATGAATAATATTTAAGTATCTGTTGTAGAAAGTGCTTTCATAAGCATGAGGGACCCTGAGGGACAGAGAATATCTGTAGCCCTTTGTCACACATGCCTTTCATCTCTAGGGGTTTTACAAGGTTCACTTATTAAACTCAATGATGACCTTGTCCACTAGCAATACTGAGGCTCACTCACTGACTTTTCTGGAAGGCAGACTCTGCCAGGAGTTCCACAGAGGCTCTGGAAGAACCCCAGGACTTGCTGGATTTACAGTTATTAAGCACTTAATATGAATGGAGAAAATTGTATCAAGGCACCATCCAAAGGCCCTGGGAGGTGGTGGGTAATGTCTCCCACATTGGGACTGTCCGCTGGCCTTTTTAATAAAGGAAATTAAACTGATATGATAATATATGAGCTCAGCTGCTACAGAGTAAACAGAAAAGATTTTGAAAATATTTGTGTGTTCCTATCTAAGGATGCAGGGTAATTAGTTCTACTTTGATTGCTTTTAAATGACATGGCATTGGAGTTGAAATTAAAGGTTCCATTATTTAGTTACCATTATCTAAATAATAATAACAGCTAAAACCAAAAATGAATGTTTACTGTACATTTAATACATTCTGGCATGATTCTTGGCTTTACATGTTAGCTATCACTTGCTTAATCTTTACAATCACCTCATAAGTACCATTATTAACTTTAGGTTCCAGAATGTGGGTGGTGGGATCCTGGAAGTTAGAAAATACGTGGTAGAGCAAGTGGGGCTAGATTTACTCAAAAGCTTAAGGTGATTTAGAAATCAGTAGGTCTGAATAAAATCCAGGTATTCTGATCTCCTCTTATGATCTAACACGTCTCTAACTGGAGGACTTTAAAATGAGAAAGGAAGAATTCCTGAATATAAAAATTATTTTTCAGTAAATCTCTGTTCTATTTGTTTAGTGAACTTCACTGAAACTCCTGTGTTCTATCACTATTGTGAAAGCCCATAATATAATTCAAAGATTTTTTTAAAATGAGACAAAAAGTTGGGCTTTTTATATGGTTATGTGCTAATCCCTGATGGGCTTTTTCTCTGCAGAAACTAGATCCTGTGAAGTCAAGACTTACATAATCTCTAGTACTGCCCCATAGTCCAGAGTATATTACTTATTTCTTCTTAGTCTTCACTCCTCCATGTTTTTCTGACCCTGAAAAAACAGCCTCCTTTTCTATCAGGGAAAGAAAAAGAGGCTATTAGTTTGCATCTGGGAAGAGTGGAAAAATTACTGAGCTATTTACAGGCTCTGCACATGTGGAATCAATATAATTTTCCATTAGATGGTTCAAAAATGTATTCAAATTATGTAGTTTTGAAATGCTAAACTTTGGAATTTAGTTCATAATAGGAAGATTTTTAGGATAGTTTGCCTGATGAATATCCCCATTAACAAATTTGAATAGCAAATTTTTTATAATATACACAAGCAATCTTTATTGTGTGTGTGTGTGTGTGTTGTATTTCCAGAAAGGCAAGTTATGCCATGTGTACTACTGATCCTTCTGTACTGGAAAGGTGAAAACAGAAAAGCAGAAGAAAACAAGAACTGGGAAAGTCCCTCTATTCCATTTTTATATTTGTCCATGAATTTGAATTCATATTCAATTATCTATAATCTGATTTCTGTGCAAGATTGGTCCTTGAGAATATGATGGTGCTTAAGGATTTCTGGGTTATTCTCAACTTAAAGTGGATCAAGGACAGAGATATTAGACCAGAAACCTGTATCTACTAAAGAAGAAGTAAGCCCAACTCTCCCTCATGTTGGCTTAGGAACTGATTTCCTCAACAAGACTCCTAAAGTGCAAGAAGTAAAATCAAGAATCAATAAATGCGATGGCATCAAACTAAGAATCTTCTTCACATCAAAGGAAATAATTAAGAATGTGAAGAAAGAGCCTACAGAATGGGAGAAAATCATTAACACCTGCACCTCAGAGCATTAATCTCCAGGATATATAAAAAATTCAAAAAACTTAACACCAAATATAAAATAACCCAAATAATAAATGGGCAAAGGAACTGAACAGGCACTTCATAAAGGGAGAATGAATGGTCAACAAATATATGAAAAAATGTTCAACATCTCTAGCAGTTAGAGAAATGCAAATTAAAACTACTTTGAGATTTCATCTCACTTCAGTGAGAATGGCATTTATCAAGAATACAAGTAATGATAAATGTTGGCGAGGATGTGGGGAAAAGAGTACACTCATACGTTGCTGGTGGGACTGCAGATTAGTGCAACCAATCTGGAAAGCAGTATGGAGATTCCTTAGAAAACTTGGAATTATCCTACTCCTCGGTTTATACCCAAAGGACTTAAAATCATCAGTAGGAGTTATCCTACTCCTTGGTTTATACCCAAAGGACTTAAAATCAGCATACCACAGTGATGCAGCCACATCAATGTTTATAGCAGCTCAATTCACAATAGCTAAGCTATGGAACCAACCTAGGTGTCCTTCAACAGATCAATGGATAAAGAAAATGTGGTATATATACACAATGGAATATTACTGAGCCATAAAAAGAATAACTTTATGACTTTTGCTGGTAAATGGATGGATCTGGAGACTATCATGCTATGTGAAATAAGCCAATTCCAAAAACTCATAGGCCAACTGTTCTCTCTGATATGTGGATGCTAACCCAGAATGAAGGATGAAGGGGAAGAATAGAAATTCAGTGTATTGGACAAAGGGGAATAAAGGGAAAGGATGGGTGATGAGAATAGAAAAGATAGCAGAATAAATTGGACATAACTTTCCTATGCTCACATATGAATATACCACCAATGAAACTCCACATCATGTACAACCACAAGAATGGGATCCTAATTAGAATAAGTTATACTCCATGTATGTATAATATGTCAAAATGCACTCTACTGCCATGCATATCTAAAAAGAACAAATAAAAAAAGAGAAATAACAGAAAATAATTTGTGGATTTTTAAATGAGATCTTTGAAGGAATAAGCTAAAGGTAAATAAATGGCTAATGCAGAATTGGATATCTGTAAGATCTTTTGAGATGTAGCACCTCAAAATATAGCTGAATTGGGTTCAAATCTATAAATTCTTTAAAGTCGATAAAATGTAAAGTGATACTTTATTTATCTTCCAAACAAGATCCATATACCTGGCCCAGCATAAACTTTTCACATGAGTGAACTTGGAATTGCTCTCAAAGTAGCAACTTAGACTTCTGTAGAGTGCCTTCTTGTATGTAATTTCTTTTGATTTTCCTAACAGTCTCCTCAAAGTTAGGTGTTATTAATGGAGTTTACAGATTAGGAAACCCCGGCGTACAGAGTAACAGAAACAGTGCATGGAAAACAGCATGATCAAATGGAAGGAAGATGGACTTCTCAAAAAGACAGGCGGACGAAAAATCCCTACTCCACCCCTTGGGGCCTCTGTGAACTATGGAAATGTTTCTCAGCCTCTTTCAGCCTCAGTTTTTATTATCTGTGGAATGGGGATAATTCTACTGACCTTACAGAGTTGTGAGAGCCAAAGCGAATAGGTATGTGAAAAGCTCAGTTCAGCTTTTTCTGGAAGGTATGGGACTTGATTCTGGGAGACTCCAAATTCAGTGCTTCATGAGTATCTAGTTGAAATCTCTTTTCTGACATTTACAAGATCACAGAGCTTTCTAGGCTCTGTGCTGAAGCTATAGAAAGCCCTTATCAAGACGGATCCATGTGACTCCCACCCAAATAAACACTACCCTCACCTGGATTGCCCATAGTTATCCCCAGTATGCATGTCGTAAGAATTGCATTTCCTGCGGCATATATTTTACGCCCTTTGATTTTAGCTATATTGTGGACACTTGCTCACCAGCTGTAAGAAACTGCTCTATTCTACAACAGAATTCTTGTTACCCACAGCGTGTGTCTACTGATCTCCCCAATGTACAAGATTAGGGCTGTGTGTGACATGCGGGCCTTGCCCATCTCTAGTGTCTGCAAATGAGGAAGACAACTGGAGCTTGTTAAATTTGCTCCTAAAATGAAGATGTGGAGGGGCAGGGGGAAAATTGTTTTGTACAATGTTACACAGGAAGTCCATGGTGAAGCAGGAATGAGAACACATATTACTGACTTCTTTTCCAGCTCCCCACCCCCCAGAGAGAACAATGCTACCACTACTGTTGGGTGTGCAATGGCATCTTCACTCTTTTGCACAAATCACAAGTATATTTTCCACTGCAATATTTAGCTCTGAAGACAAAGTTTTGCTTGACCTAGACTGAAATCAAAGGGGAGGCTAGACGGTTGGGGCCTGGAAAGGAGAGGATGAAGCTAAAAGAAGAGACTCTATGGAAACTCCAGAAAAATCTCTGACCTTGAGGTCCTTAGAGAGAAGCAGCTCTAACCCCATGATGACAGAGTCGAATTAAAACATAAATGCTTCCAAATATCTGTTGGCAGGAAGCAGATGACATGCTAAATTACTCTGCAGATTGACTACTTAATTCAGCGATTTCCTGAGTCAGGAGTTGCCAGAAGAGCCATTTTGTCCTTTCTGGCAAAAAAGCTGCTGGGATTGCTGTCTCCAGCCCTCTTTCCTCTGCTTCCTGCAGTAGGAAGGCCTGTTTCCTGCAGAAAGAAGCCTGATTAGACAGCACTGTTTTAGTAGGCAGGGCACTAGGTAACCGGTTAGGTCTTTCATTTGATACTGGTTGTGGGCAGTGTGGATATCATGCACATCATTGGAATACAAATTCTTTTAGAAAATGTCAATTGGTAGGTCAAAAGCAAAAGAGACAAGAGTTCTGAAAAATTGCATTGTGATATTGCTGTTAGTTTGATTTAAACATTTTTAAAAAATGTGTAAAGAACTCTGTTTCGGTTTTGCTGCAGCTTCTCAGAACTGAATTTTGAGCAATGAGATTAATATTTGTCATCTGTATATGATGCTGCTAAGGAGCCTGAAGTCCGTGGGAGGTCTAGCTGTGGCCAGAAGGAGTGGCAGTGGACTGGAGAGTTAGGGCTCACCCCCGAGTGGGAGCAGGGATCTTACAGACGCTACTGGATAATCTGTTTGTGTCCTGCCTTGAAACTGCTTCTCTGTACTCCCCAGCAGTACCTTCACTACATCTCTAAAAAAAGTATTTGAATCAGATGCATATAATTCAGCAAAGTCAGATAAATAAAGAACTCAGAACATTCAGGCAAAAGGAAAATAAGGATAGGAAGCAAACCAGAACCACAAATAGATTGGTTCCCAACACATGGGGTGAAGATTGATTTCTTCTGATACTTCTTTGGCATTGATTCTGTGTGCCCTTATGTTCCTGAGCCTGTGCCCTGACCACTCAACTAACTTTAAGTTTTTTAAGGGCAAAGCCTCTGTCTCGGGCTGCTTTAAATTCCTCATTCTGTTCAGTCTCCCTTCCAGTCTGTGCCCTACAAATGTTTGCTCACAGTGGAGATGATGGTTGAGTTTCTGTACACCTACAATGCCCTATCTTAGACCACCTGATATTGTGACATCAATAAACATATCAGCAATTATTTCTACAGTTGTTATTTTGGCATGTCTCAAATTATTTGCCTTTAAGCAAATTTGGGGGCATTTTGTTGAATAATTTCTAGTTTCCATTTTTAGATTTTTGCTTCAACAGCTGGATGTTGGTCAAAGAGTTCTCTGTTCCTAAAAACGTTGGTAAAGATAAAAATGTCAATTGACCACAAGGTGTCATGGAATTCCCTCCCTGGTGGAGGCAGTGGCTAATTGACCAGACAATTCTCTCAAACTCTATCCCATCCTCTTTTACCACTCACAATGAGATTTCAACTGAAGCTCTACAGTTTATTCTCATACTTTGCATTTCCTTAATTCTGAAGAAATATTTGACAGATGGCTTTCAAGTTTCTGCTCTTGATTTCTTTTTAGGGAATGTTTTCCAGTAAGAGGATTATTCAGGCCTGCAGGATCTCTAACTGTGCCATCAACCAGCTTTGGGATTTGATGTTATCTCTGCAAAAAGAGAGGATAGGGGAGGGAGGGGAAGAAGGCGAGAGAGAGAGGAAGAGAGAGGGAGAGAGAGATTGATTTAAAGCTTTTTCTTTACTTTCTTCTAATAGCACTGGTGAAAAGTTTAAGGGGGAAAAAGTCAAAGATACTAATTTTTATTAAGGAATGGTATTGTACTCAGTATAGATAATAGGTAATTCTAGGATACATCAATAATGGATAACTAATTCTGATTTACACCCAGATAAAGAGAAACATCTCTAAGTGAAATTATCTGTTCAATTTATAAATATGATATGACTATAAATGTTATCTCATTTTAACTTGCTTTTCAAATTTATTTCTGAGTTGGATCCACTATTCTCCAGAGGGCTAATTGAAAATAGACACATCTCATCTGGAAGACTAAAGAGGAGTAATGGGGGAAAAGTCATTTGGAAAAGGGAAATTGTGGGAGGTGAGGTGGAACTTTGTACATACTATAAATATATACTGTAGACATGAGTCCAATGTCCACAGAAGTACAAACTGCCAAACTGAATCAACATGGCCTAGGAACAGATTATACTGTATAAGATCATCTAGTATCTAAAAGTGACATCACTAATCAGTTTGGAAAGAGAATACTTAATGAACAATATCAAGAAAATTGGTTAATTATTTGAATAAAAACCCCACTAGATTTTTCTCTACTATCATAGATGAGTAGATCCAAGTGAATAAAGTAGCTATATACTAAAATGAAAATGTTAAGCATCTGAAAGAAAATATAGGTTCTTATTTATTTTCATTATAGACAAATTTCTAGGGGAAAAAACTTCAAAGGAAAGTAGTTAAATTTGACAAGGTAAATAAAGAACATTCAGAAAACAGACATGTCTACAAAAATATTGATTTTTTAAGAGCAAAAATCATTGAATAGCTGCTTAGGAGGCGGAGACAGGAGGATCATGAGTTTAAAGCCAGCTTTAGCAAAAGTGAGGTGTTGAGCAACTCAGTGACACACTGTCTCTAAATTAAAAAATACAAAATAGGGCTGAGGATATGGCTTAGTGGTCAAATGCCCCTGAGTTCAATCTCTGGTACCTCCCCCCCCAAATAATTGAATGATATTGATAGCATATACAACACACTGAAAATGGGAACAAGACAGGGATGCCCTCTTTCACCACTGCTATTCAACATACTCCTTGAAACACTAGCCAGAGCAATTAGACAGATGAATGAAATTAAAGAGATATGAATAGGGAAAGAAGAACTCAAACTATCATTATTTGCAGATGACATGATTCTATAGAGGATCCAAAAAATTCCAGAAAACTTTTAGAATTAATAAATGATTTCAGAAAAGTAGCAGGATATAAAATCAACACTCATAAATCAATTGCATTTCTATACATCAGTGATAAACCCTCTGAAAGAGAAATTAGGAAAACTATTCCATTCACAATAGCTTCAAAAAAATTAAAATACTTGGAAATCAATTTAACAAAAGAGGTGAAAGACGTCTACAATGCAAACCACAAGACACTGAGGAAAGAAATTGAAGAAGACCTTAGAAGATGGAAAAATCTCCCAACTTTTCTTCATTTGGGATGATGTTGGCCTTGGGTTTAGCATAGATAGCTTTTACAAAGTTGAGGTATGTTCCTACTATCCCTAGTTTTCCCAGTGTTTTGAACATAAAAGGGTACTGTATTTTGTCAAATGTTTTCTCTGTGTCAATTGATAAAATCATATAATTCTTTAAGTCTATTGATATGATGGATTATGATAATTGATTTCTGTATGTTGAACCAACCTTGCATCCCTGGAATGAACCACACTTGATCATGGTGCACTATTTTTTAAATATGTTTTTGTATGCGATTTGCCAAAATTTTAGTGAGAATTTTTGCATCTATGTTAATCAGGGATATTGGTCTGAAATTTTCTTTCTTTGATGTGTCTCTGTGTGGTTTTGGTATCAGGGTGATGCTCACCTCATAGAATGAGTTTGGAAGGGTTCCTTCCTTTTCTATTTCATGAAATAGTTTGAGGAGCATTAGTATTAATTCTTCTTTGTAGGTCTTGTAGAACTTGGCTGAGAATCCATCTGGTCCTGGGATTTTCTTGGTTGGTAGGCTTTTGATGGCATCTTGCTTGAAACTGATCTGTTTAAGTTGTGTATGGCCTCCTAGTTCAGTTTGGGTAGGTCATATGCCTCTAGAAATTTGTCAGTGTCTTCAGGGTTTTCTATTTTACTGGAGTATAAATTTTCAAAATAGTTTCTAATTATCCTCTGTAGTTTGGTAGTGTCCATCATGATATTTCCTTTTTCACCATGAATTTTAGTAATTTGAGTTTTCTCTCCTTCTTTTCATTAGGGTAGCTAAGGGTTTGTCAATTTTGTTAATTTTTTCAAAGAATTAGCTTTTTGTTTTGTCATTTTTTGGAATTGTTTCTTTTGTTTCAATTTCATTGATTTCAGCTCTGATTTCAATTATTTCCTGTCTTCTACTTCTTTTGGTGTTCGTTTTTTCTTCATTTTATAGGGTTTTGCGATGTAGTGTCAATTCATTTGTTTGTTGACTATTACTTCTTTTGATGAATGAGCTTAATGCAATGAACTTTCCTCTTAGCACTGCCTTCATAGTGTCCCAGAGATTTTGATATGTTGTATCAGAGTTTTCATTTGCCTCTAAGAATTTTTTTCTCTCTTCCCTGATATCTTCTGTTATTCATGCATCATTCAATAGCATATTATTCAGTTTCCAGGTGTTGGGGTAGTTTCTATTTTTTAATCTGTCATTGATTTCTAATTTTATTCTATTGTGGTTAGATAGGATGCAAGGTAGTATCTCTATTTTTTTGTATTTGCTAAGACTGGCTTTGTGACATAACATATGATCTATTTTGGAGAAGGATCCATGTGCCGCTGAGAAAAAAGTGTATTCACTCATTGATGGATGGAACACTCTATATATGTCTGTTAAGTCTAAATTATTGATAGTTTCATTGAGATCTATGGTTTCTTTATTAAGTTTTTGTTTGGAAGACCTATCCAACAGTTAGAAAACTGTGTTAAAGTCTCCAAGTATTATTGTGTTGTGGTCTATCTGATTCTTGTATTTGAGAAGGATTTGTTTGATATACATAGAAGCCCCATTATTTGGGGCATAGATATTTATGATTGGTATGTCTTGTTGATGTATGATTCCCTTAAGAAGTATGAAATGACCTCCTTTATCCCTTCTGACTATCTTTGGTTTGAAGTCCACTTTGAGGATGGAAACTCTTGCTTGTTTATGTGATCCGTGTGAGTGATACGTTTTTTCCCACCCTTTCACTTTCAGTCTGTGGATGTCTTTTCCTATGAAGTCTCTTGAAGGCAGCAAGAGACTTTTTTAATCCAATATGTCAGTCTATGTCTTTTAGTTGATGAGTTTAGGCCACTCACATTCAGGGTTATTATTGAAATATGATTTGTAGTCCCGGGTCATTTTGGTTTATTTTTGTTTTTTACCTTGACTTGGTTTCTCCTTTCATTGGCCTTTCCTTTAGCATAGTTCCTCTCTTTGTATATTTTCATTGTTGGTTATCATTTCCTCCTCATGGAATATTTTGCCAAGAATGCTGTGTAGTGCAGGCTTTCTTGTTGTAAATTCTTTTAACTTTGTTTATCATGGAAGGTTTTTATTCCATCATCAAATCTGAAGTTTAATTTTGCTGGATATAAGATTATTGGTTGGCATCCATTTTCTTTCAGAGCTTGGTATATGTTGTTCCATGATCTCCTGGCTTTTAGGGTCTGGGTTGAAAAATCTGCTGAGATCTGAATTGGTCTCTCCTTATATGTAATCTGGTTCCTCTCTCTTGCGGACTTTAAAATTCTATTCTTATTCTGCATGTTAGGCATTTTCTGTAGATTAAATTTCTGTTGTAATTTTGTACATTTGGTGTCCTGTAAGCCTCTTGTATTTGATTTTCCAATTCATTGTTCATGTTTGGGAAATTTTCTGGTATTATTTCATTGAAAAGATTGTGTATTCCTTTGGTTTGAAACTTTGTGCCTTCTATCCCGATAAATCTTAAATTTGGTCTTTTGATGCTATCCCATAATTCTTGTATGTTCTGTTCATGGTTTCTTACCATCTTCACTGTATGGTCAACTTTATTTTCAATATTGTATATTTTGTCTTCATTATCTGAGGTTCTGTCTTCCAAGTGATCTAGACTGCTGGTGAGGCTTTCTATGGAGTTTTTTATTTGCCTTATTGTTTCCTTCATTTCAAAAATTTCTGATTTTTTCACAATCTCTAGCTCTTTCTTGAAGTAATTTTTTGCTACCTGTATTTGCTCCTTTATCTCTTTGTTGGAGAGATCAATGGTTGCCTTTATTTGCTCTCTTATTTCTTTGTTGGAGTGATCAATTTTTGCCTGAATTTTCTTGTGTAAGTCATTCTTTAATTTGCAGGTTATTTTAATTATGTACATTCTAAATTCTCTGACATTTCATCAACTGTTCTGTCAATGGATTCTATTATTGTAGTATCTTGGTTTATTCGGGGCACTTTCTTCCCTTGTTTTTTTCATGTTGATTATGTATCTTCCTTTCTTGCAATGCCGATCTGAGGTATTGTGGTTTCTATCTTATAATATTGTAGTAACACTGCAGATTACCTGTATCTTACCTTGGAGTTCACTTCCGTTCCCCAGCAGGTGTCCCCAGATAGACACTACTTCCACTAAAGATGGTGGTGGTGGTAGTGGAGGTAACTCAAGATGGCAGTGAGAGTGGGCCAAGATGGATGCAAACACTTTCAGAGATGGGGCTAAAAGGGTGAGATTTACAATGGCTTTGGGCTGATTGATCAGAGATGCAGCACTTTGGTGGGCTGTTGCCTCTGGGCCCTGTCTGTTACCCCAAGGTAGAGGCTAATACATGGGGAAAACTATGGAGATGGCTGGATACAGGAAGTGAGGAACAGCATGGATCCCCACTATGTGCAGGGTGGTCCTGGGCCTGGGCTCTCACACAGACCTGTGAGGGCAGTCCTAGACCTCATCTTGGCCTGGATTCCATCATGGATTCCAGGTGGTGGGTCTAACCCTCGGCCTGGTCTCCCCCAGATTGGCAGGGGCTCTGGGCTCAGGGGCTGAACTGAGGGTCATCCTGGGCCTCAGCCCCTAGGGTCCTGGAGATAGTCCTTTGCCTGGATCTGTGTTCCCCTGTGGGTTGGTGGATTTGTGGGTAGCAGTCTCAGGTCTGCCTTTGGCTGGGCTCCCCCAGCGGTCCCTGAAGGTGGTCCTGGGCATTGGCCTGTGCTCCTGTTGTTTGGCAGGGACTCTGACATAGAACTGAGGGTGGTTTTAGGCCTCATTTAGGCCCAATCTCCCACAGGGGTGCCCAGAGGCAGTCCTTTGCCTGGGTCTGGGTTCCCCTGTGATTGGCGGGTAGCACTCTTGGGTCTGACCTTGGCTGAGCTCTCATGGTGGTCCCTGAAGGTGGTCTTGGGCCTTGGCTTCTTGTATTTTATTTGAAGACAGGGTCTTACTGAGTTGCTCAGTGCTTTGTCCTTGCTAAGGCTGGCTTTGAACTCATGATCCTCTGCCTCAGCCTCCCAACCCCCTGGGATTACAGGCATGTGCCACTGTGCCTGGCATACCATGTGTTTTGAGGCACTCTAAGCACTGTTGATAGGGATATAAATGGGTGCAATTTTCTCGGGAGTAGTTTGCAGTATTAATTTTAAAGGTCTTAAAAATTTATCCTTTGATCCAGAAATTATATTTCTAAGGTCTTGCCCAAAGGAAATAATAAGAGATATAAAGAATAAATAAGTTACAAGTATACTTATATTTTATAGTAGAACATTAGGAAAACAAGAAATATTCAACAATATGAAAATAATGAAATAAAATGTGATAAATCTATATGATGGTGTACTATGCAATCATTAGAAGTTACATTTCTAAGAAGAACAAAATGGAATTCTAATAACGTAGTTCTAAATTAAAATGAAAAGTAAGATTTAAGACCATGTGATATGAAAATTGGGGAGGTAGAGGGTGTAGGAAAACAAGAAAAACAACATGTGTGTATACACTAAGAAAAGCAAAAATAATAAGAAAGAAAAACATTAACACAAATTTATTATTTTTTTATGTTGAGGGATAATGGATATTTTTCTTACTTAATTTTTAAATATTTTTCTGAATATACCAAATTTTTATTTTTTCAAGCAGAAATATATCCCACAATAAATGTTCCTTTTTTCTTTCTTTCTTTCTTTTTTGTTGTTGAGGGCACACAGAAATACATTTTGGGGAGACCTGTAGGGGAGATAAGTTTGCTCAAAGCAGAGTATTTCTATTCTGTTGACAAATAAGTCTTATCTGTTCTTTCCAGTTGGGACACCAAAAGATTGACTGCAAAGTTGACCAGGCACTTGTTATTCAGATGCCTCTCCTGAATAATACATTGAACTGGGTGGTTTATATGGTCAGTAAAAGAGCTAGTTAAAAACATGAGCCACATTGGAAAAGAAACATGGACAGTAGCTAGGGAATGGCTATCGTGGTCATTCTTCCTTCTGTAGATCTGACCCTCTGTTCCTGTGGCTCATCTGCATCTCACAGTGCAGGGTAATGAGTGAGTTTGGCTTGTTTATTTTTTTCCTGTTAGGCAAATGCCAAAGCACTGAGCTACATCCCCAGCCCAGTGCACGTAATGAGGCAAACTGGTAGACTGGCATTTACACATTCTAGGCATGTCGGTCCAGAAGTGGGTTCATTTTCATGACAGTCAAGGATAGAAGTCCCCTGGTGGAGCATGCATTTTACAGAATAAGTTGCCCATCATGGCAAACTTGACTGTTGTCGTGAGCATGTATGGGATTTACCAACCAGAAAGGTCTCATCCTGGCTCCACTAGCATCTGATATTCCTGTGGGGTTGAAGGTGGGAAGATGGCAAGTAAATTATTGCAAGTTTTCTTTTACAAAATTTGCATGGTGGCTAATAGCATGTAACCAAAAGGAGAGATGCTATTTTCTTTTCTTTTTAAAACCTGGAATTGGATTAAATACAATCCTTGGTATCTATGCAAGATATACCACATATTTGTTATAATACAATGATCTGTGAACCTACCACCCTATAACTTTTATTTAGTCAGTGATGCTCTGTAGTCTCATTCTTTGCTTTTACTTTCCTTTCCTGAGATAACCATAGCCTGATTCTGTATTCATCTTTCTCTTGCTTTCCTTTTTTAAAACACACTTTCAGCTCATCTCTATATATCCCTATATAGTATAGCTGTAATATTTATTTTTATTTTATATAAAAGGATATTTCTCAGTTAATATTTTAGATTCATCCATGTTATTGCATCTTGCTATATTTTTTTTTTTTTTTTTTGCCTAATATCTCATCATGTGGCTATGTCAAGGCTGTTCCTCTACTCTCTTGTTGACTGAAATTTGGACTATTTTCTGTTTTTGTTACTATGAAGCATGAACACTCTTGTATATATCTCCTGGTCAGGTGTTCAGTTTCTCTTAAGTATATGCTTCAGAATGGAATTGCTGTCTTGATGAGCATGGCAGAAGAGCTAATGAAGTTGAGTCTATGCTTTTTTTACTTTTATAAGTTAACATGTGTGTTTGTGTAATTTATTCTTTTCTACTCTGAATTCTAAGACTATTGACCGGTAGTTCATACTAAGGATTCTAAAGAATCAATTTTGACTTTCAGAGAGCTGTTTAGTTCCACTGTAAACCAAGGTTGACATTGGTTACCTCAAGATCCAGTGGAGCTGGGCACATGCCTGTAATCCCAGTTTTTGGGAGCCTGAGACAGGAGAATTGCAAGTTCACAGCCAGCTTCAGCAACAGTGAGGTGCTAAGCAACTCATTGAGACCCTGTCTCTACATAAAACACAAAATAGGGCTGGGGATGTGGCTCAGTGGTCGAGTGCCCCTGAGTTCAATCCCTGCTACCAAAATATATAAAAAAAAAAATCCAGTGGAAATGTCTATTGAATCAGACTATATGCAGCAGAGAGTGCCCGCCAAATATAAGTTACTCAATAAAGTTGACATATTACCCTCTGGTTCAGGTGAAAGGGCCCTAATTAGGAGTAGAAGGAAGAAGTTCATCAACACTTGTAACTTAGCAGGTTTACAACCAGACTTGATTATGTACATCTGGGGAATCTCAAAATGACCAGGTAACATGTAAAAAGCCTGGACCTTTTTATCAGATAAAAAAATGCCAGTATTAAAGGCCACTGAGAAAAACTGAATTACACTAATAGAAGCAATATCTGTCTGATCTTCCGAGTTCAGTTAATTCAAGTCGGTTTTCTTGTTCAGGGCATTTCAAAAGGTGAGTCTCTCCTACATATTTTCCCTATTGCAAATCCTTCTTGCTATACATTGTTGTAGCAAGAAGGCTTGTATAGGAATCTGTTATTTTAAGCAGGAAAAGGACATTGTTATGGTCATTTTCTAAGTTTCTCCTAATTTTTTCTCTCTCTAGAGTTGTGTCCTGTTTCTTACCACTTTTTTATTTGTTGTTGTTATTATTGTTGTTTTCCATTTCTTCTCAGGCCTCCAGAGCCACCTAAGGTACTAGGGACAGCAGGTGATAATTCCCTTTTATATTAAAAGGGTAAGACAGGGCCAGTGACTACACTGCCTGCTTTCTTATCTACATTCATCCATTGTCTTCAAATGCTGCTTTTGATTCAAGTTGCAACAGGTGTCTGTGAGTGGGCTCTGGGCTTCCTGCCTCCGGATTTGTTTCTGTGAAACTTTGGACAATAGTTGTGGACACTGACACCTGAAAATATAAAGAATAAAGATTAGGTACAATTAAATATCTCCAGACCTTAAAATAGCATTTGTGTGCACTAATGACTTCCTGTCAAATGGAAGACTGCTCATGACATCCTTATAAAGGCAAAAACTCTTTTTCAGTTGTCAGCCTTTGTAAGTTAGCCTTTGAATCAGGAATCAGGATTCTGACTTGAAGATGATTGTTGCTGGCTATTAGAAATTCATGTGCTTTGGGGAAATTTGGCACTAAAAACTGAGGATTCTTTGCAAATCATTTTATCATGTAAAGGGTCTGTTATAAAATATGGTGACTATACTTAGTAAAAAGAAAGGAGGAAAATTTAGACAGTAATTCACTCCTTAAGCAGTTATTAGGTGCTGTGATGAAATGGGATTACCATCCCATTTCTACTAGATCTTGAATTAACTCTAAAGTTACTAAAACCAAGGCTAAAGTAAGGGCAAGTTTTCTGGCAAAGATTTGGCCCTTGGGTCAGAGCATTTCACAGAAGAAAAATATTTAGATAATACATAAATGATGACGTAGTAAACATCGTTAGTGATCAGGGAAAGGTATATTCAAACTTCAACAAATACTCATTTACATCTACACAAGTAGGCAAATTTTAGAATCTGTTATTATCAAGTATTGGGAAAATCAAGGATCTCAATACCTTGATTTTGGTAGGAGCATGTATTGGTACAATCTCTTTAGAAAATAGTTTGACATCATCTCCTAGAGTTGAACATTGTGTACCCTATACCCTCCAGCAATCTTCTGAAACTTGTGTACCATTAATAGGAGATACATATTTAAAATATATATAACAGCATTATTCACTATAGCAAGCAGCAACATGAGAAAACAAAAACAAAAACAAAAAACCAGGAACTAGTCCAGATGCCCATTGGCAAGACTCTGGAGGAATGAATATAACATGATGGGAAATTGTCAATACCAATAAAAAATAATGAACTACAAGGACACAAAATAATAGATGAATTAAAGCTAAAAATAATGGAATGGAAACTATGTGCTTTGTCAGAAGTGCATATAGATACAGTAATACTACCTTAAGAGGAATCAAGGGAACAAGGAGTGCAGGATTTAGGATGGCTTTACCTCAGATCTGCTAAGCTGAGGATTGAGAGGTGGGGACCCTGGACTTAGATGGAGTTTGGTGTCAAGGGTCTAGCTTTTCTTCTGAATGGTGGCATGCATTGTGATCATCACATTTATTAGAAATAACGAACTGGAAAAGCTAATGAAAGAAGGCCATACATTATCAGTGATAAGTATGATTATGGGTGATCTCATTCTGTCTACCTGAGTTTATTTTTAAAGAAGAAAACAAAGAAAATGTTTTATTTCTGAAAGTAACTATACAGGAAATTTATAAAGAACAGGAAGAAATCAAAAGCACAGGGTTGTTGCAAGTTTGAATTTTGGCTGTCCCTTCCTAGCTGTATGATCTTGAGCAAGTGACCTAACATCTCAGTGTTTCAGTTTTCTCATCTTTAAAGTATGGATTATATTAGTGCTTTCCTGATAGTGCATGATGAGAATTTATTAGGATCAGACTTGTAAATGGATTTAGCACAGGGCCTCAAACAAAAAAATATTGCTTGACAATGTTATTAATAGTAGTAATAAACTGCAGTTAAAACTGCAGCTTCTCCTTTATTTATCTCTGTTTTTAATTCACAAGTTTTTCCTAGTCTCTCCAATAACTGTACTCTATTTTTAATTTTTTAATTTCAGGATAGGCTACCCCATACCAACTTTGGTGAGGTCTTTGCTGTTCTGATCTAGGATCTCAGATTTCTTCCTTCAGCTTTTTGCTATAGCTAACTCTGCAGTTCCTGTGGAAACAGAACTAGCTTTGACTGTAAGGTGCTTCCAGGGGCTTACCATTTCTTAATTAGGCACATTGGGTAATCATAGACATGAGATGACAGAAAGGATGGTATGACTTTTGACAATGTAAGTATGTAACAAAAAAGTCTAATAGCTGAAATGGATTCCTTGGTAAAAGGTTTTTCATAATATATTTTTTCTTAAGTCAGAAAGAGCTCATGTATGATACAAAAAAATGTACCCCTAGCTCATTCTCTGTGGCAATCAGAAATAGTACTAAACAGAGACTAGATTTTTCCATCTAGTGATATAGCTTTGATCTAAAAAGCATAGTATAGTCCATGCTTTTGGATAACAATTTCAATAAAAATAAAAAAACAATTCATTGATAAAAAAGTGATAAAATTACAGCTATATGATTATGTAAAATTGCAAATATGATTTCTGTTCTGGAATTTTAACCCACATACAAAACGTGATGCTAATTATATTTTTAGTAGTTTTGGGTTTCAACTGAGAAAAAAATGGCACAAATGAAAAGGAATAGAAAATTACATACTATTTTGAAAATCACTGATTTTATAATTGATGGAATTTTAATGTTACATTTTTTTAAAAACTGCATTAAACTGAACAATAACAGTTTGCCCTTCCTGGAAAACGTGAATAAAGACAATTCTAAACTGCAGTAAAAAAATAAATAGATAAATTCTATGTCATTGTAATTTCCCCATTTATCTCTAAAAATCTCTGGTTAAGCTACTTCAAAAGAATTTTGCAAGGCCTCTGCCCTTGGCTCTGTGTGATTTCTATTGAAAATGACTTTCAGTGATTGTTGAGGAATTGTGGAGCCTGGGAGATGTGTCCTGACACTCGATGGGGATCAGAAAATGTCCTAGTTTTCAGAAAGAGGAAGAAACTTAGACTATCCAGACCACAGATGAAAAAAATTTGTTATTGATGCTGAAAAATCTTTAGAATATATTGCCATTTTGAGCCAACAGAAAGGAAGAAGCAGCCATTTAAGTCAAAGTGAAATGAATAAGAACTCCTGTGCCAGATTTCACTTCCTTTTTGATAGGGCCACTGAGCTGGCCAACTAAGCCATTCATGATGTCTTGATGATTCTGCCCCTGGATGGGAGGGCAAATATGCTGGAACCCAAAAATAGCTGATAAGATGGGCCAGATCTAACAATATAAAAAGTACAAGGGAGAGATGGAAGGGCTGCCCTTCGTTCTAGAAAATTCACAACACAAGCATAGGAGGGTAGGCATATTGTAGGTTTAACTAGCAGATGGAAACAGGTTGTATCCTGCACACAGGTGCCTGGCTGAGGGCAAAAACAGGGGCTGTGTCTCTCCAAAGAGGGGATGTCGTCTTAATTTGCAAAAGTACTGTGAAACAGAAGGTTGTGTGCTTGAAAAAATATCAGGTGGAGTTTAGGCTACCTATGAGCTCAGTGGGTTATTAGTGCAATAGTTCACCCAGAGTTGGAGAAGGCATTTCTTGAAGAGCTGGATACAAAGCAAGGGTCATTAGGTATGGGTTCCAGTTGATCTAGACATATCGAGACCAGGAAGAGAATAGTGGAAAACTAGAGGGGAAAGGTAAATATCTGGAAACTGTGATCTCTGAGAAATGATGAAAAAAGAATATTTAGTCTAAAGAAGGAAAGACTTAGAACAGCCACAATGGAACCCCACCAGCAAGTTAACTATGAGCTTAGAATGCCAGCCACACAGGGCATCAAAGGCCAAAAGGAAATTGAAAAATCTTTTAAAGAATATGACACTTGAAATTTAAAAAGAAAACCTCAAATTTTTCACTAAGAGGAAATTCAGAACTTTATTTTGTTCCCCAATTTTACAACTTCATATTTTTAAATTTTGAATTATATATTGCCAGGAAGGAAGGGAACGTTCTAATCTTTTTAAGGCTTAGGGTTTTCTAGACTCTTAAGATCATACAAGATGTAGAATTTTTCATCAATTTGACCTGTTCCAAATGAAATTAGTCAATGTGGTGAATGCAGTTTAGTTTCTTGTTACTACAGCAGCTGAGGCTGAGAGTAGGCACCGCTTCCTGGCAGTGACCAAGAGGCAATTTGTTTATTAAAGTGTAGGGCTTGGGCTAGCTGGTTTTTAAGATCCCTTCCTATGCTGATATTCTATGAATCTGAGAAAAAGAAATTTCTCTTTAGAAAGAGGAAAACAGATTATTGATATCATTAAGGAACATACAACAACAACAACAACAACAACAAAAAACAACTCCAGAAATGAAGAGAGAAGTGTGATACTTGTGATGCAAGAATCTGGAGTGCTCAGTGTTTCCTTCCTCCCCTTTGAGCGGTCTACCAGTCGTCTCTTCCTGAATTAGGCAGAGGAGAGTGAAGGGAGGGGAGGGGATATGGGGGTAGGAAGGATAGTAGAATGAATTGGACATCATTACCCTATGTGTATGTATGATTACATGATGGGTGTAATTCTACATCATGTACAACCAGATGAATGAGAAGTTATACTCCATTTATGTATGATTTGTGAAAATGCATTCTACTGTCATGTATAACTAACTTTAAAAAATGAGAGAAGAATAAGATTTTCTTTGGTTATATTCTTATTCTATTTATTATTAGAGAAGAGGACAGAAGGCAGATGAGATAGCAATTAAAGGGATAGACAAAGTCAACCAGAGCTTACCGTGCTCCAAATAGGCTCTTACCTTTATTATCTAGTTGGTCTTATCTTTTTTTTTCTTTTTTATGGTGCTGAGGATTGAATCCAGGGCATCACACATGCTAGGCAAGTGCTTACTCAGTGAACTATAGCCCCAATTGTTTTAAATTTTATTTTGAGAAATAATTTTGCTAAGTTGCCTAGGCTGACCTTAAACTTAGCCTCCCTAGTTTGGGCCTACATTGTTCTCAATCTCACTGTAGCTAGGAATATGCTGGAATATGGGATAAGAAAATTTGTAAGCCACCTGTACGGTAACAGCCTTAGCGAGACAAAATAATGTAGCAAAAGTGGCCTTGAAAGACAATAGAACTCAGAACGAGACAGTCTGAGTTTGTCACACCCATACAGTGAAATGTCTTTACAGTGGCCTTCTTCATAAGCAGAGGTGGGTCAAGGGTGGGTCTGCAGCTGGTAATGCTATTCTGATTTTACATGAGTTATAACACAATCTCAATAAACAGCCTGAACTCCTTGATATTGTTTAAAGATCAGGTGGAACAGAACTTCACTGCAGGGTGAATCTGGAACTAACAGGGTCACTGGAACTTGCTGCATCAGAGGAGCAAAGTCAAAGCTGGGGGACTGTGAGATGATGGGCTGTTCCTCCCAAGTCAGGCCATGTTGCGTAACAGAATAACAAGGGCAGGCAGGATGATTTTTAGGCACAGCCCTCTCTATTGCTGTTTGGTTGCTTTCTTAGGAGCAGCGATGCTCTGTGCAAGTTTGTACCAAGCACATTAACCATTACTGTGTAAGTGAAGTGAATCACTGGTGTTTTGTACCTAAGAGACAAGTTGTTAGGTAACATGAACCTTGAACCTTCATCCCTTAATCTAAGTGGAACTTTGTTTCTAGACCCATAATACAGTTATACAACTTTGCTACTTAAGCCTCTCTGTGTGTGCTTGTTTTGTTGATCTGTTGCTATGGTTACCTCCTCAACCAGGACATTACCTAAAGCTCTGTGAGGAGCTATATGGTGTTGGGTGTGTTCCTATAGTGGCTGGTAGCCTTTTTAGTCTTGGGCATTTGTGATAAGAATTATTGAATTGAGGAAAATAAAAAAACACACAGGAAAGCATTTGAGAGAGAAAAAGGAGAGTGAGGGAGAGGGACAAAAGGAGAGAGAGATGATGATGGGAGCAATATAAGAAATATAGAGTCAAGTGCAACTCTTGAGGTGCACCAGGAGTTTCTTTGTCAGTGGACTTGGGTAGATAAAGAGAGATAATTCTGAAAATTCCTAAGTAATTCCTAGGCTCTGTGGCATACTTGCTCAGAGATTTGAGTGTTCTGGGGTTTCTTTATCAGTTGGACCAATTATCAATTATTCCACTTTGGTAAACAATGATGATCCATAAGGTTCTTAAAAGCAAACCAGATTTCTTTTACTTAAAGAGATATACATCATCTTCGGTACATCTTTCTGGTGACATAAAAGGTTCCTGAACTTCCTCCTGAGATCATAGATTAGGCTATAAAACTTGGATAAAATATGTTATATGTAAAAGTTACTTTGTTCAAGATGGAAGTTTATGTTTGGCATTTAAGTTCCTGAGCAAGATGCCCATTGGAAAAAGGGCTTACACATGTGTACACACACACACACACACACACACACACACACACACACACACAGAGGGACAACAAATTCTGGAGCCTCTTTGGACCATTTAGGGGAAAGAACATGCATTGGGAAGAAGTATTTGAAATGCTTGAAAATGCAGTGTACTGAGTTAACTGCTGGTACAGGGTTAACTCTGTACTGAGTTAACTCTAAAGAGAAGAATTTGATTCTTGGTGGACAAGGCCGTGGAATTGAGGAAGGGAAAGGTGAAACCATAAATCCCCATTACATCAAGCTTGGGATTGGAGAGAACAAAGTCACAACCCTATAGCTTTAGTTCCCTCCTAGGCAGACGGAAGGAGGATCAGTCTAGGAGCACAGTGAGAAGGAAGGAAGGGCCAGGGAGAGTGGCTGGGGTGGAGAGGAGCAGGTTTTACAGAGCATTGCTCTAAATCCCCTCCAAAACATGTCTGTGATTACTTGGCATTCCTTTACTGCTTCTGGTCGTAGCTAGGATTGTCAAGACACTGAGTATTGGGATTTGGACTAAAGTATAGATAGGAGGTTTCATCTGATGACTCATTTTTAAATTTACAACTCTACATGTTACTCTTAAATTTTCATGGGAAACATGAAAAAGCAACAAGTAATTTTCTGTATGATGTTTTACATAGTACAGAGGATATGAAAGTGATGTAGGTGAGGCACTAAATCCACCAATCCTCCTTTACTCTTCCTCTCCCATCAAATATCTGATCTGGCTGCACAATTGTGCATCTTATAGGTATTTCCAGAGTCTTTCCTCTCTCCCTCCCATGGCAATAGTTCAGGTTCTCTAGCCTGGACACTGCACCATGAAATAGCCACTGAATGTCCACCCTGTGTATCACCCTGTGATAAGTGCTCATTTAGAATTGAAAAAGATCCACATGGGTGTCTGCTTTCTTTTTAAATTTTTTTTTAAGATTGGTTCTTTTTAAGGAAGTAGAGTGTATACATGACAGTAGAGTGTATTAGGTAGTGTACCATGATCAAGTGGGGTTCACCTGGGGTTGCAAGGAGGGTTCAACATACAAAAATCAATGAACATAATTCATCACATCAGTAGACTTAAGACAAAAATCACATGACTATTTCAATGGGCACCTGCTTTCTTAGAGCTTATGATTTGTGAGGGAGGCAGAAAGTAAACAACCAAATGCATAATAGATCATAAATTAAAAGATGATAGATGCAACAAAGTGTAGGAAGCTAGGGAGGAAACAAGAGGTGTGCAAGGACAGCTTCCTTGGGAAATTGAGTAGGCTGAGCTTTCCAAGGTGGAGTGGAATTAACCTGGTGTGGTGAGAAAGCCCAGGTACAGGGAAGAACATTCCCAGTGACTCTGAGGCATGAAGGACAGCTGAAAAGCTAAGAACGCTAGTGTGCTGGAGAGAGGCAGAAAGGGACCAGGCTGAGGGGAAAGGCAGCGCTGGACCCCATGGAAACTTGCAAGTTGGAAAAGGATTTGCGACTTTTCTTGGCTAACGCAAATACTCTTTGGCGTTCAGTTCATGTGTGTCCTCCTCCAGGCAGCTTTTCTTGGTGTCCTTTCTCCATCCTCACCTCCAAGCTATGTCCAGTGCCTTCGGTCCATCACTGCAGAAGACAGGACATAATGCAAGGACCATCAGTCCTCTGTCTCCATATCTGTGGATTCAACAAACTGCAGATGGAAAGTATTTGGAAAAAAAAATTTGCCTCTGTACTGAACATGTACAGACATTTTTCTTGTCATTATTCCCCAAACAAAGCAGTGTAACAACTACTTACATAGCATCTACATTGTGTTAGGTATTAGAAATAATCTAGAGATGATTCAAAGTATACAGGACTATGTATGTAGGTTATATGCAAATATTATACAATTTTATATAAGGAACCTGAGCCTAGACAGATCTTGGTAGCTGCAGGGAGTACTGGAATCAATCCCCCACAGATGACTTTCCATATATTTCCCCCCTGCATTTAATGGAGAACTTTCTGTGGTCAGGAAACAGGTACTATTCATCTTTATATAAGCCCATATTAAAGTTTTCCCAAGATCCTACTGAGGAGAGATATTGGGTGACAGTATACATATAACTATAGTCCTGGGGGTGGGGAAGTTGAATCATGAAAGACAGAGGTGCAATCTGTGGTATAAGGATTTAAAAAAATTTTTTTTTGAAGTTCATTTTTAAGAAAGTGTAATACACTTATTACTTATATTTAAGTAGAAATTTATGGGTATTCAGAATTAAATGGGAAAACATTATTTCATCATAATCATCTCCCTTCTCCAAATGGACATATCTGATAGATAAAGGAATCTTGAAAGTGTTTAGTGAAGTAGAAAATGTATTTTAAATCATGTGACTAAGAAACTGTACATGAAATATGTTAGTTACTAAAAAAAGACACATCAAATGATAGCTACTGCTGTCCTAGTTTCTACCTGGCCATTGGCTATCACTATGACCTGCTTCTCCTCTTTACCTGTGGGTTTCCTCTGAGTCTCACTCTTCACAGGCTTCCTAGCGGCCACCACTGACCACTGGAGATGTCTATTGGCGAGGTGTACATGGGCTCCCCTCAGAAAGCCTAGGGTTTCATGTACTTTGACAGAGCGCTTGTGATTTGAAAGTGCCCCAGTTCAAATCACAAGTCACTTCTGGACTGTCTGTCAGAAAGGAGGCCATCTCTGCCTCTGGGGACAAATTACAATCAGAGATGACTTTTCCCATCAAGATATGCCTGTTTCTATCAGACTTTCACAAAACTACAGTGTATCAGTTTTAAATTTCCAATAATTATTTAAGATATTAAAATTATTTTGAGGCTCAGTAAATGTTTGCTAATATACTATTCATTTTGGTTATACACAGGACCCCAATTTGCTATCTAGTGAATACAAATCGCACTAGAGTGTGGCCTTCTTGTCATAAAATCAACATAAAACTAATAAGGCAGGCTTGTTGTTAAATTCAGCAGTCATTTTTTTCAAATATGTGGATATTACAAATATATTCTAAAAACTATATATTCTGAAAATTATGAATAATTATTCTCTCTTTTTTTTTTTTTTTTTTTTACCCCATCATCCTTGTGCATTCTGGTAAGCAAAGACACTGAAAATCATTCCCTTGACCTCAAAACTGGACTTTTCTTATCAGTCTTTGGTTCCT
The DNA here is from genome assembly GCA_028644305.1 of Xerus rutilus. Lineage (NCBI taxonomy): Eukaryota > Metazoa > Chordata > Mammalia > Rodentia > Sciuridae > Xerus > Xerus rutilus. The sequence goes on from CM053406.1 coordinate 26,286,518, forward strand.
CCCTCCTTTTTATTCATTTATTTTTCTACTCTGGGTGAAGGAGTGAATGAATGAATAAACAGCTGAATATTCAAATGCAGGTTCAGCAAGCAAAGTCAAATTAATAGCTAGAGTCAGGTCCTGTGCCAGGGGCATCGTCTTTTGTTTTCCTTTTGTCATCTCCTTTCCCTAGAGGGGAACTGGAGCTAAAGCCCATGGCCTGCTCCAGTCACCCACTCCTGGGAGGATTTGATGGGGAAATACACTTTGCAAGAACAAGATTTCTGAAATCCTCATATGTTAACCTGTACCAGTTGTAGTTGGTTATGTTGTAAAGATCAGTCTTTTTTCTAAGAGATATGACTTCTGTCCACTGGGTCTTTATGACTTATTGTTTTAAAATGTAATATGTCAAATACACAAAGCATGTAGTGATTAACAAAATTAATTCAGCCTTCCAAAGCCTTTAAGAGCCATTTAAAATTTTATTGAGGCAACAAAATAACTACACAATTCTTAATTGTCTCTACCTCCAGGAGAAAATCAACAGAGAGCCTTCAAATTTCTTTTTAGACAATCCCGTAGATTTTACAATATAAATACTAGTAAGTAAAGAAATACAAAGAAATAGTGAGACAGAGGAAGAAAAGACACTAACTGGATTCTCCACAAACTAGGTAGTCAGTCCTAGCGCCATTTTTGTCGGGCAACATGTTTATTTAGTGTGAAAATTTCCATGCTCTTCTGAGGTTAGCATGGGTACTGAATGACTTCATAAAAAGACACAGTTCATTGATGATAAAAGATCCAAACTGGCTTAGTCCTATTTTCTGATTGAGATACCCTGGTGAATAGTGTTCAGTATTTTGGTCCAGGCAGTCTATATCCCAGGAAGTATATCTTATGTCTGGCTCCTACTTTTTGTTCCTGCCCTTCCTTGTCTTGTTATAGAAGAAATGATGTATATATTTCCTTGGTTATTAAATAAATTGATTTTTCAAGGATTGCAACAAATTGAGACAAATCTGCCGGTGGACCTTGTGTGTTTTGCACTTTGATATTGTGCTATGCTGGTCATTTGAATATGTAAGATAGGGGGCCTGTCTCTTTGCTATAGTGAAAACAGAAGTGAAAATACAGGGGTAGAGCTAGGTGATACAATTATTTCATCTAAGCCAAAATGTTGTCTGAAAAAGAGCTGGTTATATGTGAACACTTAAGAGGGTTGTCTCATTGTATAAACTAAATAAAAATAATTTCATTTTCAGCACTTTGTAAAACAGTATGTGTGCAGCTGGATAAGTTTGCAAAGGGTGACTTTTTTGGCTAGACTGATTTTAAATTTATTTCACATATAGGATAAGGTATGTCCTAATTTGTACCTTTGAAAAACATGTCAGCGGCATGCAAGAAATGACAGTAAACTTTCCTTCTCTGAACAGATTGTTGTGCTATTATATGTAGATGCCCCAAGGCTGAAGATTTTTTAAAAATTATTTTTAGACTGCTTGAATCCCCAACTTCCCACCATCCCCCATATGGCAAATATTCATGGCGGTATTTCAAAGGAAATTGATGATTGGGATGTGATGAAAGGAAAGTAATATACAAAGACAAGAAAAATAAAATTATTTTAAAAGACCTTTATTTACTCAGGAAAAGTATTTAAATTATAAATATAAGTAACATATTAGCCTATTTTTCTTCCAGTCAAAATTAGGGGTTGGACTCAGTTCAGTATCATACTTTCTTAACCTACATTAATTTTGCTGGTTACCATTGTTTGATGTGAAATATTGTGAGTGTGCATGTCTTTTTAGCTCACTTTATAATGATTGCTTTGGAAGCAGGAACCATGTTCTAGTGTTCCAATCCCTAGGATGCTCAGCCTATGCATATAGTAGATGCTCAGTTATTACCTAGTTTGGAATACAACCTTCTGGACCTTTGGAGAAAACTAATTGCTGGTAGAATAATTTCATTTCATTTCATTTCACTGGGAAAATTTGCTTTCAGGAGATTAAGATCTTAATCTTTTTGTATTTGAAAGAATTGTATGTTCATGGTGTACATGAAAGAGCATTGTTGTGGTTCTTTCCATGGACAGTAGGTAGAAGGGGTGTCACGGAGAGCTTGATTTCTCTTCTAAGCTCAGGAGCTGATGCTCATCTCATCAGGCATTCAGGGTCCTGCCCTCAGTGGCTGGGCTCTGCTGCAGCCACAACCTCAGTGGCTAGAGGTGGGAACAGGCTGGGGAGGTAGCAAAGGAGGGGTCATTTAGCTAAAGTATGTTATTATTATTTGTAGTACTACAAGATCTGTCATTGTCATTTAGGATGAAGCTGTCGTGAATATCCCTAGACCACCTAGTTCATGAAAAGGATGGATAAAATCCTACCTGGTGAACCAACAACCTCATATGTTGAACTGAAATTATATCACCATCCTTCAGAGAGTGTCCACAGTAATTTCAAGCATGAGGATGCCTGGGGCCAGGCATCAGGAGTATGTGTTGTAAACTGTAAAAAACACAGTCCCATCCAGAGATCACACTCGGCATCCCTTTTGCACAGAGCCCAGGGGTAGAGCTATTTCTGAGCCAGATTTTTCTTAACTCTGCACAGAGCTTGCTATGGAATGCTTTGGTATTTTAGTTTTTCATGTTTGTCCTGCTTTCTGTTCCCCAAACAGTAGTTCCTGGAGCCACTGAGGCAGTGCTGTTACCTCTCTGTACTGTGACATCTCCTAGGGATGTGTGATGTCTGAGCTCTCTCTCCCCAAGAGGTTCTGATTACTTGGTCTGGATTGGGGATTGGGCATCCATATGTATTTTCTGAAAGAGATTCAGGTGATTTTAGTGGTGCAGAGGGACCCAGGATTCAGAACTGCCTTGCAAAATATTAAGAGCAGGAGCACAAGTTGAGGCACCAGCATAGCTGAGCAGGGCCCCAGACATGGCAGTGCAGAGGCAGCTGGAAGTGATACAGCAGTAATTGCAACAGCAACACTGACAGAGTAGCTAGCTGGGCAGAGAGGATGCCCAGAAAGACGATGTCTTGCTGATAGCTGAAGCTCCACCTGGCACCAGCCAGGAGCACAGAATCATTCCTCAGGAGG
>CM053406.1:26290113-26315282 GCA_028644305.1 Xerus rutilus
TCTCAGGATCTCTCCAGGAGCTGTGGTTCCAGTTTCCTGGACTTCCTAATCCCCAGTCCCTGGCAGGGAGAGGCACCTCCGGCTCCAGGGCAGCACCCACAGGCTTCTCTGGCCAGTGTTCTGCTATTGGGATCTAGTTATTAGTAAAATCCCAACCTCTTCTCAGAGCTCCTTTGCTCCCCACCCCCTGCCGTGGTACTTAACAGTGGTCACACTTTAAGAAACTTCACAGCCGGGCGCAGTGGCTCAAGCCTGTAATCCCAGCATTTAGGGAGGCTGAGAAAGGAGAATCGAGAGTTCAAAGCCAGCCTCAGCAAGGGCGAGGCGATAAGCAACTCAGTGAGACCCTGTCTCTGCATAAAACACAAATAGGGCTGGGGAAGTGGCTCAGTGGTCGAGTGCCCCTGAGTTCAATCCCCAGTACCAAAAAAAAAAAAAAAACAACAGAACCTTCACAATTCAAAACATTGTGAAGTACAAACAAAACTATGCCATAGACCTATGAGCTCCTTGCTTCCTTTCTAAGGGAAGCAGCAGTCTGGGTTTGAATTATCCTAGTGATGTTTGTCTCATGGTGGCGGGGGCGGGGGGCGGGGGTGCTGCGCAGAGCATCAGCACAGACCCAGGGAGCCTAAGATAGACAGATACTGTTACTGGATATAGACTGCAGTCTCGGTTTCTCTGCTTGTCAGTATGGTACCTATAAGCTCATAGCATCCTTAAGAACCTCACAGAACGTAGAGTTGAAAATGGCAAATATTATTATTAAAAAATAAAGTTCTTAAATGAGTTGTTAAATTTTAACTTGTTAACTTTTAGGAATTTGCTGTCTTTGAAAACCAGAAAGTCAGAGGAAGGAGAGATGTGATTCTAATATAGCTTGTCTTTGCCAACAATGTTAGTTTCTCTCTAAGGAGAGCAGGTTGCATTGTGAACTTGATTCCTGACCACTGTCTCTGAGCAGAGCATTTAAATTCTCAGACTCTATTCATCAAATTGTTGGAAACTTTCACTAACCCACTCCTTAGTTAACTAGATGGGTTCTTAATTTTTGCTCTTATTGTCACGCCCAGAATTCAATTCTAATGAGGAAATGGATGTAGCAATTCTCTCATTTATATGATTTTTTAAAGCTTATGATTTCATCTCCCTTGCAATAGAAAATATTTTATTACACAATAGGAAGAAGTTGTAACAATGTTAAGAAGAACAAGCTTAAATCACACAGTATAGACTTCCTGTTTTCAGATGCGGGGAGAGCTGGGCAGGCATGACCTCTAATGATGGCTCTCATGAGAGCTGGGCAGGCATGACCTCTAATGATGGCTCTCATTCCTTTGCAATATGACTGATAAGTGGCAGTTCTGGGAGTGGTTTGTAAGCATGTTGCATCAATATGGTAATTCCGGGATCTTGAAGAAGTTTATATTTGCTAAGGCAGGGAGAGTTAAAGAATACAATTACACCTAAGCTATATATACTCATGGTTAAAAAATGAGTTAATTCTTCACAATATTTTTTATGATAGGCAAAACTGGAAACAACTTAGTAAGATAGTTAATAAACAATGACACATTCATTCAATCAAATGTAATATTAGAAATTGATGAAGGTGAAGGTATTAACTTAGAAAAATGTCCACATTATAGGAAGTGGGGATTATTACACAATCATCAGTAAGTCATAATTCGATTTTAGTAAAAACATCAATCTCCCTATATACTGTATTTAACTAATATATATAAACACAAATGTATCTACCAAGGAGTGGTGGTGTGGTATGTACACGTATCTAGACAAGGGTAAATAACTGTGAAAATGGAATGTAGGAAGGCAGGTGTTACATCGTTTTTTTTCTCTCTCTATCTGTAATATTTATACATATATACACCTTTCTGTATATATAAAACAATAGACGTCTAATATTTTGTAATAAAAAATGTTGCCAACCCAGTGGATGAATTTCATCAAAATTTATTATATTTTTAAACCACTATCAAGTTAAGACATTTTACTTAAGGCTACTGTTAAATGTCTATGTATCTGAGCCAGGGCCAGAGAGCTTAGCAATTATGACATGATGTTTTTAAATTCTTTGTTTTCATAACTCCAACTGATTTTATTCATTTAGTAGAGTGCACTTTAGTAGTCTTCCTGAGTAACCCAGAGACTGAAATTGTGTATTTCAGCACTCCAGAAGAACAGTCATTAGGCAATCAGAATTTATAGAATATGACTTTCTAAGCATGTTTTCATTGCCTGGTGTAAATATTTTGACAATAGCCTAGGTGCATTCATAACATTTTGCATAACAAAAAAAAATAACAGGTGCAGCAAATAGAGAAGCAAGTTTGTTAAGGATACATTCTTAAACGCGCATACCTTGACTTTTCTAAATGTATCATCATTGTTATTATTTCTGTTGTGGTGTAATTGGTTGCTATGACATATGGCAATGAGAACTTTCTTCTGGTATAAAATAAGAACTCTATCCAGATACATTCAGGAAGCCCTCAAGAATTACTCTATGCAAAATCCCCATTTCCAGGGATGCCACTATTATGTTCCCTGGGATGATACAGTCCCCACAGCTTTGTTGAACACATATTATTAGTGGCCAGGGAGAGGTTAGGAGTATTATAGAAAACAAGAACTCACATTTGCTGATTCAGTTATCATAAGCAGTGCTAACAAACATTTGAATCCCCCACATACTCTCCGAGTATAAGACAGAGATGTGCTAGAAGTGATGTAAGCAATTGCTCACTTGACAGGACAATCACCTTGCTGTCTGTCAGGACCAGAGAGTTCAACAAAGTATTTTTGGCAAGTAGATGTTTTTTTTCCTTTTAATAAACATATTTGGAAACACAGTCTAAAGTGAACTTGTGCTTAGAATAGAAAACTATAAAATGACCTCCCTATCATGATAGAGTCATTTGGAAATCAAGGAAAGTAGATTGTTCCACCACCCCCAGAATTTTCAGAGGTACAATTTCTGTTTGAATATGTAAACCAAACCATATATTTTTTGTTAATTCTTATCATGTGAAGTCAGCCAGAAAATAAAATTTAAAGAATAATCCAGGTGAATACAAAAAGATACAATACAAAGTGGATTTCATCTGTTTTGGCATTGAAATTTTTGACAGGAAGATAAAAGCCTATCTCTAACACTAAATGGAATAAAAGCCCTTGGTAAATTAGTTCAATAACACTTGTGTGATCTCCTGCAGAGAAAACAATATAGCCAAGTTAATTCACTGAACATAAAGTAAATATATTGTCTATTGTTTTCCGCCCAATTTTGAGGTTACTAGCTTTGGAATATTCATTTAACACAGTTTTATAAAAAAATAAATGCAGGTTTCTTCAGCAGTCTTTCCTTTTTCCATGCTGAATCAAACCCAAGGCCTGTGCATGCTAAATTGTGACTTTCTGATTAGATACAAGCTTATGGTTTTGTCTTTCTCTCTCTCTTTCTCCTTCTTCTGGTTATAAGTCACTTCATCTCAGTCATCCAAAATAGTCTTTACAAACACCAGTTACAAATATCAATTACACTTTTACAAAAACAATCTTCTTAATCTTTACAAACACCAATCTAAAATCCTTGCATGAATTCAAGTGGAAAACTGACACTTTAAAAATTCTTACTGATTGACTATCTTGTACAAGATGGTGCAGGGCATTTTGTTTATTCATTTAATTCTCTTGTAAGACAGATATGTATTTTATACTTTATGACTTCAGTTACTAGGTTTGTAGGCTCTTGCTCCTTAATAAAATTTAACAGGAAACATATTTTACTATAGAAGATATTCAATATATCTCTCCTGACTGTTGAAACATAAGTCTTTACCTCTGACTTAGAATGCTATTGATCTTCAGTATTTTTATGTTGATGAAGGAAAAGTAATGGAACCTCAAGAAGATTAAATGACCAGTGACAGATCAATGACTAATGTAGGACACCCAGCACTATACAGTAAGAGGTCAATACTTGTTGAACAGATGGAAAAAGTAATCAAAGTTTGGATCTTGGTCAGGTGAAGTGTGCACACAATCATACTAGGCTTAGTAAAACCAAAAAAGACATCAAGTTTCTACTTCTGGGAACTAGTTTAGGAGAGCTACACCATTTCTGCAGGAGAGCGATAGCCCACTACTCACATTGAACTTGAACAATTCTCAGAAACCTGCAGCGAGAATTGAGTTGTCTTGGATTCTGGCATTCATGGTGTGACTCAGGGGGAAAAAATAATCCATAAATTCTATATTGTTACATGGGCAGCCTCTGAGCATTAGAAGTTTGATTCTATTTGTCAGTTTCTAAAAGAACTATTTGTAGAAATACAGACATGAATAACTTAATTAATTCAAGTAGAAGTACTTGGAGAGGCAGCAAGAGTTAAATACACACAATGAAAATTCTTTCAGGAAAGAAATTTGAACTCCCTTTTGGCTCATCAATTTTGTGGTTACAGAATTGAATGTTTCAGAGGCTGACTCATCTATGTTCTTTGGAGTTTGTAATATGAATTACTTCTCAGCATTTTGAAAAAGTGACCACTCTGGGTTTGGTCAGTGGAATCCTTGAACCCTTACTGTGTGCTAGTTATCACATTGCGTTCAAGGTACAATGAAGAGTGAGAGGGTAAGAAACTCTTTGTCTTCAAGAGCTAACCCATTTGCAGGGTTTCTATTGATGGAAGAGAAATTAATTCATCTTAAGTTTTTAGGGATTTTTTATTTCTAAATGTAAAATTCCCTTCCTGGTCTAGCACGTGCAAAAATTTTAGATACAGGTATTTTAAAAAATGTTCTTTTAATGCGATTCTTACTGGCAAGAAAATAAGAGACTACCTTGAAAACCAGGAAAAGCATATGTAGTAGATGCATAAACTGACTTTTATGATGTTATTGGCACAAAACTTACATTTTTTTAATGTACAGGAATATTTCTCAAAATTGGATAGATTAGCTAGCTCTTAAAGAAGATCTGAAATTGTTTTGAAGGACTGGTAGCATATCATACCTTTTACTATAATGAAATTCAATTAGATAACTGAAAATGTTCTAAGTATTCAGAAAATTTAAAATACATTTCCAAATCTAAGAAGAATTAATAGATATTAAGAAATTACTAGAAATAATAACAAAAAATGCCTTATCAAACCTTGTGGGATATGTCTAAGACTGTGTTGAGAGATCAATTTATAGCTTTAAATTCTTATGTCAAAAAGGAAGAAAGGAGCCGGGCGCGGTGGCACAAGCCTGTAATCCCAGCACTTAGGGAGGCTGAGACAGGAGAATCGCGAGTTCAAAGCCAGCCTCAGCAACAGCGAGGCGCTAAGCAACTCAGTGAGACCCTGTCTACATAAAACACAAAATAGGGCTGGGGATGTGGCTTGTGGTTGAGTACCCCTGAGTTCAATCCTCTGTACCAAAAAAAAAAAAAAAGAAAGAAAGAAAGAAGAAAGGATAAAAAATGAACTAAATGTCCAATTTCAAAAGTAAGGGAGAAAACTCACTGAATGACACACTGCTTACATAGATGCCACAAGAACTCAAGTCCTTCGGTTTGAGTTGGTGGATAGACTTCCCTGGAAGCATCTGTTGTGGGCAGAATATCACTTCTGAGAACTTTGCTCTCCCTTTTCCTGCTTGCTCTTTCTCCTGCAAAAGGACCGTCAAACAACCACTTTAAATACGTAAGACTCCACAGCAGCTGGGCTCAGAGGCACTGGCCTGTAATCGCAGTGGCTTAGGAGGCTGAGGCAGGAGGATCATGAGTTCAAACCCAATCTCAGCAATTTAGCAAGGCCCTAAGCAACTTAGCGAGACCCTGTTTCTAAACAAGATATAAAAAAGGCCTGAGATGTGGCTCAGTGATTAAGTGCCCCAGGATTCTATCCCCAGTACCAATTAAAACAAGCAAGCAAGCAAACAAACAACAAAAACAAAACAAAACAAAAACCCCACTGTAGCAGTTCCCAGGAGCAAGAGTGACTCAGTGGAAAGGAAGGGCTCTTCCCAGACACTGTTGACAAAGATGCATCAGTATCATTCTCGGCACTTACAAACCAAGAATGTTCAGACTCTATCCCTAGAACTGTGATTAGCAGGTCAGAATGGGCCCACAGATTTGTGATGCTGACGTTCACCCAGGTGGTGAACAACTGATTCATTCTGCTTTCACTCAACATTTTCCCACATCCTGATCCAGGCAGCCTTGGGCTAGTGCATGTCAGAGGTATGTAGCACTTCTCGATGAATTTAAAATATATAAATAATGCCCACTATTTCATCCAAAAAATGGTCTATGGTCCAGGAAATGTTCTACATTAGTAAATAGGAACACAGGGGTGAAATGAACAAAGTTCCTCATTCTCAGAAGCTTAAATATTCAGAGGGAGACATAAAATTAACAAGTGAACACATCGGAAAATTACAGAAAATAATACGTGCTCTAATTATATAAAGAGAAACTAATCAGGATGATGTGACAAAGGAATGAAGCTGGAGGCTTTAGACAGGTGCCCAGGGACAGCAATGCTGAACAGGAGACATTAGAATGGAGACTTTGAGGGTCAGAGAGAGCAGGTCATGCTCATAATAGAGGTGAATATTTTCCAGGCAAGGGGTATAGCCAAAGCTTTGCCATAGCAAAGAATTCAGCGTGTTCTAGGTTAGTGTGTGGAGCAGAATATGTGAGGGACAGGCTGGAGTGAGTAAGACACTGCAGAGTTGGATGCCTAGGGAATTTTTGTTCAGATAAGCAGTTTGAGTTTTATTTAAGCACAGTAGAAAACCATGGAAAACTTGTAAGTGGGGAAGGGTGAGGTGACATGCGGAAGTTTATGTTTTCACAGATGACTTGGACTGATGGATGAAGACTGATGGTTAGGGGGGTAACAGCAGAAGTGAGGAAATCAGCAGGAGGCCACTGCCATGGCCTTGGACGTGGCTGGTGGCAGAGGATATGGTGAGGAACAGGCCAAGTTGGGATCTCTCTGGAGGTCAAAGCAGCCAGCATATTTGTGGCAGAGTCATGGATTCTGATTGGTTATGTGGCAGTTGTAGATCAGACCGCTGTGTCAAAAGCCACAGTGGCATCTCCTTCCTGGAAGGGTAAATGGCAAGAATGCTGACTTATCTCACAGGTTTGAACTGCAAGTTCCCACTTGTCCTTTTGGACCATTAGAATAGCTACTTACAGCTGTCACATCTACCTTGTTGTCTCCAATGAGTGAGACAATGTTTCTGCTCAGAGATCAGTTTTCAGATGCTGAATTCCATGTTCCAGGAACATTTATGGCTCACAAGAATATCCTCCTATGAGAGAGGTAGAGTGAGTCTGCACGGCATCAGTCCCGAGGCATGTGCTTTAGGTCTGGGGGTGGCTGCTCTATGGGCATCCCTGGAGGATGATGTTAGTTCCATGCTATACTGAGGCAGCACCAGGAGTCCTGACCTTTTCTGAACTTTTGGGACCTCTTCCACTCATAAGGTTCCAGAGCTAACCCACTTCTCAGAGGCTTGTTCTGAACCAGAGTCATTCAGAGCCCAGGTCAGAGTCCTGCCTCTCCACTAGTCCTCTATGTGGCTGAAGTCTTCTTGAGCTCATGCTCAGTCTTCTGGGATAAGTTCAGAGAATCAAGGACTGAGGGCTTCCTAGAGGACAGGGTCAGGGGAGAGAGTGCAACCTGAAGGCTGGGACAGCTGTGGGCCAAAGATGGAATGGAGTCCACACGTGTCTCATTTCACCATTTCCTGCCTGGAAAAATGGTGAAATATTCCACAGACCCACAATTCTCACACAGGGTGTATGTATATGACCTAGTGGAATAATCTTAATTGAAGAAAACATAAATAAACCAGTGTGTGAGTCAAATGACATACCTATTACCCTCAGCAGTAAAAAGGGCGTTTGTACTTCGTATGCATCTTTGCTTCAGGTTATGTGGATCTTCCCAAGAGTATGACCAAAATTCTTTACCTTAACTGCAAAAACCTTTTATACAGTACTTGGACCTTTATGTTTATGGCACTATACAAGGGGTCAGGAATAAATTTAGAAGGAATTTAAAGACATGAGAGCTATAACCATATATTTGACAGTTTAAAAATATCACACCATAATGTGGATATAAATGTGGTGAGAATGTTAAATATCATGTAAAGAATTTATTTAGGCTCTCTTGAAAAGTAATTCTTAGAACAATGCATAAAGCGTGAGTCATTTACTTGAAAAGTAAAAATAAAAAAATTGGTGTTTCAGTGCATCTAGCAAGCCATCAAATGTAAGATACAGCCCAATTTCAGAAACAATAATATGTGAAAACTTATGCATTTGAAATTCAATAAACATTTTTATAAATGGCTTTTGTAAATGCTTTTAAATACATAAAAAGTGTCAAAACAATATATTTTAAAATGTTAAGAGAGAAATACACTTTACAATATTAATAAGACACCTCTAGGAGCAGAGTGTGGGATAAGACAGATAAAGGAGCCCTATACATTTATGTTCTATATGCTTTTATATTATTTCAATTTTTTACAGTGAGGATATATTCAAGTAATTGTGTGTGTGTGTGTGTGTGAATGGTGCTGGCTCATATGGATAATGTTACCTGTAGATTCGAAAGCTTTGTTAATAAAAAAAATTGTGTATGGAACAAATAGCGTCATGGATCCTCATGTTATTAAGCATCACAAACACATAATTCATGGAAGGTCAAAGCAATTTTCTGTTTATGCTGCAACTGCACATTCCTACCTGCTGTGAATAAACCCAACCTCTCTGCCGGGTTCTGTTGATTCAGCTTGGCCATCTGGAGTAATCCAGCATGAACAGTCTCAATGGAATAATGCTGCTTTAGTCAGGGTCTCTGCCGGCAGCAAAGTTTGTGGTGTATGGTGTTAATTACATTCTTTTCATAAAATAGCAATGCTGTAAGTATGGGGCTGGGTGGAAATAGTGGCAGTCAAGATTCAGGATAAAGACAATTCCCTTGGAGTTCATCTGGCATCTCACTTGAGAGAGGAGAGAATCCGGATTCAGGTCAGCAGGCAAAAGGTTTGTGGGCAAGAGAGAACACCAGGCGAGGGAGCCTGTGAAGTCCAGGAAGTGGTCAGCCTTATTATTCATGAGTCCTGTTGCTTCTGAGAACATTCTGTACCATGTGCATAGTTGGCTTAGTACAAATTCCAAAGTCATTTTTTTTTTTATCACTCAGAATCTCATTTTCAGAGTAGGCAGATAAGTTGATAGTTAAACATTTGTAAACCAATACATTCCAACCAAATCCACCCATTTGCCACGTGGCCAAAGGACATCATAATGCTTTAGAGTCAAATCAGAAAGCTGCATTCTAAAGTCCACTGGAGAAGAATGTTCATTCAGTTATTCATTCATTTCTTTCCTTGTTGAAGAACTTGTTGAGTGCCCACCATGTGCTGAGAATACATGCTAATAATAAGGAAGAGGCCAGTTTCTGCCTTTGTAGGGTTTATATTTTGGTGGAGGTGACAGATAATGAACAAAGAAGAAATAATTGTGGATTGTGACAGTGTTAGAAAGGAAAAAATAGGGTGACATGAAAGAAAGTGGGAGGAGACTGAGAGGAGTAGGGGATTCATCATATAGTTTAGGGGAATGCAAGGCCTCTCTGGAGCAGTGACATTGGAACTTATTGCTAAAGTGTGTCAGAAGTACAGATCTTGCTGAAAGAGCCCCATCTAGGCATCAGGAGGCCTGGTGGTAGGTAGGCTTTGTTCTTGCTGACATGTGACTTCTGTCTCTGAGTGTTTCCTACCCTCTCTGATTGCTTTGCCACCTGATATTTACCAATAAATTCTTCTGAAGAAGAATAACTTTTATGTGCAAGTATCTTGAAAACTGTAAAGAATTATGCACTATTGCTCCATTTGATCTTTGTAATAACTCTTCTAAGTGGGTGAGCTAAGATTTAAAATTAGTTGAATACTGGCGGATGGTGCACAGTACAAAATGGTGGCAGAGTCTCTTGTAAGAAATGATTGAGAATTTCAAGATGATGGCAAAGGCAGACAATTAAACCCAGTGCAGAGCTCTTCTGAGCACAGGCCTTGTGTTCCTAGACAGGTTGCATGCTCACGAAGGCTGACCCTGAATACTGTACTGTCATCAGATTTGGTGGAGAGAGGATCTTATCTTTGGTTGTCTTTATATGCAAGGTGCACATTTCTGCAAAATACCATATTGTGAAATACTAGTTTTTATTCATATGACCATATCATTAAATCTTATTCCAGAAAATCTGGTTTGCTTTGTCATTTGGTGTTTTCTACTCTCTCCTTTCAATAACTTTAAAATCTGAGAGAGAATTTAGAGGGCCAATAACTTCAAAAATCTGTAGCAGTTGAGATGCTTTACTGCAAATTGTCTTGAGAAATAACTTTTGTGCAGGGAAATAGCTCCTAATTTGAAATAAGAACTTCTAAATGTGACCCCTGGTTCTGCCACAGGGTATTTGTGTGATCTTGAGTAAATGAATCCCTTTGTCTCCTCAAACTTTCCATATCTTCTGCAAACCCAAAGAGCTATCCCTTTATACGTGTGTCAGGGATGTTTTTGTGGTTTTGCTAGACAGGAGGTTGAGGCTGTGGGATTCTCACTCATCATTTATGTGTCTTACTAATTAGGTGATGATGCCTTTGGCTATCTTAAGGGAGACAGTTACTTCTGGCGTTTATCTACTCTACATCAAATTTCTTCACTTGGACATTACAAACACTGGGCAAAAAAATCACATCAAATCAACACCTGTCTCAGACTTTGTGAAGTCATCCATTTTAAAGTGAACAATTTAATGACATTTAACACATTCACAATGTGCTAAATCACTTCTGTCTGTGTCTGAAACATTCCATCCCCCTGAAAGGAAAGCCTGTATCCACTAAGTGGACATTTCTCATTTCTCACTCCTCATAGCTCATAGAAACCATCACTCTTCTTTCTGTCTCTACATTTACCTATTCTGAATGTTTTATATTTTATAATATTTCATATTACATTCATATAATGGAATCATATTATGAAATATGGCTATCACCTTTTGTTCCAGCTTTTTTCATTTAATACAATATTTTCAAGGTTTATCTGTGCTGTAGCATGTTCCTGTACTCATTTCTTTTTTCAAATGAATAAGCTTCCACTGCATGTATGCACCATAGTTTCTCGATGTCTTCATCATCTGTTGATGGAACCCTGGCTTCTTCACCCTTTAGCTATTGAGAAAAGTGTCACTATAAACATGCACACGTATGTGTTTGTTTCAAAACCTGTTTTCAGTCTTTTGCTAGAAATCATCATATGGTAATTCTGGGTCATTATATGGTAATTCTTCATTTAACTTTTTCAGGAAAAAGACATGCAATTTAAAGTCAACTAGATAATAATAGAGATTATTATAAAATAGAGTAATAGCAAGGTAACACTTTCACTCTTGCTCTTGCCTTTCTGTACCCACTGCCAATTATTGAACTACTGCTGTCTCGAAATGGACTGACCAAAACTGGGGACTTGGACTCCAGATCCACTACCTTTGATCAAGACTTGGCCTAGTATGGTGGTGCATGTCTGTAATCCCAGTGTTTCGGGAGGCTGAGACAGGAGGATTGCAAGTTCAAGGTCAGCCTCAGCAAAAGTAAGGTGCTAAGCAACTCAGTGAGACTCTGCCTCTAAACAAAATACAAAATAGGGCTGGGGATGTAGCTCAGCAGTCAAGTGCCCCTGAGTTCAATCCCCAGTACCCTCCCCCTAAAAAAAACCAACTCCTCCCAGGAGATAGCTCTAATGAATAAGAGGGTGTTAGATCACAATTCCAGAACGTGTGAGCCAAACCGCATTTTGTGCCTCCACCTTCTACCATTCATTATGGGAGCTTGTTGCTTTTAGTAATCCCTGAGTCAGTCTAGTGCAGAGAGCTATTAGCCAAGGTTAATTAGCATCACTGCAATGTGAGTAAATGGAAGAAAGTGAGTCATGCACTAGTGCGATTTTATGACGGTTATGAAGGAAGGGTAAATCAAATGTACAAATCTAAACTACAGGGAACATTTGAGCAGTTGAATCATAGGTCTGAGTGAATATACTCCTTAACTAATTGTCCGAGGGCATTGGCCAAACTGTTCTCTTCCTGGAGCCCCAGTGGTGACCTCTCTAAACATACCGAATGAGCCCAAGTGCAATACCTGTTGGGAAAAAAGAGCAGCTAGGTCCCACTTCTGTTTCAGTTGCATTGAGAGCCAGTGCACATGCTGCCTTTGGCTATTTTTTCCTACAATTCATCCATTTTAATAAATCTTAGCTTAGAAGCCCTAGCAAAGCAGCTTGTAGGGAGGGCTTAGAATGAGGTGATCAAAGAGAAAGGACTGTGTTTCTGCAGCTGACCAGCAGCATTCTGTGTTTCACATGGATGAGTTCTTGCTGTTCAATTCTGGATACCCTTACATCTTATTCACATTTGTATTTGTTCCTTTATTGAGTTAATTATTCGATTTCTAAGCCTGCCCCAGGCACTATTTGAAGTGTTATAAGTATACAGATAAGAATCAGAACGAACTGTTCATGGAAAGCTTGCAAAGAAGAGGTTAGGCATGCATGCCCATAGCTTTAGCATGGCCATGGGGTACAGGGTGGGGTTAGAGCATGGACACTGACCTCAGACTGCCTTGGTTTGCCTCCTACTGCACCTTGGCAGTTATCTACCACCTCTGTCCCTTAGGTCCCCATCTGTAAAGTGGGGATGATGACAGTATCTACTGCATTGAGTTACCTTGAGGAAAGTGCTTAGAAAAGGGGCTGTCACCAGATAAGTGCTACATAAGATCTTGCTAAACAAGTAAGTGACAACTATCCTAACTGAGAAGTTTATCCTAACTGGAGATTTGGGGGAGTTGGGAGGTAGACTTGGGTATTGGAAGATTAGAAAAGGTTTTTGGCAGAGGCTGCACCTGAGAGAGGCTGAACTCTCTCTACAATGTTTTTTTTTTCCATTGGAGTCAGGACTACCTGTATTAGATAAGCAGGACTTTCCCCAAATTTATCTGCTTATCTTTCAGAGTTTAATATACAGCTAGCTTTTTAAATATGCTTTCTGAAGATGCTAAAGAGAAGAATTATTTCTTACATAGGGTTACTTATTTGTCCCATTTGGTTGACTTTGAGTAAGTCACTTAGTCTGACACTCAGTTTATCTGTTTGAAGTAGAAAGGTCTAGACTCAGTAAATAAGCATAATGACCTTTTTTAAAACCAACCTAAATTATTGTGATTAATAATACTGCTATACATTTTAGTCTTGCATCTCATTCACATTGTTTATAAAGAGTTGAATACAACTCATGTAAGACTTAGGCCTGCATTTTAGTGATGGGTTTTGCTCTGAAGTTTTATATTGTATAGTCTTGAAAAAAGCTTTGAAAAAATTGCTTGACCAACAAAGTTTATAGTGTCTTACCTCTTATTTACAAATTCAATCCTTATCTACTCACCTGTTCTTCTGTCTAATTTCCTACATTTCACCTAGTTATGCAGAAACAATTATTTCACTACTGCAGAAAAAAGTCAGGGTTCCTCCTAAAATACAGAAATATAAAGGGGATAGAACTTTTCTTTTTTTAAAATATTTTTTTTAGTTGTAGATGGACACAATATCTTTATTTTATTTATTTATTTATGTGTGTGGTGCTGAGGATCATCCAGTGCCTCACACATGCGAAGTAAGCGCTCTACCGCTGAGCCACAATCCCAGCCCAAGGATAGAACTTTTCTTAGGGGTTTGTGACTTAATTTCAATTAGACTCACTATTACTATCACCCCATTTTTGTTTGTTCATATTGTGATAAATCCATATATTGTATTGTACAAAGGAAAAAAATCAAATGTTCCTTTGTTCTCTATGGGCAAAAATCATTGATGGATTTTGTGGTATTGTTGTGTCCTTTAATCAGGATACAGGACACAATTTGCAGATAACAAAATCCACTGGTCCCAGTTTAAGCAGAAAGGGACTTAATTCAAGGAAGAACAGGTTCTGTGGTCTAAATTTTACAGAACCTACTCACTGAATTGACCTACTTGTTGCCTTTAAGATAATAAGGACACTAGGAAATCATGAAGCAGAATCCATGAGTGCTGGCTCGAGAATACTCCTCTGAGGTGTATATCACCACCAGTCTCTCAACACCTACCAAGCAAGGGAATAGACAACAGGATTTTATTTTATTTTTTCAAGGATTTTGTAGCAAAGTACCACAGACTGGATGTCTTAAACAACAATTTCAGTTCTGGAAGCTGAAAGCCCAAGAACTAAGTGTCAGCAGGCTTGGTTCCTTCTGAAGGCTATGAGGGAGGACCCACTCCAGCTGCCCTCCTAGCTCTGGCATTGTTGACCATCTTTACTCTTCTTTGACTTGTAGATGGATCAGCCAAATCTCTACCTTCATGTTCACATGGCATTCTCCTTGTGAGTGTCTGTCTCTTTGCCTACATTTCTCCTTTTTATAAGAATGCAAGTCATAATGAATTAAGGTTCACTTCAATGACCTCATTTTAATTTTACTATCTGCAAAGATTCTATTTCCAATTAAGGTTACATTTAACAGTACTGGAGGTTAGGACTTCAATGCTCTAGGAAGAGGAGTGCACATTTCCACCATGACAAGACTTTGCAACAATTGCTACAGAACATATATCACCACCAGACCTTACCACTGTAAAGATGCTCCTAGAAATAGCAGAAGTGAAAGAATGGACTTGTAATTGTGCTTTTCAGCTCTACCTTCCAAATCTCATGTGCTTACATCTGGTCAGTGGAAGGTAGGCCATGGAAGGAACTAGTGCTGTAAATAAATATGAGAAATGACTTAAGGTCTTCAACTTTTTACCAGGATGCTGTAAAACAAAAGGTTTGAAATGAAGAAGTTTGGGCTAACATGGAGCTGGATGAGCCAATCTATATTATCTTCCACTTAGGAAGTAGGAGATGCTGTGAAGACTCAAGAGGCAGTGAGTGAGAGTTAAACAATAAGATCATTTGTTAGGAGTGGCTATTAAACTACTCTCAGTCCCAGGACATGATTTATTAATTCTCCTTCTTAACTACTACAAGAAATTTGAACTAGAAATTATGAACTAGGAATTGTAAGTAACTAAATAGGCAAGTGATTTATTTTATTTTCAAAGGAAAAAAATAATAGAAGCAAATTTCAATATGTTCTTGGGCTGATTAATAGTCTGTACCCACCTTTTCTCCTAAATTATAAATTTTAGAAACATCGTAAGCTTCCCGTTCTCTGACTTCTTATCCCAGTATTTCATTGCCCAAATTAGAACTTTGCTTTAAAATGAATCTCAAATTCAGCCATTCCACTTCATTCCTAAGGCCATCTTTTGAATTTAGTTCTTCAGCACTTTCACATAGATGCTTTTAGTAGCCTGGTATTCTCACCTTGGGGATCTTTTCCATTTCAGGCCTTCTTTCATGTTATGGCTACAGTTGTTCTTTCTAAAAACCCAATCTGACTATGTTCAATCTATTTTTCAAGTTGCTATTGTATTAATTATTGTTCTTAATAAGTACTGCAAAAGGAAAATTTTTAAATTTTTTTAAATTTTTCTTTACTTTTCTTTAAGCTCCTGCTACATCTTAACCATTTGTTTGATAGCCCCCTCTGGATATTCTATATGTAACAAGCCCCAAAGCAACATGTTCCAAATTGAATTGTCATCTGCTAATTTCCTATCTGGCCCCATGAAGCAAACTAAATCCAAAATTTATTTTTCTTCCCATTTCCTATAATGTTTTTATCATTCCACCAGCCCTATTATCACAATGAAGCCTGGTAGCTTTTATTTTATGATAAAATTTGATAGCTTTTGAAGTCAGAATCCAATTTATTAGAAACTGAGGAAACTTGGTTCTCTTTTCTTGAACTTATTGAACTTAGGAAGGATCAGGTTTCAAAATACTACCTAGGGATGAAATATTTTCATTCTTAGGATAAGCTTACCATTCCAATAAAACAAATGAAAACCAAATGAATTAAAATGCAAACAAAGAATGTTTCCATTAAATCAGGCTATGTAAGGATATGTAGTTCTAATCTTGCTATTTCAGTCCCTTCAAATTTTGATGGCTTCTTTTTGCCTATAAAAGCAAATCACCAGGAAGAAATCACAATTTTAAGCTTTTGTACTCCAACTGTATAGCTTTAAAATATTAGAAGAAAAAATTGATGGAACTAAAATATTAAATAGAAAAATTATCACATTGAAATGCTTTTATGCTAACTACAGATTTATTAAACAATGAATCTATAAATATATATAATATTTGAGTAACAGAATTTGCAAATTTTATCTAATGAGCATTTTTATAACACTGTACTCAATGACTAGAGGATAGAAATTTCTTTCAAGTACGCACGAAACATTTATGAAAATGTATAATGTTTTAATCCATAAAGTAAGTCTCAATACCTTTTCAAAGCAGGGCATTCCAAAGACCACACGATTAAACTGAATACATACTGCATGCATATGGAGAGAAAGAAAGAAAACAGATTTCTTAAGGGAGGTAAAACCAAAGATATATTGGTCAAGATGTGGAGGAAGACGACTAGATACCTGGACCCAAATAGAATAGTTCCTCATTCTACCAGAGACCAGAGGGATACCCAAACTTGTAAGCTGAACCAACAAGATAAATCATACTCTTAAGAGAAGGCTGTCAATAAAAGGCCAGTGGAAAAAGATCCATTTGGAAGGAAATACTTACCTTTTAAAACATGAAGATAACCTGATAAGTAACAGAGTTTTAAACTATAATTAACTTGTATCATCCCCTCTGCAACTTGTCTGATGCTACAAACTGCAAGCCAATCTACATGTACATGTTTGGAGTATATGCATGTTGGAGCACATAGTGAAGAATTAAAGAATAACACTCTATTGGAGAGAATGTGGAGAGTGTTTGGTTAGGAAAATCTCTGTTTAAACGTTTTTTTTTTTACTCTCAGGCCATGGTAGCCAAAAGAGCATCTAAGAAAAATAACTGGAAATAGAGCATCCAGTACTATTGAATGATGAATGAATGACAGACTCACTGGAAATCATAAAATATAATACAGTTGCAATGTCCTGATGGGAAAGATCTTTTTACACAATCTCTATTTCATTGTTCATTTGGTCTATTGCTTAAATTAGAAAAGTGATATATTCAGAGAGGCAATAATTACAATCACAGAGGATCAATGACAAGAATGCTACTTGGGCTGGAGGACTTTCTTGTTTGTGACTTGGTTTGCTCATTATAACAGGGGGACCGTCTCAGAGGCTGCTAGAACTGAAAAAGTCCCAGGTTACCACGGATTGGAGTATAATAGGGATTTTTTCAATCCATATCTAAATTTTCTATGGGGGAACATGTTTGTAAGTGTCACACACTGAGTGATCAGATTAGCTCTCCTCCTGTGGAAAAAGCACCAATGTTTGCACAGAGGGAACAGAGCCTTCCTTTCCAGTGTCTCTTGCCTATGGTAGAGGGATTAAGCCTTCTCCATAGCTGGCCACCATATATGGAGGGGGAATAACAGAGTGCTGTGCTTTGGATGTGGTTTGTCCTCCAAGGGCTCATGTGTTGGAAGTTTGGCGCCCAGTATGGTGGTAATGGGAGATGGTATGAGATGTTTAAGAGGGAACCTAGTAAAGGCCAGTAGGTCATTTGTGCACTGTCCTTGGAAAGGATTGATGATGTTCTCATGAGACCCTAGTTAGTTCCTTTGAAAGCGGATTGTTATAAAAGTGCAAGATTGGCTCCTTTCTGATCATTCTGGCTTTCTCTCTTGCCATGTGGCTTTTCCCTTCCATCATGTTGTGCTCTCAACATGATGCCATCTACCATGTGATGCAGCCAAGGAGGTCCTCACCAGAGCTGAGCAGATATTGACACCATACTTCAACCTCCGCAACTGTGAGCTAATGTAGACTCTTTTCTTTATGGCTATGAAAAATGGACTAACACACTGAGTAACTGTGCTTCCTCTCAACTGCTTTTTGTCAAACTTAGTTGAGAACTGTGCTTGTCAGCTTTCTGTCACTATGACAAAATACCTGAGATAATCAACTTAAAAAAGGAAAGATTTCTTTTGACTCATGGTTTTGGAGGTTTCGGTTTATGATATGCAGAGTCCATTGCTTTTAGATCAGTGATGAGGCAGAAACATCATTGTGGAAGGGCATTGTGGAAGAAAACTACTCACCTCATGGCAGCCAGGAAGCTTAGAAGCAGAAACACAGAAAGCAATAGAAAATGTGTTTATCTGAGGCCTGGAAACTTGACCTTGGGTACATACGGCAGGTTTAAAAAATACTTTCATTATTTCCTTCATTATTCTGATCTTGAAACTCTAACTATGTTTGTGTCACATTTTTCAGTTTAAAGATGCTCTTCTTTAAGGACAGGAACAAAATAGGAGAGGAGTAGTTCTAACATTTCTCATCTGTTAATTTTGTGCCATCTGCCTAATCAGTTGATCTTTTTTTGTTCTTAAAAAAGCCTTTGTACTTGAGAATTTGCACAACTACTTCTGTCCTTTAGCCTTTTATTTTAATCTGTGCCATGTTTCCCCCCACTCCCTTTTAGCTTACATACTTGAGCCTTTGTCTTCCATATTGTGAACTTGTACTTCTAATATTCAACTCTTCAGAAGCCATCTTGTGAGGCCCAGGACTGAGCACCATTCCACTGCTGGCAAATCTTGAGACATTTTCCAGCTTTTGATTTCTCAGAGATTTAGTTCTCTCATTTGTAAAACAGGGAGGAGAATGTATGACTTACCAAGTGTTGTGAAGATCGAATGAAATGATAACTGCAAAAGGTTTTGGTGAGCACTATCAAAAATGTAGGTTTTTATCATCCAGGTTGGCAAGTAGTACTTTATAGAAGTCTATATTCATAGGATATTAAGTTGATTCATCAAACCAACATTCTCAATTAATGGATGAGGAAACAGATCTGGAGGGGTTTTCCAAAGCTCTCAGAGACTGCAAGGGAGAGAATTTAGAACACTATGGATAGTGACCTTCTGTCTGAGCTCTTACTGTGCAAATGTGCTTCTGCTGCTAATGTTGTGATTTCCTCAGTGTTGAGTTTGAAACAACCCAATCGTCCACTGCTCCTCATTGCACATGTAGCCATTCACCATATCTTCTCCCTTCCCTTCTCAACACTGTCCAGATTGGTGGTGACCGACCTTCCTGAAACAGCTTTGCCTGCTTTGGGTTCTTCTTTGACATCCAGTCGAGGCTCATCTGTTTTTCTATGGTCAGAGTGGTTGATTTTTGTTTTTGTTTTTAGCCTTTTGTTTGTTTGATTTTGAGTCTCTCATTCTTCACTTATTTGCCATTTACTGACAAACTAATTCAAAAGACATCAATACAATTAATAAATAAAGCATGAGAAATGGAAGTGGGGAAAGCTGGAATAACTTTGTTTTGAAGAAAATCCATACCTAAGTCAAATTAACAAATATCTTCTTAGTGCCTACTATTTATGAGATCTGCTGAACTCCAAAAGGGATACATAGGATGTATAATAGAACCCTTGCTCAAGGAATTTATGATGTCCTAAAAGATATGCCTTATATGTATTAGGTAAATAATGCTGTTTTCCCCATGACTACTAATAATAGCTATCAATCTGGGAGCATTTGCAGATGGTGGGATTTATGACTCATTTCATCTTACTTGGCATTAAAAATGAGTACTGTTATTCCCGCTTTATGGATGAGGAGACTAAGTCTCAGACTGTTTGTTTGCCCTAGGACACAAAAAATATGACAATCAGAACGTGAGCATACATTGGCCCACCTTCAGTTTGTGCTTTTTATGAAAGTTTCAGAGTGTACTTCCTGTTGTAAATTACATGTCTGACTACACCCGGTATTATGAAGTCTGAGATGATGTGCTTGTGTTCTCTAAAATTTGATTCATCCAAATAATTAGGGATAGAGCAAGGAACACTTAATTTTAGAAAACCAGCCGATGGCTAGATGAAATTCTGCCAAGAACAAAACTAGCCTGGAAGTTTCCCATCCCATCTCTGGATCTTTCCATCTTTAATATATACAGATCAAACACTGGCTTAAATTTGCCTTTTAAGGTATTGTAGTGTGATAAAATAGCTAATTCAAAATCTTCATATCTTTATTGAAATTTTATAATTACAACCAGTTACTACATTTTTTTCCGTTAGCAGACAACACATGTACTTAATTTTACATACAATGCACTGAATTAGCCAGAATTTTCTGAACTAGACACACTTTATTCTGTCTTACTTTAGTCACTGATTCTTTTTGGAACAAAGACCTCTTTCCCTTGGCTTCTTCAAAAGAATATTTAGATTGTAATGTCATTGTAGTTTGTTAAAGGGGAACTGGGATCAGCAGAGTGAACTTATGAATTCAAAATCTTACCCTTGTGGTGGTAGTGATTGTCCTGTGTCCTAGAGATGGAGAAAGGACTAGAAAACACCATTGGACATCGACAATGTTCCTGGGATCAATGATGAAAGATGTTAGCATGTGAGGGTAACCTGAGATGGGTCTGAGAGGTTTGTTTATTTATTTGCACATAGTAGCGCACCATAGTTTTTTTTTTTCAGATAGAAGGATTAGCAGATTTTTTTCTCCAAGAACCAGCATCCACTTGCTGTTATAAAGATAAGCTTATTGATACTGCTGCTACATCTAAACAGCTGTCATGTGGGATCTCCTACAGTGTCACTGCCAAAACAATCAAAGGTGCATTAGCATTGGGTCCTGTACCTCGGTCCAATAAAGCAGAGGGGTTCCACTGAATGTTTGATTGGGCAAGTGGTAATAAAATAAAATTAGGCATCCATTAGTTGCATTCTCTTTGTGGTTATTTTACAGACATACTATAAGAATTTGACCTTTATGTCTATTTACCTGTCTGATAAGTAATAGTCATAGGCACTTTAGATTTACCTACTTATCTCCTTTTAGGTGCATTGAGGATTTAAGAGTTAAACTCCTTAGTTATCCAAACGAAAGATTTGGCATAAGCAACAACTATGATTAAGGAAATGAGTAAAGGAACAGGCATTCCTGCTAGAAGATATTTCGGGAGTGAACTGATTTTACCTTTGGATACTCTATGATGGAATCCAAGCTGGGATATAGTTTAATATTAAGCAGGTAGAGTAAATTGCCTTTGTTCAGGCACTGAAGAGCTTTAGTTAATTAGGATTTGGTTTGGATCAAGGGAATAAAGAGGTTTTATCAATGATTATTCTTGACACTTTTAAACAGTTTTTAAGTTCTTAAAATGTGCCTAATCCTGAATTTCAAAGAAAAGAAAGAATTATGGGGAGACAGTAAATCAGAAGGGATTATGTCCTTCCTATAAATTGCAACATTGGGTGTTTTAACAAATCTCTTAAGGCGCATAAGTTAACTTTTGATCTTCTTACTGGAAAAAATTGTGCAAGTAAGATGTGTTTCATTATTCCTTCTTGTCTATGGGATGTCAGAAGGGTAAGCCTAGGAATTTTATACCATTATAAAGCACTGCGGAAAATAATGAAAAAGAATGGGAACACTTACAAATGTATGTTCCTCTGCAACATTTTGTACTAAGATATACATTTTTTGAGAAGAAGAAATAATTGCTTTCTTGGTTCCAGGCTTCTGTGACTTTAAATCAAGAAACAGCAAACATTTATTATATGTAGGTTACCAGTCTTGGGGGCTACCAAAATGACCAACCTCAGATGCTGCCCTCAAGTTCCTTCTGTCTAATAGAGGAGCCAGATGTGTAAGCACCAAATAGAAGGTGAATTAGAGTCTGAATAGAATTAGGACAAATGAGGTACTGGAGAAAAACAGGAAGAAAAGATCGAATGTGGCCCAGTGGTCCGGAGAACTTTTGTAGAGACTTTCATTGACTGAAGCTTAGGGGGAACTCGAGAGAGCATTTCCTGACCAAACACAAAAGGGCCTGTCTGGAAAGTGATGAGAAGACTTATGGAAAAGAGACTAGGACTTGGTAGGATCCTCTGAAAACATCTGATTAACAGTCATGTGGGAGGATGCTCCTAATAACAAGATCTACAAAGGCACTCAAGTATTTCAATGTCTAGGCCATTTAGCGAGGGGGCATCACTATAAAGTAGTTATTAGAGTTGAAGACAACCATAAAAGTCACCTACTTCAATCTTGTGTTAGTTTCTTGTTGCTGCTATAACAAATTGCCACAAACTTAGTGCTTTAAAGCAACCCAAATATGTTCCCTTACAGTTTCGTTAAGTTGTCTGCAGGACTGATTCCTTCTGGAGGATCTGAGAGGAGAACTTCTTTCCTGGCATTTTTCAGCTTCTACTGGACTCTTGTGTTTGTTGGCTTCTGGTCTCTTCCTCCATCTTCAAGTCCCATCACTCCAACCTCTGCTTCTCTTATCACATTGCCTTCTCCTCCTACTCTGAGTCCTTATGGGTCTCTTTCATCAGGATTACATTGGACCCACTCAAGTTGAAACCCAGTTATATCTGTGAAGTCCTTTTTGACATAAAAGGTAATATTCACAGGTTTTTGGGAATTAGAAAGTAGACATCTTGGAGGGCCATTATTTAGCATGCCATAAACCTCTCTTTTATAAAGAGAGTTCATGCCCAGCTTGGTCTCATGCACACAAGGTAACTAGTGACAGAGCTGGGCCTACACACTCATAGCTCCTGACTTTCAGTTTTCTTTCCACTACACCATGACATCAGTCTTTCATGCTTTCCACGAGGAACTGGTGGTGCTCTTTGAAGGACAGATTCCCTCTGCGGGGAGCCTTGGCAAGGATCCCAGTCAGCTAGGAGTAGAACTGACCAGGAGTATCCGGAAGGCCATTATTTAGGAGCAGAGAAGTCCCTTCTCCCTTAATGTTAGTGAGCAAGGACCATCATGAGAAGAATAAATGTTATTTGTATAACCAGAAAGGGCTGAGGAATTTCTTCCACTGAATGGAGAAGAGATTGGGGATGGGAAAAGAAAAGAAGTATACAAAAAAAAAAAAAAAAAAAAGGAAAAAATAGACCAGGTAGATTGTAAAGAAGAGGAGATATTGCAGTTGTTGAGTGAAGTGGAAGGGAAAGGAAAAGAAAACCATGTGTATCCATCCCACAATGATGACATAGTTGCATGTATGTGGGTGGTGTGTGTGGGGGTTTTTTTGTGTTATGTGTTATGCTTTGGATATGAAATATTCCTCAAATACTCATGTATTGAAATATTTGTCCCCCTCATAACCATATTCAGAGGTGGGGGTTTGGGGAGGTGATTGGATTACAAGGGCTCTGACTTTATCAATGGATTAATCCATTCAGGGATTAATAAATGGATGGTCCATTGGGAGGTGGCGAAAATTACAGAAAGTGGAACCTAGCTGAAGGGAGTGGGTCCTTAGAGGCACATTCTTGGTGATTCTATCTGTCCCTGGCTCCTTTTCTCTTTCTGGTCACCATGGGGTGAGCCCCTTTGTTCTGCTATACGTATCTTCCATGGTCTACTGCCTTACCATGGGTTCAGACACAAGGGAGCCAACTGACCAGGGAACTGAAATCTCTGAAAATGTGAGTCAAAACAAGATTTTCCTCTAAGTTGATTTTCTCAAGTTTTTGTCACAGCAGTGACAAGCTGACTAACACAGTGTGTGTATGTATTTCCAAAACTAAGCATATTCAGAACACTGTATCTTCATTAACGTCTAAAGTTTATCTTCTATATTATGCTGTTTCTTTAGGTATTTGTGTTTATTGTTCACAATTTATGTCTTTTATTGATCATCATCCTATTAGATTCCTAAAAGAAGAGTAATATTTTCCATTTCTTTGTAACCTCAGAGCACAAACAAGTGCTTTATAGCTGTCTTACTAATTTTAAAGGCAACATACAGAGTGCATGATGCTACTGTCATTAGCATTTTTCTTTGAAAAAGTTCTGAAAAAATTCCAACTTAATTTTGTACTTTGAAAGAAGAGCTTGAGGCTAATATAAAGAGCACATTGTTTCTGAATCTAATAAGGGAAGTGAAGATAACCAAAAAATAGCAAAGCTATATTGACATAAAGTTGGAAAGCAATACAGGAGATGAAATGGAATGTTTGAAAGGAAAGGGACAGTTTCAAAATTATTTATAACCACAAATGGAATAAGGAAAAAAGAATATAAAATGTTTCCCCATTATTACACCAGGAAGCATTGCTGATTGATAATACTAAAGAGGAAACAAAAAACTGTTCCATCTTTTCTGAAGAGTGATCTATAAAAAGGTTCAGATCACATGAATTAGGAAGGAGGGAGATCAAGTTGAAATAATATAGACCATTATCAATATGTTTACTAAGAACTATTGAATATTTCCCAAGTTATAATTTCTATGTCTTATAATGTGCCAGCTTCTTAAAAGTAGACAAGTTTTATGTTGTTGGTACAATAGGCACTTGGTAAATTTGTGATGACTATTTATAGCCATTAAGCCTGTTGAAAATATAAAAAATTGACTTATTTAATTTAGAATATTAATTTATGCCCATCAACACAAGCTATATTAAAATTAGAATGAATCTAGCACACGTAATTTGTTTTTGAATACTTGATTTCAGGCAAATGCCTGGAAAAAAACTACTTAAATGAACATCTTTGTTGCCCATGGAAATTTACCTATTCTTCAAGGTCCAACTTAGTAGATGCCTCTTCACAAGACCTTCCCTCATCCTCTGAGACATTTCTGCCTCTTTTGAATTTCTATAACACTTCAGATATTTTACATTGCCCTCATAACTACATTAAGAAAACTTCTATCATGGCTATTAAATTATAATTCTTCAGTCCAAGACTATCTTTCCATCTTTCTATACCTAATGTACTAGTTAGCTACAGGTGAATGATGATATAGATACAGACACAGGTATGGCACAGGTTAGCAGTGGTAGTGACCTCCTCTTGCTGTCTTCCTCCACCAGGCAAATTCCATCACCAACTTCCATTGCTGTGAAGTCCTGACCACATGCTCCTGAGTACCTGCTGCTCTTTCTTCCAGCCCA
>CM053406.1:26315782-26629948 GCA_028644305.1 Xerus rutilus
GGCTTCACTTTATTCTTTGCTATATCCACAGAGATTAGTATATTGTCATTTTTCCATAAATACTTGTTGGAATTAAGCGAATGAGAAACCAGTGTACTGTTAATGCAATGGAATCCACATGTGGCTTTTGCTTTTCAGTCTTTCCTTCCCTGTGCTTTATTTCCAATAGGTGGAATAATAATATTGCCACACTTCTGTGTCTTCTCTTTCTTCGCCCATGTCCTTTCATAACTACCCTGTGTTGTCTGTACCCCAATACAGGATTGGCTTTTTAAAAGAATGTGCTTTCAGTCCTTCTTTTAAGTTGCTCTCAAATTAGCATTCAGCTCACAGGAACAGGGACAAAGGATACATTTAAATTGGGTATGGTGGTGCATGCCTGTAATTGCAGCAACTGGGAGGGTTGAGGCAGGAGGACTGCAAGTTTAAGACCAGCCTCAGCAACTTAGTGAGGCACTAAGCAACTTAGTGATGCTCTATCTCAAAATTAAAGTTAAAAAGGACTAGGGATGTAGCAGAGTGGTAAAACCCCCTAGGTTCATTCAATCCTCAGTGCCAAAAAAAAAAAAAATTAAAAATCAGACATGTGGACTTTCCCCTACTAACCATTACAAAGGAAGTCAGGCTACATGTTGTGCTTCTCATACTTTAAGCCAATGGGGAAAAAAACCTGAATCTGTGATCAGTTGCAGGCCTTGGAATTGCCTCCTGGCATTCTGGGAATTTCCCTCCATCATTGCTCTGGAACAGACCGCTCGGGTTGACAATGGGCAGCAGCTGCATATTTGTCTGTGCTTATTGGGTCCATCTGTAAAAGGAAAATCACAATTAAATCATAGCATAAGGCTGTAGAGAACATAGCCACAGAGGACCTTATGCCCAGTCATTAGAAGCACTGGTGAGGTTCATGTAAAGAAGTGGGCACTGACTTAGTAACTATGCTTCTGTTCCACATGCAACCAGGACAACAAAAACTTTCAGAGTCTGTGAAGGTGGGTCAGTATTGCAGGCAAAGGGTAAAAATCCAGTGGGCTTTGAAAAGAATCATTGTTCTTTTTACAGTAAGAGAAGCTTTTGCATAAAGAGAAACGTTTCTGAAATCTTGTTTTGGCATTTGATTACATTGGCATATAACCACTCTCAGTAAAACAGAATGAAGAGAAGGTTGACCTACTTTGTCCCATTCCTTCCCTACCTTTTCTTCTCTGCTTCTCCTGGTTATCTTTGACATTGAACTCCATGATAAACGTGGCTCTGGTTTATCTGCAAAACCTAGTAGAAGCATTGTCAAATCTAAGCAGGTTGAGTTTTCAATTCAGAATTCATTCGTTCATTTTGAAAATATGCCTTGTACTCTTACTATGTATAAAAATTAGAGATGCAAACAGAAATAAGACCCTTGAGGGGCTAACATTTCAGCAGATCATACATTCATTAAACAACAATTTAATTATTCAGTTACAGTTGTAATCAGTGCCTTGAAGCAGAGCAACCCTGTGGTGTCAGCAGAGTTAATGGAGTTGTGATTGGGAGATTCTGCGTAAAGAGCCTTTCAGTTAAATTCCATAGGAGGGATAGGATTGAGTGAGTGAAGGGAGTCAGGAAGACTTTTTAAGGAGAGGAGCAACTGCCCATGTGCTGAAGCAGGAAGCACTCTAGCATAATTAAGAGACTGAGAAATGACCCAGGTAGCACCTCACATGGCTCCCAAATGGGGGGCTGATGGGACAGTAAGAGTCAGAGTCCATTTTCTGCCTTTCTCCCCAGCAGGACTGACAATTACTGGCTCAAGTGTATTTATTTACCTGATACTTACATATTTAGCACCTACCTGATATGTGAATGCCCCAAAGGTTGGAGTTTTTCCATGTGCCCTTAGCAGTAGACACAAATCCTTCTACAAAGTCTGTAGTCATCTGCTGCAGTTGCAGACACTGAACACCAGGGGGCAGGAAGTATTCTCCATCGTTTGCTTTGATCCACCACCAAATGGTGAAATGGTGAAAACCCATGTACTTGATTTTGGCCTTAAATGTTGAATAAAGAATTAGCAAATGAAGCCACTACCATAGTTGGAGGCAATTGCCTTTCTAATTTTAGTTTTGAGCATTCCCCAAACAAGCAAAACCATGAGTTTGTTGGATATGATTTAATTCACTCTGAATTAAACCAGGAAGCATAACTAACATGTCTTAATGAAGTTGTGGCATTCACATGGATAATGGTTTAAAATAAGGAATCATTTGAGAACACTTCTTGAAATCTTGTACCAGGAAGGAAGAAAGCACAAACAATATAAACACTCTTCAGCTCCATCCAAGATTGTGTCCACATAGGAATGAGGTTTGGGAGGAGACCCAAGGAAAGATGTACAAGATCTTAAATATGCAGTTGGTGAGTCAAAACCATCTGAGAGTTGATCATCTATTATTAGGAAGAAAATGCGATTTCCACTTGGATGAAGGTAGATGAATGTCACCAAGTTTATGCTAAACTTCTGGGTCACTATGTTTCCAACACATGAAAAATAATGATCCCTCTAGGGAAAACAGAAAAATAGACAAGGCCACTTACTCATTACTACAAATTGGTCACGGACTGGGAGTATTAACTTCATATTGATCGTGTTTTACTGATTACTGCAGATGGAAGTCTCATGCCATCCACGAGTAAAGCCAAAAAATTAGCAGATGTCACCAATGCCAATCTGCTGATGTTTAAAAATGGAACAGTGAATCAGCAAAGTATTTAGGAAAGTCAGGCTGTGCCAGCCATTCTGTCACCAGGAGCCTTGTATGGACAATATGGTCTATGTGTCATCAGGGTCCCTCATCATCACCATGAAAAAGAAAATGGCAGCCTATATTTCAGGCATAACTATGAGCATAAACCATGTTTATAAATACCATATTACAGAGATATTTTTAAAGTATCAGACAGTATTTAAAGCTAATTACTAAGGCAATGCATCTCTGTTATTATTGTCATTGTCACTGTCATCATCAAAAAGCAAATGGCACCATTTAAAGTAAGACACGAACTCTTTTCCTGGGAAGCACATACTTTGATAACAATACTAATTTGCATGGGTGCAAGAAACACATAATAAATAAATGTACATGAGACCAATATAGCAAAAGCTAACACCGGCACAATAAAAATGAGAAAAGACACTAAATTCTATAAATTGAATTCTATAAAAATTTATAGAAATGTAATAGCTATGAGACAGGTATCATGCTAGGCATTTTATAAGCATCATTGTATTATATCTCATAGCAATCTTGTGGAGTTGGGTTTATTATTATCCTCATCTTACAGCGGACTTGGAGGAGTAGAGCAATTTACATGGCAAGTACCAGCATCAGATGTGGAAGCTAGGCTCTGAGGCTGGAGGAGAATATTGTTGATATCGATGGCCCAGTGCCCATCCCCAAATCCTGTCAACCTCTTGCGTTTCCTTTGAAGGAGTTGCTTCTCCTCCATCATGGATAGTTTCGGTAGTTCAAAAAATCCACACAATCTGTTCTTCCTCAATGAAGGCAAAGAGGTGCCAGGAGTAGCCTTTGGCCAGATTCTTCCTGTGGCAAGGATCTGAATGAAAAGCTTTCTAAGATCCAAATCTGGCCAGCTGGATTCTCCTTCTTCAGTCCTGACACAAGGAAGGAAGGTACTTTCCCTGCCAGGAGTCACTGTCTTGGTTTCTGTCTCACCTCTACACATGCTTCCCCAGATGTCCATCAATTTGGGGTACTATACTCGCCAATATCCTAATAAGTTGAAATAAGGGTGTTCATAACCAAAGAACCTAATGCTTCAAAGGAAACATGCTTTCAGCTGCTCCAACTCCAATCATGCCAAGAAACTGCAATATTTTTACCTTCACTTCAAATGCTGAAATAGCTTCACAAATAATAGAGTAGGTAGAAGTTCTTGTGATAAACAGAATAATTTACAAATCAAAGCAATAGTGACCTTTATTTTCATCGCAACTGATATTATTATGTAAATTCAGCATTGGCAGATTGTTACATCTATGTAATAGCTTATCTTCCGGGTAGAATTTTTCTTACATTACCATTTGTCCTATTTCTGACAAGAGCCCTGTCTTTGCAATACAAGAGTAACCCCAGCTGCTGTGTTCACATTAGACCAATTTTTGAATGTGTGGGTAATGCACAGTGATTGTTCTTACTATGTGGGTCTTTACCAAATACCATGAATTATGCTAAACTTTTCACATACAATAATTGTGTGCAGTAAATATTATTAATCTTATTTCAAGCTTGGAAATATGAAGAAGCTGAGGCTTAGAGAAATTAAGTGACTTTCAAACAGTAACATGTTTAAGAAACCATGAAGCCAGCCCTTGAACCTGGTCTGTCTGAGCCCAAGGCATCAAATACTCCTCAGCCTGCTCAGCTGCTAGGCTGAAATCTAAGGCTCTTCTTCATCATAACTACTCAAGGTTGACTGCAGTATCATCACTTCACAGAGATGAATATTAATAGTTAGAGAAGTTCAATGTCCTTCCATGATCACATGAATGATAGCTGAGTGTATGTGCAATGAAGATGTCTGTGTAATTTTAAAGTTATCACTGCACTGGGCTACTTGGGAGATTTCATATGTATGGACTAAGTAAAAGCACAATCACAGTGGGTTGATGAAACAACTAGGATTCCCCTGGGGTACTGCATGCTTCCAAGAATGCAAAGTACTTTTACCAACTACATTTGGTTATTTTAAGCCAGGAGGTCAATAGTAGATGCTCAATTAAATATGAGCTGACCTAATTAATGAAATCAACCTAATTAAAACATTGGTCTTCATCTAATGCTCTTTGGCAAACAGACTTCTGAAGTGAAAAGGGAGTTTGGAATTGACTTATTCCCATTATTTCATTCCAGTGAGGAAACTAAAAGCCAAGACTTCCCAAGGTTGCAGAATTTCTGAGTTGCAAATGGGCAACTGGGCTATAAGTCTAGATTTTTAGGTGAGTGCTCTTTCCATAGGATACTTACTCCCTGAGTACAGTTTAAATGGAAAACACAAATGAGCTTAAGAGAACGTCAGTGACCTAATTTTAGACTATAAAGTTGTGATTTTTTTAAAAACCATTTTTATGTAAGGCCATTTTCCTAATGAACAGATTCTGGGTTTATGGAATCAGATGCATTTTAGGGTTGTCCAATTTGGAGTATGAATGCTTGATGGATAATTAACAAAATTTTAGCAGAAAAAGAGCTAGTGTGATGGAATTGGTGGGAGCAGAAAAAATTGTAGGCTTCTTGCTCACACTCCCACCTCTAAACGTTCTCTAGAACCACAAGGTATTCCCCTTGTACTCAGTTAAGTGATCTCCCCCTCTTCGTTTCCTCTGGATGCTATGAAATCTTAAAACAATCTTGAGATTTTGATTGGCAGTGCGTTTCAGTGCTCCCACATAGTTCTGTAGAGCTCTACCCCCACCCCAGAAGTTCACTGACTTAGCCCTTGCATTTGATATGCCTTATTTTTCATCTTTTCTCACATTTAGACAGGAGTTTAGGCAATTCCTAAAAGACAATGTCTTTGTTCTTTTTCTTGTTATAACATCTAGCAATGCGACAATTAATGAGCTTGAAAGGAAAATAAGAAGACACAGGCCCCAAAGATGATTTAAGCATCAAAACCATTTTTGGTGGTTTTGATGGTGGCATTTTAAAAAATATATCAGGGACAATAGAGGGACTGGATGTCATTTTATTTTTCCCTAAAATTTCTTTTACAATAAGAGGCCTATGAACCACAGTCTGTAACCCACTATAATGGAGACTTAGCTGTGGCTGTTCTTTAGATCTGGGATGCACACCCAACAGCTGGATGGGGAACTCCCTGGCACAGAGCCAGGTAACTATGTTTTGCTGATGCTGTTAGTAACACACATTGCTTCGAGAGCTTATCCTTGCCTACTTCTCCAGTCTTCCCTGCACATCCTGCACATTACAAATTAATGGCAATCCCTTGGGTTCTGTTCTACCCGCCTGCTTCCTCCACCGCCACACAATCCGTGTAGGCAGTCAGATGGCACTGGAGTGCCACCTCTGGAGAATTGCCTCTGGCTGCAAGCCCAGACCAAGAGGAACTTATACTTGGAATTTTGGGATGGTGACTTTTGTTCAGTTGCTTCCCAATAGCAGTCACTAGAGACTAGAGACAGATGGTTTGCAACTTAGCCCTGTGAGCAGGAGTTGCCTGCTTTTGCATTTTGACCATTAAATAAAAGAGCTTGGGCTTAGCCAAGAATTCTGAACTGACTGTTGGGGCTAATTTGGTTCTCAGAAGTCTCCAAATGACTGCGGCACTAAGGACTCAACTTCAAAGAATAAATCCTGGAGAAGAGGCCCCAAATTCCCAATCTGGGGATTCCCCAAGATCCCAAGGTAGGAGGGAATCTCATCATGCTGGTTGAGGCAAAGCTGGTTTTCATACATGCAGAGGTTTTCTGCCTGAACCTCAGAGGTGAAGGACCTGAGAGTTTGTGTTCCAGATGGTCAGGGACTAGTTCAGGTTTGCACCTGAGTGGGTAGCAGAGTTGGGCAGGATTTTCAGGTCTGACCTATACTTATTACACTGCCTCCATTCTACCGATTTCAATAAATAAATATAAATTAGCCAAATCTATTCTGTGCCTGAAAATTGTTATGTTTGCATGTGAATAGTTCTTATTTACCAAATTATTAGTCCTTTGTCAGGTAGTAAGTCTGATATTTGTATCCTCATTTTTGTACACAATACATACTCTGAATAAATACCAATTAATGTACAGAAAAGTGCTTTCAGTGACAT
This sequence comes from Xerus rutilus, assembly GCA_028644305.1. NCBI lineage: Eukaryota > Metazoa > Chordata > Mammalia > Rodentia > Sciuridae > Xerus > Xerus rutilus. The sequence continues at coordinate 26,322,614 of CM053406.1, forward strand.
GTTTTCAGTCCTGACCCATCTTACAACTTTTCCCCTTGTTTTTAATACTTAATAAAGAAAACAATACCTGCTCATCATAAAAAGATACTGTGTTTAAAATAATCATCTCTCCACCTCTGCTCCATTTCAAATATCCAAAGTAATCATTATTGTTAGGTAAGTAGTTTTCCACACTTATTTCCATGTTCATACAAACACATTCAAATGTATGGAGAGGTCTACCATATTCTTTTTGTATTTTTAAAATCAAAATAACATTATTCTATATACATTGCTCTTTAGTCTTGTTTTTTTTTTTTTTTCATTTAAGTGTACGTCACGGTTATCTTCCTGAGTCAGTAAATATGAGCTTACTCATTCACTATAATAGCCACATAATAGTCCCTCTAATGGGAACATTATGATTTACCCACCCATTCTCATATCAGTAGATATTCCAGTCCCCACTGTCTCCTGCATAGCTCCCAATTTGATCAACACACTATCTGGCCTTTTGCTTACCCATTTCTGCTTTTATAACTAGAGACAGGCCACATCCAAAATGATATCATCCACTCCTTGGACAAAATCCTTCAATGTTCTAGGAAATTTGTTTTCTCTAAATTAAAATAAACATTTTAAGGGATGCCTTCTATTCTATAACTATGGCTGGAGTATGTCTTTTCTGAACAGTTATCTTTAAGTCATGTTTGGTCTTTGGAGAATATATAATTTCCACTAGAAAATGAAATATTCTGATTTTACAAAAGAATCTTCAATCTTTTGTGACAGTTTCAAATATACATGTATTTGTAGTGTATGAGTTCTAGCCCAGTTTTCTGCAATGACAATAAGAAAGATTTGGGACTGCTTTTTGGTTTTCTTTACTTTTCAAGATTTTTCATCCATCTAAACGTAAGCTCCATAAGGTTAAAGAGTTTAGTTCCTAACATGTCCTTAGCATGTAGCACAATGGCAGATGCATATAGAAGAGACTGAATGAATATTAACTGAGTGAATGAAAATCTGCTCTTAGATCCCACACATTCTGAATTTCATTCTAATTAGGAGAAAGTTATGTTCTAAGTTATGTTGTAGTTTTCATTTCCCAAATGACATCAGGTGACTTGGACAGTTCTACACTCTGGAGTTCAATTAACTCCCAGAAATCTACCTCTGGGGACTGACTGTGATCACTGACAGCAGAGGCAAAGACTTGGACACCAGCTGGGAATAAAACCTCCAGGACAACCCAGACAAGGAAAAGTGGTTTAAAGCTGAAGCTCTGAAGGCATTATTTAACCTGTGTCTACAAATATAGGTCTCAAGTAGTTACATTTTATGTATTTATATATTTATTTATTTTGGAACTGCAGAATTAACTCAGGTCCTCATGCATGCTAGCTAAACCTACACCCCACCACTAAGATACACCCTCAGCCCCCTGATTAGAAGTAATTTCTAAAAAAGATTTTTTTTTGCTTATTTTTCCATCAAAAACATTTTTAAGAGAAACAAGAACCATTTCTAGCATTGTGAATATTATATAGCTCTTATTTTCCATCTTATCAAATCATAGCAGTTGTTTCAAGGAAAACTCTTTCTATAACATTCTTTTTGCAAAAAAGGATGAGGGAGACACATGTTCCTAAAGCAATAGTAAGCAAGATCTGATGACCAAAGCCATTGAAAACATAATCTAGGTAAACTTTCTGTTCTTGGAAGTATTGATGACTATAATTTATCTGACCAGTGTGTTGACATCTTCTAGTTGCAGGAAAACTGGCATGATTATAAGATTTTTTGACAATTATGATCTCTTCACAAAACTGACAAGTGTTGTGCAGAAACATCTTACTTTACTTGGCAATCTCCTGCTGGTGAGGGGAGCAACTGTGCTTTGGGTGAGCATTGGATTAGGGACAGGCAACATGGAAACGAGTTTGCCATGATTTGTGATCATACTTGTCTCAGATCGGGAAAGAGTACTTTTAAGTGACTTTGCTAGGATTGGCCTCCAGTTTGGAGTATTGCTTCATTGTTCCTATTCCTTGCTGTTTATAAAAGTGACTAACCTTCACTTGTTCCTTCTAATTCCTGATCATTACAAGCTGTGAGGCATTGTATTCTGGAAGCTTCTGGTCTGGTGTAAATTGTCAAATTAGTCTCAAATGGTGACAGTTATGGAAAATAGCAGGAATGGAATTAGAAAATGACTCTGGGCATTTGCAGCTCTTTCCTAGGAGACCTTGTACAATTAGTGCCTTGGGAAAGACTGGTGTCCTGAGTGCAGTCTTGGCACATGGACACAGAAAAACCCTGCAACATGAGTTTCCCAACCAATATGTGTTAAATGAATAAATTTGTCACATAGGTGTTGTGATAGAGGGCTCTGCTGCAAACACACACTTTCTGTCAATCTCCCTTAACCTATTTGTTTCATGCAAATTAACTGAATGAAATTGAGCCATCTCACCAGGTGTTTGTGATAAAGTTTTTCCAAAGACAGGACTTTCTTGTGATCTCTAGAAAGATGCCTAGGAATTTTTGTTTCTATTAATAAACTAAAAACAAACACACACACAAAATGTACTAAAACTTGTTGTTAAACAATTGGCTAATAGCATAAGAATTCTAGTAAAAAGGTACACAACACACACATATACACACACACTCAGAGCATTAATGGAAACCTAGACATAAACAGCAAACCTCTAGAGTCTGCAAGAAGCTGTCATTTCATTGGAAGATTTACATAATGTCTGAACTCATTAAAATAATTCTTTCTTTTATTCCTCCTCCTCTCCTTTCTCCCTATGTTAAAGCAACTAATGAGTGCTAAAGAGGTAAAAATGGGTAAGTAGAAAGGTTCTAACTCCTATTAGACACCTATTGTATGCCAGTCATTTAATTAATCTAGGCATTTTTCTTTTATTTATTCCTTTAATGTCCACCAAGTTTTTATCAAGTGGATATTATTAGGACTACTTTATGGGTCAGACAATGAGTTCAGAGAGGACAAGAGACTTGCACAAACTTAAACAGCTAATAAATGACTGAACTGGACTAGGATCCAAGTCTGTCTTAAAAGCCTAAAGTTTTTACCACACCAGCATTAATAGTGCGGAAATAGAAAGAGTCCTGCTTATTAGCAGTTTTCTCTCAGAAGACTTAGTGACTTGGAAGGCCAAGAATAATCGTCATTTAACCCAGGAACAGCATCTTGCCCCAACCTCAACTTCTTGGCTATGGTCTCTGGTTTTAAGCAAGTGGACCTGAAACTTAAGCAATAGAAAGGCCATGCTGTCTGAGGCAGCCCGGGCTGACGCCACACTTGTCTGGGTCAGTGTCCTTATTTAGTTCTTCCTCTTAGTTTCAGACCCCAGCCCCAGTGCATGTGTCCTTTGCACAAGAACAGGTGGCTTTCCACGCCTGCACAGGATGGCAGCTTGCAATGTTTATGGTGATTCATCTTGTAGTGTACAGTACATTTTTTATTGCACCAAAGATCAGCGGGAACTTTGAGATTTGTACATAAAGGTGAAAGATCTCTCAGGCAAGAGCTGAGCATGCTCTTGGCATTTCCTTTAGTCTGCTTGCCTTTTTATTTGTGTTCCTCACAGATGTCCTAGATTAACTTGTTTATTTTTCAGTTAAATTTCATGATAGTTAATTAACCTTGTTCCCATGACACAAATTAGTTTTGGTGAAATGCTGATGTCAGGAGTGTGTTGAGTTTTTCTTTCGTGACCCCCCTTCTGCTAGTGATTCATGAATGTTAATTCACCTATTTACTCTGGGAACTAAGAAGGTGACATTGAAATATTCATTTGATATCTGTAAAAAAAAAATATAGTATTTCTTATGCTTATGTTCCTGGTTTTCAGGGCTTGAAGAAAATGGAAATGAAATTCCTTTAATGGCTCATCATCTTCACCATCTTCATCCAGTTGAGCCAAATAAATTGTCTACCTCAGGACCCATCCTTCAGGGTAATAAGGAGTATAATCATATTTTTCTTATCATATCCACAAACCTGATATTTTATTAGTACATGCTTCTCTGTCTCTCACATAATTTAACCATTTATCATAACTATTTTTCTCAAGTCAGTAACTATTTTCCTGATGCATAATTTTTGTAGATCATGTACTACTTTCAAGATGTGACATAATTTATTTAACTAATACTCTATTATTTGATATTCAGATTGTTTCAAGTTTGTCCTTGATACAAATCATAAATTTTTTTTGTGTGTGGACTTTTAGGGAGCCATTCTGTTTTTTTGTTTGTCTTTGTTTTTTTTGTTTTTTGTTTCTGGTACTGGGGATTGAACCCAGGGGCACTTAACTACTGAACCACATCCCCATCCCTTTTTAATATTTTATTTAGAGACAGGGTCTCACTGAGTTCCTTAGGTCTTCCCTAAATTTCTGAAGCAAAATAGCCATTCTTATTATAAATCGAAAAATATGGAATTATTGAGTAAAAGGTACCAACTATTTAAGGATTTTGATCCATTCTGAAGAAGTGTGATTATGCCATATTCTGCTTTTTCCACCCGTTTTAAGGCCTCTGCTCTTCTCCCTGGCTCTGCCATGACTCTGTTTACCTTCTGCCTCAGCACATGATTTTCTCCTCACTTGTATCTTCCTCCAAATAAGCATCTCTGGAGTTAGAATGACATGAGTCTTACATTTAGCATGCCGAATATCTGTACCAAAAGTTAGATGATTCCACATGTGTCAAATTAACCATCCGTAGTTCTTTGTGAAGCCCAGTAACATGCTGCAAAGATTATGGATAAGATTTCTCATTCATGTAATTTCTTCCATCTGTAGAATGAATGTCATGCTTTTCTTCGTATAAAATTGGTTAGAGAAGGTATACAGAATTATGTTTTTAAATAAGTACTCAGAATTCATTAGTAAACATTTTAAACATGCTTGTTCATCTGAAATATTTTGATCTTATGTCCCATCCATCAGCTGGCATGTTTGTGCATTTAAAGACAATGCCAATTCATTTCTCTGTCTAGAATTGTCTCTTCTGTATTTCTTGGCTGGGTTAAGGATATTTAAATAATGTTGATATTGAGAATAGAGACAAGTGTACCAGATATCTGGTTACTATAAAAACATGGGTCTTTGGCATTTTGCTAAGAAAGTAAACCCTCTAATTTGGTGTATGCACAATGTCCCAGACAGCTATTATGATTAATTAAATTTTCCATGTTGATGCAGGAAATTTTACTAGCTCTTAGAAAACTAGCTCCAACTAGCTTCTAGTCTGCTCACATAGAGAACAAGTCAAAAAAAAAAAAAAAAAAAACATGGAAAAGCCACACAAGTAATCCTTTAAAGGTCAATGGTGATTTTTTTTAAAGACATCTCAGTCTAGTTAATAAAGGTATCTCTCTTTCTGAAAAAGAATATGACTCTATATGAGAATTATGCGTATTTTGAATTATAAATATTTGAGAATTATAAATATTTGGATATTCAATTCTAATATGCTGTAATAGTTACTATCTGTTCATATGTTGAAAGCTCTGTTGAAATTAGCCAATTTTTATTACTTTGAACTCTTTATGGCCTGAGAGTTGCCTGTTTTTAGCTCTGTTGCAGTGATGGAATGGAATCTAACCACACAAAACTGGGTTTTACTCTAAATTTTTAATCCTTATACATTGGTGTTTAAAACCAAAGGACTCAGTTGAAGTTTCATAATGGTAAACACTTCAATTTTTCAAGTATCTACTACGTGCCAGTACTTTGTTATTTGTTATCTAATTCTCCTGATAGTCTTGCAAACTTTTTGACAGACAGTAGCACTGAGCTTTGAGAGACTAAATCTCTTATTTAATATTACACAGCTGGCCATTGGCAGTAAAGTTGTTCAAATCAGTTTCTTCTAACTCCGGAATTATGTCTTTTTCCTTCATAGGACAATTCTGAAAGTTTTCATGTTCCCCTTTATGCTGCTGTTATGTAGATATCATTGAAGAAACCTCAGGGAAAGAGGAGAGGCAGGGTTCATCCAGCATGGGTCTTTTTGGATGTCATTGACAAGAGTTGTCAACCTTGGATGATACAGTCAACTCTCTCTTTCTCAAACCAACTTTGAAGAGGTAGAGGCTGAAGATAAGCAAATTCTGCCTTTCATCCCACATGGGTACCTTTTGGGTACTTCTGAGACATAGCATATAGACAAGCGAAAAACTGCAAGGAGGTTAAAAATGTAATTAAAATGTAATCGTTGTGTATATGCTCCTTACAAGTGCACATGGGAAACACATTTGTCCAGTGTAGCAGCCAATAGACAGCAAAGACAATGAGGAGGAATGATCTGTTTTTAAATCCAGACACCAAAATTCAGCTGTAGTTTGTTAGGAGTATTGGTAATGGTGAGACAGCTGGAAGGTTGAGTGATAGCAAAGACATATGGGCATTCAGAAGAACATTTCCTTAGCCACAGACTTTCTTTAAGATTTTGGATAAACTGATCCTTTTATATATTTTAAAATAGTTTGATGAAACACCAACACCGTAAGATAAATATTTCATTTTAGTCATAAATTCTGTATGACTGCTTGTTCTCGGTTGCCTGTGCCCAGCAAGAGATATTTCAGATATAGTGTTTCCTACGGAAATCATCATGGCCTGGAGTATTTTGAGTTTCCACAAGAAAATAGTGATCATATGCACACAATCTTCCTTTGAGGTTGGTATTATCATTGCACCCAATTTTCAGATGAGGAAACAGAGGCTCAACTTTTTTATTTGCAAGGTAGGGAAATAGTAGAGTCAGGATTCAAACTCTAGTGGTTTGGTGCCAGCATCTAGGTACCTAAATGCCATGTTATGACGCTCAGAGGGCTCTAGGCAAGTGGTACTGAGGTTAATTGTTCAGTGAATATGACTTTGTGTTCAAGGTCACAGAAAAGGCTCCTACCAAGTCTTCATAAGATCACCATGGTCCTCAGCAATGTGCCAGTGGCATCATAGAACCAAAGAAATAAAAGAAAGGAAACCAATTAAGGTTAATTCCTGATGTTCTTTGAAACCCTAAAGACCCATGGGAACTGAGGGGCCTCGCAGGGTGTCACTTGCTGCACAGAGCCAGGGGAGAATTTAAAAAAATATCTGGGTGGAAAATTACTTTAGGCTTCATGAAAGGTTCTCATTGTTGAAAGGGATAAGGGATAACTGTTGCTCACAGTTCTCTTTTGAGTCCAGGCCTAAGGTTTTAAATGATTTCTTGACTTTGGCTTCTGGCATCTGCAGAGCAAAACAGCCAATGCTCTTTACCCCCAGCAGAGATCTTTCCCACACATTGTGCTGCCATATGTAGGCACACCCACATGGAGCTCCAGTGCTTTTCCCTTGAAAAACATGTAAGGTTTAAAAATTCTGTCTCCTTACTTGTCCCCTCCCCTGGGTGGAGCTGTGAGCTTCTCAAGGCAAGGGAGGAGCTGTGAGCTTCTCTCATCCGGAAGCTTAGCTGCAACAGGCAGAGCTGCTGTATTTATAGGCTAATCGCTAAGGCCATAATTGGATTAGGTCCATCTGCCAGTCATACTCAGATATTTATGGCATGTATTTTCTCCATGTGTGTCCCTTTCCATTGTCCAGATCAGAGGGACGAGAGAAGAAGGAAATTAAACTGTGGGCTATTGCTTGAAGGTATAGTAGGCATAATATATTAGGCATATTTCAGCATGGGACAGGACACTCAGTTTTTGTAAAAAAAGAAGAAAAAAGAAAGAAAAAGGAAGGAAAAAGAGAAAGGAAGTACAATCATTTCTTCCTCTCTGTGATTGCTTCTGAATTAAGTTCAGACTAATTTAAAGAGTCTCAGGATTGTGTGTTGTAGTTATTTTGTTCTGTTTTGATTTGGGATTATTTGTTTGATTTTTTTTGCTATTTAATTTTATTGTCATTTTATAGGTTTGTTTTTACTTGAAGGGACCCTGTGAAAACAAAAGATACTTTAGTATGTGTTAGGACATGATAAAAAAGAGAAAAGGTGACCTAGGTCCTACTTTTGGCTGTTAAGAAACATGACCCTGGAGAAGTCACATAATTTTTCCATTTGAAGAAGGTTTGAGGTCATACTATCAATGACTCCCATTTATGGCTACTCATCACACACCTAGGGAATGCTTTAGAAAATGAGATGTCTGCAGCAAAGGAATATGTGGGTTCTTCTAGTCACAGCATGTCTGGGCAGTCACTTACATCATACAGGGATTGGAAAGGAAATATGGCTAAGTTCTGGGTTGAATGCTCAAAGCATCCATTATGATCAATGAGAAAAAAAGATGGGAGTAGCCAGGGACTGATCACATATTGGAAATTAGTGTAAAGATAAAAGCTATTAATTTTGGCTTTTTTTTGCATGAAAAAGTAACAATGTTGTGAGATGAGTTTGATACCATTCTCATGATAACAAGCAAATGTCCAGCAGACATCAGCTTACTGATTTGAACTATATAGATTTGAAGAGAGAAGAGAATGCAGCCTTAGGGCTCATAAATATTTTTTTTTGCACTAAGCATCAATGGCTGAAATATTGCACCCTAAAATTAAAAGATATATGAGACTTTTCAGAATTAAGTGTTTCCCAAGAGCATTCATGTTACATTTGAGTCCTAGTAGTCCAATGGAATGTTGGAAATTTTTGTTTGAAAATTCAAGGAAGAATCTAGTCGGTATGTTTTAAGGATGTGTCTCATCCAAAGGACATTTTCTTAGGAATAACCTTCACCAGCAGACCCTTCTGATGAGGGCTTAGATAACTTCATTTCTATAGCATGGCCACCATCCCAGGATATAAGTGACGGAACCCTGCCATAGGCCAATGTAAGCTTGATTGGCAGTGCTGTAAGACCAAGAAGTATTGTGCAGGGGCCAGAATGCAAGCTCACCTGCTATGGAAAGCCAAAACCATGGGAAAACTAGAAATAGGAGGAAGTAACTCTAAGTAGTAATGATGATAGCAGCAGCAGCAATAATAGACACACTTTGAAATGCTTCATGTGTGCCAAGCACTAGGCTAATCCTATCAGGTGGGTAATGTCACTACCTTGATTATAAAGTAAGGCAACTGAACTTGGATGTGATTGCTTTCTTAAGGCCTCATAGCTGGTAAGTGACAGAGCTGGGGAGGCAACTCAGATATGCAGCTCTCATGCTAGCTGACAAAATCTCCATGAGCATTATTCTGCTTCCCAGGAAGCCCAGAAAGCAGCTATAGTGGGAAGAATGTAGAAGATGGGCATGAGCAGGGGAGACAGGAGACACAGTGGTACAGAGAGAAAGGACAGTGGGTCAACCCCATTCCTGGACCCTCGCAGGTCCCAGCTCTAATGTGCATGTGAATCTGCTGGTTTTGTGGGAGATTTATATCTTAAATAATCCTTTCTCTCCTCCTTCCTGTCTCTATTTGAACTATTTCAGTGGATCTTTGTGACTTGAAATCAAAGACTATCAAACTAGAAGGAGTATCTAAATGGGATGGTAGTGTTTAGGGGAACACTTCTTAGAGGTCAAGTAGAGAAAATTATTCCACTGTGTCTGGTTGTGATATTAGTTTTCAAACATCTCAGATTTAGGAAGATGAGCACCTGCAGTTCATTAATGAAGTATCTTATCAAGGGAAATTCCAAAAAAAAAAAAAAAAGAGTAATAAGCTGGTGAGTAACCTTGGAATTACTTTAGCAATACATTCACTAAATTATAGCTTCTCAATCCCATTGAAGGTGATGTCTTTTGGGAATTGTGCCCCAGTTTCTTTAATGGAATTACTTGTCTGTTTTTCAGAGACTGTGCCCACCACCAGTTCCCCACATCCTATTTGTCACCTTTCTCTGATGCAAAGCACCATTTTAAAGAGTTTGCATTTTCCTTAAGAATAAAATGATAGAATCCTAAACTGCACAACCAAGTCTTCCGTGTACTTTTGTGAGAAAGCTGTCCAATTGCAGAAACAAAATGAATTAGCACGTTCAGTCACTTCAGCTTGCCAGGGAGGATCAGACTGAGGGATTGTCTGGAAGCCAGGAGTGTGAGTGTCATGAGATAGCCCTTCCCTTTGAAAGACTCTAATGGAGGTCAACCAGCCACAGAGGAGAGCCCAGGAGGGAGGATTCTCAAACTAAATAGCAAGCTGGCCACTGTGCAAATTTCAAAGCCATGGATTCATGGGGGGTGAACCCTTAATTTCCAATGTGTGGAGAAATGGGTCTGGTTTTTTCAATTACACTAAAACATACCAGCTAGAGGACAATCCACTCTGGCCCACCTGTTTGTTTATTCTGTTCTTTGATGACTTCCAAAAGGCTTTGATTAGTACTGTATGACTTTAGTTCTTAGCTCCTCTGAAGAAGGTTTAGAAAACTGACAACCTTTTCCTCTAATCTTATCTCAGTATTCTTTCTGAATGAACCCACTGAGGACTTCAGCCTTTTGTAGCTGGAAAATACTGAAACCACCAAGCAGCTCCAGCCAGTTTAATATGGCATCATTGGGCTGTTGCCAGGCAAGAAATGTTAATAAATGAGCACCAGTCTGGGCTGCCAGGTTGGCACAGAGGCACAGGTTACCTCACCTGTCCTCCGCATTAATCTTGTTATGTTAATGGATGTGTTTTCCCCACTGTGAAGACTGGATGTTCTTGGCATCTACATAGTGCCTTCAGGCTTGATTCAGGTATACAAGAACTTATCAAGAACCCAGTTGCAGCCAGTAAGGGCTACAGGAGTTCCCTTTACCGGTGAGTAGCCCCAGATGAACTGGGATGTGTGTATCTGTGGAATGTACAAGGCCTGTTCCAGGAAAAGCTGCTTCCAACAAGAGAGAAACTCCAAGGGGTTTCTTTGGTTTTCAGAATATATTTCACATGATTTATAACACTATGGCCTTCTTTCCTTTTCCCAAGAGAGGCATAAATTCTCACAACTATGTGGTGCCCTTGGTGTGTTGTCCTAACTCTCTATGGGCTATCATATTCATGTGTATCTGAAGAAGCTTCTCTACAATGGAAATTAGTCCCATAAAACATTTAGGAAACACATAGTGCATTATGTGAGAGATACAGAGAGCTAGATTTAGGGTTCCCTTAATTATATGGATGGAGCAGCCTCCAATACCTAATAGTATTTATTAATTTAGTTTATCAATTTCTCTGCCATCCAGAGAATAAATTTTTATCTTTTAAAAATTATGAGCTTCATCTAGCATCTTCACACTGCCTGGCAGCAAGAGGAGTTGACTTTTCCTATTTGTAGAAATGATCTTCCAAGTATAGGAGGAATCCATTACTATTATTTTTGACCTCATTTATTTTACTTTTTTTCCTTTCCTTCTCTTTTTTTTATTAGTTCTAATCAGTTATACATGACAGCAGAAAGCTTTTTGATTCATTGTACACAGATGGAGCAGAATTTTTCCCTTCTCTGATTGTACATGAAGTAGAGTCACACCATTCATGCCATCATACATGTAGCTAGGGTAATGATGTCCATTTCATTCCACCATCTTTTCTACCCCCCTCACCCCTCCCCACACTTTGCCCCATCCAAAGTTCCTCCACTCATCCCATCCCCCCTTATGGATTACTATTCACTTATCAAAGAAAACATTCAGTCCCTGTTTTTTGGGGATTAGCTTGTTTCACTTAGCATGATATTCTTCAACTCCATCCATTTACCTGCAAATGCCTTAATTTTATTCTCTTTTCATTCTGAGTAATATTCCATTGTGTATATATACCACGATTTCTTTATCCGTTCATTTATTGAAGGGCATCTAAGTTGGTTCCACAGTTTAGCTATTGTGAATTATGTAGCTATAAACATTGAAGTGGCTTCCTCACTGTAGTATGCTGTTTTTGAGTCCTTTGGATATAGACTGAGGAGTGGAATAGCTGGGTCAAATGGTAGTTCCATTCCAAGTTTTCTAAGGAATCTCCATACTGCTTTTCAGATTGGTTGTACCAATTTGCAGTCCCACCAGCAATGTATGAGTGTTCTTTTCCCCCACATCCTCTCTTGGCCTCATTTATAACCCACAAAATGCTTAGGAGAAGACTCATCTGCTAATAATGTTTCATTTTCTGATTTAGAGAAGAAAAAGAAAAAATGTTTGAAGCATATTTTTGGATTGTATTGCAAAAGTTGGGTCTTTTCTGGAACTCTGAAAAGAGATTCTGTTCAGATCATACATGTACATGCACACAGGAGCTAATCAAGGCAGTTTTGCTAACAGTTGGGGTCTTCATTCCTTGAGAAGCATGTTGGAATCCCAGCTCTGCTTCTTCCCAGCAGAGTCTTTGGGTTATATACTCTAGCTCCTAAACCATTTCAGAAGGCTGGTGAGCAGACTAAATGAGATCATATTTGAGAAGGGGCCAGTCCAGCCTGGCACATAGTAGTTTTAAATAGAACATACAGATTCCTGTCCAGTCATTTGTGCTAGAAGTTAGTCACCATTTTTCCAAAGGAGGCATCATGAATTAGTTGCTGGATTTTCTTTTCATAAAAGCCACTTTAAATCATAACATAACAAGAGAGGGTCAAGAAAATGCTTTCCAATCTTTTATGTCAGGAATATCTAAAATAAACCTAGCATGAGAACACTCTTTTCACCTATTTCGCCCATTATGGGCCCTGGTATCAAAAGTTATAGGGGCAATATCAAAATAAAGGCACATAATGTCCTGGAATTTTTTTGTCCCCCAAAAAATCTCTAAGGAGGGAATTTGTGGGAGGTCTGCATGGAGTCATAAAATTATTGAACAAGGAGCATGGTCATTCTCAGCCATTCCCACATTGGGGGGTGGATCATTGTCATTCCTATCATAGTTGGTTTTATAGCTATTGAATCAGAGCACAAATAATATATTCACAAATATGGGAACATGCCCTTTCTTTTGAATCATTGAATCTACCTGTCTTTGTTGCAAATGTTAATTTATACTATTAGTTCTTTTGAATAAAAGTGGCTCTCCTCAGCTTCCCTGGGGCTCCCTGCACATGCCTTCAATTTGCAAATTTTACTCAAAACTGACTACATTTTCCACTGGCCCTTCCTTAGACTCTGAGCTAATCAAGATCACTGGGTCTATCTCTATTGTTTTTATTGTTAGATGTACAGTTTGGACAAGTTATTTACTCTCTTTAGCTTCAGTTTCTTAATCTAAAGAATGGTGATTGTTATAGTATTTAGCCTCTGATGTAGGTGTTTGGGAGATTAAGTGACAGTAGAAAGCTTAGAATGGTCTTGGCATACATTAATTGTACTATCATTGTTGTTGTTATTGTTTTGCTGCCAGTGTCTAGCATGGTCATTGACTCAGATTTTTTGTTGTGGCTAAACCACAAGCTTGTTCATCTGGCTTTCTTCCTGCTCTGTGTCTTGATCTACAGGGATGAACATGGTTGTATAAGAAAAACTACCAAGCTCACTGGACTCACTTCAAATTAATCTCAAGTGGGCACTTGACACTGGCCAGCAATCACACTGCATTCATCCAATTCAGGCATCCTCCCACTTTTTAAGGTGAATAGTTTGTACTTTCTTCCGTAGCTGCAAACCTCCCTATTCTTACTCTTAGCTAATAATTCTGCTTGTATTTCAATGAATAATATATATATGAAAAGAAGCAATTAGAGGAGATGGTTCCCGTTATCCATCCTTGCATCTTCACCTGTCTTGATCATCTCCTGTAACCAAGGATGGGCTGCTATGCCCTTGAAAAAATTTAATGTTCCCCACTCAAGCATTAGTCCCATCTTCTCTAATCCATGTTGCCAAAAGCTCCATCCTTGTCCCTATTACAATCCAATATGAGGACATGGTTTTGAGAAAAAGGATAAAGAAGGTTTATTGCTTTGCCAGCAAAGAAGAAACACAGGGACTCCTGTCCCAAAGGCTGTGATTCTGCCCATCAGCAGGAACAGGGGGCTTTTGAAGAGGTGACTTAAAGGCTATATATTCCATGTGTTCTCTGTTGGTGTTCACTTGTGAATTTGGGAGATAGTCATCTCTAAGATCTTCTGGTGCTATCCTCAAAGTCTGGATTAATTAGTTCCTATGGTGAGTGTGTACTCAAGGAGAGATGAATCTGCCTAGGATGGGGAAGAAAGTTAATCCTGTTTCCCCTGAGATTAGGGATGGGGAGAGATTAGGGAGCAGCAAAGAGGGAGGAAGAGAAAGAAACATGTCCATTTTAAAAATAAGTTGCAGTGGCAGAGCAGCAAGGGTTACATTCAAAGCATAAAGTGGACCACTGTTAACACCCCCACCCCCACACTGCCTCAGCAGTCTCCCTTCTCTATGAATCATTGACTCCTCTCTTTCTATTGACCATTCCCGGCATTTACATATTTTTTGATTTTTTTCCTCCCACCTTCAAAGATCTTATTTTGACTTTCTTTTTTCTTCAGTTATATCTCTATTTCTGTCATTCCCAGTACAGCAAACCTCCTTGAAAGAATTGACTGTCAGCAATCTATAGTTTCTCTTCTTCCCTAATGTCTTGAACTCATTCCAATTAGGAGTAGCCCCTGTCATGCCCCTGAAGCTATTTGTTTAAGTCATCCATTATGGTTTGGATATGAGGTGTCCCCCCAAAAAGCTCATGTATAAGGCAATGCAGGGATGTTCAGAGGTGAAATTAATCATGAGAGCTGTAACCTCATCAGTGGACTAATTTATTTGATGGATTAATAATTTTAATGAACTACTGGGTGGTAACAGTAGGGAGGTGAGGCAAGGTTAGAGGAAATAGGTCACTGGGGTAGGGCCTTGGGCTGTCCTTTCCCTCCCCACAGCCCCATCTTTCTCTGTCTCTCACTTTCTGCTGCCGATTGCCATGAGCTGAGAAGCTTTCCTTCCTGGAACTCTTCTGCCATAATGTTCTGCCTCATCTCAGGCCCAGAGAAATGGAGCTGGTTGATAACAGAAACTCCTGAAACTCCTCCTTCTGACGTGACCCATCAGAAGCATTTGCAAAGTTAACTACTTCCTCCTTTTTCTAGGAAAACATACCTACCTTGTTTTCCATTTGCCCATTGCTATTTTTCTTCAGTATCCTTTGATAATTCCTTACCTCTAAATGTTAAGGGAATTTCAGGACTTACACTGTATATCTCTTTTCTTCACTCCTTATATCCTTCCTACACTCAGCCCTGATGTCCAGCAACATTAGCTTTACTTGGTAAAGTATGAGAAATGCTCTATCCCAGATCTACTGATTCAGAATCTGCACTTAAAGAAGATCCCCAGTTGATCTTTTTTCACATTAATATTTACAATCACCCTAAGTGATCCTATCTAATTTGATGGCTTTCAATGCCACTTATTCACTGACTTGACTCCCAAATTCATCAAGAATCTTGGTGAAATACTGACACATTCATCCAATTGCCTGTGAACATTTCCACATGGATGTGTAATAGGCATTCTCAGTTTATCCTGAACAAAAGTGAGTTCCCAGCTCCCCACTAAACCTGCTCCTGCAGTATCCTTCCATCTCTTCATTACCACCAACTCTGTTCTTCCACTGTTCAGGCCAGAACTCTGGGGGTCATCCTTTCTTCTATACTATATCTGGTCTGTCCTCAATTCAGTTAGCTCTGCTGTAGAAATGCAATTAGAATTTAACCATTCTCATTATCTCTGCTATCTTGGACCAAGGCAATTTCTGCTCCTTCCTCTAGTCAGTTCTGAAAATGGCAGCCAGAAAAAAATGCTAATAGATCATGTCTTCCTCTGTTCAAGTGTTCTCACCTCCTGTAGGGTATGACCCAGGACGCCTCCTGACCTGTTTCCCCAACTACCTCTATGAATCTTTTGCAGTCTCTCTTCGTTTTTCACTCTACTCCAACTTCAAGTCTGCCTTGCTGTTCCTCAAATGCAGGAGGCCAGTCTTGCCTCAGGGACTCTTTGTACTTGCTGTTCTTTCTGCCTCAGCGCTCTTCCTCAGATGGCTGTTTGGCTCCTTCTTTCCCTTTTATCTCTACTCAAAAGTCACCTTCTCAGAATGCTTCCCTGGGCCTTGCTATCTAAAATCTCAGCCTTAGATTGCTTCCTCACATTATACTCCTCTTTCCTCTATTTATTCATTTCTTTATTAGCAAACAGAACATCCTCTCCTTTTTCTACATATGTGCATGTGTGTGTGTGTGTGTGTGTGTGTGT
The DNA here is from genome assembly GCA_028644305.1 of Xerus rutilus. NCBI lineage: Eukaryota > Metazoa > Chordata > Mammalia > Rodentia > Sciuridae > Xerus > Xerus rutilus. The sequence continues at coordinate 26,338,798 of CM053406.1, forward strand.
ATCTGTGTGTGCCTGTGTGGATATAAACACACAATATGCATAAATATATGTGTATGAATATGTATACATTTGTAAAAATACATATTTGCTTTTATGCTTTTTTTAATCACGTTCCAGTGATTTAATTTGTTGACATTTGTAAAAATACCAAACTGATTAAATTATCACAGCCTCATGGAACTCTTTTCTTCTTTGATACTGCAATTGATTTTTCCTGTTCCTCTGCTGTTTCACATATATTTTAGAATCTGTTTCTTGAGATCCATGAGATCCATGTTGCCATTTTGATTGCAATTACATTGAATTTAAAGACTAATTTAGAAGGTGAGGATATAGCTCAATGGTAGAGCACTTGTCTAGCATGTGTGAAGCCCTGGGTTCAATCCCCACTCCCAATACATAAATAAATAAAAATTAAATAAAAACGTATATATTAATTTAAGGAGAATAGACATTCTCATTACTGTGAAAGTTCCTATGCAGGAAGTCATATTTTTCTCCATTTAGTTAGGTGTTCTTTAATGTTGTTTGATTGAATTTTGTAATTTCTTCCTAAAAGTCAAACACATTTTTGTTATAATATTTATAATATATATAATATATAATATTTATAATATATATATAATATTTATAATATATAATATATAAATATATATTTATATATTATATATTATAATTATATTATATTATAAATTATATTTATAATATAATATTTTTTATAATATTTATAATATTTTGATGTTATATTTTATGACTATTTTAATAAATATTTTTTTCTTTGTGAATGAGTTTTAGATTTATAGAAAAGCTGTAAGATAGAACAGAGAATTATCCTATACCCCTCACCTAGCCTCAGTTACCCTAATGTTATCATAGTGCATTACTATGATATGTTCATCAAAGCTGATAAACCAATACTGGTATGGTCCTATGAACTAGACCTTAGGCTTTATTTGAATTTCATCAGTTTTTCAATTAATGTCCTGTTTAGTTTTCAGAGTCCCATCCCAGATGCCATATCAAGTTCAGTTGCTGTTTCCTTAGTCCCCTATGATTTGGGATTATCAGTCTTTTCTTATTTATTATGAGATTGAAAGATTTGAAGAATGTTAAGTACTTTTTTAGAGCACTCTCCCCTAATGTGTATTTGTGTGTTTTCTTATGATGGTTCTGGATTTGGGAAAGCTTGGCGCAGAGATGAAATGGCCTGTCCCATCACAGTGAAACTTATGACCTTAACCTTAACTGCTGACGTAAACCTTGTTTACTTAGTTCAGGTGATGTTTGCCATAACATGTTACACATTTTACCCATTTACCTTGCACCTTTGTTTTTGTCTGTTTTGTTTTTGTCTTTCTAGAAAGTAAGCTCCCTGATTTTCACATTTTTTGTCCACTGCTGCTTCTCTGATGTTAGAAAAATGCCTGGAACATAGAAGACAACAAATATTTGTTCAATGGATGATTGTTTTTCTTTTTGTACCAACTGATGATATTCAAAAAGTTCTCAAATATTTCACCTAAATTTTAGATATAGGAAGTGGCCATAGCTGACTAGTTGATTGTTCCTACATGTTGATGAAATTGGGTTAAATTCAACAAAAACAAGTTAAAGAACAGTACCCCAAGCTCTCAAGCTACCAATGGGATTATTATTTGAGAAAACTAAGCACATTTTGAATGGCAAATATCTGATAGAAGATAAATAAAGTCATACTCTTTTTTAAAAAATGTTATGTATGTAGTCATTTATTTATTTTTAATTGACAAAATTGTATATATTTATGGTGTACAATATGAAATCCATATGCATTGTAGAATGGCTAAAACAAGCCAATTAACATATGTGTTACTTCACGAACTTTTTCATACTGAAAACACTTAAAATCTCCTTTCTTAGCAATTTTCTGGTAGGCAATGTATCATTCTTCTAGTCATCATGATGTAAAATATATTTCTTGAATTTCCCTTTCCTGTCTAGCTGAAGTTTTATATCATTTAATCAACAGCTTCCCAATCGTTTTTAGCCCCTAGTTTTTGGTATTCTTAAATTTGAGATCAAAGTAGCATTTTTAAGAAAGACAAAAATGTACTGTGTGACTCAGTTTATAGCTAGATGTGGTAAGAAAACAAATTTGAATATACAATTTAAATTGGATACCTCCAATTTCACCTCTTAATCCTCTTCCAAACCAGGCTGCGCACCTGGTAAACACAATCCCATGTTCTTCCTTTAGTGTATGGAACTTTCTCCACTTACTTTTCCTTATATTTTTTACCTTTGCTTGGAATGTTCTAATCTTCTCCTTGAACACCAAGAAGATGATCAAAGTGTCTCTCTACCTCCATTTCTTTCCATGACTAACACCTCTACTTCCTCCAGGAAGGATCCCCTAAAACCTTTAGACAGGGTCAGGTGCCCTGGATGTATCCATACCTCTCCACATCTGCTCTTCTCAAAACACTTAATGACTGTAACTGTCTATTTACTTGTGACCACCATTAAATTGGAATCTTATTCACTGTTTTACCCCTTATTGAACAAATGACTTGCTTACCTTCTAGATTAAAAATTTTGGTATAATGCCAAATACCCAGTATAGTACAATAAATTGCCAAGACACCAAAGATTCATTTATAATAACAAGTAGGGTTATTCATTTTCAGATTAAAATCAATTGTTCCACTCTGCTGCCTGATGTCAGCTTTTATATTATGCATAGCATTTTATGCACAATCGTGTAATGAAAAGCAAGGATTAGCGACTGATATATGTACATGGTCAGATTGTCCCCAAGTAGGCACCCTCATATGTAGCACACTGGAAATTTGTTTGAATATGTGTTTGGAAATTTACTTGTCCAATTCCTTTTTCATCACCAGGATGTGGCCTTCGTGATAGGATCAGTGTCTTTAAATTGAATCAGTGTCTTTTAAGTTCCTTTAAAGAGGGAGAGTGAGAGATTTTTCTCTCTTGTCTCCACAGACTTCAAAGAAAGGCCATGAGAGCATGTAGCTAGAAGGTGGCTGTTTACAAGTCAGGAGAGAGAGGAAGGAGGCCCTCACCAGAATCTGCATCTGTCAGCAGTCTGATCTTGGACTTCTAGCATCCAGAACACTGAGAAATGAGTGCCCGTTGTTAAGCCACCCAGTCTATGATATTTTGCTATAGCAGCCTGAAATGATGAAGGCATATATCATATGTTCTGCAGAGTGTTGAAAATTCTAAGGGATTCCTCAATGTTTCTGGAAAAATGTACCTAATGTTACTGTTTGGGAAAGATGTGGACATACAGGAGATCCCATAGTACTCTGGGAAGATTCCACTTGACTGTTCTACTGATTTTTTCCCTCCTAGTAAATCCCTTGCATGACAATAAGTTGGCAGGTGAAGTGTTGAGATGATTGAAAAATTCTTCCAAAGTTCTATTTAAAAGAAAAATACATGCACACTACTGTGTATAATTATAATTAATGAATAAAAATAAATAAAAGAATAAAAAGAGAATGTATGTGCAGTGTTATGAATTACTAGCATTCTCAAAGTTTTCTGGGCCAATATTGCCTCAAGTTATCTGGGTTAATCAAAAATTGACAATAGCAACTTATAATGTGAGACATTTAATGACTATGTAGGAATAATAGAAGAAATAAACCAAAATCAATTTCTTCAAATTTTTATACTTTGATCCAACCACTACCAAGAAACCAGATGTTTTTAGAGTATCCTTTTAAAAATCTTGCATATTAAGTGGTATTCTGAATGTTTTATGTCCCCTGATAGCACAAAGGATGTTCAAAAGAAATTTCAAGTATCCTCTATATTTGGTATAAGTTTTAAAATTGAATTGAAAGAAATAATTTTAAACCAACTAATGATATCTTTAAAAAAAATGAAAACAGGAGGAAGTCTTCAGATACCACTCCTAGAAGTGGTATATATTACCCAGGAAAAAATATACATCAGTGATTTCCTGTTAACTGAATATTTGAGATGATTAGTTTTCAGATATTACTTGATAATAAGTGGCCTCAGAAACTGAAGAGACATAGTCTTGCATTACCTGGAATTTAGTTGAAGATGCATCATTTAGGATAGACTGGGTGATGTCTCGATTAAAATAAATCAATGACTCCCCAGTGAAAATGCTAATCTCTCCCATGTTCATGTCTGATGCACAACAGCAAGGAGCCCTACTCTCTGTAATCATTCAGAGGCCTAGAACCAAAGCAAAGGAAAAAGAATTTGATATCTGGAGCACTGACTCTTAATGCTTCCCTGCAGAATTTGCATGTGTCATTTCTCTTGACATTTATTTAATTGGTCAAAACAAGAAAAATGACCATACTTTAGTTTAAAGGGTAAAGATGAATGAAAGTTCAGTTCTATGATGTATCCAGAGGGGGTAACAGGAATATTTTCAAATATTTCTAATGACTAACTTAGGGCTCTACTGTCATGTGCTCCCTAAACCCCCAAACTTACTCAATATTACTGATACATGTGTATATGTATATGTATACATGTACACACACCCATGAACACACACACAGTATTACAATAATTACAGAAAATTACAATTAATGTTAAAGATTATACAACTATATCAAAAAGAGATTTGAACATATAGCCATCAAAAGAGACAATAATGCAGATTACATGTTTTCAGAATCTCATTCTGCTGAATCTCAGGAGATAAATATTAGATTCTGGAAACTTATTGCAGAGTATTTGAAGGAAGTTGAGTAGCAGGTTGAAGTGGAATAATGTGGAACTTCCATATTTGGGTAAGCACAGAAATGAAGGAGATTGGGGAGAAAATCTGAGACCTAGGGAAGAACCAGAGAATCTTGATCCAAGGAAGTAGAAACTGTGCAGAAATAAGAAAAGTAGTTAACAAGGTCAAATGTAGTAGAGAATTCAGGAAGCTAAAGACTGAAAGGGATCACTGAAGTAGGCACTGTGGAGGTCTTTGGTGGTATATCTACAGAGAATCAACTTCCAAGTGACAATTTTGTGCTCATCTTCCTCCTCTCTGATGGTACTCCATCTCCTGCATTTATTTTAATTCTTGGCACCTAGCCGCCAAAGCTAGAAAGCTGAGAATGATGATATGCTCCTGGAACGCCCACAGCCACTCAATTTTATGCAATTTTCTATTCCTAAATAACTCTTGAATCCTACTCTTCTATTCCTCTGTACCTCACAGCTCTAATTCAAGCTTTGTTGGCATTTGCCTGGGCTATTTTATGACCTCCTAACCAGTTTCCTTCCCTTGGTCTTGTTTGGTTAAATCTATCTGTATTGGTTATCTCTTATAGCCTATTTATTCTAAAATGTTATAACTCCAAACAGCAATAAACCCTTATAATCTCACACATTTCCTGTGGGCCAGGAATTTGGAAGATACTTAGTTGTGTGGTTATGACTTAGAGTGTCTCATAACATTATAGTCAAGATGTTATCTGGGGCTACAGTTGTCTGAAGCTTTGACAGGAACTGGAGTATCCACTTGCAAGGTAGCTGTCTCATATGGCTCACATACTGGTGTGAGCTGTTGATGGGAGGCCCTAGTTCCTCCTTGATGATCTCCTCCTCAGAGTTGCTTGAAAGACCTCATGGCCTGGCAGCTTAGTCTTTACCAGAATAGTGATCCAAGATTCCAAGGATGAAACTTCAATTCCTTTTCTAATCTAGCTTTGGGAGTCATCTCTTGTTGTGCTTAGGAAACGTGCCTAGTTATGCAGTCTGTTGAAAGGAGGAGATTACATAAAGGTGTGACTAGTGGAAGGCCAAGTTCATCAGGGCTATGTCAGAGGCTAGCAACAACACCTTCCTCACTGCTATTGGAGTGATTCCTTATATATGAATTTATCAATTTAAAAGGAAGTGGTAAAGATGCAAGGTAGAGTGATTGAGGAGAATAGTGAAGAACTGGCAGAGTTACAGGAGAATGGGAGAGGAGGGGGTAGATTATCATGACATACAAAGATATTTATTGAATGACACTGAGGGTTCAGCCAAAGACCAGTGCTAAGCTTTCTAGCTGTAGAACCTTGGGGCACGTATTTCGGGTGTGATGCAGTGTTGGTCATTTAACAGGGACATACACTGTACGAATAAGAATGCCTGGGAGTTGAGTTGTTGGTGATAAATTCAAGTCATCAATCAGGGGCTGGATAGGAAAGGAAGTGACTTTAGGAAGAAACTGATTATCAGGAGAAAATGGAGTCATTAGGGGACCTAAAATAGACATAGAATACCAAAAGTAGATGTAAAGGCATCAGTGAATGTGAAAGTCTTCAAAAGATAGAAGGTCAAAAAGTAGGCATTAGAGTTCAAAGTACATGTAAGAGGGTTCCAGGTTATAATGTAGTCTAGCATGTGACCATAGGTGTAGAAGGCTAGAGTAATAAAGTAAAGGCCATTGGAATTCAGAAATTCAAGAACCTAGGAAAATGCAGTGTTGGAAATGTCATCCTCATGGACACTGGGATATGACAGCAAGACATGAGACAGAAAAGTAAGCCATGAGTCAGGCAAGGTTTATGATAGATGTCAAGTGTCTGGTAGGAGACAGCAATCAGGAGCATAGGGGACAACATGAAGGTCCTTATGCAAACAGAGGAATGAGGGCTTGGAAGGGACATTGTGGAGCTGTGAGGATACTGATGCCATCTCAGTCTCACAGTTGGTTTATGGCACTGACATTTGGATGGACTCTGCTGATATGAAGAAGAAACATCCTTTGCTTAAGATGATTTTCTGGAGTTGGAACAACTTTGTGAAAAAATCTAGTTTTGCTTCAGATAAAGTTCTTATTCTGTGAAGATGGGTTTAGTAGCGTGTTTGCGTCTGTGCTGTATGTCTGTGTGTCTCTATAAGACAGTTAATCAGCACAAAACAGGAATTTCACAGAATCTAGTTGAAAAAATGTTGAGAAAGAAAAAAAGTAGAAGAGTGGACTGATGAAAAGGACAGACACATGGTGAAATTTGAGGACAAGAGTGGGGAAAACAGAGTAAAAGAGGCTAGTACTTCAGACAGTGGTATTTGGGGAAAGGATTGAATGCAAAGTGGAGATAAGTGTCTTTGTGGTTCCAAATGGAATTCTGGCATGAGGTTTTGAAAGAGATACTGCAGGCTTGCTTTAAGATTGTGAGTATGTGACAATAGCATTTGAGTAGAGTCTCCCTGACTCAGGGAGTCTAAGATGTTCCAGCTGAGTCTTAGGGTCAGTTTTAGTCTATTTTCTATTGCTATATCAAAATATGTGAGACTTGATAATTTACAAAAAAATAGAATTTTATTTAGATCACAATTCTGGAGATTAGAAAGTCAAGAGCATGGCATTGGTATCTGGTAAGAGCTTTTATTTGTTGCATCTTAACATGGAGTAGGGCATTGCATGGTAAGGCAGACCAAGTAGGCAACCTTAGGTCTCTCTTCCTCTTCTTATGAAACCAATAATACCATCTTGGGGGTCCTACCTTCACAATCTCATCTAAACCCTAATTACTTCCCAAAGACCTCACCTCCAAATACCATCAACATATGAATCTGGGGAGCAAGATTCTAACATTTAAACTTTTGAGGGACATATTCAAACCATAACAGAGTTCTCAACTTCAAATCTCCAAGAGAAGAGAAAATATTTCCTACTTAGAAAAGTACTGGAAGTTTAGGGAACTGAAAAGAGTTTTAATCAGTGAGCAAGAACTATGGGTTTAAATTTGAATATGGCCTGTCATCCAGTTAATGATATTGTACTTATGTCAGTCTCTTGGTTTTGATATAATACTATAGTTATATAAAATTTTATAATTGAAGGAAGCTAGGGGAAGGGTACACTGGACTTGATATTATTTCTGTAATTTTCTTTAGTTAATTATTTCAAAATACAAAGTTAACGAAAAAGGAGATATAAAACAATGTGAGGGGATCTAAGTACACATTGTGGTACTGAATGGGAGGGATAGATGTTTGAAGAATTGTCTTCAAAATGACTGGGAGCTAAAGAGGGAATACTCAAATCTCTGTGGATAGGGTACCAAGGAAGCTTACTCATGAATTTCATTAGGGTTGCTCCAAAGCTCTCTGTGGACAAGTTCTTTCTGACTACTTTAGGTGACTGCTGCCCCCCAGCACTTAAGATAGTCAGTATCAGGTGTATATAGATTCCCTTTGTTCAAATGAAAGAATAAATTAATACCACATCAGGAATTAGTACTGGAGTCTAGATTCTGAGGATGATTTATGTTATTTATTCACATTTTCCTCTATTTTGCAGGAAAACAACCCAATGTAATGGATGTAATTCTCTGAAGAAAGCAAATTCTCAAGCTCATTTTCAGTGTTTTAGAGAAAGAATTGGGAAGAATCCTTATGGGGAATTTAAATTTTGCTCAGCATGTAAAAAAAAAAAAAGTCCTCATTTTTCTGAGGCTCCAATGTTCTTCACAAGATAGCTAATAAACTTCTATTTCCTATTTAGAGGAGAAAGCCATACAACTCTGTCTAGAATCTTTGCTCTAAACATCCTCTTAACTTTAATGAGGGATAAAAACAGGAATAGCTAAAAATTTATGGAGCATTTGCATGGTACAGCATTACATTAACCAATTATGTACATTATATTTTCCCAACAACCTTCTGCAATTATTAGCTCTGTTTTGTAAGTCAAGAAAATGAGTCTCAGGTTATGTAACCTGTGGTCACATGACCAAAATGTGGAGGAGCCAGGATTTCAATGCAATTTGATTCTCAAGTCTCAACTTCAAAGATGTTTTTCTGTTAAGGTGTAATTTATATACAGTATGATTCACCATTTTTAGTGTACTGTTCTGTGAGTTTTGACTAATGTATACAGTAGGGTAGCCACAAACACAATCAAGATGTGGAATAGTTTCAAAGCTCAGAAAAGTTTGCTTCTGGCCCTTTGTGATCAGTCCATCCTCCCACACCTAGTCCCTGACAACCACTGTTCTCTTGTCCCAAATGTCCTATAAATAGAAATCTCTTGAGAATATAGCCTCTTGAGTCTGCCTTCTTTAACTTAGTATGCATTTGTGAGCTTCATCTGTGGTGTCCCACATTTCAGTAATGTTTTCCATTTCTAAATCATAGTCTTCCATTGTATAGGTGTATCACAGGTTGAGCATCCTTTCACTTGTTGAAGTATATTTAGATTATTTCTACCTTACAATCAAAGCTGCTATAAACATTTGTTTAATTGTTTTTGTGTGTGAACGTAGTTTTCACTTTTCTTTGGTGGGGTTAGGAGTGGGTTACTAGTTTATATGGCAAGGGTGTGTTTGATTTTATAAAAATCTCACACTTATGAATACCTCAGTGGTTCAAGTCATTTTCCTGTAACTAAACTGAAAGAAGCTCATCAGACCAGCAACAAACTAGAGGCATAAAGATTAGAAAGCTGAACTCCAGAAGCCTGGCTATAAATCATATATCATATTATATTGTGTCTTTGTCTAAAGGCTATTATTCAAGAATCAATAGGGATGAGGTAGGATCATTATTGATTCAGGACAGGTTTTCACAGGATGTGAGAGAGGAGTGTGTTTACAGCTGTTCTTTTTTCAACCATGTTTCCTTTCTTTCATTTCATAAATGAAGAACAAATTATAAATGATTAATGAATAATCTGAAGAAAAATAATGAAAATCTAATTAAATGCTGGGATAAAAAGAGAAAGGAGAAATAAAAATATAAAATGATGGAAAAGTAGAAACATAACCAACAAAAAGGAAAATAAACAGTTTAGGAATACAATAAACACATATTACAATTCTAAGTAAAAAATTGATGTGTTATTCTTAGGGACTGTAGGAGTTAAGGAACAAAACCAGATTCTATTTTTATGGCAGTGAAGAAGTGGAGTAAGCTGAATGCTTACCATATGGGTATTAACTTGACATTTTGCCTTACTTGCCTTCTTCAAGATGTGGAGTGCCTCATAAGGCACTTGAACAGAGTTTCTCCAGTCTGGGCAAAGGGACCCTTAACATCTTCCAGAGATCATGTTCAAATTGAGCAATTCTCCCATTTTAAGGTACTTGTGTTGCACGTAATGTACTATATCCACCTAGTTGCACATCCCACCCACTTGGAATTCTTTGCATTTTCAAAGCACCTGTTAATGTAATCACAAAATGCCAGACTAGATACACTGCTCTCCTTGGTGTGGATGGAAGAGTGTGAAAACCCACTGATTCTTGAGCTGGGTAAATATGGATTCAAAATTTGGGTCCCCTGTGAATTGTATTGTGGTTTTGATCTGGAGTTTATGGATGATGGGCAGAGATAAAGCCAGTCAGAAGAGCTTCACATGGAGGTCAATCTCAAAGGAAACAGTGGCAGAAATCACAGTGATGGTGAATGTATTTAAACCTGGAACTGGAGTTGTACTGGATTTAGGGGAACTTGAGAAACCCCTCAGGGTTATCAACCTAGAATTTTACCATTGATAGGACTCTGGCCCTTTTCCCAGGTCAGTTCCAATTACCTCTTTGACTTCCAGTTAATTAAAATTGTCCTCATCCTCATTTCAGTTTTTCTAATAGGAATGATCATTGGCTTAGGTCATTTTGATTAAAATACTAGTCTGTAAGTCAGAAATGGCTGGCCAGCCTGTGTTTGCTTTTTCCTCTTATCCATCCTTGATCTAATCACCTGTGGTAAGATGAAGAGGACAAGGAAGGAACAGGATGACATCACATACAAATATGGCCCCTTGGCCACAGAGACTCTAGGAGTGGTTGGTATAAGAGTCTATGTTAGTTAATGCAAAGATATATGGTATCTTGAGCCTCAGTTTTCTCTTCTGAAAATAAACACACTATCTCATGATTCAGGAGAGAGGAGAACTTGGTGGCTAAGAGCAAAGACTGTGGCAGCAGATTCCTTGAATTTGGCCTTGAACATGTCATTTACTGGCTGAGAAACCTCAAAAATTTCCCTATCTGCTCTGTGCCTTGGCTTCTTCCTCTGTAAGACTGAGAGTACTAAAAACATTGGCCCTTACTACTGAGTGAATATCTGTGAATGGTTTATACTAGTACCATTTAGAGTTTGGCTGTTATTGTTATCCTTTCAAAGTTGTTGTGAAAATTAAATGAGATGAGATCAGCAAAAGTCCCTGAATCCAGAAGATGCACAGGGGATGCACACTTCCAGTAAACTGCATGTCTGCAAACTGTGTCTTTGGCTCTCCTTTCTAAGGCTCCCAAACCCAAGTACCTAGGATGCACCATCACTGTGCCTTCATGAAAGAACATAAAGAAATATGCACCAAATCAAAATCAGACAAGATGTTGATTACAACATAAAATGGTATATTCTTAATTACAGTTTTGGTCTTCTTTTTTTATACAAGACTTCTTCATCTTTAAGACTTGAATTTAAGAATAATCAATCACAACTCCATGTTCAAAGAAATAGTTGCCTTCCACTGGTAATTGAATGTAGTCACATTTGGCATGGTAATTTTAGTCCCAAATCTAACTGAGAGGGATGGAGGTCCAAGCACACCATACGCTGTTCCCACAAGAAGGCAGAATAAGCAAAGTGAAACTGGGTAAGGGAGGGATACTAACTTCTTTTCTACCAATAAGGTAACCTAAAAACTCCAGAATTTCTCTGATTTCCAAAGCAAAACTACTTGCTCAGGAGATGCTCTAAATTTGAATTTGATCTGAAAGTATTTCCTTTTCTGCACACCATATTTTGCTTCCCCCTTGAAAATAGCCAATGGTGAATCCATGTGTCACCCTAAATAGCTACAAGAGGTGTCTGTCAAGGGTGTATGCCAAGCAAGTCAGAAGAATCCAAGGGCTAAGAACAAGCTTGTATTTAGGATGGCTGCCACTGGGCAGTCATTCATCACTGAGTCATGGAGTTCCTTCTCACTCAGCATCAAGATTCTCAGTTCAAAGAAGTCCTAAGGGTGGTGCTGCAAGATGCATTATCATCAGAAGCCCTAGGTTTCCCAAACAAATCTACCTGCATGCAAGGCTGAAGATGTGGGTTGGAATCTCAGCAGGACATAGAATAGACCCTTCCTATGAGACACCTGTAGGCTTCCCTTGCAATAGATCAACCCACAGACCCTTTCTTAATGCCCACAGATAAGCAATGATCCAGAAAGGTCAATACTATCTCTTCAGGAGCAGTACATAGGTTTCTGGTCTGAAAAAGTATTGATGTAAAACCACCCAGATCTTCATTAAAGGAGGAAAACCTCACTTGTACTACACCTACTGAAGTGTCTCTTTCCATATAGGATGTCCTAATAGAATCCTTAGGTCTTGCGTAGCTGCCTCCAGTTCCTGAACTTAGGATCACTGGGTAGCTTAGAGTGCTGATTTAGCAGGCTCCCTGTGGGAGCCCTTTTGGGTGGACTTGCTCATTGAATGAAACCCAAAGCAACCTGGTAAGCTGAACAGAATCTCCACTCTGAGAAGTTGGTAGTGTCTTCTATCACTGCTCCTCTTCTCCCTGATGTCTATCCCTTTATTGTCTGAAGCAGTATTACTGACTTCTCTCACATTCTACCACCAGCCTTGGCAGGACTACCGCATTCGATCATACCACTGTCCACTGTGTTTAGAAGTCTTTCAGAGAGGATACATGGAGCTAAAATCCCGGCCATATCCCCAGCCAAAGTATATAACCTGAGGCAAGGTTGTTCCTCCTGACAACATCATATCCTCTTCCAAAGGCTGATGCACTGAGATCCTTGTGGCTTTGTGTCCAGAGGCTTCTTTATATATTCATACAACTATCTTTTCTTTGCCTTTTCTAGCCTCTCAAGCTCTACTCTCCTCACCAGCTCCCTGTACCCAGCCCAGGTGGCCAGAAACAGAAGTCAAAGCTGAGAGCTCAATGCACAGAGAAGGTGGAGTAGAGCCCAGCCCAATGTGTGGAGGAAGAGGAGGAATCCCACCCAAGCCACATGTATGGAAGACCATGCTGTGGCCTCCCATCTACCAATGTGTGTCTGTTCTGGCCTGCTTCCATCTAGAGACAACAGCCAGGACTGGGAATACCATCACCAAGGTCCCTGCAGGTCTGGTTACACAAGAGGTGAAGTATTGGTAACTTGCAGGGACACTACAAGATTATAGGGTAGAAACTATAATACCTCAGACTGGCATTGCAAGAGAGGAAGACACATGAACAACATGAAAAAACAAGGGAAGAAAATGCCCTAAACAAACCAAGATTCTACAATAATATAATTCATTGGCAGCATGGTAGATGAAATGTCAGAGAAGGAGTTCAGAACATACATAATTAAAATGATCTGTGAAGCATAGAATAATATAAGAGAGCAATTACAAACAATTGATCACTCTAACAAAGAGATAAGAGAGCAAATACAGGGAGCAAAAGATTATTTTAAGAAACACATAGAGACTCTGAAAAAAAAAAGCAAACACAAATCTTCAAAATGAAGGAAACAATAAATCTAATAAAAAATTCAATAGAAAGTATCACCAACAGACTATGTCACTTGGAAGACAGAACTTCAGGTAATGAAGACAAAAATATAATCTCGAAAATAAAGCTGACCACATAATGAAGATGGTAAGAAACCATGAACAGAACATCCAAGAATTATGGAATAACATGAAAAGACCAAATCTAAGAATTATCAGGATAGAGGAAGGCATAGAGTTTCAGACCAAAGGAATGCACAATCTCTTCAATGAAATAATATCATAAAATTTCCCAAACATTAAGAATGAATTAGAAAACCAAATACAAGAGGCTTACAGGACACCAAATGTACAAAACTACAACAAATCCACACCAAGACGCACTATAATTAAAATCCCTTGCATACACAATAAGGATAGAATTTTAAAAGTTGAAAGAGAGAAGTTTCAGATTACATACAGGGGGAAACCAATTAGGATCTCAGCAGATTTCTCAATCCAGACCCTCAAAGCCAGGAGATCCTGAAACAACATATAACAAGCTCTGAAAGATAATGGATGCCAACCAAGAATCTTATATCCAGTAAAATTAAGCTTCACATTTGATGATAAAATAAAAGCCTTCCATGACAAACAAAAGTTGAAAGAATTTACAATGAGAAATCCTGCACTATAGATCATTCTCAGCAAAATATTCCATGAGGAGGAATGAATAATAACAATGAAAATCAGTGAAGGGAGGAACTACACTAAAGGAAAATTCAATCAAAGGAGAAATGAAGTCAAGTCAAAAACCAAAAATAAACAAAAAAATGACCAAGAATACAAACCATATTTCAATAATAACCTTGAATGTTAATGGCCTAAACTCATCAGTCAAAAGACACAGAGTGGCAGATTGGATTTTAAAAAAAGACCTCAAAACATGCTGCCTTCAAGAGATTCATCTCATAGAAAAAGACATCCACAGACTGAAGGTGGAAAAATGGAAAAAAACCATACCACTCACATGGACCGTATAAATAAGCAGGGGTTTCCATTCTTATATCAGATAAAGTAGACTTCAAACTGAAGATAGTCAGAAGGGATAAAGAAGGTCATTTCATACTGCTTGAGGGAACCATGCATCAACAAGACATAAAAATCATAAATATCTATGGCCTGAACAATGGAGCATCCATATATATCAAACCAACCCTTCTCAATTTCGAGAATCAATTAGACCACAGCACAATAATATTGGATGACTTTAACACATCTCTTTCACCACTGAACAGATCTTCCAAACAGAAACTAAACAAAGAAACCACAGAACTCAAGAATATAATCAATAATTTAGAATTAATAGATACTTAAGAAATAAATTGAAGATCTTAGAAGATGGAAAGATCTCCCATGCTCTTGGATAGGCAGAATCTATATTGTCAAAAAGGCCGTGCTACCCAAAGCGATATACAGATTCAATGCAATTCTAATTAAAATACCAATATCATTCCTTATAGAAAAGCAATCATGAAATTCATTTGGAAAAATAAGAGACCCAGAACAGCCAAGATGATCCTTAGCAAGAAGAGAGAAGCAGGAAGTATCACAATACCAGAGCTTAAACTATACTACAAAGCTATAGTAACAAAAATGACATGGCATTGGCACCAAAATAGACATGTAGACCAACGGTACAGAATAGAAGACACAGACACAAACTCACATCAATACAGTTATCTCATATTAAACAAAGGCACCAAAAACATACATTGGAGAAAAGATAGCCTCTTCAACAAATGGTGGTGGGAAAACTGGAAATCCATATGCAGCAAAATGAAACTAAACTCCTATCCCTCACCATGTACAAAACACATCTCAAAGTGGATAAAGGAGCTAGGAATTAGACTAGAGACCCTGAACCTAATAGAGGAAAAAGTAGGCCCAAATCTTCATCACGTCAGATTAGGATCTTACCTCCTTAACAAGACTCCTAAAGCTCAAGAAATAAAAGCAAGAATCAATAAATGGGATAGATTCAAACTAAAAAGCTTCTTCTCAGCAAAAGAAACAATCAATGAGGTGAACAGAGAGCCTACATTCTGGGAGCAAATTTTTTCCACATGCATATCAGATACAGCACTAATCTCCAGGATACATAAAGCAGTCAAATGATTTAACAGCAAATACACAAATAACCCAATCAATAAATGGGCTAAGGAGCTGAATAGACACTTCTCAGAAGAAGATATACAATCAATTAACAAATATATGAAAAAATGTTCAACATCTCTAGCAATCAGAGAAATGCAAATCAAAACTACTCTAAGATTTCATCTCATGCCAGTCAGAATGACAGTTATCAAGAATACAAACAACAATAAGTGTTGGCAAGGATGTGGGGGAAAAGGCACAATCATACATTGCTGGTGGGACTGCAAATTGGTGCAACCAATCTGGAAAGCAGTATGGAGATTTCTTAGAAAACTTGGAATGGAACTATCATTTGACCCAGCTATTCCACTCCTCAGTCTATACCCAAAGGACTTAAAAACAGCATACAGTGACGCAGGCACTTCAATGTTTATAGCAGCTCAATTCACAATAGCTAAACTGTGGAATCAACCTAGATTCCCTTCAATAGATGAATGGATAAAGAAACTGTGGTATATATACCCAGTGGAATATTACTCAGCATTAAAAGAGGATAAAATTATGGCATTTTCAGGTAAATGGATGGAGTTGGAGAACATCATGCTAAGCGAAGTAAGCCAATCCCAAAAAACCAAAGGCTGAATGTGCTCTCTGATAAGTGGATGCTGATCCATAATGGGGGAAGTGGGCATGGGAAGAATGGAGAAACTTCGGTCAAAGGGGAGGATGGGAAGGGAACAGGACATGCGGTCTGGAAAGGTGGTGGAAGTAGATGAAGAACAATGCCCTAGGCACATGTATGACTGGACATATGGTGTAACTCTATATTGTATACAACCAGAGAAATGAAAAGTTGTACTCTATTTGTGTACAATGAATCAAAATTCATTCTGCTGTCATGTATACCTAATTAGAATAAATAAATTGTTTAAAAAAGATTGGAATAAAAGAACTTGTGATTGCCCAGCTTATGAACATCAGTGAGCCATGAGTATTCAGTGAAAGTGGTACAGCCTGTGAATTTATTATTATTCAATAAATCCTGACATTGTGGAAACACACACACACACAGAAGTGAAAACTGAGTCTAGGGCAGGAATACCTGACTCCCCCTGCACCATAGCTGGCCCCTGCCCAACATGGGAGAGAAGGGAGCCATGAAAATCCACTTTCATGATTCTTGTGTTAGATTTATATTTGTAACCTGCACTTGCATCCTCTGTTTTTAATCTATGTTCACATCCTAACTGAGCTCTTTTTATGGACCAAGATCTCAGCTAGGCCTTATAAGTAACACAAGACAGATAAAGTAGATATAGTGCCTGGGGAACTCACTAACTGATTTTTCTGAAAAGTTAAATAGACATGAAGCCTTTTCCCCATTGCTAAATTTGATTTTAAGCCTGATTTATTAGGTTGAACTAGAGTTTGAATTAGACAATGAATCAAGCAAGTTCCTGAACAGCCACATTAATTTCCTATGAAGAAAGACGCTTTGGCACTACAAGGCCGACAAAGCTACACAAAATAAATGAAAAGTTGTCCAATTTTTATTTATTTAAACATAAAAAATGTTCCTAGAATTTTTTGAAAGAGAGCAATAATCTGGAAATGAGAAAATATGAAGGGAACAAAAATATTCAGAGGGAGAAGGGATGCATGGGCTTTCTTTGGACTTTAAATTCTCCAATGTTGGATTGGGGCCTATTGCCATACAAAGAGATCCTACTGAATGTTGACCAGTCTAACTAAAAAGGATGATTATCATGTCTAACTGTAAAAGATCCAATATGTGGTAGGTCTCTGGTGCTGTTTGGATATATATATATATATATATCTTCCCAAAGGGTCTGTATGCTGGAAGATTGGTCCTGAAAGTAACAGTATTGAGAGGTGGCAAGTCTTTGAGAGTAGGGGCCTAGTGAAAGGTGATAGTCATAGGAGTACCACCTTTAGAAGGGATTAGTGTAGTTCTTACAAAGGCATGCTTGCATAAGCATGGGGTGTTATAAAATGAAACCACTCCATTGGCTTGGTCCCTTCTGCCTGCAGCCATTTCCTTTTCCACTTCTATACCATATTGTGACAGAGTAAGCTGAAATAACACCATGCTAGTTGGACTTCCCAACCTCCAGAATTGTGAGTCACATAAACCTTTTTTCTTTATATATTCTCTAGCAAAAAGTATTGTTATAGCAACACAAAATGGACTAAGTCCTTTTCTCTGAAATATTTCACAATGTGAGCAGGCTTTACCCAAGGCAGCTAGAACACAGATAGTGACCTGCCTGTCATACCACATTTGTCCCCATGTGCATCTTGGCTTATCGTCCCTAGGGTGGATCAGAGATGACCCGTGTGGCTCCATCCACTTATCTGTTTTCTATGCTCTTCCATTCCCTCTTTGGATGGGCCATGGGCTGTGTGTTGACTCTAATTCACAAAGAAAAGGACTGCCTGTGTGGCCCTGTGGGGACTGACCTCACTGATGTTTACTCATGAGGCTGGGTCAGCAGGGCTCCAACTCCTTCTATTGCTTGTTTGTATGGGATAGTCCAGAATGTCCTTTTTTGACAAGAACATTACTCATGCTTTTCATCTTCCTGACGTAAATTCTGCCAAAGTAGTGATCATTTTTATGAGCTGGTACTGAGCACTCCTACACATTTTGGTCCAGAACGTTTTTTTTAATTGGTGGTAAATCCACTTCCTTTCCTTTCTCTCACTGTAGCAAGACCAAACTTGAACTTGAACTTTTTCAGTGAAGTTGAGAAAAACAAATCTCATTTAATCCTATGTGATTTAAACACACACACACACACACACACACACACACACACACACACACATACACAGTAAAAATTCAGGTGTGACATCTAGCATCTCTCTCTGTCTGGATTTGATGAGCTTTAGAAGTAATCTTGGCATGATGACATCTTAGAAACGACACAGTGCCTCCACCTTCCAAAACACTGCACTTTATGATTAATGATCTACCATTGCCTCCCTCACCTCCTCTTACTACCTTTTTAAATTCCTGCCCACGAAAAGATTTCATTTTTAAGACACGTGATGTATAAAATTAACATCAGCAACCTTCATCCTCTCTTATGAGCAAGAGGTATTATAAATGCCTGAGGCCAGGTAACTCTGATTTTAGAGTGAAGCATCATGAAGATTAGAATGGGAAAGGCAGGGCCTGCTTGTCCCTAGCTGTAGAGCTTCTACTTTGCATCCCCAGACTACTGAGCATGGACTGTGCCACCTCGGTCCTGGGCTGGCAGGAGATGAGGGTCAGGAATTCAGATGCTGGCTGTTTTTCCAAGGAATAAATACACCACAGTCATCATCTCAGTTTTAACTGGGCAACACACGAAGGGTTAATGAGAGTTTTATTCTTCTGTGTTAGAGATAATTATTTGGAATATTAGCATTAGGACATTTGTTCAACTGAATTTTGGTATATCCACTTGATGGACTATTCTCCAGGATTTTAAAGTGAAAATTGGAAGATAGGAAGTAATCAAGGTGTTATTATGACAGAATTTTAATATAAAAATCTAAATGCCCAATTTCCTCAGCACTAGATTTGCAGCAAGTGAGAAGAAATATGTAATAATAATAATAATTAAAGTATATAGGTGGTATGTTATAGGGGGAGAACATGTGGATATTTTCTCCTTCCTATATTTATAGTATTTCTCACAGTACACTTGCATTGCTTTTATTTTTATTTTTTTTTAACTTTTTTTAAATTAAATTTATTTAAATGCATTTCAAGTCATAGTACATATATAGAGCTCAATTTTTCCATTTCTCTGGTTGCAAACCAGATAGAGTCACACCATTCGTGTCTTCATACATGCACCAAGGGTAGTGATAACCATCTCAATCAACCATCTTTACTATACTCATTCCCCTTACCCTCCCCCCACCTCCCATCTGCCGTATTTGCATTGCTTTTAAAAAGTAGTCTTGAAGGCTTGCTTGTGTCCTGAAATTCTTGATTGTTCTTTAGGCATGCACTTAATAGAAGGCCAAGGTCCCTATGCAATATCTATTCCCCTTTTCTTTTTCTATTTTATATCTCCAAACCCACGGACAAGATGAATTTATGAAATATTGATATCATAATCTGGAGAATTTGTAGCAGGATCTCTGAAGTACAAATATAGTGTAAGAACTATTGCATTAAAATTTCTCTTGGAAACAAACAAAAAGCTTTTGTTGATTTCTTCTAATTAGTATTTATTTTTTAAAAATAATATTTGCTTTTGAATAATTATCAATGTACTGAAAAATCTGTATCCTATGTCTCCTAGTGTTTATATCTTACATTAGAATGGCTACATTTGTTAAAATTAATGGGCCAATATTGGTACACTATTATTGACTGATGTCTATTATTTATTCATATTTTCCGAGTTTTTACCAGTATTATTTCTTTTTTCTTTTCTTTTTTTTTTTTTTTGGTACTGGGGATTGAACTCAGGGGCACTTGACCACTGAGCCACATCCCCAGCCCTATTTTTTTGTGTTTTATGTAGAGACAGGGTCTCACTGAGTTGCTTAGTGCCTCGCCATTGCTGAGGCTGGCTTTGAACTCGCGATTCTCCTGTCTCAGCCTCCCTAAGTGCTGGGATTACAAGCGTGAGCCACCGCGCCCGGCTTACCAGTATTATTTCTCTGCATCAGAATGTCATCCAGAATGCCACATTTTCATGTAGTTGTCATGTCTTCTTAGGATCCTCATGGCTGTGACAGTTTCTCAGACTTTTCTTATTGTAGAACTTGGCTATCTGGAGGAGTACTTGTTAGGTTTCTTTTTTTTTTAAAGAGTGTTTCTCAGTGGGGTGTTGTCTGATGTATTTCTCCAATTTGCACTGGTGTCATGGGGTTTTGTAGGGAAGATCACAGGTGGAGGATCACAGCCACCTGTTGCATCCAGGGTACGTACTACCAGCACGATACTCTGTTGATGTTGACCTTGGTCACCTGATCCAGTCAGTAAAAGATCTTTTATAAGCAATTCAGTGTTTGAGTATCTACCAAGAAAAGTAATTATAACATAAATGGGGAAAAAAACAACAAGCAAACAAATATGGCCAGACTTTAACCTGAAACTTCCAGAATTTATTAAGGAAAACATCACTTTTCTACGGGTCCCCTTTGTTTTCCTTCCCATATACCCACCTGCCCAGCCCTCTGTGCCTGGGCACCTCTATTTGCTTCTATTCATAAATTGAAATTATATTTACATATAAATATACTTATACTGTTTCAGAGATTAAAATTCCCAGAGCCTCCAGCATCTTTTGGAGGCTCCAATGTTAAGTTTTGTGCTGCGAAGCACACAAGTCTAGATTTTGTGTCAAGATGGAGATTATGCATTAAGAGACATTTTTTCCTTCACAATGACAGAATGGATAAATTTCATAAGGTTGTCAAATCAAAAATGCACTGCAACTGAATGTTCTCTCTGATATGTGGATGCTAAAACACAATAAGGGTGTGGGGAGGAAAGAATAGAAGTATTTTGAATTAGACAAAGGGGAATGAAAGGAAGGGAGAGTAGATGGAAATAGGAAAGACAGTAGAATGAATTGGACATGACTTTCCTATATTTGTATACGAATACATGACCAGTGTAACTCCACATATGTACAATAGAAAGAATGGGAAGTTAGATTCTATGTATGTATCATATGTTGACATACATTCTACTGTCATATATAACTAAAACTAACAAATAAAAAAATTTAAAAAAATAAAAAATTTTATTGTGAGTAATGAGAGCCAACTGCCTGACTCTGCACAGCGCTGCTAGGAAATGAGGCTTCTAAGTCAAGGAGATACAGTAGGCTCACTATCTAAGCAGCCTTACTTTCCCCCTCCAATTGTTACTTATCCCTATATCTGACCCATTCAAGTCACATAATAAAAACATGTTGAATGAATAACTGAATATCTTAATAAAAAGCTGAGGTCATATTAAAATAGTTTTCAGATCAAATCATCATATTTTGACCAATAATTATCCAGTTAATATTTGTTAATTAAAAATAAATTAATACTAAATGCATATGTAAATTTTCCTAGAGATATCTGTCCACTCAGCCCTGCCATCAGTCTTTCTGGGAAAATGCTGCATCCAAAGTCTTGGTTCCTTAACATCTTGAACTGCCCTCACCCTCTCCCCTGCACAAAAACTGGGCAAACCTGACCTCAGGACAGTCACTTCATAGGTTCACCCTCACTTACCCCAGGGCTGCTGCACAAAAATGAACTGGACCAACAAGAACTTTCCTTTGGAAATTTGGACTAAGGAATAAAGGATAAATTGCCAGGAGGCAATTTTATTCGAGCTGTCCAATCACCATAGCCTCAAGTAAGCCAAACGCATGTGCAAGATGCAATTATAAAGTGGTGTGGAGAAGAGAGAAAAAGCTGGTTGGGGAAAAATATCCTTGAGGAAGACTGTCAAAGAGAGGCAATGTAAAGGAACATGAAAGACACCAAAGGACAGAGACTAGGGCTCACAACTAGAAGACATAGAGGGCCTTGTGAGGTTCTGATTCGTTTTGGTTTACATAAATAGTTTCAGATAACACCTGACCCACTTTGCTGAAGTAAAGTGAGATCCGTTCCTCAGGGTTCAAGGAATATTAACCAGTACAGTTTAAACAGGCCCCCAAGCCACTAGTAGCCTGCTAAATTTTTCAAATTTAAATACCCTCCCTTGCAAAAAAGAATATTTTAAATGTCTTAGTGTGGCCAAAATTCCAAGTTGACTGTTTCTCAAAATGTTTATTAGATACAGTGCAGGAAAGATGGAGAAGATGAAACCCAAACAGTGGCCACACCCTTGCCATCCTTAGTAATAGCATAGGCATGGTGTCTTTCCCAGAAGTGATGATGTTTTTATGAAATCAGTTATGTGCTGTTGAGTAATAAGAACACGGCATTTATTTTATAATTATGCAAAAACATGACCCAAGAATGTATTAAAATATGCCACAAGGAGAATGTTATGCATAGCAACAGATTTATAAAACATTAATTAGATGTTGCTAGCTATTCAGGCCAACAAAATCTTTAAAAATAAATATTTAAGTAATTATGCTTCCCTTGAACATAGTCTCTGTTTCTTTTGCATAATAATTTATTTGTTTCCATTCAAGTACATTTCTTTGAAACTTTCTTGGACTCAACTTTTTTTTTTTTTTAATTTTTTTTTTTATTTATTATTATTTTTTATTATTTTATTTTTTTTCCCAAAAGTAACTTTTTAACTTAGGAAATGTTTTAAAATTTAACTTATTTTTTTAAAAAAATATAATTAGAGTCTTCAATGAATTCTTTTTAAAAAACTATTCTTTTCAATAATTAAAATGTTTGGGGCTGGGGCAGTGGCTCAGTGGTAGAGTGCTTGCCTCGCATATGTAAGTCACTGGGTTCGATCCTCAGCACCACACAAAAATAAATAAATAAATAAAATAAAGATATTAAAAAAATATTAAAAAAAATAATTAAAATGTTTGACACCTTCATGGAATTTGAGAAGATTTTGCTAAGCCCCATTTGAAAAATTGGATTATATAATTGAATTAGAATTAGATTTATATAATGATATCAATTATATGATCCAACTGAATTAGAATTGTTTTTAAGATTAATAACATATCAGGAAATAGTACCTAAGTTTGGTTAATGTTCAAATGGATTTTTATTCAATTCTGGTTTTTAACAAAAAGCATGATCAAGTCCAGACCAAGATGTCAACCAGATGGAGTGAAAAACCTACAAAGCTAGGTTATTAAATTGAATTTTACTTCACATTTGAAATTGATATTTCACTTAAGCTGGAGACACACTTCACATTTTAGTCACTAAAATCTCGGCAAGAATTGCTGTATCTAAAATAACAGAATAGCTGCCTGTTTCACCAGGATGACTCCCGGGGTGGCTGGCAGTGCTGAGTGGGGCTTTCACTGAACTGTGCCCGTGGGGGAGCAGAGAGCAGAAGAGGAAAGCAGAATAGGGTATGTGGACTCTGCCAACTACCCACACCTCCAACCATTGTACACTCAATGTTTTCATTGATGTTCAGTGTTGCCCTGATGGAGGGACTATGGAAACAGCCTGCGTTATTCCTGGGACCCAATAATAGCCCAAGCCCCTTTGATCCAGAGAATGCCTTCATCTATATTTGTTTTGTTATACAAAGAGTGATGGACACTATTTACAGGATGCACACACAATCGACCTGTTTGGATTGATGAAGGTTTCATCTGTTGGGCATTGAAGTACTAAATAAATAGACCCAGGCTTTAGAGCTCCTTTCTTGCACATAGATAATAACCATATCATCAAAACAAAACTGGCCTCAGCTACTATCCACACTCCCTGTATTTATATTTCTAGGCATCATAATTTATGTTGATCTCCTCTGTGCCATTTTCATGGAAGCTACTCATAGGTTAAAAACTTTTCTTTTCCTTAGAAGCTACTCCCACTGGCCTAGATCATATTCTGTTCACAGAGAGTTCAATGAACACTGTGGTACTTGGGACTGACTGACTGACTTAACCTTCTTTCTCCCTCTCTCCCTCTCATTTTCTCCCTTCCTTCCTTTCTTTTTCTTTCTTCCTTTCCCTTCTTCTCTTTTTGCCTCTCTCCTTCTCTCTTTTCCTCCCTTCCTCTTTCTTCCTTTCCTTCCCTTCTTTCCTTTCCTCTCTCTCTTTCTTTCCCCTACCTTCCTCCTGTCTTTCTCCAAACAAGAGATTGATTGTATTTCTCTTCTCCTGCTTTCATAAACTGCTTTGTTCATGACTCTTACATGAAGAACCTCTTTCTATCTTCTTCACTTAATTCTTCTAACCATCCTTTCAAATTATAAAAGTGCTGAAGTTATAAGTGCTTCTGTGGGCAGTAAGATAACAACTCTTGCAGAACTTTCCTTTTTGCACAAATAGGACTTGAGTTTTCTTTTGCTCCACTTTTCCACCAAAACAGTTCCAAATGACAGAAGGTCAAGAACACAAACCCACCCTGTTCCAGTCTCAAACTGGAAGTAACTTGCTATAGGCCCAATATTTCTTGGATGTGCCCTGTTTTATTGTATTTATTTTTATTTGCCTCATGATAGATATTCACACTTGCTTTACTATAGTTTCCCCTAAATCTTCACATAGGTGTGGATACTTCCAACACATTGATGGTGCTTCCTGTGATCAGGCTGCACACTCATTGAAACACACTTCAGCAGAAGAAGCAGAAGCAAAGAAAGTGGACTCTTTTGCTATTCTAGACAATCAACTGTTTCACCTATGCCTGACAGCATGAATGACATGTGATTTAAATATAAAAACAAAATGATCAAGTTATGGCATCCTCTAATGAAGGTTTATGACTCTTGAGCTTTTGTTGGGAAATACATGACAGTTTATTTTTATAAGCTTTGCCTAAGAATTTGTTAAAAATAACAATAATTTTTAAATAATCATTTTTTAAAAAGCAGCACTATGGATGATCAAGTGCAGTTCAAGAGTTCACTTGAACTCTTATCAGCTATCTGACCTGTGACCTGCATATGTCATTGTACCCGCTATGTTCAGTTGCTTCAACTGTAAAATGGGAGTGATACTGCATACTTTATAAACATGTTGATTAAATTAGTAAATGTACTACTTAGAAACTACAAAATCAGAGTTCAAAAACATTATATACAGAAGTATACTTGAGATTTGTTTTGTTATAGGAGTGGTATCAGGCAGTGTTGATTTCAGTGGTCTCAGAAGGTGGAACTCAGCCCCTGTATTCCCACATGAGCTAGAACTCCAGAAGGAGGCCTGCTATCTCCCTTGGCCCCTCATCAAACTGTGACAACAGTTCACAGCCTGCTATCTCTCCTAACTCTCTGTCCCCAAAGATAAGCCATGAAGCCATTGGAAAGAGGCCATCCATCATGACATCGCTTGATACAGTTATTCTTTAGAAACTCAGTTCTCAGCCTGGGGTGGGGTGTGCTGGACCAGGACTGGCAGGAAACACAGCTGGACAGGCACTGTCTTTCTGGCGCTGTCTTGTCTCTGCATGTTATTGTTTCAGGGTATACATTATTTTTGTTCTTTCCCAGGAAACTTTAACCTTTCAAAAGGCAATGATGAAGATGCTCATTGACACTGACCTCAGAGACCATCTCTCAATGGAATTACTGGCAATTGATTTTTTTTTTCTCATCACCTTGGCCCTTTATTATCTCCTGGTGATAAACCCTATGTGGATATTTTTCATTGTGTGGATACCCTAGCAACCAAGCTTTGGGAGCCCATTTTTATATTGTTTGCAACAAGCCTGGTTTTCAGCTGGATCTGCTCTCACTACAGCCCTGAGATAATACTTCAAAATGAAAAGGACCTCGTTGTGGTTATAAGAACATGTAACAGAAATAGGTTTCATAAACAAGAGCGAAATGTAGGTATTGTGTATGTGCAAGAACAATGAGAACAAAGCTCTCTTGATGATGTTTACACATTTGAACCTCTAAAGAATGAGAAGAATCATGAATATTTGGAGTTCAAAGAGCCTATTGTGCACAAGAGTGGGATTCCCATCTGATTGTAGGAGATCACCGAGGTGACTGTCCACTGGCTAATTACCTGCCGAGGCCCCGAAACTGCAGGCCAAGAAAAGTCTGCTCATGGGGCTCCTGAAGCCTTTCTCTCTTACTGAGCCCACAGAGGTAGAGGCATAACAAAATGTATAAAATAGTCACCAAATGGCCCATCTCTTAAAAAGAGAGATGAATGTACAATATTTTTTTCTGCAGAAGATTCGTGGTTATTGATGTCATCAAACACATGAGTTCACATTGAGCCTGAACTGTTAGATTTCTGTTGTCAAATGTTCAGGTACACTGGGGACAGTAAGAAAGAAGGTAGCTTCTGAATTAGAGATTTGCTTATTGGAATTCAGGGAATAAAAAGAGGATATTTCAAGAGACTGTTGGAGACAGGATGTAGCAATGAGTACAACTATGGCCTTCATTCCCAGACAACCCTGGGTTCAAATCCTACCTCTGATACTTAATGTGTAAAAAGTTTTTACCTTCTTTCAGTCTTAGAATCCTCCTGTATAAAATGAGGACGTTTTAAAGGTTCTTGTCATGTTTAAAAAATAATGTAAGTTTGTACATGATAGGTTTGAATAAATGGTATTTATTAATTTGCTGTTAGCTGAAGAAGATGAAAGAATAATATAACTTGTGATTTGATTTGGTATCTCTACAGAGCAGACCTACAGACAGAGTTACATTGATACAATTCTCCTGAATCCACTAAACAAGCATTTCTGGGACCTCTACTATGTGTCACCATCCTTTTCTGTGTACTGTGGCAGGGATAGATAGGAAGAAGCCACTCACACAGCCCAGGTTAGACATGTCAATAAATGTTCTCATGGGATTGTCTCCCATTTATTTTCAGAACTATGATTTCTAACCCATAGAGGACAAGTAATAAATATTTGCAGAGTAAATAAATGGGCCAATGAACAAATACATTTATAATTAGGATATGCTTTCTCCACTGAAAAAGCATGCAATTCAGGAGGGAAAGATGCACATACAGAACAGTAGGAGAAAACCAGGGAAGGGGATAGCAGAATACCCCATCACCAATCAAAATGTTTTAATCATCTAACTCAAGGGAGTGAGGATGCTCATGAATCCTTCAAACATCTGTGCCTAACAGAGATTAAAAACAAAAACAAAAAACAAAACAAAACTTGGTAACATATCAAATTGGCAAACCCCGACATGGATGACTCTTGCATCCTAAGCCCAGGGATAGGCAAAACAAACACAAACAAAAAGAAGTTTAATGGGGACTCCTGAGGAACTCACAGGTCACTAGAGCTAATAGTACTAAAGTCGTCATATGGGTACACGGGGTTACACCAGAATTCTCACTGGGTTGAGGTCTTGCTTTGTATTTTACCAAATGTAAACAAAATCTCATAAGCCAAAATATGCTTCAAGAGTGCAGCTGGAAAAAAAAACAATTTTAGCAAAGTACCATATCTATGTAACTCAGAGAATAATAGTGGTGTGTTTAATAGCATTGGAATGGCATCTTTTGCATTTTTAATCACAGTGAACTTTACATATTTAAAATTAAATAAAAGAGAAACATTCATTATGTTTTTCCCCCTAAGAATTGTTTTCTTGTCTTAATTATTGGTTAGTATTATAATCACTCACCACAATTCAGACTTCAGGCACCAAGCATCTTCCTTTCAGTTATATTATCATGCTCTAGCACCTTCGGCACAAGTTTCAACTAAAGGGGAGAAGAAGAAAAACTCAAATCAGTAATTTGTCACATCTACTAATAGTCCTATTCAAAAATTATGTAATAGGGAGAAAAATGAAATTATTAACTGATTATATTTTGAATGATCTTCATCTGACCTTCCTTAGCCATTTGGGGATCTACCAATTCCCACTGCAGGCCTCGAAGTTCACCCTCACCCCCAATTTTGACCACAAACTCAAGCTGTTCAGTGCATCTCATCCTCCCTTAACTCAGTTATTATTTTGGAATTTTGAATATGATCCAAGTAAACAATGCAAAATTCAATGTAATTTTGCTAGATTTTTTCTGGGACAGATTTTATGAATTTTCCTTATGGGTGTAGATTTAAAAGCACAGAGCAAAATGCTGCTGCCATCTAACACCGTAGCCATCGCTGCAGTATCAGAGCTGAGAACAGAGCCGAGATCCCTTGCTCGCCACCTCCTGATTTTCCTAATAAGGGTAATTTCCTAATATAGGATAATTCCACCCCTCTGCCATTGCTTTCTACTTCTTTCCTTCCTTCTGCAAAAAGTAACAAAATCAACTGTGATTTTTTCTTAGCCTCTTGTGCTCTACTTTGCCTAGTTTTTAAAAAGGAGGGAAGGAAAAAAGGAAGGAAGGAAAGAAGGAAGGAAGGAAGGGGGGAGGGAGGGGAAAGAAAGGAAAGGAAACAATAAAAAATACCACCTATAATCATCAATTAACATCATGTGCAAATACTCCATGTATGTATAAATACACTCTACTGTCGTGTATACCTAATAAGAACAAATAAATTAAAATATCAAACAATCAAACCTCTCCCTTCATTCCACTCCTTCCCAAACTTCTGAAATGGATGGCATACACGTATCATCTCCATGTCTTAATCTTTTGCACTCATTCCTTTATCCTTTCTGCACTGAATTATAATCTTTTCCTTCCACAAATTTCTTCTTGCTAAGGTCATCAGTGACCTCAATCACAAGAAGTCTTTGTGGCCGGCTGTTTAGTTCTGGTCTGCCTTTTCAGCATGTTCATTTTGGACACTCTCTATTCACTAACATATTTACTCTTTTGCTTTCCTTCCCATGCTAATCTATCTTTACACAGACATAAAATGCCAGAATTCCTAAAACTTCTATATTAAAAAAAAATAAATAAACATTCTATCTTCCCTCCTAGGGAAATCCAGCTAAGCCCATTGCCTCAATCATCACCTGCATGTGGTTGACTGCAAATCACTATTTCTTTCCTTTCCAGCTTCTCATACATCTAGCTCTACCTTGACTGTTATCCCCCAAATATCTCAAAATTCAGCTCACTCTCTTTCTCCTCCCTCCCCCCAAATCTGTTCCTCTCCAATATTTCCATCTCAGTGCACATCCCAACCACCATCTTTGACAGTTTCAGCCTTCACAAATCTCATATTCAGCTGCCTAATCATTCTATGTATTAATTACTGAAGGATATTGGAGTTTCCAAGTATAATTGTGGATTTTTAAAAATTCATACATGCACACTATATAGCAATATAATTTGGCAATATCATTCTCCATTATTTCCTCTTTCCTTCCCCTACTCTCTCCCACTGTACCTTTTTCTCTACCCTATTGATTTCTCTTTGATTATCACAAGATTCTCTCCACGTATCTCCACTATTTTTTTCCTTTTTCCTCTCTAGGTTTTACATGAGAGAAAATGTACAACCCTTGAACTTCTGAGTTTGGTTTATTTCACTTAACATAATGATCTCAACTCCCATCCATTTTCCTGCAAATGACATAATTTCATTTTTCTGTATGATTGAATGAAATTCCATTGAGTTTCATTGCCACATTTTTTTATGTGTTCATTTGTTGATGGGCACCTAGGCTGGTTCCACAGTTTGGCTATTGGAACTTGTGCTGCTATAAACACCTGTGTGCATGTATCACTATTGTATGATAACTTGAATTCTTTAGGGTAAATGCCAAGGAATGGTTTAGCTGGGTCATAAGGCAATTCTCTGCCTAGTCTTTTGAGGACTCTTCAAGCTGATTTCCATAGTGGTTGAACTAATTAACAATGCCATCAATAATGAAAACATTTTCATTTTTTCTCCACATGCCCTCCAGCATTGATTATTATTTGTATTCTTGATGATTGCCATCCTGACTGTCGTGCAATGAAATCTCAGTGTAGTTTTGATTTGCATTTTCCTAATTGCTAATGATTTTGAATATTTTTCATATATTTTTTGACCATGTGTATTTCCTGCTTTGAGAAGTTCCTATTTAATTCATTTGCTCATTTATTAACTGGGTTATTTGGGTTTGGGTATTAAATTTTTTGAGTTTTTAATATTCTAGATATTAATCCTCTGTCACAAGAATAACTATCAGAGATTTTCTCCCATTATGTGGGTTCTCTCTTCATGTTTCTAATTGTTTCCTTTGCTGAGTGGAAACAATTTAAATTAATTTGACGTCATCACACTTATTAGCTGTTGGCATTGTTTTCTGAGTTTAGTGATTCTATTGAGAAAGTCATGCCTATATGCTGGAATGTTTTCTTCTAGAAGTTTTATAGTCTTTGTCTAATTGATCCGTCATTGATCCATCCATTTTGAGTAGAATTTTTGTACAGGTCTAGTTATATATTTCTACATATAGATAACCAGTTTTCCCAGCACTATTTGTTTAAAAGGTTGTCTTTTCTCCAATGTATGTTTTGGCACCTTTGTCAAGGATCAGATGACAGTATGTGTGTGGGTTTTCCTCAGTTTTCTGTTTTATACCACCAGTCTATATTTCTGTTTATATAACAGTACCACGCAGTTTTTGTTACTATAGCTCTATGGTATAATTTGAAATCATGTATTATGATGCCTCCAGCATTGTTTGACTTTGAATTGTTTTGATTATTCTGGATCCTTTATTCTTCCAAACAAATTTTTTAGAGCTGCTTTTCTCTAGTTCTGTGAAGAATGTGATTAGGGTCTTGATGGGGATTGCATTGAATCTAAATATTGCTTTTGGTAGTATATCCATTTTAACAATATTAATTCTGCTTGTCCATGAACATGGGAATTCTTTCCATCTTCTGAGGTCTTCAATTTCTTTCTTTAATGTTCTGTCATTCTCATTGTAGATGTCTTTCACTTCATTGATTAGATTTTTTCTTAGGTATTTTATTTTATTTGAGGCTATTGTGAATAAAATTGTTTTCCTATTTTTTTCTCAGCAGATTTGTTGTTAGTGTATAGGAAAACTATTGATTTTTGTATGTTGATTTTGTAACCTACTACTTTGCTGAATTTTTTTATTAGCACTAATAGTCTTTTGGAGGAGTTTTAAGGATCTTATAAGAATAGGAACATATCAACTGCAAACAGGGATAATTTTACTTCTTCCCTTCCTATTTTTAATCCCTTTTATTTCCTTCTCTTGCCTAATTGCACAAAGCCTGTATTCTTAACTATTATGCTATTGTAGTCCTCAAATTGCCATCTTACTTGTTGAAAGAGTAATAATAATGTGAAGGGGATGAGATTGCCCAGGAAGGTGTCATGAATATATGCCAAACACTGAATCATGGAGAACACTAAATATGAGCAGTAGATGAAAGTAGAGGATTAGAAGAGACTAAAAAATATTTGTACCCATGTCTGGTTTTTAAAGGAGCATCAGATATCTTAACAGAGAGAATATAAATGCAGAGCTCTTAATAAACATTTTGATAATAATATTGATGATGAAACCATGCGTATCCTCAGGTAACCTAAGGGACTACTTCCCTAAAGTTATTTAACAGCATAATGTGAATGTTTCTTCATAATATTTTCAGCTGTGCTGGATTTTTTAATTGCTGGAAATGGAAGAAATAACCTGGAGATAATATAAGCTTTGTTATGACTTAAAAGAAAAAAATGAATGTGTTTCCAGGTAAATGTGAGACAATGGACACCAATATGATGAAACCTGCTTTTATTCCTGTGAAGTCACCTTGTTCCAACAAAAATAAATGAGAATGATGATGCAGTTGGTTATATTTATATTTGCAAATGTTTGGAACTTACTAATTCTTGGTGTTCACAATCCTTGTCCAATCACATGAATGGATTTTTAACAGTTTGAATTTCCCCTTATTTGTTAGTGAATATAGTCTGCTACTTTGGGCAGAATTACATTAATTCATGTTAGGAGACATAAAGATAAGTGACTTCAATATAGCTGATAGCAATAATGTAGTCAGTCATTGAAATAAATTTTGAAGACTATGAAATCATTTTCTCTAATCGCATATGCCTTGGCTTTCTGAAATATTGGTTCTTGTTCAAAGAAATTTTCTTCCACTTTGTGGGCTCAGGAATCCCTGGATGTGCTAAAAGTTTGTAAAAACAATGAATTTCTTTTTCATTATCCCATCTCTCAGTCACAGGATAACCTGGATCTATTTGTGTGGTGTAAAAAAAGTCCTTTTCCCTTGAAGGAGGACCATCCAAAAGGACAACTCTCATTATAACTTTACTGGACATTTTAAAATAAAGGAACTAAAAAGTACTTAGAGTAATCAGATGTCTCTGGACCCAAGGTAGAGAATAAAGCATTGGCATAAAACCCTGTTTGGGTCTCTGCTTTGCCCATCATGATTTATCTCCTGCTTTTGCCAGAGGATGACAAGTGATGAAAGGGTGGTTTGACACAGAACATGCTGTCTGGATGCTGGGAAGACAGGTTAAGTACTTTTAAAAAACATTTCGAATAGTACCTATCACTAAAGTAGGAGATTTGGGGTAAGAGAGAAAGGGGTGTAGAAATGATACTAATACAGTGAGAAGAAGGACTCTCATTTCATCATAAGGATGAATGTAGATCTGCAGCAATTTGCAAATAACACATAATTAGGGATAGTTTTTGTAATGCAAAAATACACCCTCTAATTATATATAGAAGTGATTGCAGATAATGATAGTGATCTACTAGGAATAGATTAAAGGATTGAGGGACTTTTTTTTTTTCCATCTCATTCAGACCTTGAGGTTTCTGCACTGACCTGTAGGAATGGCATTAATGGAAGATGCTGAAGAAAGCCTGTCTGGATTGTTGCAGGGTCTTGATTTACATTGCCCAGAAGCTTCTTTGTCAAGAGGCTTGTAAAATGAGATCAATCTCAAATCCTTGCAGGCTCACTCACTAGTCAAATAAATGAGGTGGGGGAAAAGCCCCTTATTTGGATCAGATTTTAAGACCCAGGCAAATGTCTTAGAATTTGGGGCATTTATCAGAAAACTTTCTCTCATTCTTACTTCCATAGTAGGAGAGGTCCCTCTCTGCTTTTCTTTTCTCTTCCCTTCCTTTCCTGTTTCTTTTCTTTCCTGTCTTTCCTTCTTTCTTTCTTTACCAGGATAATTCTTGACCCCATACCACT
Organism: Xerus rutilus; assembly: GCA_028644305.1. Taxonomy (NCBI): domain Eukaryota; kingdom Metazoa; phylum Chordata; class Mammalia; order Rodentia; family Sciuridae; genus Xerus; species Xerus rutilus. Next base: position 26,372,141 of record CM053406.1, read on the forward strand.
ACTATTAGCTCTGAAAGGCAGAAATATCTGAAAATAGTTTAAGTTCTTGAGAAAACAAACTTTTCTAAGGAATGTAAAATATTTCTACTTATTTTTATTACCTCATAATACTACTTCCTGGCATAAATGATTCCTATTTTCAAAATGGAAAAGCAAAGTTATGAAATAGATATGGTCTATCCTGTGTCTCCTCTGAGCAAATTGGGAACACAGAAAATTCCTGACTCATATCAGGTTCTCCTTGCCAGCCACTGTCACAGGTTTCCACCATTGCCCATGGGTGAGGGGTGAGAATGATGAGATACCCGTAAGTCTGCAGTTACTTGGCATAGTCAGACATTATCTCTGAACTTTGATGACCCAAATTGCTTGATAACGAAATGTGGAAAGGGTTTACAAAGAGGTGAGGTTTCTATATTTCACCCAAAATGGTTAAATATTGACACCAGTAGGCTGTGAAAAATTGTGTAAAACCAAATACCTGGAGCAACCTGAAGGACTCGAGGTGGCAGTTCCTGGTCTCCCTCTTGCTGGACACCCGAGCAGGTTCCTGCGGGCGTATCTGGGCCCTCTGCGGCTCCTGCCGGTGCACCGGAGCTCTGGAGCGGAAGTGCGGCGGGCTGCCTCCGCTGGTGTCTCTGGAGCGACTCTTCTCAAAAACCACTCTTGATAAATCAAAATGGAATTAGAAAATACATTCAAATGACCTACAGGAAGGCAAGTAAAAAAAAATCAGAGAAACAAAGAATAGAGGAAACTGAAAGTACAATGACTTGCGCCCAGATGGAAGGGACAGCCAAATGGGGAAGGAGAGATCTCAGGAGGCAGGACCTCTTCCAGGTCATATGCTCTTGGGTGGAATAAGTAGATGTTGAACAGCTGGGCACAAAGAATGGTGGGAACTCTGGACTCTCATTTTCAGAGTAGGATAGGGTATAAGGGAGGGGGAGAGTACTGTTAGAATCTGAAAGAATAACTCAAAATAGGACTAGTCATAAAAAGGTGCCTATAGGTTGGGAGGTCTGCCATGAAGAAGTCCAGTGGTCAGTGACATCTTAAGTCAAGGTCAAAATGGAAAAAAAAGTCAACCAAGCCTGCAAATAAGAGCTGAAATTCACCTCCCAGGTTTAGATGAGTCATTTAATACTGCTAGTCAACTTTCCATAGCTGTGACAAAATAGCTAAGATAATAAACTTGAAGGAGGAAAGATTTATTTGGGTTCATAATTGGAGAAGTTTCTGTCTATAGTCAACTGACTCCATTGCTTTGGGCCTGTGGCAAGGCAAAGTATGATGGTGGGGGCGTGTGGTGCAGTAAAGCTGCCCACCTACATGGCACTGGGGAAGCAAAAAGAGAGAGGAAGAGGATGGGGCCCCAACATCCCCTTCACAGGCATGCTCCCCAGTGACCTAACTTCCTTGCATTAGGCCATTCCTCCTAAGCGGTCCACCACCTTCCACTAGCACCACAGGCTGGTGACCAATCCTTAAACATATGGCCTTTGAAGGACAATTACGACCCCAATAATAACAAATACTAAGACCTGCAGGTATGGGTGAGGATGAAAGAGTCTCCTGGGAATCCTGGGAGGTAGAAAAGCAAATTGAGGCAAAAAGGACAGTTGGTAGCTAATATGCAAATATACTGACATCTGACCTATAAAAGTTTGCTGAATTATTTATCTTTAACTGTTACTTTGATTCTCTCTCTCTCTCTCTCTCTCTCTGCTGTTTTTACACAATCTTTTGAACTTGGTAAGTAAAAATACCAGTGATCTTTGTACACTTTTTTTCCTGCCCTAAAGCAGGTAGGACAGAAGATTTATACACATACCCTTTACAAAATAGTGCCCACAGAGAAACAATTCCACATATCAAACTGCAAAAGAAGTTTAAAAAAAATCCATCTTTTCCACCAATTTAGAAACTTCTTTTAACCAAGGGCAAACCCAGTTTGCACAGAGGTACAATATATAACACAGGCCCAAAGGGTCTTTAGATGAGGAAAGATGATGTTTGTTAGGCCTGAGAGCAGAGAACCAGGAGCTCTGCTGGATGACTTCTTGTCCTCACCAGCACGCATTTCCTGCTTAGAGAGCAGAATCTGGAAGATGACAATTTAGTCTAGCTACTAACTGCTTACCCTCTTCTTTGAAATCCATGTCACATAGCTGCCCACCTGCAGTGAAGAAATCTCCAGTCTAAAGTGCAATAGTCAGTCTTTGGCCAGTTCTTTATTTTGTAATATGAAGTTTGTCTTTCAACAGCATCTGTCTATGAGCACTCTTTGGTATAAAATTTTATTCTGAGAGCCTGTGTTTCAAATCAAAGGTCTTCACAAAACCTTGAACCTATATATTTGGGCTATGTCTATGCCCTATTCCTTCTTGCAAACATTATCATAATACCGAAAAAAAGTACAATTGGTTTTGGAAAAGGAAAGATTGCTTGGAATCAATTGCAATGGAACTTGGGACACAAATCATGAGTTAAGCATGTGTATACATAAAAGCATAGTCCCTAAAACGAAATATCTGATTGATGTTGGAATGCTAAAATAAAAACAACTGAGCAATAAAATGTCCTTAGTAATAAAATTTTGATTAAAGAAAATGAAAAGCAAATTTGATTCAAAAGAGCACATATTTTTCTTTTTTGAAAAGCACATCTAGATAGAAGTAAAGCATAGTTAATCTCCAAAGAAATAGTATAAATAGCAGGCATCAAACTCATTCTAAGATTATATGTATTGTTCAACTTCAAAAATAAGATAACTAAATAAAGTGAATAGTGGAATTGTCCTTTCCATACAATGACTTATCTGTGTCAAGATTCTGTGTTCAGAGTCTGTCAATATTTAACTTGTGGTCATAAACAACAACATCAGGTTGGCACTCGGCCACAGTAAGATCGATTGTCATGAGCAAATGGATTTTCTGGTGGAGCTGATAAGATCATTAAGAGCCAGTGTGACTGTAGTCTCTAAAAAGGTTAATGTGATTTTGAACTGGAAATAGAAATATAGTTCTGGATTTTACATACCGAAATCTAGGTTTGGTATTTATGGCAAAGGATTAAAGTTTCAATCTGCTGGTACAGCTGGAATGTCTTAAAATGAGATATATTGTAAGATGAGTAGACAGAATAAAAACCATGTCACATTGAAAAAAAAAAAAACAAAGAAAATAGGAATATCCAATCTGGCCCATAAGAGACTTGATAATCATTCCTAAGGTTTGGAAGGCTTCACATATAGAAACATCCAGAAACAGAATGGACAGTTACAGAATTCAGATTCCTGTAATGGGGGTGTTCCAACAAAGGCTAGGGGGCATTTGGTGAAGATATTTTAGTTTTCTTTTTCAAACTGTGTTTCAAAACTGATTTGAGAAACATAAAACTAATAGTGTATCACTACATCAGAAAAGGTACATATTATTTTTGTTTCATGAATCTTTTGTTACACACATGAATTATGTGCTAAGCTGCAGGAGAAACTGAATTTCTTCTTGTGAATTGCAATAAAAATATTGTAAAAGTCACTGTTATAGTCATGTTCATAGTTCCTAGGAAAGAATCAGGAGCCAGGCACATCTGGGCTGGCATTCTGGTCGCCAAACTTTTAATTATTAAACCCTTCTGTGGTTAAGCTTCTTTATTTGAAAAATGAAGATCAGTTTCCTCTGAAATGTACATATTTTTGTGAGTGTAGATTTTTTTAAGAAAATACATCAAAATATTTAACACACTTTAAAGACTATGTAAATCATTTTGCCCTTTAGTGTTTCAAAATTACCTTAAAGAAAATCAGAGTTTTCTCTTCTTCTTAACCTGGTTCCTTGTTTTTCTTTGTTCATTGACACCGACATACACAGATACAAACGGCCTTGATAAGATAAATCAACAGGACAACATCTTGCAAACAGGTTGCAGGGACAGGGAAAGGCAGCAGAGCATGTGCGTGGGTCCTCAAAATAATGACAGGATTCATTTTCAGATATCCAGATGCAGCCCCATTGCATTTTGCAATGATTTGTGGGAAAAGGAATCCTTTCCAGTTTTCTTCAATGGCTCTTTTGCAACTGTTCACTTTGGCTGTTGGTGTCTCCCCAGCTGGGACTGGACATTCATGTTACCAGAGAACTGAACGTCTTGGCCCCTCCAGTATAAGCCCCATTGTCTGACCTAAGCTTCTGTGGAGGGTGCTGCTGTACCATCAATGTTTATTGCTGTTTGGGTAACAAGAAGAAACCTGGTACTTTTGTTTTGTTCAAACACTCATCCTATTCACGGCCACTGTTTATACCAGAGGAAAATGTTCTTGTAGAGAGACCAATAATTTAGAAAATATTTGAACAGGAGGTTGAATAGTTTCTATTGGTGTCTTTATTAGTGATCTCTGCTGCTGAATACAATGCAACTCTGTCTTAAAGAGCTCTTCTCCACTGCAGATTTGCAGATTTAGTTTATTGCAAGCCAAATCTTGTTCCCTGAGTATCAAATAAAACCAGTCACAAGACAAATATCCTGTAATGTGTAATTCTTGTTCCCAAATTTTCAAATAATAAGATAAGCTGTAAGCATATAAATACACACACTATATATACATATATATGCAGCTTTCCTTTTAGAAGACACTAAATAAAATAAAGCATTAATTACAATTAGAGATGATTTAAAAGTCACTAAAATTCATTATCATTAAACATACACAATTTTTCAAATTAAAGCACTGAATTGGGTAGATGCAGGAGATATTTAGACTAAGGATCATCTGTATGTCTGAAGGTTTGTGAACAACCATGTTCCCTCTCCCTTGTTGATTATATTAAACAAGTCCTACTAAGGAAGACCAAATTATTTGAAATGTTATTTATGGCATTTAGTGGATTAAAAATCTTCAAAGTGAGATGTGCAAAAATAATAATTTTACTTATCTAGAAATTGAGTTAATGTCTATTTTGAGCCCCCATTGTCCTGGATTGTGTGTGGCATTTCCCCAGCCAAAGCTCAAGAGCAGCAGTGGACCATGGGTCCTCTTCTTGTACTTGAGTGCCCTAAAACATCCTTGATCCTGCATGACTTGATCCCAGCATTGGACCAAATGCAAAGATTCACAGCATTTTGTTCTCTCTTAGATATTACCAAGGCCCTCTAGGGGGCACAGAGGTCATGCTGCTGCTCCTGGGCCAGGCTGACTTCAGGAAACACTATGAGCCTATCCATGTCCTGCAGACTTGGGGGACCATTCTCACATCCAGAGACAACTTCTCAGTCACAAATCACTTGGGGATTTGGAGGGACTAGGAGACTTCCTGAGATATGCACCCCTTAATATTCTCAGATTGGTTTGCTATATCCAAATTGGATATAGGTTGCCTGAAGGTCAAGAGCATTCTCTTTCTATCCACAGTGTACAACTATATCTTCTCTGGTCTTGCTCCCTCCCTGGAGCTATAAAGGAAGAAAGGTCAGGTCCCTCTAGTCTCAGATACCACAAATTTATCTGGGATCTTGGCCTTTGGCAGGGGACAAGGAAAAAGACTCAGAGGTGCACAATGTCTCTTCTTCATTAGTTTCTTCTCCTTCCTTCAACCAAAGACCTTCACCAGAATCCTGAGGATTGGGAAACCTTTGTTCTCATGCATTAAATACTCTCCCAGATATACCAGATAGCTTTTGAAACCCCAAAGCCAAGAACTGACCCCTTGGTCTCTGCTTCCTCCCATGTCATCTAATCATGGAAAACTATCTAGTTGGTGAAAAGCAAAACGTCAGGGGGTACAGGAGACAGGGAGAAAAAACAAAAACAAAAACAAGAGTCTCTCTTAAATTTTTCTCTACAAGGTTTTTGCTTTTATTAGTTATTTTGGCGCTAAGTTTTACTATTTGCACAGGGTGCTTATAATTATAAGAATTCTGTGTGGATGATGAACCAATCTCGCTCATTTTCTTCCATTAGGTTACCTGGGCAGGGAATAGTGAGAAACTCTGATCATTAGACCAGAAAGAAGTATTTTTAAAATACCACTTTAGATCAGTAACCCAGGAACTATAAAGCTCTGAATTTCACTTCTAACAAGGACATTTAGGACCATACTTTGAAATAGAATTAGAAGTATTAATTATAAATACAATTTATTTCCATGTCCTCAAAAACCAAAGGCATCATTCCTAACTTCTTTGATAATTTATCACTAAACTCGTTCAAGAATTTACCAGTTTCTCTTGAAGCATTTTTTCATTTCTTTTTCTAGACTAACATATTCCAAATTTTAATTGTTACAGAGGATAGATTTTTCTCCCAATCTTTGAGGTTTCAAGAGTTACTCATAGTATGAAGGAATTTGGGAAATAAGCCCACAATTATCATATTTGTGGAAACTGTCCATCCCCTTGGCCACTTTTATGATTTGCTTCTCTTTTAGTTCTGATCTGGCTTTCATGAAGTCTAAGGACAAAAATTTAACATAGTAAAATTCTAGCTATGAATTCAGCACAAATTTGAGGTAATTTCTGGTACCTTTCCTAATGAAACCAGAAAGTATGAATGGTTTTGAATAGGTTGTTCTGATTCCAAATACCCTTCTGCACTTGGTCTTGATCTATAAGTTATGAGAATCTTGGCCTTGGAGTCCAAAGTATACCCATGGCTTTCCTGTTCACTCACATGATCAGTGAGGCATTATTAGAGAATGATGGCAGGGTTGGAGCCAGAGGTCTGGGTTCTAATAATGGCTCCATCGTTGCTAATTGTGTGACCTAGGGAAATATCTCACTTCTCTGAGTCTTCATTTTCTTAGGTATAAGAAACAATGAATAATTCTTAGCTCTCAGGTTTGGATTAAAGAATCCTCCTGTGTTAAGTAGAATGTAAAAGTTAGTTGTTATTATTTGTATCACCTTGAAGCCATTGATTCTCTTTGATTTAGACAGGGGACAATCCATCTGCCTCTGCTTTAAGTAAGAAGTCTCCTTCAATCCAGGGAAAATCAAATGATGGAGTGGTTAATGACATATGCTACAGGCACAGAGCAATATCTTCTGCTGCAGGGCCAGAATGGGTTGTTTGGAAGATTTTCAAGAGAATCCAGGTATAGTTACTCTAACTCCAGGAATCTGATGAATTCATTCATTCACTTGCATATACATCAAGCATTTATGTAATATTTACTATGATCTGAGCATTGAGACATGAATCTGAATAAGAAATGGTCCTCATTTTCATAGTCTAGTTGGAGGTGAAGGGAAACAGAAATATAAACAAATAATTCTAATGTAAATAGATAAGTTTCATAGTAGAGATATATCTGAGGAACTAAGAAAACACAGAGCGAGGGACTACTAATTTCTGCCTACGGCAGTTGGAGAAGGTTTCACAAACAATTAGCTATTTTTTGAACCAAGAAGATAAACGTGTGTATGTATATAGTGGATGGGAGATATTTGAATATATATATTTGCTAAAATAAAATTGGCCATATTTCTATATGGTTCGATTGCTATAAAATAGAATGAGATCTTCTTGCTCTTTAAATCCTTTATAGATTTCCTTCTTCTTAGCGTTTCTTCTAATGGGTAGTATGCTTTCAGAAGAGCTTCAGTGAAGTGATTAGTGAACAGCTTCCTTAGTAGATTTAGAAACATAACATGTCAATGACTACAATTCTGTTTTTGACATGAATTCATGATTTTTCTCTTAAGACCCTCTCTAGAGCAGTCCTATTCTGGCCATTCCTTCAAGTAAGGGTTTTTATAGTAGAGATTATCTAAGACCAAAATAGAATAACTCTGAGGCCATTCACTTCTCTAAGGTAGTCTAAAGAAAAACCTGAAAAAGTTCCAAAAGCTGTGTTTTCATTTCAAAAATTTGAAGAGGAAGAAAATGAGATGAACAGGAGACCTAGACTTTACCTTGCACCGCTGAACAATTAGTGGTTACTCTAAAATTTAAAAAAATACTGACTTTGGAGCTTGTATTTAAGTATTTTTCACACTTCTTTTTCCTAATATTCTCTGAAATGAAATCCACACAAGCAGATTTCGTACCAGTTGACTGTTTCCAGAACCTAAATAAAAACCAAAAGACAATCTAAAAAATATATCAGGAATAAAATAAAAACATCATAAATAAAAACTCATGAATATATGTTAATGAGAATTTTCACTTAATACCCACCCCTTTACGTATCATGAGGATGTAGTGAGCTGAGAATTGCCTCCCAGATACCACAAGCAAGCCTATTTTTTAAGAGTATAAAAAAAGCAGGCACATAGAGATATTCAGAAACAGATGAACCACAAAGGAGGCTAATGACTCAACATTTTTGACACTCAACAGTGGGTTGACTTGGGTTTAGTTCCTGGCACGGGCAAAGGTTCAAGTTGGATCTCGCTCTATTCAAACTGGTTTCCCCACCATCTTTAGTTACATCGTGACAGTACTCCCACGACTCTGCCTCAAATACCAAACACTTTGCCAATACTTTTATTGGATTAAAGAAAGGAGACTGCAAGTAAACATGTTTGATACACTCAAAGAGTCCATATCTCCCTGTCCCTCCATCAGTGTCCCTTGCTTGCTTTCTTCTTTTTAGGCTCTGGCTCATGCCAAGCTAAACTCAGACCAGACCACACCTCTTTGCTAATGACTATTTTTGTTGGGGAGGAATCTGTAAAGTGTCAGTATGTGCAGTTTACTGCCCATCCAATTTCCAGCAGGGTCTGAACAGCTGCAAATAGATAAGCGGAACTTTCATACATGACTTTGTACAAAGCACCTAGCCTCTGTCCTTCAAAGTGGACCGCAGTTATTAAAATCTGCACAACCCAAGAAAAGGCTCAGTTGGCCTGTCATATAAGAAAATAAAAGTTGCTTCATCTTGCCTAAGAACCTCAAGGTATTATACAGATTCTAAGACCACAGGGCCCCTCAGGTTGTCATGTTCATAGTTATAAAGCCATCCACTGACCTTCCTCCCACAACAGCAGGTTTGCAATTCTACAAGGTTTGGCAAACTTCATGAAGAAAACTTGGCTTGTTCCCATAATCCAAAGCCTCTGGGCTGAGATTTTTGTTAGCAAAAGGACATTGGTGCACTTTTTTTCCCCACAAGAAAAGGCAAAATATGGCTGTTATTAAAGTATTAAGAAGGGTATTAATTTTTATTCATAAGTAATATCTTAAAAGTTACCTCATTCCTATTTCTGCCACCCAAATCTCCATTTGGCATGAATCATGCTCTCAAAACAGGAGAACTCAGATTATCTTTCCATCCCAGTCATTTCCATTCCAATTATCCCAAACAAAATATGGTTCTTTCTTCTCTCAAGAATAGTTTATTTCCCCAAAATGCCTTTAAGTAATTTCTTCTAAGGTTTTCATGAACAGGTCTTAGGTTAGAATAACTTAGGGGTCAATGGAAGAGGACACAGGAATAGGACAAACTGACAATAAGTCCTATTTGAAGCCAAAAATAGTTGCAAATGCTTGGAACACAATATGTACTACAGTAAGTTACTCGTAATGAAACTTAGTCAGATCAAGACCAATGGTTTTATTATGATCACAAAAAAAGGGGCAGAAAGTTGAAAAAGAAGACTCAGTATTTTAGATATTTCTAATAGTTCATCTCCAAGTGCACACTGAATTAATGCAGTAAAAAACATGAGACATGGGGTTCAATCAGTAAGAATTATAATTATTTTTATTGTGTTGTCTTGGAGGGCAAAGAATAGGATTCTGCCAGTAGCATATCATGGCCTGCCCAGTTATGCCAAAAGACCAAACCAGTTTATTTGTTGGTAGAAGTGTTTAAGAGTTTAGTCTAACAATGAACTTTAATTTAAGAACTGGGATCTATTGCCTGTTTTGTTCTATATATGTGTCCTAGAGATGATTATGTTACTTGAAAGTGATGTGCTCCAGTATGCTCTGGAATCAGCCTAACTCTGAGGAGATTATCTAAGTGATGCTTCTTATTGGATTGTCAATGACACCGCTGGTCAGCTTCAGTCTGTGCCCTCTCCGAATCATAGCCATGTGGTTTCAGAGATACTGGTTATCTCTTCATTCAACATATAGGATTTGTTACACACCAGAGAAGATATGGTAGAAAAGTGCTAGCTGTAATGGTGGGGCATGCAGTGGAAGAGTACAGTCAATTCACACCTTAAAAACATATGAAAACCATGTAAGAAATATTCCATTTATTGCTTTAAGTAGTCTCTGATTCAAGAGTTTCTGTCTTCAATGCAATGTATACCTCCATGGCAATCAGAGAAAGAGAGAGATGATATCTCTACCAATCACATTAACTTCAAACTTGACTTCTGCTGATCAGGTTGTTAAAAGATATACTCAAAGCAATAATTATGGAATAGTTCTTATCTCACAAGAGGAGATATAACTAAAAGTCTGTAATGCCAATGAATCTTCAGGGAAACATTAGAGCTTATTCTATGGATATTTTCATAAAGAGAACAAAAGGAGGTTGTGCAATAGTTGAATGATCCTAAGATGGAAGATATTCTAATAAGAAATATCTATGAGAATACTGCAAATAAAATTCAACAACATATTACCAAAATTAGCTGCAAAGGGTATGTTTAGGAGGCCTAAACATGGTCTCCATCAAATTTTTCTGTTAAGGACAAAATAAACAGTAAAGCAGTACAGTTATTTAAGGAAATAGGTGCACAAAATAATATAAGAATAAGTTGTCAAAAATCTTTAATAAAAGAAAATCTATTTGAATGTTTTTAAACTCGTTTTCATTGCAACATGTAAGATTGTTGGAAAAGAGAGTAAATACCAATAATCAGCAACAATAAGTGAAAAAGTTGAGATAGGCACAGTGCATTTTCTTTCTCAGTGTGAAAGAATCAAAGTAAATTTACCAACCACATCAGGCTTTGAAATTCAAATTCCTATCAAGCCCAGGGAGATTTTTTCCATATTATTTGGATGAAAGGTTAAAAACTGAGTGGGTTGTTTGAAGTGATTTAGCTACTTGATACCAAATAACTGGACTAGGTGCATAGAAGGAACTAAAATCCTGCCAGTGAACCCACAGGAAAGGCAACTCAGTTCCTTTCACTAGCTAAAACATATATTCAGGTTCTCTTATTTATAGATGACTAGAGATATAAAAGAAGATGCTGCTTCTTATATTTTGGGTAGAAAAGGATCAGAGGACTCTGAACAGACAATTAAGTTTCGGCCTTACTAGCTATCAATTTTCTTTTCACTCATTCAAGTATTTTCAAATCACATAAAAATTATTCTGCTACTATGATCTGAAATGAAAATATACTCATACAAATGACTAAACACTGAAGGTACAGGTAAAAGATGTTTGTCAAGAACATTACAATAAAATTAAGGGAAAGGGTTAGCATGACTTAAGAGTCAAACTAACCCTTCTGGAAACATGGAGTCTACTTAATTGACCTGGAGTATGGTAATTCTATTTACCTGTCTTTTGCTGAAACCATTTCTAGTCATTCTAGAAAGGATAAATTTAACATCGTCAAGGAAACAAATCTCTGCACATCCCTCAGGGATCTGCTCAGAAAGGACTTTGCATTCCATGGAGTGACTTATCAATAATGGCCTCGAGGACCTTTATGCTGACGGCTACAGTGAGTGGATTGTGTCCAAGGTATTGCTCTTGACCTTAGGAATATAAAACAATACCTGAAATTCCTCACCTACAAACAAGTGAGAAAGCACTTTTCAATCTGTTTTCTGGATGTAAGTTCCCAGCCACAGTAAATAGTGAAACAAAACAAAAATATGAAATCTCTCTAGGGGGAGTCTTCAGTATTAAATTTGGTAGCATAAAGTTAGGAAGTTAAAAGCCAGATTTCTTTTTTCTTCTCTTTAAGTGCAATTTAATACAGAATGTGGTTGATAAACTTTCTAACATTCCCACTGTGTATGAAACACAATCCCCCAAAAATGAATTGGGAATTTTTTCTTCAGCTCTTTATCTATGTTGTCCAGTATTGTAGCCACTAGCTACTGAGACTATTTAACTTTAGACAAGTCTAAGATATGCAAAACTTAGTTCCTCAGTTTTGTTAGCTAGCCAAGTTTCAAATGTTCAATAGGCACATGTGGCTAGTGGCCACCATTATTGAGTGGTATAAAGTACTGAACACTTCTGTCATTGAAGAAAATGTACTAGACAGTCTGCCCTATAGCATATAGTATTTCTAATACCTTACTCTGCATATAGTAACCTTATTAGTAGGTTGATATTATTATTTGTACGTTATAGGTAAGAAAATTGTCATTCAAAGACGTTAAATGACTTGTCAAGGCAACACAGTGAGTAGTGACTTGTAAAATACTGGGACTGTCATAAAGTTTTAAGTAATGTTATCTAACTTCTATCAAGTGTATTTTCACAAAACCTCCATTATGATGAGCCCTTCAAACACATGATTAATAAACTTATCCTTCATCTTAGTCCTCAAATAATCTAAATATCCAATTTAGGATTTCTTAAATGAGATTGTCAGAGGTCAAAGTAGATAATCATGTGGTTATAGGAATCCATCAAAATTCCTTTTTTCTTTTATGTTAAACTTTACACACTATTTCTTATTTCAAGGATCTTTTGGATTCTTTTTATTTGGATCATACTTGACATCTCCACCAATCCTTTGTTTTTTCCTTGAATTTCTCTTAATATTTTACACAAGGGTTCTAGATCTTTTTTCTGGGACTCATTCACAAATTAAACTACAGACTCACTTTAAACTACAGAGCTTGATTCCTCTTAGTATTAGACTCTAAGGACAATAGACAACCCTGGCCTGGAACAGCCCTGGCCCGGAACTAATTCTTAGGATCACTTGGCTCAGATGCCAATCTTGCAAGTGTTGCAGTCAATGAGATAACTATGAATTTATAAATATAGTTCACTTGACAAGCCACCAGCAGGCTCAGTAATGGTTTGGGATTTCTGATAATCAATATGGTCACCAAAACTTTACTAATAAAAAAAATTGTGCAGCAACAAATAGTATAAATGAATTGAACACATTTTCTCTGTTTTGGGAACTTCTTCATAGATACAGTTAATATATGTACACTCAATAAGGACATCACCCTAAAAATAAAGAATCTTAGATAAATTTTTTCAATGACCTAAACTGTTATATCATTCCTTATTTCCCATGTGCTCATGTATTCAAAGACTGATGTTGAAATTTCCAACTTTATTGTAGATTTGTCTATTTCTTTTTGAAGTTTTATCAATTTTGATCAATATATTTTAAGGCTCTGTTATTGGATGTACGGATATTTAAAATTCACGTGTCCTCTTGATTAGTTGAGTCCTTTACCACAATAAAATGGCTTACATTAGCCCTGAAAATATTATTTGCTCTCATATCTACTTTTTCCAGTATTAATAGAGTCACTCAAGCTTTCTTTGGACTGGATTAAGCATTGTATGTCTTTTTACATTATTTTACTTATAACTTGTAACTGTTTATTTACATTTAAAGTAAAATTTGTGTGTGTGTGTGTGTGTGTGTGTGGGCAGCATATAGCTGGGTCTTGTCTTTTCTTCAATCTGACATTTTCTCTTTTAATTGGTATATTTAGAGTATTTTCATTTGATATCATTATTGATGTAGTTGGATTTAAATATGCCAACCTGCTATTTGTTTTGTTTCTTTATCTAAACCTTTTATTATTTTATACATGTTTTTGTATATGTTTACATCCAAAGTAACTACTATTAAAAGTTCTCTAAAAGCTTTGTCTATTCATCTAAATATTCCATAATACAAATGTATTCCTTTAAAAAATTTATTTGCACAGACTTTCAGGTAAGCAAGAATCATAATGCAAATACACTTATTTGCATTCTATTCTCTGTTGAAATCCTTTAAAACTGACAACAAAAGGATTTAGTATTTTTCTTTTCAAATAAATATAGATTTACATGCCTTTATAAGACATAATATATAAAGAGCCTACATGTCTTTCACATAGTTTTTCACAATAATAACATTTTGTATAACTAAAATTTATGCTGATAAAATCTACTAACCTTTTTCAGACTTACCAATATCAAATGCATTCATTTGTTTGTGTACTTAGCTCTAGGCAACTTTCACTTATATAGATTTGTATAGACACGACCACAGTGAAGATACTGAAGAACTCTAGTACAAGGATGCCCTGTTCTACACTTTTATAGTCATGACCACCTTCTTCCCTGCCAATCTCTCACAACCATTAATCTATTCATATTTCTATAAGTCTGACATTTCAAGAACGTTTTAAACATGAAATTATGTCATATATAACCTTTTCAAACTGAATTTTCCCCTCAATTCTCTTGAGATCCATTCAAGATTTTATGTGTATTGTTAATCCATTCCTTTATAATGCTAAATAGTATTTCATGGCATGTATATGCTATAGTTCTTCTAACTATCTACCCATTGAATAATATTTGAGTTGTTTTCAGAACAAAAACATCCCTCAAGTTTTTTCTTTCTTAAAGACTCTGCAGAAAGAATGAAAAGACAAGCTATAGAAGGGTGCAGTGGCGCATGCCTGTAATCCCAGCGGCTCCCAAAGCTGAGGCAGGAGGATCATGAGTTCAAAGCCAGCCTTAGCAAAAGCAATGTGCTAAGCAACTCAGTGAGACACTGTCTCCAAATAAAATACAAAATAGGGCTGGGAATGTGGCTCAGTGGTCAAGTTTCCCTGAGTTCAATCCCCAACCCCTTCTCTCCCCTCCAAAAAAGATAAGCTTTATAGCCATGGTTTAGATCTAGAATATCTCCCAAAAGTTCATGTGTTAAACACAGTCTATGGTTTGGTGCTATTGGGAATTGGCAGAGCTTTTAGAAGATGGGGCCTAGTGGGAGGTTTTAGATCATTGGAGATATGCCATTGTAAAGGATAGTGGGACTTGTTTCTTCCTGTCTTTCTCTTGTGGTTCAGACTATGAAATGAGGGCTTCTTTTACCATGTGCTCTCACCATGATGTATTGGCTCACCACAGGCTACCAAACAACCATGAACCAACCAACCATGAACTGAATCCTCTAAAACTGTGAACCAAAACAAACCTTTTGTCTTTTTAAGTTGATTATCTCAAATATTTTGTTATAACAATGGAAAGCTAGCGCTACATACAGAAAATATTTGCAAATCACATATCCAACAAAGGATTTATATTTAAAAGGTATTAAGAAATCTCAAAATTCAAAAATAGTAAATAAGCAATACAATTAGAAAATGAGCAGAAGAGATCTACGAAATTAGAAAGATATGTAGATGACAAATATATGAAAAGATGTTTAACATCATTAGTCATTAGAGAGATATAAATTAAAGCCACAATGAGATAGCATTATATGCCTATCAGAATAGCTAAAATGAAAAATATATGATAATACCAAATGCTGGTGAGGTTGTGCAGAAACCAATGGGAATGTAAAATGGTACAGCTTCTTTAGAAAAGATTATGGCAGTTTCTTATAAACCAAACATGTGTTCATTATATGACCAAACAACTGTACTCTTCGGCATTTATCCCAGATAAATGAAAAGTTAAGTTCACATAAAAACTGCATGTGAAATTTTATAGTACCTTTATTAACAATATCCCAAAAATAATTGAACTGACCTCTAGTAAGAGATTTTTATGTTAATCTGCTAGGAATTGGGCTGTGTTTTCAGTCTAAAGTAACTATAGGTGATGGAGGATTTGGATTCCTCTAGTTTTCTTGTTTTTATCTGCCTCATGAGCTTTGGGTTCTCTGAATACTCCTTCAAGAGCATTTATATTCTTTATTCCTAAGACTGCATCCCCCAGGAATTGCTCATTCTCCAGGCTCAGCCTCTAGCAATTTATCAAAATTGCCATGTAAGTTCTTCCCAGTTTATAATTCCAGAAACAGCTGCTCCTGATGAGCAGATCTGAGCTGGATTCACCTCTGCATTCCAAATTGTGTGTTGAGTGGAGCAGGGGGAAGTTTGTCCCTTATTTCTCTGATGCATTAAAAAAAATCATGAGGATTTTGTCATAAGGGTGATAGTGACAGCTTCTAAGATCCTCCACATCAGAGCTAAAGACAAAGTTTTCTGGCAAGATATTTTGATAGGTATTGCCAAATTGCCCTCCAAAATTTTTATACCACTTCTCATTTTATCAGTAATATATGGAATGGCTTCAACACACTGAAGTGTCTTGACACAGCTAAGGATCCTTGCTTGGATTTGATCTTGAGACTATGGAACAAACCCGAGAGTGTAAATATTAGGGAAAACCTTAAAAATAACACTTCAAAATTCAAAACAATTTTTGTTATGTATTCACATATCTTAAGAATTTTGTGATGTTGGTGATAATTATCTCTTTTCATTTCCAGAAAAACTCATTCATTTCACCACTGGGAGTGGGAAGAGGTTTGTGTTCTGATGTATTAGAAGTACCATTTCACCAGTTATGCTCTTTCTTAGTTAAAAAAAAAAGGAATGGCTAGGAACAGTGATTTTGCTAAGAAATTGGTGAGTTTATATGTATCTGGATTCACGCACATAAAATGTGTCAGAATTTTCCATAAGTTAGGAATCAATTGAAATTCCTGACCTTGGTCTAGTTTTAGGAGGGAGGATGGACAGCTAATGCATTCATACAGCTACTTCTATGCAGGGAGTTTAAGTACTCCTTCATGGTTTCAAGCTCTGCCTCTTCTTTC
Organism: Xerus rutilus; assembly: GCA_028644305.1. NCBI lineage: Eukaryota > Metazoa > Chordata > Mammalia > Rodentia > Sciuridae > Xerus > Xerus rutilus. Next base: position 26,388,881 of record CM053406.1, read on the forward strand.
TTTTTCAAAATAGAAATATCATCCAATAGAATTTCTCTTTGTTTCCTTGAGTGTAGCCAGAGAAGTGATGAGCGTTTTTCCCCAGATATCCTTCTGTGTAGAGAGGATGAAGCAGCAGTGAGCAGATTTTTCTTTTCCCACTTGAATGTTATTTTTCTATAAATACCTTTTCAGTGTGTGGAAAATACACTTCAAAATCTAGTAAATGCTTTTTTAAAGTCAGCACAGGGGAAAATCATTCATTGCAAATCAATGACTCTTCTGTTGACCACAGCCCTTGGACTTTTCATTTTATCTCATTGAAGATTTTATGTTGGAATTAGATAATCTTTGCTATAAGGGAGAATGGGTGAAAAGAAAGGCCTAATACATATTTCAGGGTCAAAATGCCCCCCATACTTTAGTCAACTAATTTGGTATAATCAAGTCATCTTAAGCTTTAATATACTATAAAAGTAAATGAAGGGAAGAATATTTTTAATGAGCTGCTACATTCTTTTTAGAATTATAGTACCCTTGGTTCACTCACTCTGGTATAAATGTTTGCTAATGGTAAATGAATTTTATATTCTATGAATGTCAAAAGGCTCTCCTCCAGCCTTGTGAACAATAAACTATGAACAGGAAATGAAATATGAAGCAAAGCCAAAACTCTCACTACAGCTTTGTTTTGTTAAGCTCTGTGCTCACCAGATATTGTCAGCCACAGTGAAATGTGACTTTACTAAATGTTATCATTTAATGGCATAGAGGATATAAAAATAAAACAAATCACCTCAGATGCTGAGGTTGGAAAAAACTGAAGGGGAAGTTATTTCCACATTTCCATGATATGATTGCTATAAGCAGTATTGAAAACTATGCATTATTCATATTATTTTAAAAAATATTTCAGGTTCTGACTATAGAAATCTATATGTCTGTAGTTTAAATTATCATCTAACACAAATTGAAACTTTCATCCAGATATACAGATCTAATTCTTTTAGACACTCTCTATCTTACTAAAAACAATGTTAGCACCAAATGGTTTGAAGTATAGATGAATTATGATTTTTAAAAGAGTCCATGCTGCAAATAAAGGTAAATTCTATAATCAAAATGAAAGCTTTTGATTGTATATCATATAAGGTCATGTAAGTATATAAGGTCTTATATGTATATCATATAAGGTCCTTCACCTCAAATCTCTGCTTCTATTTTAACAGAGTTTGTGAGTGAGGAAATGTACTAAATTCTTTCACTTTACAGCTCACTTTCCAGATCAGCAGCCTAGGATTTGAGGGATTTTATTCATGTGCAGATAGACAGCAATAGTTAAAATTTTTCTTCAGTTGGTCATCAGAAATTATTCCTTATGTATTATCTTTCTTTAAGTCATAAAAGAAGTTTCGAGTCTGGAGCTGTGGCTCATTGGTAGAGCACTTGCCTAGCATGTATGAGGCACTGGGTTCAATTCTCAGCACCACATAAAAATAAATGAATAAAATAAAGGTCCATCAACATCTAAAAAATATTTTAAAAAAAGAAGTTTCACGAATATTTTCATGCTACTAAATATTATGTTTCAAGATGTATTTATGTCATCAGAACTGTTATATATAATTTATATGTCTTTGCTTTTTCTTGATTTGGTTAGAAAATATCATTTCAGAGAAAGGTCTGAGTCTTAAAAACTTTTTATGAGAGATATTGTCCAAGATTAACAGCATCATTTGGGTATCCAGCCCTACCAAATGAATACCAGCCCTGAGCTTTTGACATGAGACTTGAGGATGAGTATCTACTCAATTTCAAAATGACCTGAGGATTAATGGTTAGTTTGTGAATTTATAAACTGGAAATTAACTACTTTCAACAAGTGGTGTGTCAAAACTTTATGATTAGATTAGAGATTCGTGTTATCTTGATAAGATTAAGAACAAGAGCAAGGGATGAGAAAGAATAGGAAAATAAATATAAAATAGAGTTGACTTTTACTGTTGGAAGGATCCACTCTTAGATGTGATAATTGAGGAAGTAATTACTTATAACAACCAATACGTGTTCCAGTAAAAAATGATGCTCTTGTCTTCTCAAGCACATGTATACTAGGGTACCAAATCTTTTAGAGACTCACTGCCTCCTGTCTTTCTTCTTTATCAATCTACCTTCGTTTCAGTTGCTTCAAGGGCATGTTATTGTCTTGAACCATGCTTTATTTCCTTTACCCTTTTCTTCTTTTTGAGATACTATATTAGCATACTGCAAAATTTGGAGTAGGATTCACCTAAAGAAGTCTATGAAGTTCAGTGATCTGCTTGTTGAAAATATATTATTCCTAGTCTACTTAATGCTATCATATATAACATCTTTTGGTGCAATAAAATAGAGCTTAATGTGGAATGTTAAATATAAGTTCAGGTTCCAATGTGAGAAAGTTGGGGTCTTGTTCCATCTTTAACATTTAATAAGTGAATATTCTTAGTCAAAGTACATTTATTTTTTAAGGCTCTATTTTCTTATTGGCAAATGAGTTTGTAATAGAACTTATTTCATAGGTTTGCGGTCAATAAAAATGAACTCCTTGAAAAGTACATAGATGGAGCCTAGGATATAATAGACACTCAAGGAATGTTTATAAACAAAAGAAAAAAGTCAAGCAATGACTTTGAAAATGTACCCTAAATGGAAAGAAATTTAATACACTATCCATGCTTTGTTTACAGTGATCCTATAGAGAGGTGGTGAGGGGTTTAAGACTGGTTGATATTCATCTTAGAACCATGTGCTGAGTGCACCGTTTTCTGGGCTCAAGCCACAAAGCAGAAGGCACAGAACCGTAGCCTACTTTAATTCTGCTAAGTGACAGAGCCTAAATAGAATCCATTAGTCATAAGGCATCAGATAAACTTGTGGTGTTCTTAACACCAGTCATAATTAATTAAATTGGGTATTAAAGCAGGGATGCCCCCTAAGGAGAATTCCTTTCCTAAGGCTTTTATCAAATTGAGTTCCTAAAACAAATGTTCCATTTTATGAAGCTGTTCTTTGCAGACTGACTTGATAAAACACATCTTTCAGAAACACTTCTTCTAGAATTATTGAGAGTTGGCCTTTTGGCTATATATCATGACTTGGACAAATTAAAAAGCTAAAGGATCTATAATTATTTTCTAGTCAATTACTCTTTGTTAGTTTTGTGTGAACTTGTATTTTTTAAAGTACAATTTGGCGTTTAAAAGATATATGCAATGTGATATGAATATGCTACAAGTTATTAGGCTCAGCGCTTAGGTTTTATTCTTTGTGAACTTCTAAACTTGTATAATGTGGTCATGGGTCAAAGCAGATCATAGCAATGATTCTTCCTTTGCTATCCTTTGTTTGTTTATGGTGACCCAACAATGCTGTGACCCAGCCTTTGACTTTTATTCCTGAGGGTCAGCAGATAACAGAAGAAGATATTAAACACTAGGTTATAAACTGACTCTTTGTTAATGTCTGGTTGAAATTTTGAGGGAAAGGTAGTAGTTAAAACTATTTAAAATGAAAAGTTTTGTGAATGATGCATGTTTTTTTAAACAATCTATTATTTTCTTTTTTTTCCCTTTACCACTGATTATCAGGATTTGGATATAAATAACTCTCCAGATGCAGAGGCTTAAATTGCCAACCAGCCCCAGCAGAGTCTGTTTTGAGTTCCTGGATGAGTGCCCTCCCATTTTTTCTGGTAAGGAAAATGTGTCCAGCATGCCTTCTGTTGGATACTTCAATATTAACCCTTTTCCATGAGCAAATCCTAATTTAACTGTACAAAGTCATAGGTGCTAGTTGTTCTATATAAGACAATTATATAAGTATTGATATTATCACCAAGAAATTTCTTTAATGCAAATTACATTCCAAGGCAGTGTTCCTGAAACAGTGGTTTTGCAACTCAAAGATGGCAAAAGATCCTTATATATTTCTAGGTTCTGCTATGGTGAAAAGAATTGTAGTCAGAACCAAGGCCTGTTGGTTATACCCAAGGAAGGAAGAATTGAGTTATATTGCTAGGGATCTTTGGAGTTCTCCAAAGAGACAATAAACAACTGACCAAGACCTCAAAAATGGTTTAGCCCTGCCTTTAACTCTAGTTATCATTCATCACCTTTAAATAAGTCTTTTGATCCCAGCAAAATCTTGGTTTTGATTCCTTACCTCATATCACCAATTTCTAAGTGTTTTAGCATCAGAAAGTTCAGAGACGTAAATCTAATATCTTTTATTGTTTTAAAGATATTTTATTTAAAAAAATATTTATATCTTTTATTTTAAAAATAAAAGCAGGTTTAGGTCTGTCTTCATGCTTGGCTCCTGCCCCCATGCCATTTCTACCTTGTTCTTATATTTTCAGGAATACTAAGCTACCTCTAGCTCTTCACATGTGTCTTTGTGTTTCAGGACCCTTTACTTTTTCTCACTTTGTTTCTTTCGTATAGACTTTCCTTCCTTGCCTGCTCCACTTGAGCAATTTCTTTTCAAGCTTTAGGTATTAGCTCAGGCATTACCTCCCTGGAAGCCTTTCTTATTTCCTCAGTTGTGGTCCCTACAGTCAGAGCCCAGGCTGGATATCCTGCTTTCTCAGCACATGGTACACTATACCAAAACAACTTGTTTATGTGATTGCCTTCAGATCATATTGCTGCATATTTTTGAGGGCAGAGATGTATCTTTTTATTTGCCTCAAGTTATATAGCCCTGGATACACAGGTATTCAGCACATTTTTTGGCTGAATTAAAGTGAACCAAATTGCACATGCTGTATTAGAATATGTGATATCTCCTCTGGACATTATTGGTGCCTAGCCCACAGAATGAAAAAATGCATATGCATACATTTACATTCACACCATGCAGTATAAATTGTGCTTACATGTATTTATCCACATGCTTGCACTTCACAATTGGGTATAGCATACTCAAAATAGAGGTAGGGAAGAGGTCACTGAAAACTTCCACTGTACCTAGGTTTGGACAATCCATTCCCAAAGAATATTCCATGAAAACTCAACAAAATTTGCAGAAATTCAAAAGTTCTGTTGCTAGCTCAGATAAACATTGGTCATTTAAAGAAATGTTTTTGGTTCTTTTCATAGATTTTAGCTAGAATCTTGATTTCTTAGTACTTCTTCAGTTGATTTAATTCTTCGGAAAGTTCACTACTTGGGTTGTCGTTTTCGTCAGTGTCTTGCGTCAGTTACAAGATTGACAGTTTGTTCTTTTAGACTATAACAAGTACATTGGATTCCAGGAAACATCTTCCAGGTTTTTCAAGTTTTTCAGTATGATATCTCCTTGTATATCAGTCGATTCCACCTTGCCATAAGCATACAGACATTTGCAGGACCTTACCCTCTGGTAGTGATGAATGTCAATCTTATTAGTCAGTTGGAGAGCAGTTACTTGCCCACATGCCTCGGGGACCTTTGCTAGGAACCTGAAAAGTGCATTTTTCTCCATGTTTTATTTCATCTCTTTTTGAGGTTCAAAGTTCTCTAACTGTGCTCTGTTTCTAACTGACTCCTACTGCTGAAAATAGTCAATGTCTACATAACTTGGCTAGTTTATTTTGAGAGTCTAAGTGGAGGAAATGTATAGAGTTAAAAGTGCCATGGAAGTGAAAAATAGTGCTCATCTTTTTATCAATATTAAGAGTTAATTATTTCCCTTTTCATTATAGGCTGATTGGCTATGATGAGTTGGAACAAAAAAAGGAAGGGCAGTGACAGATGGCAAAAGGTGTCTAGCAAGAAGAAAAGATGGACTAAATCATCTTTGCTTGCTTCCTCATATTCTGTCTTAGACCTATTCTTAATCAAAGGAGAAACTTTTCTGAACTCAGAATGATTTTTCTCCAAAAAAAGATGTATCACTAAATTTCAAAATGAGAAGAATAGAACGGAGAGACTTCTCACCCATGGCTGACACTATAAATTATTTCCTCCTCCCCTTTTTTATCCTTTAAGAGAATTTCTCCACAATGGACCATGGATCCCAGCCTGCTTCTGAGCAAGTTCTACTGGATCCACACTGAGCCCTACTTTCAGTTTGTAGCCTGTAGCATTGTTCCCAACGTGACCACTAGAGCAATGAATAGCTTCCTGCTCCTAATGTCACCAAGCATCCTCAGGAGTCATAGGGGTCACCTGGTACTCCTCTGCCCCCTCAGAAAGCAGGATGGCAGAGGACTTGATTATTGTCTATTTTATTTTTAATGCTCCTTCTACTCTTCCAGACTCACTGGAGACATCCTGACACATAATGCTTTGCCCAGCACAATGTGATGCCCTTTACCTAGTAACAGGGTAAGCCTCATAAAGGTGCTGCCTTCCCCCCAGAACAAACAACGGAAATGCATCAGGAGAGCTCAGCAGCAGACAGAATGCACATCATGAAGCAGGAGCCACCCTGGGATTCCTCAGATGAAAGCCGATTTCAATGAACATTGTGTTTCAAAGCCTGCTTCCTCTTGCTCTATAAGAGCTGTGGAAGGAACATCCCACTTGCGTCTGCTGACACAAAAGAATGCTGTGGCTAGGAGATCTTATCAAGCTTTCCTGTGCCACAGCAACAGAGCCCCAGTTGTGTCTTGCAAGAATTGCTCATTGTTTCAGGAGGACGACTGGCTCCTTTGGGTGGGATCTGATGGCATCTCATGGAGCTGGAGGTAGGTGGTGCTGGGAGGTCAGCCAGCCACATGACCCAGCTTGCTGGCTTCATAGAAGTCAGAGAGAGGAGCAAACATCACCAGGGTTTCTGGGTGATGAATAGCTAAACACTTAAAGTTTAAATTTATTTATATTTATTAAAATATGCATATTTTATTTATATTTATATTTATTAATATATACATATTATAATAAATACTAGTTAATACTGTTTGTTTAATAATATCTTCAATTGTACAAGTTAAGAATTATAAATAGAAGTAGCATCCAAAGTTTCTTTGTTGGCAAAAGCTCTTTCTTCTTCTCTTTTAACCTATAGCTGTTTGAGTCTGATAAAACATAAAAGAATCAAGAAGTTATCTGAAAACAGAAATTTAATGATTTATAATCATCTCTGGTTAATTAATTAACAATTATATTTTGGTACTGGGTATTGAACCCAGAGGCACTCTACCACTGAACTATATCCCCAACCCTTTTTCTTTTTCTTTTATTTATTTAGTTTTTATTTTGAAATAGAGTCTCACTAAGTCACTTAGGGCTTTGCTAAGTTGCTGAGGCTGGCTTTAAACTTGTGATCCTCCTGCCTCAGCCTTACAAGTCCCCAGGATCACAGGCATATGCCACGGTGTCTGGCTCTCTGGTTAACTTAGAGCAAATAATGTGAACACTAGCCTTTATGATTTAAACCTCAAAAATGATATTAATAATAATAATAATAGTGTGCCAGCCATGATGGCACATACCTACAATCCCAGTGGCTTGGGAGGCTGAGGCAGGAGCTTTGTGAGTTCAAACCAACCTCAGCAATTTAGTGAGACCCTGTCTCTAAATAAAAAATATAAAAAAGGGCTGGGGATGTGGATTAGTGATTAAGCACCCCTGCATTCAATCCTTGGTACAAAAAAATACATACACACACCCCACCCCCACATACACACACATACGCATTTCATGAGGATGAACTTCAAGTCTTAAATAATTGCATTTATATGTATTTATATTCAAGAGTATAAATTAATAAGGTTGCATTGATTAACATTCTACACAATAACTCCTTTTCTTAGAAAAGAAATGGGCTTAGCCAGGCACAGTGGTGCATGCCTGTAATCCCAGCACTTTGGGAGGCTGAGACAGGAGAATCACGAGTTCAAAGCCAGCCTCAGCAACGGCAAGGCGCTAAGCAACTCAGTGAGACCCTGTCTCTACATAAAACACAAAATAGGGCTGAGGATGTGGCTCAGTGGAGGAGTACCCCTGAGTTCAATCCCCAGTACCAAAAAAAAAAAAAAAAGCCAGCTTCAGCAATGGCGAGGCGCTAAGCAACTCAGTGAGAGAGACCCTGTATCTACATAAAACATGAAGTAGGGCTGGGGATGTGGCTCAGTGGTCAAGTACCCCTGAATTCAATCTTTGGTACCAAAAAAAAAAGAAAGTTCATGGGCTTTTCAATAAGGGAAAAAGTGATGGTCACCTATTCTGATACACAGTGGAATTTGGATTTTCTTCTCTTTCCTCACTTTTAAGGCCTACTGTAGCGATTAGTACTTATAAGAAGTATACAATATATCAAGGAGTAAGGGTGACCATGAGTTTCCAAAAGAAACATTTTTAGTAACTTCTTCCCATCTTCACATGGAACTTTCTGAAATTCCTTTTATCATAAAAATACTCATATTCAATTACTTCCACAGAAAACCAAAACACTCTCCTCCAACTTTGTGCAAGGTTCTAAGGATCAAGATATTTACTGAAACACCATCTCTGTTCTAAAAGTACTTACTGAAACAGGGCTGGGATTGTGGCTCAGTGGTAGAGCGCTTGCCTCTCATGCATGAGGCACTGGGTTTGATCCTCAGCACCACATAAAAATAAGTAAATAAAATAAAGGTATTGTGTCCATCTGCAACTAAAAAATATTTTTTTAAAAAAGTGCTTACTGAAACAACTAAATGTTGTAGTTATGAATAAGCTTATCTTCTGTCAGCAAACTGTGAGCATCTTGAGAAAAGGAGACAGGTCACATTCATCTTCCTATTCCCAGTATTGAGCATAGTATCTTGTACATTTTGGTGTTTTTTCAACACCTATTAGGTGGATAGATGGATGGCTGGATGGCTGTGCTATAGTACCTTGCACAGTTTCTAATGTGGATTTGATTCAGACTACGTAATTCTTGGCATAACCACACTTGTTGATCCTCTGGGCTTTTATTATCCCATTCTCAAATGTGTAGAATACAAAAATTTCCAAGATCATGTAGTATGACTCCTTCAATTAGCAGTTGAGGAAATGAGATTCAAAGAGAGAATCTGATTTATTCATAGTCATGTATGCAATAAGTGACAGATCTGGGTTAAAATTCAGATCTCTTGCTTGGCAGTAAAATGCCCATTGCATTTTCTTACTTTCCATGACTCACTTTTGGAGATTTTAAGGCCCTCTGTCACTTTGGCTCATCTGGGCAATGTGAGAGCAGTGTCCCTCCCCTTTCTGAGATAACCTCTGGAGATAGTGCTGTCCAGCTTTACTATACTGGCCAAGATTTCTGGAGGAGTCCAGTCTTTGGAAGCCCTTTCCCAAGAAACTTATTCCTCTCCACTTAATGGTGAGGCTGATGTAATGACACTATCTCTAAATCTTCCTGTTGTGAGGAAATATTTCCCACATATCACTTCTGACTGCCTGGATTTTTGTTTCTCTGAATTATGTTCAGTCACAATGCATCTAAATGCTTGTGATTGTCTTATAATTAAGCAGAATGTCATTCATTAAGAATTTAACCTTTCAGAATAAACTACTTGAGAATGAACAAATAGCAACACTGAGAAATCTCAAAATAATTATGCTGAGTGAAAGAAGCCAGATAAAAGAGTATATAGTGTATGATTCTACCTACATAAAGTTCTAGAATATGCAAACTAATCTAAAGCAAGAGAACACATATTGGTGGCTGCATGAAGAGGCAAAGAAGGAGAGTAGGGAGGGAAAAGTGAAGAAGAAAACTTTTGAGAGTGATAAATATGCTCACTGTCTTGATTATAGTGGTGGTTTCATAGGTATCTGCATATGTCAAAACTCATCAAATTGTACAACTTAAATATGTGCAGTTTTTTTGAAAGTCAATGATACCTCAGCAGCCTTTTATTTTTACATAATGTAATCTTCGAAAATTTAAACAAATTACTGTATGAGCCAGGGTTCAATATGAGAAGCAGAAATGTAACTGTGTGTCTGTGTGTGTTTACAGAGATTTGACCTTATATAATTGTAGTCTGTGATGAAATCATCTCTGTAAAGCTGTTGTCTTCACGTTGATGCTGGAGCTTGAAGTTCAAAGACAGGATGTGAGGAAAGGAAGATAGATGTATAGTGGGTAAGAGCCAGAACAGACCCAGCTAGGGCTCATGAGGACAGGCCAAATTTTATATCAGTTCTTAAAGCCTCTGACCTTGATTGCAGGGTCCTTATCAGAACCCAGCACACATACCCGGCCCAGGAGTTGGAAAGGCTTAAGGAGTATCTATCCAGGAGAAGGTGGAACAACTGCAGGTCCAGTGGCAGGTGAGTGAGCTGAGAGGACACAACATGCATGAGCTATATACCTGCTGCCACCTCACTTCTGCCTCCAAATCTTGCCCAAGAATCTCACTGGTGATCCATCCTATCCAGCAATATATGGGAAGGGTAATTCTGAGTTCCACCTGGTCAAGTTCATTCATTACAAATCCACCACCCCTTGACAACAACATGGTACTCTGACATCTCATAGTCAGAGATCACACTTGATCTCCAAATAAAGGTAAAAACAGTCATGCCTCTACCTAATGTGATACATCTATTCCCAGAACAAACCACTCTAATGTTTTCTGTAATAGAGGATCCAAAGTTTTTTGTTTGTTTGTTTTTTGTTAGTTTGTTTGTTTTCTTTTTTGGATGATGTTCATTCATGTAGTTAATTCACACTTCCCCTTTGATGTCTTATAAATCACACATTGACATGTCAAGTTACTGCAGTCAACACATCTTACGTTAGATGATAAGAGGGTGAGAAGAAAGACAAACACAAAGATAATTGGTTAAGCAAACATGTATATTTGTATATATATTTATATTCATATTTATACAGAGCCATAGCAAAATGAGGAACAGATACTCATTTGTGTCTTCAACTGGTCATGTGGCCCTGGTGGTCATTTTTTCCTCTAGCAAGTTCATGTTCCTTTTTTTAAAAATGTATTTATTCTAATTGGGCATATATGACAGCAGAGTGTATTTTGATTCATTGTTCACAAATGGAACATAACTTTTCATTTCTCTGGTTGTACACAATATAGAGTTACACAATATGTGCAGTCATACACGTACCTAGAGCATTGTTGTCCATCTCATTCCACCATATTTTCTGTCCCCATGTCCCATCATGTTCCTTTTGTTCAGCTGATTGTGGATCCTTGCCTGGTGGAATGAACTGAATCATTATTCTTAAGGGCTCGAAGTCATGGCAGTCTTTTAAGTGAGTTAATGTGGTTTTCTATTGACTTTAATCCCAGGATGTGGGAGTACTAATTGGCTGCCTAGAAGATCTTTAATAATTTTCAGGACATACGCCTCCTTACTCCCTTCTGGTAGAAACAGCCTAGCTACAATCACTCCCTTTTTTGTCTGATTCAACATGAATCCAAGTGTCACGTGGCACTCCAGTTCAATCATATAATTATTTGTACACCAGTGGAAGCATTCTTCTTTTTCAAACTAAGACCTCTTGACCTTGAAAGCCTGATGTCACATGGATGGGAAGCAAAAGTTAGGTTAGTGAATCACTAGAGATGATAGTGAGAGGATTCTCTCCCATTTCCATCCCTTGATTCCCTGAACCATCAATACTGGCTAAGGGAGAAATAGAAATTTTTATATTAGGTGCTGATTTAGAGCACTCTTTGTATCCTCAAGGACTACAAGTGAGCCTTCAAAAGAATGTTTTACTATTCTATCAAGCCAGAAGCATCTGGGTGATAAGGGACACAGTAAGATCAGTAGACTGCACAAGTCCATTTCTACACCTTATTTGCTGTGAAATAAATTCTTTGGTTAGAAGTGATGCTGTGTGAAATACCATGAAAGTGAATAAGTCATGGTGCACATGGTTTTGGTGGTGGGTTTTGCAGAAGCATTGTCATCTGGGAAGTCAAATGCATATCCATGGTGTCTATTCTACTTGAGAGTCAAACACTGCCCCTTCCATGAAGGAAGTGATCCAGTGTAATCAACCTGCCAATCAGTGGCTAGCTAGTAGCTGAGAAGGATGTCATGTCAGGGGCTCCTTGTTGATCTCTGCTGTTAGCAAATCGGGCACACAACAGTGACTGTAGCTAGACAGGCCTTGGTAAGTAGAAGTCCATGTTGCTGAACCAAAGCACAAGTTCTCTCTGCCATTACCATATTTTTCATGAGCTGGTTTGTAATGACAGGATTTGCTGGGGAAGGAAGATGACTGAGGAGCACAGAATGGCTCATCCTGTCTGCTTGCTAGTGCAAATCCTCCTTTGTTGATTTCATCCTTTGGTGAGCATCCACATGGAACACAAATATCCTAACAGACATTGCCCATTTGGAAAAGTCTATCAGCCTACCTCTCCAGCAGATATCTTCATCACCAAGTGTTTAACCATGTTCCTTCCAAATCTCTGACCCATGAATTACTGAATATTTTTACTTCTGGACATCTCTTCTTTCAAGCAAAAGGAACAACAGGTGTACTGCTTGTCACTATGTACACTCGGAAAATTTCCCTTTACGGCTCACCTACAGCACCATCCCAGAGTGGAGCTGTTGTGTTTCAACTGTCCATTTTGGTTTTAGCTGTCCACTTTCGAGTGACGTATTCCTAATGTGCAGAATCATCTGGAAACTGAGTCTGAAATTTTGTTTTTCCTCTATTGACTGGTCCTAAGAAGTTGTTCAAGAGGTCATAGATGTAGGGTGAGAGAAAGAAACAATGTAACAGAAGTAAGGTGCTGGATATATAGGCAACCTGCTCGAGCAATTAGTATCTTCAGACCTCCCTAAACCCAAATCATATATACCACTTCCATCTGATAATGGAGCACTGCAGTGCATGCTCAGCTTTGTGGCCTGGTAGGTCAGACAACACCAATAAAGAGCAGCCCAGGACACATGGTAAGTCCGTGACCCACGTGCAAGCATTCGTCTCTCGCAGAAGGCTCTAAACCACATACCTATCTATCATTGACATTCTACACACTATTGGATCTTCTGGATCATACAGTCCAAGTGGCAGAGCTGCTTTCAGAGCAATCTAGATTTAGAAACCTTGGGCCCCACTCACAGTTGACAGCTTTTTCATCTAGGAAGTGATCAAAAAGGGAACCTCAGCCTGCCTCAGACTAGACTCCTAGATACTTGTGGGATTTATTTTTTACCCGTTGCCATTCAGATGTCTTACATCTGTGTCCAGAGCAGTTGCTACTTTCTGCTTACCAGAGAAGGAATCAAGAAGCTAAAGGAGGATTCAGAGGAAGATGGAACAGCTGTAAGCTTGGCCACTGCCTCCATTAGAGAGGTGAGCCAGCAGGGGGGCCATGGCATGAGGGAGCTAAAATGTGGCTGCTGCTTCCCTTTTACCTCCCAGCTCCCACAAGAACCTCTCTGCTGCTCACTTTACCCAGAAGCATACAGGAACCAGAATTCTGGGAAATGTAGTTCAGCCTAGCCACATACCTATCTATCATTGACATTCTACACACTATTGGATCTTCTGGATCCAATAAGTTGACACATCCACACCACAAACAGTTCATGGCAGATTATTATGGAGATGAGAATCCTGTTTAAAAAAATAAGAGAAGGGTCTGGCATCTCCTGGCATGGCCTTCCTTCCTGAAGATTCCATCTGACACATTTCTTTTCTCTTACCTACAAGGCACTAATTCCATAGAATATATGTATGTGTTCTGGCCCTGGGGAGATTATCAAAAGAGAATTGTTTCTGGCAACATGTTATTTTTTAATAAATAAATGCTTAACAGTGTGAAAATGTATTCACAGTTTGAGTATATTATTTATCAATTGCTTTTCCAGGGAGATGAAAATGTGTTTAGGTTTGAGGTTTCTTTCTTTCTTTCCTTTTGTGTTTAATCTTAAGTCTTCAAAGAATTTGCTTTTGCTTTTAAATTTAAACATGTGCTGCCAGCAAAAGGCAGTGTGATATGCTCCTTTATCATAATGAAAGGAGAGTCTCCAAGTTTACCCTCCAGGCTGTCGGGAATGCTATTCATTATGGGAACTGACCATTATGGTTTCAGAATTGACTGTTCTGGAGGGCAAAGCATCCCAACGTGGGGACCTGTTCCTGTGCAAGCAGCATTACTTTTCTTGTGTTCCTGGTCTGTCATCTCAGAGAGGGCTCACATCAACTTGTTCTTAATCCATGAACTTTTGCAGAGTTGCTCTTAGAAAACAAGTAAGCTCACAAGGAGCGTGTGAGGAGAGCCCACAAGACAAGCGTTGCCATGACTAGAAAGACAGAATTCACAGTAGAGAGCAGCTGGAGGAATGCTACGTACAGATGAGACAAAGGAGAGGGTGGTTCTCAAAGCAACCTTATCTCAAACCAATTTGTGATTTCCTGGTGAAGATATTTGTCCACGTAACAGTGCTGGTGTTTCTAAAAATTCCTATCATAGAACAAAAACTGTCAACACCTGCCTCAGACATAGGAGCTGGAAGAGAGAACAATGGGAAGGAGACAAGTGCAGAAATAATTTTACCACTTTAGTGACAAAATTGCTCATATCAGTTGATTTGCTGAATTGAAGAATTAACAAAAATATATAGAGTGTGTTTGACATGGTGTTGACTGAATAATTGCTTAACAAACATGGGTTGATGGACTAAGGAAGTGAGAAGTCACCTTGGCTCTTCATGTCTGGCAAGTAATCCGTCCTATACCAAACGAGTTCTGATTTTTCCTCATCATTTTGATCTTTGAAGTTTTAAATTTCAAATCAAGTTGATCCTTAGGATTAGTGCATGGGGGATCACAAAGAACAGGCCCTGAATGAGTGAACAAAGGAGGGAGGAAAAGACCAGAATGGAAAAATTTATGGAAATTTTCCACCCATGAAATAGACACACCCTCATGCAAACAAAGCTTTTGAGCTAAGAGTATATATTATACAAACTTGATAAAATACTTGCTAAACACTGAGAGGAGACAAATAATAGTTCTTCTTCTTATTTTTTTCCTCCAAAATTCAGTCCCACATGCTGAGCTAAAGAGAGCTTTTCCCTTTTCCCTTTCAGTTAGAGGGAAAGGCCTTTGTTCTGTTTCAAACTTTCTATTTCCTTTCTAGAACCCAAAAGTTTGAGCTACCATCAAAAAAGGGAAAGCGTGTGTTGGCAGCTTTGGCTCTGTGGCTTCCCTTGTCCTGACCACATCTGTTACTGCTATACCCGGCTCTGACAGGACACTTAGGAGTGTCACCAGGAGTTATCAGGCAGGTGCTCTGTGCTACTGCTGCATCTCCATCTCGGCAGTTTGCTCTGTGTCCCTCAGAAGCCGAAAAAGAGAGACAAATGCGGAAGCCCCTTGCCAGCTGTTTTCCTTGTCCGCAGCTCACAATACTTCTCTAATAGGAAACCAAATGGTCAAGGTCCCCTGAAAACACATTTCAGTCATGAGCACCTTGCTTCCTTCCCCAATGCCTCCTGGGACCACTTTGTCCAAAAAAGAAAAGAAACAAACAGAAGGAAGAAAGAGAGAAAGCAAGCAAGCAAGAAAAGAGGGAAGAGGAAGGCAGGCAGAAAAAAGAAAAGAAAAGTAAAAGAAAAAAAATCTAGACTCAGACTCATGATACTAAAAGAAATTGCTAGTTCTGTTGTTTAATATTAAGGATTCAACCAACACCACAGGTGGCCTTAAAAATCAGGCTGTGTATAATAGGATAGGCAGCTTGTTTCCTTTAACATATGTGACCCACCGCTTCAATTTTCCTTGTGTTTGGCTTTTCAACTGCCAGGCCAAAGAACGGGGTGCAGGTTACCTGTGGTCAGGTGTTATATGGTACTTTGGTGATCCACAATGTTCACACAAAAATGATGTCATCAGATCCTCAGATAACCCTACGATGCGGGTAGAGTTGATGGGCACTTTATCAACGTTTCCCATGTGAGGAAATGAGTAAATAAGTTACATAATGCAGCTTCTGTGGTAGAACCAGATTTTAGTAGAAGCACAGGACTTCTAGACAAGGTGTGTGTGTGTCAATTTTTTTATCTTTTCCATCACCCAAGCCACCTCTGTGAAGGAAAAGCGCATGTGTCTTCGTAATTTAACACTTTCAGGTTCAATGTTGACAAAATTAAGCCTCATTTTGGCGATCTCAGTACCTATGCTTGCTGTATGACGTTTCCGCTCTGTCCATGTTGTTTGTTTTTTTCTTACTACCTTTTCTTCTTGCCTATGCAGAATTTCCTATTTAACATTTATAACAGTAATATTCTCTTCTTTTTTCTTTTTTCTTCTTCCTTCTTTGCCTTCTCTTTTCTCTTTCTCTCTCTTTCTCTTTTTTTTTCTTTCTTTTCTTTGGTCATGTTTGTTGATTGCATATTATAAGTAACACATGACTGAAATAAAAGAGAACAAAGTTTGGTATTTTACAGTTTTATGTAATCTCTATGGGTCTCTGTTGTCTTGTCAGTAAAATTGTTTTTCCTAAATAATGATTTTCTACAGGAGTGAAGACTAGACAAGGGATTTTTTTTTTTTTTTTTTGAGACAGGGTCTCACTAAGTTGTTCAGGCTGTCCTGAGACTTGCCATCCTCCTGCCTCAGCTTCCCGAGTTCCTGGGGTTACAGCTGTGTACCCCCACGCCCTGTTCCTGATGGCATTTTAAAAATAAGTCAAATATAACAGTGGACAAAACATCAAAGGGAAAGAAGACAAGGGATGGCCATTCTAGCACTCACTGTATTATTTATATGATTGTCCTTGGGAAGCAGAGTGTCAAGAGCTGATGGAGTATTGAAGTATTGACTAGATACAGCTGCACTGAGGTGCTCTTTACAAGGTCTTTTCCAGGACAACGGCTTCTTTAACTGAAGAGCCATGGTTCTATAGACACATGTGCTCTGAACAAAACTGAATAATTAGTAATCATTGCCAATCATTTCTGCTTCTGTACTTTTATCACCAACAAAATTATAGCAACCTATATTTTTAGTAAACTTTAATTATAGGTTTCATTTGATATTTATTTGTCACTTAAAGAAGCCATTTGCTGAACTGATTACACAAATCTAAAATGATGCTTCTGAAGATAGCAATAAAGCCTCCCACCAGGAATAAACGGGCTTTTCAAAAAAGAGAATCTGCCTCTTGGCAGAAAAGGAAAAAAGTGGGGGAAAAAGGTTTCTAGGCTTCTTCCACCTTTAATGTGAAGATGAATATTCATGTGGGATGGCTTTAGACTACCTATTGGAAAATGCATATCTAGTAACAGATGTATAATTTATGGAACTGATTGCTTTAAGCAGAGGAGCTTTAAAATGCATTTTTGCAGCTCAGGTTGTTCTCAAGGGGAGGCAAACATATGGTAATTATTCAGAACTGAAACCTGCCTGTGAAATATAGAACAAAAAGGAAAAGGAACTCAAAGAAATGTCAGTGAAGCAAAATGTTCCACCACTCACAGAAATATTTTCTTGTCTCCTTCTGTAGGAAGGGATAAAATGGTGATCAATATTCTTGAGAACTGTATGAGATCATGAGACCTGAACATTTGTGCATTTCTCTTGGGGCTAGGCACCAATGTTCTGTGGTGCTATAACAGGGTCTCCAAGCTTTTTTGGGCTAGTGGATAAATGAATGTATTATGAGAAGTTGAGAAATATTTCCCAGCCAGGTTCAAGACATGAGGGGGACATGGTTTGATTTTATTTACGATTTTGGTGCATTTGTGTGAAATCACTTGGATTGTTTTCATTTATGAGATTAACCTTTGAATAGACCCAAGAACAAAAATCCAACAATGAAGATGAATAACATAAAATTATCACTGTCAGACTTATTTTATATCTAGAATGAGATTATAAAAGTTATGCATCAGCAGCCTGAAATATGCAATGAAATTCTCCCATGAAGGCGCTTCCCAAATGCCCTGCAATGGAATCTGAAACCCGTTGGTATCCAAGCGCACTATATGGTCTTACTTGGCAGGGCAAGGGACAAGGGACAAGGACAGTCTCTAAAGTAACTAGAGCCCTTCAATTACATGCAGGAACTGGTGATCTGAAAAGAACAACAAAAACACCAAAAAAAAAAAAAAGTACACATCAATGTCATAGCAAGTCAAATTGAACACGATATGAAAAGCCAAACCCTATATTCCTGTAAGAACAAGGAGTTTCAAAGAGATACACTGCACTTTTGAAAGTTCTACTAAGACCAATGCATCCTTAACTAGCTTCTTATTTTTTTCATTTCTTGTCTTTTAGTATTAATTAATTTTAATGCTTTATTTAGAAAAGATAATTTTTCTTTAATTTAAAAAAAAATGGAATGGCTTTTAAGGGTAGAATGCAGAACATATAGTAGAATACTGCTGTTATAGTTTAGGTATGAGTTGTCCCCCAAAAGCTCATGTATGAGACAATGCAAGAAAGTTTAGAGGTGAAATAATTGGGATATGAGAACTTTAACCTAATTAGTGTGTTAATCTACTTGAATGGATTAAAAGTTTGGTAACTGTAGGCAGGTAAAGTGTGAACTAGAGGAGGTAGGTGAACTAGAGGAGGTAGGTGCCTTTGAGGTTTATATTTTCACTGATGAGCAGAGCTTTCTCTGCTTCCTGATTACCATATCCTGAGCTGCTTTCCTCCTCCATGCCGTTCTAGCATGGTGTTCTGCCTTTCTTTATGCTCAAAGCAACATCTGTGGACTAAGACATTTATTTGAAACTGTGAGCCCCAAATAAATTTTTCCTCCTCTACATTGTTCTTGTTAGATCTTTTGGTCACAGCAGTGGAAAGGCTGACTAAAGCAACTATGTAAATGAATTAGCTACTAGCTTGATGTGTCTCAAAAACAATATGTTGAGCAAAACCAAGTCACAGGAGAATATACATAATATGGTTCCTGCCATACAGAGCTTAAAAGCAGGTAAAATTGAACAATTTATTTTTAGGAACATACAAAAGTGGAATAGTTATGAAGAAAAGCAATAGTGACTAAAATAAATATCAGAATTGTTTTGCAGAAAGTGGGAATAGAAAAGAGGGAAGTATGGTGGGGGAGGCAGGGAGAATCTTATAGTATCAGTGTCCTATTACTTCTACTGGTGACAGGTGCCTGAGTGTGTGTTTCATTTTTCTTCCTTGAGTGGAGAATAAATGTTATCATAAACTTTTTTGAATGTATGATTATATGTTTGATGTTTTTCCCCAAAGAGATGAGTCAACTTTTATAATTTCATTTCTTGAAATCCTAGCATACCAATCTTCCAAGGATATCCTTTATTCAGTAGGGCTCTCAAGATGTGGTTTCCAGATTTACAGACAAGGATGTCATAAAGCAAGAAGTACATAAATAAAATGGAAAAAAAATCCTTGGCTGAATAATTTTGTTGTTGTTGTTTGTTTTACTTTGTTTAGTTCTATACCTGGGAATGAACTCAGGAACATTTCACCATGGAGCCATATCCCCAGCTCTTTTTATTTTTTATTTAAAGACAGGGTTTCTCTAAGTTGCTTAGGGCTTTGCTAAGTTACCGAGGCCGGCTCTGAACTTACAATATTCTGCCTCAGCCTCCTGAGCCTCTGAGATTACAGGCGTGCACCAATGCTAGGGAAGTGCTTGATCACTGACCACTGAGCTACTCAGTCCCTGAAAGATTTCTTACAAGTTGGCATCCATACAGCATGACATTCAAAATATTTTACCATCAGACCCCAATCTCCCAGACCTTCCCTGGGGGGGGGGTCTTTGGTCTTTTCCTTGTTAGCATGATTCCCTTGGTAACCAACCTTACATTTTCCACCTTTGGGCTGTGGCTGTCTCCATCTCCTTACCTGCATTTCCCACTCTCTTGCTCATTGACCAATAGTGTGACTTCTTCTAAGAGGCCACCATGATGGGCTGGGGTTGTGGCTCAGCGGTTGAGCGCTTGCCTCTCATGTGTGAGGCACTGGGTTCGATCCTCAGCACCACATAAAATAAATAAAGGTATTGTGTCCATCTACAACTAAAAAAATATTAAAAAAAAAAAGAGGCCACCATGATAACCTTGATCCAAAGGACTCTAATCCTTTCCTGAATGCTCCACAGCTACCTGCTTCTTTCAGCAGTTAACCTGTGTGCCATGTGACACCAGCATTTTCACCCACCAGATCCCTTTGCCTCCTAGGCCTAGAGCTTGACTGCATTTCCTATTCCCTTTTACAGGTCAGTGTGATTGAGTTCTACCCACCAGATGGACATGCCTCCTCCAAGCCTAGTTCTAACGCCCCTATATCCTTTCGTTCTCTATGCTGGCAGTTGCTTGCAAGGGAACCACTGATTTCAAAGCCACAGGAAACTGCAGACTATATCCAGGGTTAGGAATTTTTCCTGTAAAAGGTTAGATAATATATATTTTACACATTATTAACTATATAAGTTCTCTCTCTTATTTCTACTTGTCTTCCTCGTTTTTCTTTTCCTCTTCATTCTCCTTTTTTTCCCCCTTTAAAATGGAAAATCCTGCCTTAGTTTGCAGGTCGTATTTCATCTGTGGGCTATAGTTCTCTGAGCACTAGAGGAAAGGATCTTGAGTTTCAGGATGACAGAGCAGAGCTTTCCCCACTGTTTCCACTCCTCACTCACTTTCTTTGCAACTGACTCATTCTGGTTAATGGGAATCATGATTTATTTACACTGAACAGTAGATGTGGGACCCTGTGGTCAAAACCACTAATGAGGTAAACATCCACTGTGAGTTAACCAATGGTGAATCTAACAACTATAGTGACTCTAAACCCATTTATCCCATATATGTTGGTACACTCCGTATATCCTATTACTTGACTTTGTCGAGTCCATGTCTGGGGAGCCAGCATGATCAAACCATCTGGGCAGGTCAGAGCAATCTGCTGTAGAATCATAGCTTTAAAATCCATCAGAAGACCTTTTCAAATGTGAGAGCGATTCAAGAAGAGAGCCTGGAAGAGGCTAAAAAAGGAAGAGGATGCATGCTTCACAACATAAATGGAATCTGCAAAACAGCCAGAAGCTGCAGGTCTCTCCGATTCATGATACTTAAGCTCTACCTAGGACCCCCAATTGCCTTCCCTCTGCCCACTTTTTGGAAATAACTCCCACTTGTGAAGTTTATTCCTTTGTTCTCATCCTCTGTCTCTGCTGATGCCTGGAACTTGCACAGTCAGCATACAGACACTCCTGGAAGCAAGTCTGAGTGGGGCAATGAAAGGTTTGGGGGAAGTTGGGCAGCACAGCTGGGTTCCCTCAACATGCATCAGGATGACAGTTCTTCTGTGAAGGGAGTGCTCCTTCACCTGCATCAACAGGCTGCTCCCCCTAAACAGCAGATTGCATTTGGTTTGCTACTGAGCACATTGCTATTTTCTTTCCTATGCTGATGTTTGTTTTGTTCCTCGACACTGCAAACTACCTCAAAAGCAAGATTCTTTTTTTTTGCAATGCACTCCATCCTCAGTTACTCATGTGTGAAGCTTGAGAGGCACAAAAGGAACATCAACAAAAGAGCCAGTAGTTTCCTGTACCTGTTCTTACAACACACTTTTAGAACCAAAAGAGAGAGGGCTCATTTTGATTGAGATATAGGTGGTAGAGTTCTATGCACAAGAGAGGGACGATAGTTTACAACAATTTACTATATATTTTATAAGGAACTAGGAGAGAGAAATTCAAAGGTTTCCAGCACACATATACACACCAAATTACCAAATGGTAAATATTTAAGGAGATACAAACGTTAATTACATTGAAATGATCATTAAATATTATATATCTGTATCAAATTATCACACTGCATATCATAAATGTGTATAATTTTTGAAAAGTAGAAAAGTGACAGCTTTTCTATAGTTGGAAAAAAGATCTCCTCTTTGTTTTGGATTCGCAGCTTTCTATTCCTAAAATAATATTCATTTACAGATCTTCTCACTGGAGTAGGCCATATATTAGATTTTAATTCTAAGCAATCACAGACAAAGCACTCTGAACAGTTTATTTACATGTGAGTTCTGACCTCACCAGCCTTTATTAATTATTTGGTAAGCTAATATTAATAAAGTGTTCATAGCGCTTTTGTTAATTCTTCCAGGGAACAAGCCTTTTACTCAGTCCTCTGAGAAATTGTCTTTGTGGGCCTCTAAGCAGCAACAGAAAACATAATTGCATGAAAACTGAGCCCCTTTCTTGGATTCCCTGGTGGAGCATGCTTAGAACTTCGCCTTCATGGTACCTGTATTCTGGGCTTCAACACTGGGTTGCCCATACCTGAGTCTAATACCTCCAAGAACCCCAGGTTGGGGTGGGAAGATTGACTTTCATCATCCCACGAATGAATGGTCACAAGTCTAATTTGTTTGGGGCAGTATAGATTTACCTAAATGGGTTGAGTAGCTTTGGCTTTGTGTTTAATTTCCTGTCTCTGTTCTAGTGTGGTTAGTTGAAACACAGCTCAGTAGAAAAGTTCATTGTGTAAGTCAGCTTTTGTTGCTATGACCAAAATCCATGAAATAAACAACTTAGAGGAGGAAACATTTATTTTGGCTCACAGTTTCAGAGGTTTAAGTCCCTAGTTGGTCAGCTTCATTGCTCTAGCCCTGGGATGAGGCAGAGCATCATGATAGAAGGGCATGAAGAAGGAAATTTTTTTATTTAATGGCAGCCTGGAAGCAAACACAGAGACAGAGAGAAGGGGGCCAGGGACAAGATATAATCCCCAAGGGCATGTCCTCAGTGACCTACTTTCTTCAACCATGCCCCACCTGCCTACCATTTTTACCTCCTCTCAGAAATCCAAATTATTAATCCATCAAATGGATCAATGCCCTGATGAGCCCTTATAATCCAATCACTTCCCAGTCTCCCACCTCTGGACATAGTGTAATGGGGACCAAGATATCAACACATGAACTTTTGGGGGACATTTCAAATTCAAGTCATAACAGTGTGATTCTCCTGCAAGTTTTTGAAATGCTTACTGCACAGAAAGATTACTTTTTATTTGATTAATTCTTAAGAATTTATAACTTGGTGTATTTTCCCTTAAAAATGGATGAAAATATGAGCAGTTTTAAATTTTGAGTACCTTAAGACAGATATTGGTCCTTATTAAATTTTGTTTGAGGCAATTCATAGAAAGTTGCTGGGAAGCAACTGTATTCTTAGAAAGCTTCCCATTTGAGACTCAATTGGGTCAGTCCTGAGGTTATTCCGGGAGCTGGGTGTGTTTGTTCTCTCTAAATCACAGATTCTGACATGCTATTTTACAAGTTCTTGGTCTTTTTCTAAAAATTGACAGACATATGGAAAATTTAATAATTCAGTGAATAAAATATGCTTATGTCTGCAAACAACAGAGATGTTAAAAAGTTGCCCTATTTTTACTGTGAATCTTCCTAGAAGCATTAAAAATGCAAACGCATACCTGACATGGAAAAGATGCAAGAGCTCTAGGCCCTTAAATCTCTGCAGTGTTTCACTTTGTCATGCAATGTTTTAATTTTCTTTGAGACAAGACCACTTAGACCTCAGTCTTAGATCACTATAACCTATATTATAAGATCTAAAGAATTTTAAAATGGAACAGGATTGTAAGAAAAATGTGACTTCTGTGAAATATGGTCACATTTCATCAAAATAGCTATTTTTAGGTTATTTCTGGTATAATTTAAAGATAAATTTGGGGACAGTTGTCATACCTGATTTTAATGTCTCTTATGAGGGCACAGATGCAAACCAGAGCCAACATCATTTAAGGAGATACAAGTAGAACTTACCTAGCTACTAATAATTTTTCTCTTTATTTTCTACAATTCTTGCAATGACATTTCAGTTTATATTTAGAAAGTAGCTGTTGAACTATAAAAATTGCCTCCTGGTCCGTAAGACAATATGCCATCTGCAAACTAAAGAATACTTCCTAGACAACATGCAAAGTCCCATTCCTTGGGTTGCTATTCCATCCATTCATAACTTTACAAAAAATTATCCACCAGAAGCCCAAACTTAGACAGAGACAGATAATTTATGTTGTCATACACAAATTCATAGGAGCAATGGAAACTCTTCAAGTTGAAAGATTTTGCTGTGACAAATAGGATGTGGGAAGTTCTCTCTCTCCTGGAGCCTTTCCCTCTATCCTCTTCACTGTCTTTGCCAGGCTACCTTCTTCTTGTATCTGAAGCTCAGTTTGATCTCACTTGGAATGATCTTTCTACTTAATCTAAGTACATGCTCTCCTATACAATTGTCCATGCGGTACTTATCACTGACATTCTTGGGTTTTGTCCATTTAGTGTCAATCTCCTTGCACCTGCAGAGAATGAACTTTGTTTTATTCATGCTAATAATCCAGCACCTAGAACAGTGTGTGGCAGGTGTAATGGGTTGAATTGTGTCTCCCATAAAGATACATGAATTGTGTACTCCCAATATCTCAGAACAGCCTCATTTGGAATAGGATTATTACAGATACAATTAGTTAAGCTGAGATCCTAAGGAATAAGGTGCATTATTAATTCCCAAAACCACTATCCTTATAAGAAAAAGAAAGAGAAACACTAAAAGAACAGAATATAGAAGTCAGCCATGTAAAGATGAGGTAGAGATCAGACTTACACAGAAATAAGCCAAGATATGCCTAGGGTCATCAGAAGCTGGAAGAGTCAAGGAAGGGTGCTCCCAGGCAAATTTTAGAAGAAATATGATCCTGTCAACACCTCAATTCTGTTTTCAAATCCTGAGAGCTGACATTCTGCCCTTGAATCAGGAACCAGATATCTCCTTTAAAAATAAAGCTAAAGTAAAAATAGGATTTTTGCAATAAAAACCTGCTGTAGGAGGTGGACTACCATTCTATTGTAGTTTTTTTTTTTACTTTGGTTTGAAATAATATTACTATAATTTCATCAGAAATACTTATAGAAGGGAGAGTGGTACCATAACATTGTGCTCATTGTTACTGTAAATTTGCAAGTTTCAGCTAGCATTCTTCAATAATTTTAAAATAAATTACGTATTTTTTTCTTTTACTCTTTCTCTCCTCCCTCCCCCTTCTTTGCAGCAATTTGGTGCATACTTTTAGACCACTGTAGGAAATGTGATAGTTGAATTTATACCAACTCCAGTTTTTCAGGTTGACAGATTCAAAACCAGAATGAATCAGTGTCAAAATGATTACAAAAAAAAAAAAAGATTCTGAGTTCTTAATATCTAAGATCTGCATGATTAAAATGTTAAGAGCTCAGAAAATACAAATTTAAAATGTATTTGTTATTTAAATTGATTTTTAGTGATTGAAATTCTAAAGTCTGAAATCCCCTGAAGAACAGTCATATATGTATGTATACACGCACACATGTATATGTATGTGTATAGCCTGACAAATTTTTACTGTGAGGTCCTTCATGAGGCTACTTTTGCAAAACACCTTTAAAAGTTTATATTAAATGTCTCCTCACAAATTCATGGTAAGCATCTTCATTTGTTCCTTGATAACATAATAGTGGTTTCTTTGGTAGGCACATTGTCCTATAATTGCAGTTTTCTCTCTGTCTCATCTGTACATTATAGATAGAATTAAGCACAAAGAAGCAAATGGATGTATGAAAAACAAAGAGCAAGCTTTGCAGGGAGTCATGTGCAGGGTCTGAAAGCATTTCCTGTCTCATAGAGAGGAAACGTTCACATCATGGCTTGTCATCTTTGCTGTCTGGCCCAGTGTCTCCTAACTTCCTGGAATAAAACCAAACTAAGCAAAACAATAAAAATGACAATTTCTCTGGGTTTTGGAATTTTAAACTCCGGTTACTGGAACTTTAAATCTTTCAACCCTACTGGATAATGTGCCTTCCAAAATTAACAGGGTTTTTACGGCTTGGTTTTAAAATATAATGTGTCCAATCTATATTCCATATGTTATAATAACTAATTTGAAGTGGTATTCCCAAATTCTGCTAACTCTTGCACTAAGAGCAAAATATTGCTGCATTAAAATTAACCTTTATTTTTACTTCTTTAAGTGGCTTGAGCAATACTCTCAACTGAATTTGGGTTTTAAATGAGAGCAAATGGTAGGAAAATAAGAAATGTAAAAACAATTTTTTATTTATTCTGTGAAATTATCATTCTTGCCCTCCAAATGTACTTGCTGGTCCAATGGTTTTCAAATCTGATAGGTAATTTTTATTTGCCTTTGTGAGAAAGCATCCCATATGAAGAAAGGTTACATCTTATCAGCACATCACCAACACCCACATCCCCATCATCACTTTTCAATTTGTAGAAAATCCAGCATTATCTGCCAAGCTGGAAAGATGTCAGAAGTGTATGGATTACTATAATGGAAATAGCAGATTCTGATCTGGATGAATTTGGGGAATTCACATCAGGTCAGGAGTCAACTTCTGTGTCCTAAGTTTCCATCTCAGGTAGACTTAGAGTCTAGAATAGTACAGATACAGAGCCCTGAAGAATTCAACCAAAGCCTCTGCTTTTCCAACCAAATTGAGAATGCTTCTTCAAGGGTATCCTTGGGAATGTGCAGCATGTTAGGTGTGCCCAGAGTAAAAGCATAAATCAGAACTACAAGGGGAGAAAAAGAGAGAGAGAGAGGGAATGCATGTATGCATGAAGAGAGATTTAACTAGTAAATAATTTAGCATCTATGTTTTAAATATATGTTTTTTTAAAACTCAGATAATGAAAACTAATGCAATTTTTTAATGAAATTTTAGGACAAAAAATATATTATTTTAAAGTTATTTTGTATTTGGAGTAAGCATTCAGACCCACAGGAAGTACAAATTCATTCAGCCCCGGGGAATACTTGAGAAGCTTTGCCTCAAGTACCTTTATGCTGGCGAGGAGCAAGGTGATTTACCAGGCCATTAGAATCCAGATGGTTCTCGTTTTGTTTTGTTTTGGGGGTGCTGGGATGGAACCCACAGCCACATGCATGCAAGCCAAGCACACTGCCACTAAGCTGCACCCCAGCCTAGACTACAAGTATTTTGACTGCCAGACCTCAGCTCCAATTCATAGCTCCTTAAAGAAAGAGGAAGTACAGAATTAACTTCTATTAAATTTTGCCTGTGGTACAGAAACAATGAGAGTTGCCAGGCATTGTCATTGTCACAAGCAGTGGCTAAGAGCTCAGGGTCCCAGACTTCCTCCATAGGAAACTGGTTCTGCCTCTTACTATGTGTGTGACCTTGGACAGGTCAATTTAAATTCTCCAATTTCTATTTTCTTCATTATAAAATGAAGATCATAAATGAACCTTCCTCACTGACACGGATTAAATGTGATAATCCTTATGAAAGGCTAAACAGTGCTTGGCAATAAATGTTGGCTTAAAGAAGATTGAAAAGAGGGGGAAAAATCCTTTTTATATGGAAAAGGTGGTGGGATTCAGTGAGGGTAGATTCTATGCCTGTTTTACAGATGAGAAGAATTAAAGTTGAGTAAAATTCAGTAATTTGCCAAGTTGCAAAACCAGAATGTAAAGTCATATCCTCCTTGAATCCAAGTTTGGGTGCATCTGCTTCACCATGAGTCCTTCTGCTGAGAGAAGCAGGGAGCTGGTAAGAATGCTGAAAAAAATTAGAAAATAATAATTTAAAAAAAAAGAATGCTGAGACCATCCACTCTGCAAGCTGGCTTTTGCACCCTTGCTGGATTCTGAAGGCCCTTGGCAGCTTCCCAGCTCCTGCAGCAGTCTGCCAACCTCAAACTGGGCGTCACCCAGGTGGCAGAAATCGATGAGAATATTTAGACGATGGTGCAAATCTCACTCTAGGTTGAAGCCTGGAATGTGACCTTGGCTTCCTTTAGCTAAATCTCAGTCAGCTCTCAAGGAGGAGTGCTGTGTCCTGGCTTTCTGCCAGGACACTCACCCCATGCCCAACACCGTAAAAGATTGTTCTCTCAGCAAAGCCGATAATGTGACCTTGGGCAGGCTTCTTACCTCTTCAAGGCTGGATTAAGACAGATCCTCAAGTCACACCCCTGACCAATTAACTCAAATTCTACAGGATGAGACCTTGAAATAAATAAACATGCATGCACATGTATGCACGCCTGCACGTCCCCCCCCTCATTTGATGATCTTCCCATTGAAATAAACTTTACATCAAAAAAAATTTTCAAGTCCTACAAGCATAAAAATTAATTTTTACAAAGTGAACGTAGTCTTAAATTAAATAATAGAGAAATCTAGCTCCAAAAGATACTCTTACTAGCATCGTGCTCCCAGGAGGACCCACTGTATTCTAACATTTAACATCATAGCTTACTTTTGCCTATTTTAGACATACATGTAATAATGGGATCACACAGCATGTGCTCTTTTGTATCTAGCTTCTCTCACTCAAAGTGTGTTTCTGAAATGCATCTATGCTATTGTAGGTAGTTATAGTTTATTTTCATTGCTCTGTAGCTAAGGACCAAGCCCCTGTTTTGTAAATAAAGTTTTGTCACAACACTGGCTAATTTAAATATTTTCTTCAGCTACTTTCACACTACAGTGGAAGTGTTGAGTTGAAGAAAGATCAAATGGCTGACTAGGTTCTGATCCTTTAAAGAAAAAGGTCTGCTAATCCCTGCTCTGTAGTGTCCAGTCCTATGAATGTACTAACATTTTCTGGTTCATTCTCTTGATGTTTGCAGTGAGGGTAGATTCTATGCCTGTTTTACAGATGAGAAAAATTAAAATTGAGTAAAATTCAGTAATTCTTTTTTTTTTTTTTTTTGGTACTGGAGATTGAACCCAGGAGAACTCGACCACTGAGCCACATCCTCAGCCCTATTTTGTGTTTTATGTAGATACAGGGTCTCACTGAGTTGCTTAGCACCTCGCCATTGCTGAGGCTGGCTTTAAACTCGCGATTCTCCTGTCTCAGCCTCCCTAAGTGCTGGGATTACAGGCTTGAGCCACCGCGCCCGGCTAAAATTCAGTAATTCTTATACATGTCTTTTGGTGACATTTCTGTTGGGTGTATGAAATGTGTAATTTTGTAAATTTCCAACCAATCTTTGCGTAGAGCGGGGTTGAGATCTTCCATTTTAGAGATATAATGTAACGCAAAGTATTGAAATTGTCCTACCTAAGGTCATGCAGAAAATAATTGGTGGATCTTAGATGGATAACCAAGCTCCTGTTTCTTAGAACAATTCTGTTTTTCTGTAGTTTCTGTACTCATTATCTTTAGAACATAAAGCTAGAAGGGTCCTTACTTAAGTCCCTTACAAAAAGCAAATCTTTTCTACTCTATCTTGTTTTATATGTCAAGAACAGGATACTTGCTGGCTTAAGAGAATTTTAGAGAAGGAAGCAACTATATCAATCCCTTAGTCAAATACCCTCATATTATAAATCAGTAAATTGAGGTTTAAAGAAACTAATAATTTGCCCAAAATAGTCATGACTTTTATCATGTACTACAAAATGATTTTGAATCCATCGTTGCTGTCTTTGAAATTTGTTATATTTTATAGTCAATCACCATATATAAGTAGTATGTATTCATTTTAACATTTAAACATTACAGAAGTGTCTGAAGTAAAACCAACAGTCTCTTCCCTTCTACCTGTGTAGTCTTTCCCTGCTAGGAGAGGCAACCACTTAACAGTTTGTTTTTGAATTATTCACATATAAATGTATGAAAATGCATGTGGTTGGTGTCGGTCCATAACTTTGATGAGGAATAAATATAATTTAATTTTTCTCTAGCTCAAACTAATTTCTAGTTGAAGGCTCCCTCTCATCAATTAATTGAAGATTCAGTCTCAGTTCATTTGGAATATTTTCCCTTCCCTGCAGTTATACCTAAGTTTTAGAGGTTTTATGTAGTACCAAGAAATTGAGTGGCAGTGGGGACTGAGGGCAGGGAAGGTTCTGATCTTTGATAACCCTAGTGAGAAAAATTACACATTTCATCCTATCTGGACCTTGGCCACTGACCCCAGAAGTCCTGGTGTCTGGTGTCAGTACCTGGTGAACAGGGTCTGGTGGTTTCTGAGCCATCTTTGGGCCATGGCAGCTCCTGCAAGGCTGCCTGAGACTCGGCCTGACCCAGCTAACTATAGCCTCTTCCTTCAGCTTCCTGAGCCTCTACTAGGACATCGAGGCCCACCTTTCCTCTGATTTTTAGAACCCACTTCCCCAGGCTGTATTAGTGGATGTTGGTATCAGGCCCCTTTCTCCCAGGTTCATTTTCAACACAAACTGCTTTCCTTGAAATTCACTCTCATCTCCTGGGACCTGGGTGCATCTCCTTCTAAACTTTAATTAGCATCCTTGTATACATTTTGTATATACTTGTATTTTTATTTCTGTCATATAACTATCCCAAGCTGAGATTGTAGGTAAGGATTTTCTACATTTTAATAAATACTGGTAGATTGCTTTCAGACTAAAGCAGTTTATAGAACAATGATTAACTATTTTCCTGAAGTTCAACACAGAATTTTAGGACGCATTATATTATTCTGGTAAGAACACTGTCCTCCCACCCCAGATATTGTACAGGTTTAACTTCTCTGATTACTAACATTGATGTTAAATATCTTCTCTTATGTTTGTTGGTCCTTTGCATTTTGTCTGTAATTGTCATTTTTGAATTTGTAAGAGTTCTTCATGTATTAGAGATATTAACCCATGGTCCTATATGCATTGTAAATATCTTCTCTTAGAAAATCACTTGTTTTTTTGCTTTATACTATACTTGTTCATTTCTATGTTATTCATTTCTATTTCTGTTCATTTCTAAATTTATTTATTTTTTATAAGCTACATACTATTTGAGAGTTTAAGCTTCTTTTATTTTTTTCTCATTTTTATTTTTCCCCTTTTTCCCCATTTTTATTGGTGCATTATAGTTGTATATAATGATGGGATTTGCTGTTACATATTCATACTTGCATACAATATAATAATATAACTTGGTCACTATCACTCCCCAACACTTCCCTTCCTTCCCCTCTCCCATCCCCTGGTCCCTTTCTTCTACTGATCTCCCTTCAGCTTTCATGAGATCACTGCCACCTACCCTCCAAGCCTCTTTTAAATATATTCAATTATTTACCCTAAGTTTCCTGTCTTGCTAAAGAAAGCTTTCCTTATTCTATAGCAATGCAACTGTTTTCCTAAATTTTCTTCCACTATCTTTATAATTAGTTCCTTAATATTTCTGGAATTTACTTTTGGATATAAGAGTTGAATGTTATTTTCTTGCATATGCATTTATCCCAACACCAATGTTGTATGTGTTTTATGTTATATAGGTATAATGAACATTGCATATCTTCTCCAAATGACTTCTACTCTCAGATATATTTAGATCCATTTCTATGACCTAGGCTTTTCCATTGACTGTTCTCATATCAATACCATTCTGTTTTAATTATGGCAGCCTTATCAGTTTTGATATACATTAAGTGAAATACCTACCCTTTCTATTTCTGAGGTTGTCAGTCAACACCTTTCTTCCCCAGATATTTAATAGTTTTCCAGCAGCCCCAGGTGCAGGCTTCTTACAAGCTGGTTGTCTCATGAAGGAAGGATTGCAACTTGTTTATGCAAAAGAATATTGAAATGTCTAAAAAGTTTCATTAGCTGACTGCCTCCAAATTTTCTCAAATAATATTATCAATGAGTTGATCCTGAATTTGGATTAGAATTTACTTTTTCTTTAACTTTTGACATTGTCAAGGCAAAAGGAAAATTAGTCAATTAAGAGGAAAGCCCATAGATTTTATGACTGATAAAGACCATAATTTTATTTGAACAGAAACAATTGAAATTAACAATAGATTAATTGCAAAGTCAAAATTGTATTGCTCAATATACTTTAGTGCAATGCTTTCCTCCCCACAACTTTTATTACTAATTTGTATCCAGCTTCAATTTTAAAATGTTATAAGATATGGAAATTGTCACATGGTTTTTATTCCAGGGTCTGTTATAGATGTGAAGGAGCTGAAACTTAGTATTTGTTTAATGCCACAATATTAACTAATTTTCCACTAAACCCCATGAATAATTTGGTTTTTATGCCTTTTGACTAATTATCTTTGTTTGTAACCACACAAGCATATTACTCTAGATAAAATACCTATGTTCAACTAATTAAAATAAAACCCCTCCGCATATTATTCAGTTTATAAGCTGGCATTGGCATACTTAAGGTTCAGGCACTATAATTCCAATCACTGCCTGCTACAAGCTTAGGAAATCTCTACATTTTCAGAAGAATTCTTCCTTAATAACTTCCACAGAGGGTTTTTACCCTCACTTCTTTTGTATTTATTCTGGGTAGTGTTTGCAAGATGACAAGGATCTATTTTGGTTGGGGACACTGTTCTTTTCCTAGAAGAGGAAGTGAGAGCGCTGGGCCTTGTCTCCAGCACCCAAGCTGGTAGACAGATCAGACAGGAGCTGTGTCAGGCAGGCTCCAGGAAGGCTTCTCCCATCTGATGGAACAACCAAACAATTGTTACTATTTACAATGGCCCAAATGGAGAAGTATTCTTAGAACAATAAGAAAAGGGAAAGTCCGCCACCAGGCAGGAAAGAAGGCTTTCAAGCAACATCAAACTCACAGAATGTGCACGTTCCTTCTGTAAATGTAAACAGGGGGCCAACAGCACTTTGCCAAATAACAATGTGGAGAGTGTTCTTGCCATGTGCTAGGCAGGCGCTTGACATGCACTGTTATCTCTAACCCCATAACATTAGCAGGAGAGTATTATCCCAATCTGACATCTAAAGAAACCAAGGCCCAGAGAGATTGTAATAACCTGGAAAAGTATCTATGACTGCTAAATATGATATTTGAGTTCATGCTTTTAGCTATCACTTTTTAAAAATTAAAAATAGATGAAAAGTTCACCATTCTTCTAGAATGAAACAATAATCCTTTTACAAAAATCACAAGGCAGTGTTGATAGCACCATTAACAGTTTGCAACTGGTTCTATTTCTTTTGAGATTCTCTGAATATTTTAGAGGCAATGGAAACTTGAAGAAAATTTGCTAAATACTGTGTGTGGTGATACAACAGCCTCCCTGGTCACACACATACAGATCCCCTTGGATCTCAGACTCCACAAATACACACAAAACGGACTATTACTCTGCTTACAATAACTATAAATCTTGAAGACAGTGTGCAGATTTAAGCTCTAACTCAACAATAATCAAAATACTTATTTTCCAGACAATGTGAGTTATTTACTATACAGGTGTGATTTTTGCATCTGAAAAATTAATGTGTGTTGCTAAATATTTGGTCTTCTTTCTGTTAGATTTCTTTCTAATATTTCTAAATATTTAGTTTTCTTTCCATTAGAATTGTTAGATGTTTTTTATTTTGTCCAGTGTTTCTATTAAATGCTACATTAATGAAGCAATTATTTATTTTAAAAAATTGGCAAGAAGTCTCATGAATATCACATATTTTCTCCCATATGTGGAGTCTAGAACAAAACATTGACATGAATGTAGTGGAGAGAAAGGGGATCAGGAGGAAGGGAGGGGAGGATAAAGATGAGCATGGGGGTGGACAGGACCAAAATGTGCTATATGCATATGACACAAAGAAACTCACAATTCAGAATAATTAATATGCACCAATAAAAAGCAGCAAGAACAGAATGGATTTAAAAGTATATTTTGATTATATTGCTTAGGGGTATGTCATAATATATGAGAACAAGTCAGTTATTATGATTTTATTGTGAGATGTCCCCTAGCTCATGTGTGACACAATGCAAGAAGGTTCAGGGGAAAAAATGATGGTGTTATGAAAGCCTTAACTCACTCAGTGAATTAATCCTCTGACATGGATTAACCCAGTGGTAACTGAAGGTGAGTAGGGTGTGGCTGGAGGAGGTGGGCATTGGAGGCGTGGCTTTGGGGTATATATTTTGTATCTGACAAGTGGAGTGTTTCTCTGCTCTCTGATCATTATGTGAGCCTCTCCCCTCTGCTACACTCTTCTGCCTTAATGTTCTGACTCATCTTGACCCTGGAGGAATGGAGCCTGCTGTCTATGCGCTGAGACCTCTAAAACCGTGAGACCCATAATAAAGTTTTCCTTCTCTACAGATGTTCTGGTTGGGTCTTTTAAGTCATGTGAATAGATGATTAAAACATCAGTAATTATTGACTGAAGGACAATAATGGGCCAAGAGAAGTCACCGGCTTTCTAGTTGTCTACAGTTCTAATAACACAAATAATTTTTTAGTTTTCTACTTTCTCTTAGGATCCCCAACCTGAACAAATTCTATGCTTAGATGAATTAGGGAGACAGTATTATTCCACACTATGCATTTTACTCCCTAACACTTCAATCCCATTCCAGATTTCCTTGTTTTTAAGTTCTGGCTGGCCACCAGCTGCAAGAATATTTATCATGTAAAAGAGAAGGGAACCTCAAGCTCCCACTGGTTTTTGTTGATAACACTCTAAGGCATTGGTTAACTAATAAAATACCTGTGTTCAACTAATTAAAATAAAGCCCCTCTGCAGGATTCTGGGCAAACAAATCAGACAGAGAACAGGTATGCCATGGTGACAATGGAGTGCTTGGTGCCTGGAACTGTATTCAGGGCTATAAAAATGAGGAGGATGAATTAGAATGGAGAAAGAATGTTATCACGTTTCCCCCAAATTCATATGTGGCATTCTCAATTCTTTATCTGGAAATGGGGCCTTTGGAGACACAATTAGGTTTAGATGAGTTCATGAGGGGAGGGGTCTTCATGATGATTAATGTTCCTACAAAGAGACCAGAAAATATTCTCTCCCTCTCTCTCTCCCTCTACCCCATGTTGGAACACAGAGAAAAGGTAGCCATCTGCAAGCAAGAGTGGAGGCTTCACCAGAAAACTGAATGAAATTGAATGATACTTGATTTTCCAGCCTCCAGAACAGAGAGAAATCTATTTCTGTTGTTTAAGCCTTTCACTTTATGGTATTTTGTTAGGGCAATGTAAGCTGATTAATACAAATGATAAGAAAGAAAAATGATTCTTCAAAGAGAGGTAAAGGATTGTTTCTTCATACACTTTGCCAAAGGACACCTGAAGTCTATGCTATATTAAAATTTCAATCTACAAGACACACTAGGCCTAAGATGGCAGCCCTGACTGTTGTCCTCTTCAAAGAGAAGCCATTATATTTAAACACCTGCAGAGGAAGTTATCCCCCGAAGTTCGTTAGGAGTAGGTGACTACATTTTGTTCCACATCAGTCTGGTACCCACAGAAAACCAAGCTAGGGTAGGATAGGTAGAGTGTTTTAGTCAGCTTTTCACC
Source organism: Xerus rutilus (assembly GCA_028644305.1). Lineage (NCBI taxonomy): Eukaryota > Metazoa > Chordata > Mammalia > Rodentia > Sciuridae > Xerus > Xerus rutilus. The sequence continues at coordinate 26,424,162 of CM053406.1, forward strand.
AGTGTGACCAAAAGACCCGGCAAGAACAATTTTAGCAAGAGGAAAAGTTTATTTGGAACTCATGGTTTCAGAGGAATCAATCCATAGACAGCTGATTCTATTGCTCTGTGCCCAAGATGTGGCAGAACATCATGATGGAAGACTGTGGTGGAGGAAAATGACTCAGGATATGATCACCAAGAAACAAAGAGACACAGGTCCATTCTCTAGGGACAAAATATATGCCCCAAGGCATGCCTTCAATGATCTATCTCCTCTAGTTACACCCTACCTGCCTATAGTTACCACCCAGTTGATCTCTATCAGGGTATTGATGCACTGATTAGGTTAAGACTTTCATAACCCAATTATTTCACCTCTAAACTTTCTTGCATTGCACACATGAATTTTTGGGAGACACTTCATATCTAAACCATAGCAGTAGGGTGCATACCTAAAGCAAAGGAAGCTGATGATGTCAGGCAATGAGTTGTGGTCCGACTCTAAAAGCTCTGCCCTGTAGGAATGATGGAGACCAGTCAGACCTACCCAATCCTCTCTTGTGATTTCTGATTGTGAGCTGCCTTCTGGACTCTCATTTAGATTCTAAATTAATTCAGCAACCACATTTGAATTAAGGTATTAGAGTAAAATTGTTAAACTAGTAAGAGGCAATGTGTCCCCACCAAGGAACTCCAAGCCAAGTATAGGGAACTATTAAAATAATAGCTGTTTTAAGTCATGTTCTCCTAAGAAGCAGAACCAATAGTATGTTTGTTTGTTATTTGTTATAAGGATTTGGTTTATACAATTATGGAAGCTGGCAAATTCTAATCTGCAGTGTGGGCCCACAGATTCAATTCCCAAGAAAGCCGTAAAAGAAATCTCTATATCATTACATTAATGAAGATAAAGTCTAAAGGATGTCTGCTGTAGAATTCCTTCTTCAGGTTTTTGTTCTACACAGACCTTCTACTGATTAGATGACACCCACATCATGAATGGGAATCTACTTACTCAAAGTTCCCTGATTTAAATGTCAATCTTATCCAAAATACCCTCCAAATTGACATATGAAATTAACCACCTGACAAGCCATAAAGATTTAACGGAACCACAAGAGGAGACAGGCATCACCATATCTAGTTGGTATGTGTTGAGCTGCTGAAACTCCAACACTCTGGTAGAGTGGAAAGAGAGAATCCTTGGGAGAGTTTGAGGATGTTTGGTGGATGTCCTGAATTTGAGGTAACTGCAAGCACAGAAGAATTCAGAGAGAACACACCTAAGGAAAGCAGCTTTAGGCAGCCTGCACAGGAACCACTTGAAGGGTAGCAATGGTCCTCCAAGAAGCCTTGGATTCAATCCTCTTTTTGAACATCTTTAAGATATTAGGTATTCTTTCTAAACTGCAAATGCAATCTCGTCATCCACCAACATGTCTGTGGCTTCTGGATGTCCACAGAACAAGACACTAATTCCTGTGAATGGCTCAAGAGCCCCTAGATCTGTACTTCCTGCCACTCCAGGAAGTACATTCCAGTGGCTGTTCATCAGAAGGAAAAGTACTTGTACTATTAAGTTGCAGCCTGAAGAAGCTACTTTTATTTTGTCATAAAACATTACTTTTATTTGAAAGAACAAGTGACAAACTATGGTTTTTCAGACTTTTATATTTGGCAGACGTGTTTTTGAAGATGAACAAAGTGGATCTGTCATTTCAAAAAAGACTTGGCATTATCTGTTTTGAATGATAAAATCTTGGCTTTTGAGACAAAATTAGAATTTTTTTTGAAAACTTGTAGCTACTATTGTGAGCTTGACAGCATCAGAACTTGCGCACTTTGTGTTGTTGTTGATCTGATGAGACTCAAGATGATGTGGTTTTTTTTGTTTTGTTTTGTTTTTTGACATTTTATAATGACATCTGCCAACATTTACAAGAGCTACAAATCTCATTGAGTCAAATTATCCAGGTGACCAATACTTGATATTATAAAAACCCTGAATAAAATATTTGCTTAAAGTGCAAGATAGATCAACGGACTATTTTTAGACCAGTGAATTTCAATGTAGTGAAATACAGAGATTTCATTGATACAGTTTCAGATTTTATGTTGTAACCTTTAAGAAAGTATGACTTGTTGAGTTTTCGCAAAAAATACCCATAATTATCTAAAAGGGCTGATAGAAGAGTCTTCCCTTTCCCATATCTGTATGAAGTCAGATTTTTTTCATGTAATCAAGGCATCACATAATTTTATTCAAGGACAGGACACATATAAGAGCTTGGTCCTGTAAGATTATGTCATCATTGCCATCTTAGTGTATATAATGACACTCTGGGATGTCCACACCACAAAATCACCTAATGATACACTTCACAAAACATGTCCCTATCATTAAGAACACATGACTGTACTTCAGCCAAAAAAATACAACAAATTGAATGCAGAAACAAATACAAAAATCCAGCTTGTCTTAAAAGTCAGACATTTTTTAATGTCTGCAAAAATGTAAAACAAAACCACACTTCTCCATAATTATTCTTGTTTTGGAAAATATAGTTGCTTTGCAGAAAATGCATTATTTAAATTAACATATTTAATTTCTTATTACTTTAAATGCAGTTACAAATATTTTAAAGTTTTTGGTTTTAATCTCTAATGATAACTAACAATAGACATTACCCCTATAAACAGAAGCTCTTTGGGCTTCTCAACAAATCTTAAATGTGTAAAAGCAACATGAGACCAAAACTCTATGAGCTACTGATTTTCTCTCTTTTCATTCATTAATTAATTTTGTAGTACTGAGGACTGAACCCAAGAGAACCCTACCACTGAACTAGACCCTCTGGTACTGAAAAAAAAAAAAAGACTAGTTATCTCCTTTATTTTTAGAATAGGTAGGGAACTCTAAAGAAGGACAACATCTGTATTAACATTAGAAAAGGAAAAAAAATCAAATATGAAAGAAAAATGTAGAAATGCTCAAAGTGAATCTCTGTTTTAGAGTTAAGACCAAAGTTCCAAGTTGCACATATGAAAAGTAAAATAGACCATATCCAAACACTTTCTGGCATACTGTTTTCATTTTAGCTAGGCGTCCAGCCTAGTAAATTAATGCAGAGTCAGCCAATAGATTATATTTAAACTAAGAATAATTGCATGAACAAGCTTAATCATTAAATGTGCAAAATAATTCATCTAATTTGAACTGAGATACAATTCATATTTTGAAACTATATTGATGCCTTAATGCTACCAGATTTAGTTACAAAAGAATTAGGAACTAAACAAAGATTGTATTTGCATTCTCATATTCGTGTATGATATTCAGATAACAAAAGGTAAATTTTCAAAATTTGTACAACAAATAAGCCCTCACCATTTCTTCGAAATATGTGATACTATAAGGCAGATATTGTTTTGGTGAAGATGGCAGCCTAAGATTCTGTCAAATGCTATTTATTGCAATAAATGTCAACATGATCATCTCAATTAAATTTGCATTTCTAGGATTTGTTTTGTCAAATAATGCTTGAAATAGGCTTTTATTTTTGATTTAAAATATTTAAGATTATCATATATATGTGTGCTCACTTCGTTCAGTATCTGACCAATAGCTTTCAGTTTGCTGATGCAATACTGATGAATGTTTTTCACCAAGTTAGATATAGGTGTCTTAATACAGACTCTCGCAGACTTGCAGTGCTGACCTGCTGGGTATTGTTATTATAATTATGTAAGTAAAGAAGTAAAATAAAGTTACAAAGTAACTACAGAAACCAACTTCAATGGAATCCAAGTTAACTTGGAGAGTCAAGTGTGAACAATGACGAGGCTTTACCAAAGTTGAATCAGTACTAGTAACCAGCATGTGGTTCCCTCTACTTAGCTCAAGAAGATTGCTGCTGAACTATCTAATGATTGCATTCACCGGTGAGTTTTTGATTTTTGTTTATGGCTAAGGCTTTCTATCTAGAGGATACTGTGACAACAGTGTTCTTCACTATTATGCCTAATGTTCTACTGTGGCCTGAAAGTTTATGTACTCTCTCTCAATTCATAAGTTGAAATCTTCCCCTACAAGGTGCTGACATTAGGAGTTAGGGCTGTAAAGAGGCAATCAGATTCTGTCCTCATTAATGTGATTAGCACTCTTATAAAAGAGAGATCCTTCAACCTTCTACCATGTGAAGACACAGCAAGAAACCTATTATCCAATGAACCAGAAAGTAGGTATCCACCAGACACTGAATCTCCCTTGACCTTGAATTTCCCAGCCTCCAAAACTGGCCATCTAAACCATCTATAGCAGCTGGGGGTGTGGCTCAGTGCTAGAGGCTTACCCAGCATACATGAGACCCTGGTTTGAAACCCAGCACTCCAACATAAAATAAAATAAACAATCTGTAGTTTGCTGCAAAAGGGGTCTTAAAAGTCCCACTATTCTGACCATGGGGACTGAATTTGGGCAAGGTAAAATTTGAGATGTAAGATGATATAAGATATGCACATACCTAAGTATTATAAAAAGTAAGAAAAAAGAAATAATTATAAATAATATTTTTGAAACATCAATAAATAGCAATAATTAAAAAGATTAAATTTTTCTAAAAAAGGAATTTTTATTAAAATATAAAAATATGCCAAGACAGAATGCAGTAATAAATCATATTACAATTTTTTTCCCTTTTCATTCTTTAAATCTGTTGACTCAATTATTTTCTTTGCTAAAACTATAATATGGGGTTGGGAAAGGATAAGCCTTTTGACTGAAGATTTAATTAATGAACTTGGGAACTAGGTTTCATGATAAGAGGAAAATGAGATTGCTAAACAACTTCAGAGTTTTGGCCAGGTGTAGAGGTGACTCTCAGTGACTTGGGAAGCTGAGGTAGGAGGATCACAAGTTCAAGACCAGTCTCAGCATCTTAAGTAGACCTTACCTCAAAATAAAAAATGTGGGCTGAGGTTGTAGCTCAGTGGTAGAGCTCTTGCTTCGCACATGTGAGAGAATTCTTTCCTTGAAATAAGATCCTTTTTCTTGAGAAAGTGAAATTGTACACATTAATTTTCACTTTCTAAGAAGGAATTGTACATATTTTTCTATTTTTAAAAAGAGTAGCTCTCCATGTCAAGAACACATTTACTTTCAAAGTTCATATAAAATTAGTGGTGAACCAATTCTGGCAACATTTACCTTATTCCAAAATCAATGTAGCAGCCAGCGAACTATACAATATAAGTCAAATGGCCCACTGTTTGTTATGGTACAGGGGTGAGTTGAGAATATTTTCAACATTTTTAAAGGTTATTAAAATAGAAAATAAAAATTAAACAAAAAAAATATGAAACTGAGAATGTAAATGGTTTCTAAATTATAGATTCGTTACTATCTGGCCTTTTATAGAAAAAAAATTGCCTTTCCTTGCTCTAAAGAATTGCTTTTTTAAAAAAAGCATGATTAGTCTTATCTTGGTGCACAGGTAGGAGGGTGATATATTCTATCTGTCCTATTTTATTCTTCACCTTCTTTTATTCTTTATTTACCTTTCCTAGCTATCAAACTAAAGGCTTTTATTATATTGCTGTATTTGTTAAATAATTTCTTGCATTCAGTCTTCTATTTTAAAAACCCAGATTTTTATTAATCTTCTTAGTATTTTTCAAAGGCATTCAAATGAAATACTCTGCTTTTGATTCATTTTCCTGTGGGATAGTCATTGTTAAAAGAAAGAAAGAAAATATGACCTCTATACCTTAAATGCTTATATTATATAAAAACTATTCGTTAATATTTTCAATTTACATTCTCATTCTTTTGTTAAGCAGGGATAATAATAATGAAGTGGGTCACTAATGTTCACTAAGTTTGAGAATAACCTGAAGAATGTTCAGCCTTCCCTGGGAGCACCCCAAATGAAGTGCACATTCATTAAACTCAGGGAAGGACAAGTGAGCATTAACCTCATTTTCTGAATCTCTTTTCCCAGGAATTAAAGTATGAATAATATTTGTTTGGTAAAATTTAAAGAGCTTAATACTCTCTAAGCCTGTAGAGAAATTCACTTTCAGAGTTGCAAAATGGTTTATAAGCTTCATTAATAGTTGGTTTTAAGTATGATTAAGTGCTTAGAACATTGTTAAGTGCCCAAGAATTACTTGCTGTTGATTAACTATTATGATGTCCTTTACCTGACTCAGAGAATACATTTAAATAGCCAAAGAAATGTTATGATTACTCACTAAGGAAACAAAAGGTGGTGTGTATCTGGATTCCTTTTATCAGTCAATGGATTGTTGGGGAGAGAACATTTGCAACTGTGTCCGCAGGGATCATGTTGTTGCTGAGGAAACATGGGGACACAGATTGCTGAGGACAGGATTTGGTTATGAGAACTGAATAGGAAAGACTAAAGTGAATGATGTTTTCTTCCCTGAAGGCAGATGGGTACTTGTTAAGAACTTCCTTAAGCAAGAAAGTTAGGATTCCTGCCACATTCTCCACCTCCTCATAGTCTCAGTTTCCTTCTTTTGGAGTTCTCCACAGGAAGCTGGGCCTAATCACCAGAAGAGAGGCTCTTGGTGGAGTCCTCTTGGTGGTATGAGGACTTGAAATGAGGATTTGTCAATGTGCTGCCCATGGGCTCAGATGGTGAGTCCCTCTTAACCAGAGATGCCTTGCCTGATGTCAGAGTGATGATCTAGGTCTTGGCCCAAGAATCCCTTGTAGTTCTTAGGGCTGCACCCAGCACTCCCTAATATTCTTGTTCTGATACTGTGTCCAGCAAACAGCAATATAAGGATTTGGTGTGAGATTGTGTCCTGTAGGCCTTTGTTCAAACTCTGAGAATGGAAAAAATATTGCCTTCCCAACACCAACAGAATTCTACCTACCTCGGACCCCACTAATCCTTCCTGTAAGCTCAAGGCCTGAGTAAATAAACCCCTCATGGTTTGACATGGATAGCCCTTAACAGAGTCTGGAGCCTCTTCCTGCTTCCTTGGGATCCTGGATTCCTAGCTTTTCGCCTAACCTCCCACTCTGAGCGCCATTCTTCCCTGATTCCATAGGCCCGCTTGAACTTAGATCTGACTTGCCCAGGTTCTTCTTCCAAGTGTGAACTAGGGCAGCAGAAATTGCCAAATCTTGAAGCACCTCCCCCTACTTCTTACCTTTGGAACACCTTCACCTTTGCTCCTGTTGGACTTTGACCTCTGGGAACTCAGAGCAGCCAGCCAGCTTAAAGTCTGAGCTTTGATCTGTATCTCAGAGTCAGCCTTGCCTTTTCCATAGATCTAATGTTCTTACTTACACTTGTTCTACTAACTTGTCCTCCAGTACTGAGCCCCAGCTCTGCCTTGACCTGCCTTCTTCCTTGCCACACAGCCATGCTGGAAGATTCTCTGAAGCCAGTCCATGCATGCCTGTTTCCCAAGTTTGCTTAACCGTTTATATGCTCCAGATCCCAAGAAGTCTCCAGATAGAAGTGGAAACTAAGGGAAAGAAAGTAATGAAGAGCAAGTTGTTTTAGAAAATCTCCCCTATCAGGTAAAGGCTTACAGGAAAGGATTTCTTAAATTAACTTAGACAAGAATTCTTAAGAGAAAGTTCAGTAATAGAGTGTGGTAGAAGCCTGGTTCTAGAATGAAATATTCACTGCAAGTAAAACAAACCTGAATTAAAAGATCATTTTTTGACTGGTTCCTCTCATAGATGAAAAAACAGAGGAACAAAAATATTAACTGACTTGGCCAATATCGTAATGGTTAAAACATAACAGAGTTTGAACCAGACTCTTGCTTCCTGGCTGGATACTGCACCCTCTACTTCACTTATTCAACAAGAATTCAACAAATGTCTACTCTACACCATATTATTAGAATTTAAAATTTTGAGGGCATATAATGCCCAAATAATAAAATATTTAAAAGGTAGCTGTTATAAGGGACATTGATCTGGTTAAAAAATACATACTAAATTTTTTAAAATAATCCAAGTTTATTTATGCTTGCATGGTTATAGGAGGATATGCAATAAGTTTTTATGGAAATTTAAAATACAGGCTAAACATCACTAACTCAAAAATATGAAATCCAAAATGTTGCAAAATTGAAAGCTTTTTGAGCACCAGCATGATGGCACACATAGAAGATTCCACACCTGACCTCATGTGATGTGTTAAGAGTCAAAATGCCAGGGCACTAAAAATATTGTATGAAATTATCTTCAGGGCATAAGGTATACATAAAACATAAATAAATGTCATTTTAAGACACAGATTCTATTACCAACATATCTCATTATATATTTGCAAATATTTCATAATCCAAAAAGATCCAAAATCTAAAAATACTCTGTCCAAAGCATTTCTGATAAGGAATACTTAGCCAATAAGAACTTTCAAATTGGGCTATGATTCTCAAGGAAGATTTCTTAGGTTGAGTAATATTGAAATTAAACTGGAAGTCAAGACAGGACTTAGTTAAGTTGAAAGAAGAGGGAAGGTTTTTAGGAAGAAGAAACCAAGGTTTTGTACTGGGATTTAGAAGAAAAGGTGTATAATTAGTTGGGGACAAATCATAGAAAGCCCTGGGGGACAGAAGGCAATCAAAAGTGTTCAGGGGAGCCACTGAAGTGTTTAACAGAGTGCCACGAGGAAGCACAGCTTCGGGAAGACTGATCCAGCAACGTTGGTCTGGGGTGTGGGTGTGAGGTTGGAGGAAAGAGGGAGAAAAGTCTAGAATGAGAATGGCATGTTACCAGGCTATTAAAATAATCTTCAATTACAGAAGATTCTTAAAGAAAATCAAGTATATCATTTTCAAGTACTTGGAATGATGTGATCTCATGATTAAAACATAACTGTCACCATCGGTCCTGACAAATCTGTGACTACAAGAAATTTAGATTGTGCATTGCTACTGTGAGGCTTACATGGAAATGGGTAAAGAAAATGCTCAAAACATCTCTTATGGCTGTAAGAGCAAAATAAACAGTGCAAAATAAACAGTTAAAACTGGGGATATAGCTCAGTTGGTAGAGTGTTTGCCTTGCATATACAATGTTCAATCCTCAGCACCATAAAAAATAAATTAATTAATTAACAGGGTTAGTTGATGCTCACATAACTAAAAATTCTCCATGGGTGAGCATTCGTTAATCTATCAAGGACTTAAAAATACATATAACATTAAAAATAATTTTAAAATATGAAAACAAGATTCACTTCCATCCCATTGCTCCAACACCAACTGCTTTTCATTTTCTCATGTTCTTTTTTCCAGACTTTGTTCATGTGCTGCTGTCTCTTTTTACGATAGTGAAATTATGTTTACCTATAACCATAGAAATAGTAAAACTGACTACCTTTGTCCCTAACATAAGAGTGATTACTGTACTATTCTCAAATGAGACTTGCTGGTTGGTAGATGACAATATAAATTACGAGTTTTTCTCTCTTTGGCCCCTTCAAAGTAAAATCCATACTGTGGTATCCACTGGAGGAGGCCTGATTAAATCCAGCAAAAGGGTCTGCAGGGAACTGTCTTCTCCAACTAGGTGACTGAATGATTCAGGGCAACAGTCCTAGCACTTTCTTTGCGTGTGTGCTTGTGTGTCTCTGTTTTAATTGATACATTAGACACTAATCTCCCTAGTGAGTTGAACATTAAGTAGATTGCTATGTCTTATGGAAAAAAATCTGCATATTAATTTTAAATAAATTGAACTCTGGTTATTTATTACTGAGATCTGTCCCAGATCTAGTTATAATTATTGAAGAGGAATGTTTCAATATTTACTCCATTAATATTTGTATGCTGTTATGTTCATTATAGTGATATAAATTGTGTACACAAGTTCACTTGTTACCTATTGAGTTCTTACTCCTGATGAACCAGATTTGTCTGCCTGGAGGCAATGATCTACGTTGCACCAAATTTATTTAGAGATTTTTGATTTGTTTGTTTTAATAACCCTTTTTTACAAAACCCAAAACTTGGTAAGTATCCACACCTATGGCCAGAATGTAGATAGAGCTCCAGTCTGGTGCAAAATTTAAAAAAAATTCTTGGTTCCCAATAACCTTGATTTACATATACCTCATGATCTTTGCATGTCCTTTACTTCTGTGCCCCATGATTTACAGAAGTAAAAATGAAATTAGATAATAATACTCTTAGCAATTGATTAAATGAAAATGAATAAATAATCTTAAAAAGAAGCAAAAATTTTAAAACTTTGATATAACAATCATAGCACAGATTTAATATCATAGTTATCTGTCATGAAGTTTACTCCACTGCAAAAACATGACTTTTGTGATTTTTTTTTAAAGAAACTGAAATCTATTTGCATAGTTCAACTCTCAATTATATTAAGTGATATTTTATGTTATGCTTATTTCACAAGAGCCAAACCAAAAATTATCTGTGGAAGAAGATATTTTTATAACAATGCTCTCTATAAAGTTGAAAGTGCCATTTTATATGAAGTTTTAGGGAGACAGCCACATTTTATATAAAAATATTTTTCACCACAAATTAATTTTTCTTATGCTTTGCTTTTTTATCCTCTACTCTGAATATTTTTTATCAATAATAATAATAAATTATAATAATAAAATAAATTTAAGTTGGAAACTTTCTACCAAGGTTATCTAAGTAAATTCTCACAAAATCTTGTGACATAGTAATTATTGTCTTATTTATTGATGTGTCAGGAAATTGAAACCTAGATGAATTAAGTCCCTTTTAATTATGACAACAAATAAATGGAAAACTCAGATTTTGAATTTATGGCTGGTATCCCAGTTCATTATTCTCTTCCTAAGACTTGTATATAAAGTCTTCATTGCAATGGAGCAATGATTGAAAGTCCACAAAAAGGTTATCTTCAAATTGCTTTATTGCTTCAGCCAATATTTCATCATGGTCATGTGGAAATCTGTACTCTGTGCTTCCTCTGCATGAGTCCACCAGCTTTGCTTGACACAGTGCTAAAGCCCTCTCTGAAAGTGGAAACACGGGCCTTCTCTCTTCTCTGATGTCTACTCTCCCCTCATCTAGTATCTTCCCTCTCACTGGTACAATGCCATATCCAATGAGTCTATTATTATTTTTAAACTTCTTTCCATTAGATGATATCTGCATAGCAGTGGGGAAAAGAATGTAATCCATCCTGCAGAAGTTAAACCATGGGTCATATGAAGAGCATGAGGTGGTAAGAAGGGCATTTGGTGGAGACCTCTATGGAAAAGTTGAGCTTGGTATGATATGTCTATCTTGTTCCAGATCGGGGAGTTCATAATATTAATGCTCGAACCAAACACTGGAATCACTCACTTTGGAGAATAATGTCTTCCAGATTAACAAGAAGAAAAAGAAAGAGGACAGAAGTGAGGAAAGGAGGAAATAAGGAAGGGAGTGAGGAGAGAGAGAAAAAAGAAAAAAAAAGGAAAAAGAAGGGAAAAAGGAAAGTGGAGAGGAGAAGAGGGGAGGGAAGGAAAAGAAAGAAGGCAAAATGGAAAATGGAAGAAGGAAAGGGAAGAAAAGAAAGATGAAGGAAAAAGAAAAGAAGAGGAACTGTGCTTTTTGTACGGGCATCTTTTCCTGTTCTTAGAAAACAATAACTTTCGGGTAGCCAATAAAGGTAATTTTTAATAGAAAATCAAATTTCATTTGTCTAATGTCCTCATTTCTACAAATTCTTATCAGAGGTTATTAATAAAGGAATAATGATATGACTAAACAATTTTTAAAAAGTATAATCTACTCCTATTGGAGTACAACAAAATTACCCACAAGTGAGCTATTTGGATAACTGTAGAATATCACAGAGTTGTTAGAAAAAGCTGGCATGCACATGGTTTAGGTCCTAACCAAGGTAAGGAAGGAGGATTACAAAGACCTGCTTCTTGAGCATCCTTCTATGAGGAAGCACCACCACCAGCTACTTGGATCCAAGCCCAAAACCCATCAGTGCGTCAGGCTTTCTTCTCCTCATGCTCACAAAAGGAGGCAGGAGAAAGAACTCTCTTTGTGACTCACTAGACGGTGAGCAGGTAGGACAACTCTGCTCTCTTCATCCCTCTGTCCCTCTGTCATGGTTCTTCAGAGTCTTGTTGGTTTTCACAACAGCAGTTTGACTCTTTCTTTCTCCTGTTAATCTTGTTAGCATGATCTTTCCAAAACACAAATAGGTTGAATTCTCTTTGCTTAAGAAGCTTAAACTCCTTGGATGTCCTGCCCTTGCCTCAGGATAAAATTCAGACACCTTAAGCAAGCGCACAAGGTCTTTTGTGAGTCAGCCCCTATTTAATTCTGCAGTCTCCATTTCACTGGAGCTTGACCTGAATATTAAACAAAATTGCTTGCAGTTTTAGAAAAGACCACATTCTCTGGTGATGCCATGTCTGTGCGTGGGCTGCTCCCTCTGCAGGATCATCTTTCTCTGCTCTTTCACCTGACTGGCTTGGTGTAGGCTTCCATTCTTTCACCAAGCCTCCCTTCCCATGGCCTGCCCTTACCTGCCCCTACCTGCCTCCTAGTCCCACAGTCTGTTGAAGTGTCCCTCAGGAGACTACTCCCATCTTACACTGTAATTTTCTTTATTAGGATGCCTGTCAGAATTTGTTTATTTTCTTATCCACACTAGGTTTTTGAATTCTTTCCCAGCAGGCACCTAAACACATTCCTGGCACAGAATAAATGCTCAATACAGTAGACCTTTGTCAAATAAAAGAATTAATAAACCAACAAACAACATGGTAATAAAAAGACATGAAGAGGAGACAAGAACATGAAGTGTGGGGAGAGTGGTGGTGGTGGTAGTAGGGTGGCTACTGTGTGGTGTTAACTGAACTGAAAAAAATAGTGAGAGTCCAGGAGAACTGGACTCTAGTCTAACTTCAGCATGAATTTACTGGCCACCTTTGGGCAAGTTATTTAACCTCTCTATAGCTCAGCTGACTTTTTTATAAATAATAGAAATGTCATAATTTTGTGAGGATAAATAAAACTTGCATACACAGTGCCTACAATATTATCTAGAATATTTTTTTCTATTTTTTTACTCGTAGATGGACACAATACCTTTATTTATTTATTTTATGTGGTGCTGAGAATCGAACCCAGGGCCTCACACATGTGAGGCAAGTGCTCTACCACTGAGCCACAACCCCAACCCCTAGAATATATTAAGAATATAATAACTAAAAGTCTAACTATTAAGAATCTAATAAATATTAACTATAGTCCCTTGAAGTTTCATTTCTTTTGATTCTGATTAAATCAACTAGATAAAATCAACAAAATCAAAGGGCTTTAGACTAGTAATTTAAAATAGAGAACTATCAATCAAGCAAACAAAAACTTCCTAGCACAAGAGAGGAGGAATAGGGAGGAATAAGCAAATGGCAGAAGGATTAAGTTTCAAAATGGATGGGAAAATCTATTTCACATGTGTGAGAAGATCTCCACTGTACTGTCTCTGGTCCTTTTCTTCCTGCAGTATTTCACTTTACTACATTTTATAGAGATAAAACTTGTATGCAAATATTAAGTATACATTTTTTAAATTTTTTTTTGGTATTGGAGATTGAACCCAGGGACACTTAACCACTGAGCCACATACTCAGCCCTTTTTTATATTTTATTTAGAGACAACATCTTGCTGAGTTATGTAGAACCTCAATAAATTTCTGAGGCTGGCTTTGAACTCACCATCCTCCTGCCTCAGACTCCCAAGCAGCTGGGATTACAGGCATGCGCCACCACTCCTGGCCTTAAGCATACAATTTGATTAGTTTGGGCAAATTTGTATATCCATGTAATCAATAATATAGTCATGACATAGAATATTTCAATAGCTTCCAAAAAATTTCTTGTGCCCCTGTTTGATCAGTTCCCCCTAAGACAACAATTATTGAAATCCCCAGACTCAGACTTTACTGGGTAAATTCAATTAAGAATTTAGGGAAGAATAAGCAAAGATAAAGCAAAGAAGATGTAAAGCTATCTTTATTTACAGATGACATGAAAAGACTACTAGAACTAACAAATGAATTTAATTTGTATATAAAAATATAAAAAATTATATACTAACCAAAAATAGTTGGAAAAGTGAAATTGTAAAAAGCAATTAAATTTATAAAAGTATAAAGAACATAAGATACTAAGAACTGAAGTTTTCAAAATAAGTATAAGATCTTTGTATTAAAAAACTATAAAATATAAAACACTGCTGAGAGAAATGTAAGAAGACCCCCCCCCAAAAAAAAAAAAAAACGGAAAGAGGGAGAGATGTAGTACATTTAAAGACTGAAATTGTAGATATTAAGAATAAGTTTCTTATTGCAGGCTGGGGCTGTAGCTCAGTGGCTACAGCGCTCACCTAGCAAGCATTCTGTCTATCTCCAACTAAAACATATATATAAGGAATAAGTGTCTTCTCAAATTAATCTATAAAATCAATATAATCCCAATCAAAGTCCCAACAAGTATTATTTCTTGTCTTTGTTCTTTTGACTATGCTAAGCACCTCATATAACTGGAATCATACAGTATTTGTCTTGTGGCTGTCTTGTTTCACTTAACATAAAGTGCTCAAATTTCATTTATATTGTAATATAAGTCAGAAATATAGTAATTGATTTCTGAAGATTGGACCAACCCTGCATTCCTTGGGTAGGCACTACTTGATTGTAATGTATTGTTCTTTTTATAGATAGCTGGATTCCATTTGTTAATATTTTGATAAAAAATTTTGCATTGATGACCATGAGGAATGTTGGTCCATTATTTTCTGGCAATGCATCAAAAAGTTTGGTATCAAAATTATTCTAGCATCATAAAACCGATTAAAAGCATCACTTCTAAAGAATTTTCTAGCATGTGAGACTGTCTAGGTCTGTCATTTTTTTTACATACATGTTTTTAATACAAATTGTAATGTCTTTTCAAGCCAAATTTAGATAATTTGGACTTCCTATTTTTTCTGTGTCAGTTTCAATTAAAATGTTTTTTATGGAATTTGCTCATTTCCATCAGAGATGTTAAATATATTAACATAAAGTTTTCTAAAATATTCTTTTTTGGTCCTTTTAAAGACTGAATTATCCAGTCATAACTCCTCTTTCTTTTATATTAGTGAGTAATATTTTCCTTTGTCAGTCTTCCTAGGTTATCAATTTTAGAAAGTCCTTTCAAAAGCAGTATAGAGATTCCTCAGAAAACTTGGAATGGGACCACCATTTGACCAAATTATCCCACTCCATATATATATATATATATATATATATATATATATATATATATATATATATATATAAAGGATTTAAAATTGGCATACTATAGTGATGTAGGCACATCAGTGTTTATAGCAGCTCAATTCACAATAGGAAAGCTATGGAACCAAACTATGTGTCCTTCAACAGATGAATGAATAAAGAAACTATGGTATATATGGTATACATATGGTGGAAATATTAATCCACCATAAAGAAGAATGAAATGATGGCATTTGCCAGTAAATGAATGGAACTAGGGGCTATCATGCTAAGTAAAATAAGCCAATCCTAAAAAACTAAAGACCCAATGTTCTCTCTGATATGCAAGTGCTAACACACAATGGGGATAGGGGCTGGTGAAAATAGAAGTTTATGGATTAGGCAAAGGGGAATGAACAGAAGGGAGGGGGGACTGGGAACAGGAAAGACAGTAGACTGAGTCAGACATAACTTTCCTATGTTCATATATGAATATGTGACCAGTGTAACTTCACATCATGTTCAATCACAAGAATGGAATCCTAATTAGAATAAATTATACTCCTTGTATGTATAATATGTCAAAATATATTCTATTGTCATGTTTATCTAAAAAGAACAAATTTTAGAAACCCACACTATAAAAAAATGAAAAGTGAACAAATGTAGAAAAATTTTAAAAAAGAAGAAGAAAGTCCTATTTTTTTTTTATTTTTGGCACTGGGGATTGAACTCAGGGGCATTTGACCACTGAGCCACATCCCCAGCCCTATTTTGTGTTTTATGTAGAGACAGGGTCTCACTGAGTTGCTTAGCACCTCGCCATTGCTGAGGCTGGCTTTGAACTCGTGATTTTCCTGTCTCAGCCTCCTTACATGCTGGGATTACAGGAAAGTCCTTTCAAAGAATTGACATTTGGCTTTTTAAATTTTTTGTAAGATTTGTGGTTTTCTATTTTATTTATTTCTATTCTTTTCTTTAAAATTTCCTTTTTTTTTAGTTTAAGTTTAAATTTTTCTTCTTCTAGTATTTTAGGGTGAAAACTTAGATTATTGACTTTTTAAAAATTTTTTTTTTAGTTGTAGATGGACACAATGTCTTTATTTTATTGCTTTGTATGTGGTGCTGAGGATCGAACCCAGGGCCTCACGCATGCAAGGCAAGTGCTCTACCGCTGAGCTACAATCCCAGCCCCAGATTATTGACTTTTAAGGCTGCTTCTTATAGTATATAAGCCTTTAAAGCTATATATTTTTCTAAGTGTTGATTTAGTTTCAACCAATAATTTTGATGTGCAATGTTTTAATTGTCATTTAGTTCAAACCTTTCCTTCCAGCCTTACTAGGATATAAGATATATAAAATAAAATTTTCCCATTTTAAGAGTTTAGTTTGATGAGTTTCAGCAGTTCTATAGAACCATGTTAATGCTACTGGAATCAAATATACCTATTGCCATCACCCCACAAAGCCTCCTCACACCTCTCTGGTCCATTTTGTTCTGCTATAACAGAATGCCTGACTACTTGGATAATTCATAAAGACCATAAATTTATTGGCTCATGTTTCTAGAGATTGGAAAATCCAAGAGCATGGTACCTGCATTAGACCAGGGCCTTCTGATTGTATCATTCTTTGGTGGAAGTTTCAAAGGTAATACAGGGCAAAAACAAGTAGGGGCCAAACTCACTTTCATGATAAATCCACTCCTGCAATAACAACATTAAGCCACACATGAAAGCAGGGCCCTCATGACCTACATACCTCCTTGTTTTGGTCAGCTTTTTCACTGCTGTGACTAAAATACCTGACCAGAAGAAGAAAAGACCAGGGGAAGAAAAGTTTATTTAGGGACTCACAGTTTCAGAGGTCTCAGTCCAAAGATAGCTGGCTCCACTCCTTGTGGCTTAAGGTGAGGCAGAACATCATGGTGGAAGAGCGTGGCAGAGGGGAACAGCTTACATCATGTTTAGGAAGCAGAGAGAGACTCATTTGCCAGAAACAAAGGATATACTCCAAAGGCACACCCCAGGGACCAACCTCCTCCAGCCACACCCTACCCACCTTCAGTTTCCATGTAGTTAATTCCATGAAAGGTTTATCGCTGATTGTGTTAAGGCTCTCATATTTCTCCTCTAAAACTTCTTGCATTGTCTTACACATGAGCTGTTGGAAGATACCTAATATCTAAACCGCAGCACTCCCATTAGATCCCACTTTCCAACACTACTGCATTGGGAATTAAGTTTTTTCCTGCACATGAATTTGAGGGTCACATTCAAATCATAGCACTTTCCTTTGATTTCTGGGCCCCATAATCACTATTCTGACATAAATTTAATCTTTTCTAGGATTTAATGTGAATGGAATCATATAGTAGGTATTTTGTTTGACTTATTATATTTAGCATAATTTTAGTTTTTCATGTTATGTGTATTACTAGTTTGCTCTATTACAAGAGCTGAGTAGTGTTCCCAGTACATACTCACCAATCAATGGGTATTTCTTCCTCATTTCTTCTTATAAACAGTGCTGCTCTAAGCATTCACAAAAAAATCTTGAAGTGGACATTTGTGTAATTTCTCACTTTAACAACCAGGGATGACATTTACATTACAACTTAGAGGATACCTACACACTATTCTCCAACATACTGTCAACATTTTTGTATTTGCACTATAACAATTCCAGTTACTCCACATTCCTCACCAGCACTTGGTATTTCCAGTCTTTTCAATTTTAGTCACTGTAATTGGTGTGTAGTGGGATACTATAGTGGTTCATTTGCATTTTCCTGACTAGAGATGTTGACTACATTTTCATATGCTTATTTGCCATCTGTACACTTTCTTGTATGAGAAGTTTGTTCAAGTCTTTTGCCAAATTTTTCCTCATGTTTGCTTGCCTGCTATGGAATTATAAATAATCTTTATGGATTCTGGACACAAGCCCGTTAGCAGACATATGCTTTGCAGATATTTTCTCTCAATATGCAGCTTGCCTTTTCCTTTCCTGCATTGTATCTTGAAAGAATAAATTTTAAATTTTACTCAATTCCACTTTTTTCATGCTGTTTTTTAATAGCAAAATAAAGCTAGCCAGGTGCAGTGGTGCATGCCTGTAATCCCAGCACTTTGGGAGGCTGAGACAGGAGAATTGTGAGTTCAAAGCCAGCCTCAGCAACAGCGAGGCGCTAAGCAACTCAGTGAGACCCTGTCTCTACATAAAACACAAAATAGGGCTGGGGATGTGGCTCAGTGGTCGAGTGCCCCTGAGTTCAATCTCTAGTACCAAAAATAATAATAATAATGCTAACCTTATGAAATGAGTTGAATGGTGCTTCTCCCTTCTTCATTTGTTTTCTGAGTTGTTTTAGGTTCAGTTTTATTTCTTTCTTAAATATTTAATGAAAATATTAAGATTTCTCTGGGCCAGAAATTTTCTCTGTGTAAAAGTTATAAATTGTGAATTTAAACTCTTACTAAAATAGGGATATTTGATTTCTCTAATTCTGTGGCTGGATATGGTTTTGCTAACCTGTATGTCTCAAGAAATCTGTCCATTCCATCTAGATTGTCAAGTTTGTTGGCAAAAGTTATGTTTAGCATTATCATTCGGTCTTGCTAATGTTTGTAAAATCTGAAATTATCACCCATTTTTTGATATTTACTCTTTTATCCTTTGGCTGGACTTTTATGAATTTTATTGATGTTTTCCAAGAATGAGGCTTTATTGTTTGTCTTAGTTATGTTTCATTGATTCCTCTTGTTATCCTTATTATACCCTTCCTTCTACGGATTTGAGTTTACTTTCTGGCTTTTTTAAATTTCTTATTTCATGAAGTTGAAATGTAGATCATTGATTTTAGATATTTTTCTTTTCTAAAAATAAATTAAAAGATGTAAATATTGCCCTAAAAACCATTTTCACTACATTTCACAAATGGAATGTGGAATTTTTATTATGTTGCATTTTTGTTATTATTTAGTTCAAAATATTTTCTAACCTCTTTACAATTTTTTCTTTAATATATGAATCATTTAAGATGTTGCCTAATTTCCAAACTTTTCTTAGATATCTTATTCTTGCTGGTTTCTAATTCAATGCCATCATAATCTAAGAACATATTCAGTCTGGTTTCATTATTTTAGAAAGCTGATGGGGACGTTTTTCACAGTTGAGTATCTCATCCCTCTTGATAAATGTACTATATTGCATTTAAAAGAATACTAGTTTTGTATTTTTTAAAATGCTGGGTATATGGTTCTATAAGTAGCAGTTAGGTTCAGATTGCACACTTGTAAATATCTATGTGACTCTAATTTTATTTTGTCCTCCTGTTCCTTTTATTCTTGAGAGAAGGGTATTAAAACCTCCTGCCATGAGGGGAAAATTACAATTTTTGTTTCCAGTCCTTTGAAGTTTTATTGTTGGACCATAAACTTTTATTAGTGTCATATTTTTCTATGAATTGACCAATTTATTATTGCAAAATGTCCGTATTTTCCTCTGGTAATGTCTACCTTTAAATATCTTTAACCTCATTTTAATATAGTTACTTCAGCCTCCTTATACCTTCTATTTTCATAGTGTATATTTTACGCTTAGGTACTTTTAATCTAAATCTCCATATACTTAAAGTGCAACTCTAGCAAATAGCGTATATTTGAGATCTTGCTCTTATATATGTTCTATTTTATTTGTAGTTTTTAGACCATTAGTATATTTACTGATATATTTGTGACTGGGGCCTCTATTTTATTGTTTATTTTATATCATCTCTTCTACATTTTCTTCATATCTTTCCCTTTCTTTGTATTTCTTAGTTTTTGTAATTACATTTTATATCTCTTATTGGCTTTTTAGCATTATTTATGTTAGTGTGTGTATACAACTTCTATACACACAACTAACTTCTCTAGTCTATTTCCATTTACTTGTTACTTTGTTATATAAAATGTAGAAGACTTGCATTTGCATAAGATCTGTATTGACTTCATCCCAATCCTTTTTCCTATAACTGACAGGTGGATATGTTACAACTCCCACAAAATAACAATATGTTTCACTTTAAAATGTCATATTGATCATACAAAAATTAAGGTGAAAAAGAAAAAATAAGTCTATTCTGTTTACCAGACAATTATCATTTCTGATGCTCTTCATTTTTATCTGTGGATCTGAGATTCTTATTTTTTATCATTTCCCTTCAGCCTCAAGAACTATTTTTAGCATTTCTTGTAGTGTAGTTCTGCTTGTGCCAAATTCTCTTAAGTTTTCTTTCATCTAAGAACATATTGCTTCTTCATTATTAAAGGGCGTAAGTTTCTGGGTTGGCTTTTTTCTTTCTTTCTTTTTTTTCTTTCATTTTTGAAATGTTCCACTCTGCTGCTCTCCATGGTTTTTTATAAGTTATCAGATTTTAATCAAATTATTGTTTTCATATATATAAAGTGTTATTCTTTCCCTTGCTATTAAGATTTGGATTTTAATACTTATACTTTGGCGATATCTATTTCTGAAAGATTTGCTTTGGTAAGAAATAAAAATTTCATGCTAAATAAGAGCATCATAGATTCTTTTAATGGTCAGAACATAAAACATGTAGAATCAGGTCAGGTTTCAAAGGAGCCTATTGAACTTTTAAAGAGCATGCTATGGTTTGGGTGTTTGATGTCCCCAAGAGCTTATGTGTGAGACAATGCAAGGTTTAGAGGAAAAATGATTGATTTATGAGAGCCTTAACCCAATCAGCGAATCCCCTAATGAGATTAACTGAGTGGAAACAGAAGGTGGTAGGGCATGACTGGAGGAAGTGGGTCCCTAGGGGCATGGCTTTGGGGTACATATTTTGTATCTGGCAATGTAGTCTCTGCTTCTGATTATTATGTGAGCCGCTTCTCCTATGATGTTCTAACTCACCTCCAGCTCCAAGGAATGGATATGGCTGTCTATGGACTGAGACCTCTGAAACTGTCAGCCGTCAACTAAACTATTCCTCCTTTCCAGTTTTTCTGGTTGGGTCTTTCAGTTGCAGCAGTGAAAAACCTGATGAAAACAGGGCAGAATATCCAAATGTTTTTGAGATTGTCCAAAAAACATGCTTTGTATAAAGCAAATATAATGTTTCCAAGGTGTGATTTAAAATTTACATAAAAAGAAAACTAGATCTATTTTACATATCATTACTGAGATTAAACAACTTTTTAAAAGGTAAAACACCATAACCAAGTGAGTATACTTTATGAATTCAAGAATTCTTAACTATGTTTCTAATCCTCAACTGCTTTCTTCAACTGTTTTCCTAATAAAACAATTTGATGCCTATTATACAACTATATTTAATATTTCATATAAATTTAATATTTAATAATATTTTATATTTCATCAGAGGTATTAATTTATGCTGTTAGACTATAGAAGAAAAACAGTGGCATGGGAAGGAAAAAGGAAGAGGTTAAATTAATGATATTTGCAAATGATATATTTTTATTCTGTAAAACGCATAAGAGAACTGATTAAAAAATACTGCAATATCAGTAGCCAAATTTAAATTAATACACAGCAATCAATAGCCTTCATGTGTTTAAATATCCAGAAAAAAAGATGTTTCTAATATTTATAATAGCAACAAGAAAGATAAAATGCCTAGGAATAAGCTTACCATAAAATGGGCAAAACCTACACAAAGAAAACTGAATATTCCTAAAGGAGAAGAAATATACTTGAACAAACGAAAAACCACACACGTTGTTTCTTGATGTAATGTCTCAGTATCATTACAAGGTGTGTTCTCTATAATAAATCTAATAATATTTGAATAAGACTAAGGAGAAAAACTTGAAAACTTTCAGATTCTAACATATAGTATAAAACCTTGCTGATTACCACACTCTAATATTGACATCTGGATGGACAGAGGAGTGGGACAAAGTAGAAATGCCAAAAATGAGCACCAACACAAGGAGGAATTTGAACTGGTGTGGATAGCATCTCAAATCATTGTTAGTAAATGGCATGTAGACAGCTGAGCTAAAGGCAATGCCGGACCCACCGTTCATAGTGTACTTCAGGATAAACATCAAAGAGATATAAATGCAAAAAATGACACCAAATAAATACTTCAAAAATATAAAAAAATTTTGCTACAAAACTACAGTGGGGAGCCGGGCGCGGTGGCTCAAGCCTGTAATCCCAGCACTTAGGGAGGCTGAGACAGGAGAATCGCGAGTTCAAAGCCAGCCTCAGCAATGGCAAGGTGGTAAGCAACTCAGTGAGACCCTGTCTCTACATAAAACACAAAATGGGACTGGGGGTGTGGCTCAGTGGTCGAGTGCCCCTGAGTTCAATCTCCAGTACCAAAAAAAAAAAAAAAAAAAAAACTACAGTGGGGAAGATCTTTCTATCTATGGTTCAAATTCCAAAACGTAAAGAAAAATTAATGATAAAAATGAAATGAATAAATATGAAAAAACTTAAGCATGGCTTAGAAATTCACAAAATCCAAAGACAAAAGGAAAGTGGATGAAAATATTGTAATTCTTAAATAAAAATAATGATAAATAATAGCTCCCAGAATTAAAGAAACCAACAATAATAGAAATGGGGAAAAGACATGGAAAAAAGTTCACAAATGGCCCTTAAAGCTGGTATTCATGATAAGAAATCAGATATGAAAACTATACTCAGATAGCATTTGTCTCCTATCAGATTGGGAAAATTCAAAAATGTGACACATACTCCTTTGGCAAGGCTGTAAAGAAAGAAACAGTTATTCTCACACATTACTGGAGAACACAGAATGCTCCGACCCCTAAGGAAAGGAGACTGGATGTATCTACCAACACTGCATCATTACATTAATGTGGAATTTACCCTATTAGCCAGTAATGATACACCTCAGAATCTAGTCATTAATTATAACAGTATACATGCAAAATAGTATATGCAAAAGGTGTCACATGCAGTATTGTTGGCAATAGAAAAAGTGGAAATTACTCAAGAGTCCCTTCTACAGTTGTCTGAAAGAGTGAGAATGTCTACATACTGATAGAAAGTTCTATATTAAGTAGAAGCAAAGCACGGTGTAGATCAAAAAACCCTAAATTTTGCATAAGAAAGAGAGGTATGAAAGCATTCATCCAAATGTCCATAACAAATAATGTAAAAATAAACAAACTCCGTAATAATGTGGCTTGGACAAGAAAGGAAGATAGTGGATGGGACAATGGAGAGCAAAACTTCTCAGTATGTGTATTAAACTGTTTTCTGTAACTATAATAAAATACCTGAGACTAGATCCCTTATAAGAAAAGAGGTGAACTTAGTTTGCAATTGTGGAGATTCAATGGCGTGGCACTGACATTTACTCAGCTCTGGTAAAGACCTCACAGTAGTTATCCTCATAGTGGGAACCCATGCAAGAACAAGAGATCACATGGCAAGACAGGAAGCCAGAGAGAGGAGAGATGCCAGCAACAACTTTCCACTAGACCCATCTTAAAGGTCCTAGCACTTCTTGGTATCATCACATTACAGACTAAGCTTCCAACACATGAAACTTTGGAGGACTACTCACATCTAACCCATAGCAGTGTACTTCTTTGGTTTTGATTCCATGTTCAAAAAGTTTTTTGGAAGGGAAAATAATCAAGGTCCACAGAAATACTACAAGGGTATTGCTATTTGTAAAATATACAAGGGTTGTAGCCTGTGAAAGGGAGGTGGTTGCACAGGGGCAATCTCACCTGGCTGTGAAGGTGTGGCAGGATTGGGGGGACCAGCGTTCCCTGGGGTGCTTTCAGGGATAATGCTCAGAGGGTGGTGGCCAGGCACCAATTCACACAGAACAGGCAGGATGTTAACCCAGTTTATTTTGGCCCTGAACATGGCCTGATTCCACCCATTGTCTTGGGTCCCTGTGGTAGTAACTCAGTCATGGAACTGCTTGGGAAAAGAAGTAATAAGGTAACAAGGCCAGTTTCCGCCCCTGCAACCTGTCCCTGCAATGGTCTTGAGAAACATTAGCAAGATTTTCCACCACTTTCCTTTGAAAGGCCTTTCCATAATTACCCTTTCTTTCTCAGGAAGACTGCTGTATTGCACCTAATCTAAATTTGGGTTTCCTAATTCCATTCCATTTCTTATGGAAATAGTTTACACAATCCAAATAATCATTGCCTTTGCTGATGTTTCAAGGAGGCAAAGTTCTTCAATGGTTACTCTCCCCAGAAGTCCCGCTAGCTGTGGGTGCACGCCCTCAAGCATTTTCCTTGGTAAGCCCAAGGAAACTAGAACGCTGAGATTGCTCACACTCGGGTTTACTGACCTTTCTGGGTGAGGAGACTAAAAAATAACTAGTTCTGGCATTGTCCTTCAGGTTTGATCCCAGTATCATCCTTTAATAGACCATAACCTCTATTATTCACAGCAGTGGAAGATAGTATTGCTATTGAAAAATAATTACAGCTAAATGTCCCAGGGCCAGGACAGATGTCCTTAGGGCCAGAAAAACATACTGTCTTAACTCAAACAGAACAGCAGAGGGATAACAGTCATCCCCACATGCTCTCTGCTTAGAAATATGCAGCAAATGAAAATATATGCACCACCCAGGTGTGAAGGTCCTTCTGCCTCCCAATTGACATGTCCCCTAACACTCTCTGCTTCCCTATTGTCATGTTCTCTACTTCTGCCTCCCATCTGGAATATCCTCTAATTCCTTGCTTCTTGCTATTAACAGCTTTCTCTTTTTAAAGATCTGCTGATTGTAACAAGGTCATTTTAAAAATTATTATTCAAGGGATATTAAGACAATTTGCACTAGGCAGGATGAAGAGTCAAGATACCTGAAGAGAAGTCCCTCTGCTTCTAAGCAAGAATGTCCTATAACTCCTTGCTACTTAAAGTGCTCTCTATAGACCAGCAGCATCAGCATCACAGAGGAGCTTGTTAGAAATCCAGAGTCTCAGATCTGCTGACCCAGAATCTGCATTTTAACAAAATCCCCAGTTGATTCATAAGTACATTCAAGTTCAAGAAGTGCCCTTCTAACCTACCCTTCTCTTGTGCTTTATACACCTGGAGTCTTACTCCACTCTTAGCTCAAGAGCCATACATGGCTCTACTTGGTAGCCACTGAAGTGAGCAGGCAGAATTAGTCTCCCTTCCTTGGCCATCATGTTCATTCAGTTGGTGCAAAGCAAGAACAACAGTAAGCAGTTCAAAGCAGATATACTCATTTCAAAAACGAGATAATTTTAGAAGCACTTCCTAAAATAGGAGAACTCTCACCCTCTTAAAGTACATCTATCTCTTCAATTCCACCAACCTCCCAAGACTTGGTGTTGTGGGTCCCCCTAATTCAAAGGAAGATTTCGCATAGATCTTCATCCCTTCACCTTTGCAATGGGTCAAGACTGTGACATTCTTCCTGAAGTTGCAGACTTCAGCTAGCAGGTGGTGACACTAGTTAACTCTGGGCCTCTTGGTGGAGCTAGAGGTGGAGGTGGAGATGTCTCCATCTCCTTTCTGATTTAATGTGCTACTTCACTTTTGCACCCAAGGCAGCTCAAAAGATGAGTTCCTCTAACTAGGAAACTCATTAAAATAGCCTATCATGGAGAGAGGCAGCTCAATATAATAGAGCTAGACTCCCTGGGTCCAGCTCTGCTTAGAATAATACTTGTTAGACACTTGATAAGAATCCGTTATCATTATGTAAAAGCAAATAATTTCTGGAAATGTTTCAGAATGCTGCTGCCTTGTAAATTTAAAATGCAATTTAAAGTGATTATCTTGAACTTGATACAGGTTACCAGAGGGAAAAGTAATATTTATGCTTAAGAGCTCCAAGACCATTTGCACTAAGTCAGAAGAGGAGTCAAGAGTTCTTGTTGCATCTTCCTCAACCTCAGTCTCTCGACTTCACATGTAGGCTTATTACTCTCAGCTTGAACTGCTTAGAAAATCGACATTGCTTCCTGTGGCTTCAATTGTCCTTGTTATTTCACTTGAATATCACAGTGCTCTTTTCCTATTGCAAAAGTTTGTCAAGTGGAGAACTTTCATTAACTTCCTTTTAAAAGTAATGGTGAATAGGGAAGTTGGCATGAAATAATTTCCATATAATTGTAGAATTATAGGAATAGAACTAAGGAATCAAAAGAGCTATATTCAGATAGGCAGAGAATTTTAGTATAGACATTTCTCTTTTTAAAGATATGCTAATTATAATAAGGTCTTTTTTTATTCAAGGGGTACTTAGAATAGCTCTCAGTAAATTCGAATCTTGGAGAACAATACTCAGAGTCACTAGGTATTCTGTGGAGTGAGTCAGCCCTGGGGTGACATCCCAGAGTGTATCAACTGGCATGGTTTTGGGAATTATTGCCAAGCTTGCTAATGTGGTTCATGTGTTAAAAAGGTAGGAATCATTGTTTATATTATGCAAATATATAAAAAGAGGGAGATCTTAACCATCAAATCAGATGCAATTTGTATATGGGTTTAGACCATTTTTTCTAGATTTTTCTATGAAATTTAGGCAGTTATTTTTAATCTTTAAAGTGCTAGCTATGTTTAATGAAGTGATATCTAAACAAGTAGAGAAAAGAACTTTTTGTACAATATAATTTTGAAAATTCTAATTTAGAGAAACTAAAAGATCATCTAATGCTGTATTTCATAAGATTTTGGCATCTCTTAGATCCTTGTTGCAGCTTGCTTTATGATTTAGCAGGGAAATATATAGCCTTAGAAGCCAAGTGGACCAAGGCTTGAATCTCAGCCCCCTCAATTTCTGGCTATTTGATCTAGTCCAAGTTGCTTAACTTCTATTAATCTCAGTTTTCTCATCAATAAAATGGTGCATAAAACTACTCTATATGTTATCAGTAAGGGTTGCATGAGATAATATATATAAAGCACTTAGCGCTAACTATATGTATCATTAAAAAATTACTTAGCCATATGAAGTGGCCAAAATAAATAAATAAAAGCAAAATCATACCAAACTCTTAGTTCTATGAGCCTTTTCCCTTGGCTAGATACTTTGAGGGGTTCTTTTTAGAAATACATTTATACTATTAAAAACACTTAACATTTGTGAATGCTGAGTAAATTGTGTAAGTCATTGTTATTTCTCCCAGGTGATCATTCTGCATCATTCACTAAGTATTTAAGAAGGATTTTCTATATGCCAATGGTTTGAGAAAACCCAATGGATGATGCACTTATGTTTCTTATCCAAGCCTGGAAACAAATGGTATGAGGCAGAAGGAGGCCAGGAGTTTGAAGCTAAGTAACAGGTAGACAGATGGTGGTGGCATTGACTGTATAAGAGCAGGTTGGGGCAGGATATGATGAAAAGGGAATCAGTAGTTATATTTTCCATATATCGAGGTTGAAATATTCATAAAATATCCTGATAGAAAGCCACAGAGGTAGTTAATATTTGAGGCCAGAGAAGAGCTTTGACTAAAGAAAGCAATGGATTCATTATGACATATATGTGGCATTTAAAACACTAGAACTTAATGAGGTGCTGAAGAAAGAATGTGTAGAAAGAGAGGAGAGGACCACACTGAGATCTGAGGAGTCCTGACATTCAGAAATATGCACTCTGGACATGTCAGTACTAGTTCTGGACAAAGACTAGGAGCAGGAGGGTGTCATTTCTGTGTAGGCAGAGGTCATTAAGATCTGGTGTGATGCTACAGCCTTCTCTTTCCCTCTGGCAGCAACTGTGGAAGCCACGTGTTGAGATGGCACCAGCCCAGGTGGAGGAAGGAGGCATTGTTCAATCTTGGGATAAAGGAGAGTCCCTATCTGTCTGTGGGTGAACAATAACTGAATTTTTTAGCTGAGCCACAGAGACTTCAAGGTTAATTTGTTACAAAACCTTGGTCTATGCTGCCCAGGGGTAAGCAGAAACAGAAATTTCTAAGTAAAGTTCTGCCAAGAGAACTAAGCCCAATCACAATTCACTTTCTCCTCATTTCTTTCAAAATAGCACATGTACAGTAATCCCACCTTATTCACAGAGAGTACATTCCTAGATTCCCAGTAGGTACCCAGAACTATGGTTAGCACCAAAATACGTGTGTATGCACATATATAATACATATGATATTATGATACACATCATGTTTATTATGTTCTCTACAGATCTGCTTGAAACTACAGAGAACAAAATAGTGCTAGTTATAAGGGATGAAATACTATGTTTCTGAGTGGCAAGAAGTAGCTCCCACTTAAACTGCAGCTAATTTGTCAAGAAAGTCATTTTCGATTATTTTACAATCTTTTCTTCAACATTTTCCTCGTTTCTTGTACATTCTGTACCAAAGATGTCGGGCCCTGGTAGGAAATTGAAATGCAAACAGTAGGTAGATATAAAAGAGTAGGCAATGAGAAATTGCATGTGGAATAGAGAAAATACAAAATGGTTTAACCATCTAAAGAATCCAAAGCAAAGGGAAGCAAGAGCCTACAGACCTACAGACCCATCAGCCGGCCACCAGCTTGCAAGTCTCAGAATCACTGTTGAAATTTTAGTGTACATGAGACAATATACTATGAAACTACTTAAAAAGGTGATGTTGAAGAACAGTAACTGGCAAGAAAAACTTCTCACAACACATGTATATATTCTTAGACTATAAAACAGTTGTGGTATGATGTGATTTTGTAAAATAAAATGTGTAGAAATAAGACTAGAAGCAGCATTCTTCTACCCAGTCTTTCTTTCTTTCTTTCTTTCTTTCTTTCTTTCTTTCTTTCTTTCTTTCTTTCTTTCTTTCTTTCTTTCTTTCTTTCTTTCTTTTCTCTCTCTCTCTCTCTCTCTCTCTCTCTCTCTCTCTCTCATGTAGAGACAGGGTCTCACTGAGTTGCTGAGGCTGGCTTTGAACTCGAGATTCTCCTGTCTCAGCCTCCCAAAGTGCAGGGATTACTGACGTGTGCCACCACGCCCGGCTTCTACCTGGTCTTTCTGAGTTGTAGCATTGTGGGTGATTCTTACTGGCTTTCTTTACATTTGTGTATCTTCCATCACTTTCAACATAAGCAGTTATTGCTTTGGTAGTGATCAGGAAAAAGTGTCACTTAAAAATCTACCTTTAGGAATAAAGGGGAAATATAGAAATATATTAACTATGAGATTTATTCATGATTTTATTCTAACTACATAATGTATAATATGGTATGTCTTATGTTTTGAGTCTAGTAGTAGTTGTACTAAATTATATAAAAACTAACATGGAACTGCTACTCATCTATAAATCCTAGTGAAATTGAGGCATACATATCTACTGTCCTTTATATATCTCAGGAGAAAATTGTACCCATTTTAGTGACCATCATAAGTATCTTGCAATGTGTTGCAAACTTCAACCTAAAATTATACTCGCAGGGAGGCAAGAAGTAACAGACAATGGAAAATATCTTGTAATGACAGCTGTCAAAAGAATGCAAATAATTAAGAAAACTTTTTGTTCTCCAAGTTGTTGTTCCACTGTTTGTTCATTGGAATGACTTGGCACTTCGGGAGTTCACAACAGGTTGGAAACTGGTTCATTAGCTCTAATCTGATCAGGACTTTTTGTTTCTTTGTTCTGTGTCCTCGGGTGGCAATTTTGGCTGAACTTTATACATTTTTGCCCTGTGTCTAGGTAAAGGAACATAACTTTGCTGAATATTACATAATAAGAACACGATTCTCAGGCATCAATCCTAAAGAGGCAGTTCTGATTAACCAGCTGGTTTTTAGTGTGTGAAGGTGAACTGGTGGAAAGCATGTATACCACAGCCCTGCAGGTGCATTCTCTGAGGGATAGTCAGCCATGTCTTCCCAGAGAAATTACCAGGTAAGCAAGCCACCTTTTAAAAATGGTAGGAAAGTTTTCCTAAATTTATAAGCAAAATTTATAAATAACTTTCAATAAATATAATTTAAATAACATATTAATAATAGATATAAATAACATATAAACAGAATAATAGATATAAATAACATATGAACAGATATACATTCATAAATGAATTCCCTAAATTTATTTCAAAAATTTGTAAATAAAATTCCTAAATTTTCTTCATTGATTTAGACATGTAGCAAAATGAATAAAGTAAAAGTTTATTTAATGTGATTTGAGGTCACATGACAAACATGGTAAGGAAGACCATTTGTCTGGAAAGGGGACTACAAAGTCAGGTAACTCGTGTAAGGACACTCACAGAATCATCTGGAAAAGGCTGTAAATTAGACACTAAATACAACCTTGTAAACTCTTAAGTATTGACCTTGTAAACTCTTAAGTATTGAAAAGTAAGTATGAGTCATTTTGTATGCTGCTGGTCAGAAAAGATTCTTGGGGGAGAGAATGGCCACTAGGTGTGGACACAGTAGTCCTGCAGGAGCATCCCATGGACACAGATATACAAAATAAATATATAACAGGAAATTTGCACTTCAACAAATTTACCCAGACTTTTATTATCAACAAACAATCTAAAAAAAAACTATTCTGCTATCAGCATACTTATAAGTTTTATGTTACTTAAAAAAATAAAATTATACTTTTACTTATGCACTTAGGAGCTTAGGGACTCTAAAAGTCTTATTCTGGTCTTGAGAACAATTTAAGTGACTTAGGAATGAAAATGAAGTTATATATCAGTGAATGTCCCCAGATTTTACAGGTTATGGACAAGATGTCAGTCCTGACAGAGGTGAGTAAGCTTGAGGCTTTGGATGGTTCTGGAATGGGGGCTGTTCACTCTCTCCCACCACAGTAGAGGTAGGAGTCCTCAACAGTTTTCAGGCAGCATATCATTATCAGGACACACAGTCCCCAGCTCCTGGAGCAGCAGGTTGTTAATAGATTACTGTGGGACACAGGAGACACTTTAACTGCAGTCAGTTTGGTAAAGTACATGGTTGAAGGTGTTAGGTTCATTAGGTACTAGCTTAGAAATTAAATATGGGAAATGTATGCCAGATTGGCTGTCAACCTGTGAATGACAGGCAGCATCATCTGATCAAAATAGACATGATGACAGTGCCTCAAATTTGATCTAGGGAAGATCAACTCAAGTTCCAAAATGACACCTAAGTGAACTGCCTCAATCAAAAGGAGCCAATCAATCTTATTCTAAAATCTACAGAAATGCACCTGTGTTTGCCATGACTGTAGCATGACTCCAGTTTCCAAATCTGCAATACAGTTAAAAGAGACAGAAAATCCCTCTCTATCTTAAGCTTCAAACCACGGCAGACTTGAAGTGCAGATAAAAGAAATCCTTCTTGTCTATGTTTTTTAGTTTTCTATGCTTAACTGGCCATACCAACGCTAACAAGCTTAGTTCCATGGAGCACCTTCTGGACCAAAAGATAAGAATTCCTTTCCCTAAATCACATTTTCTCAAATATTTTTCAAAGCTGAGGTGTAAGCCTTTTAATAGAATTATGTAAATTTTGCCCTGACTCTGAATGTTTTAGGAACTAAATACCACTTTGAAGAGTCACAAATTTGCCGTGTCTGCATTGAAAAAGAAAAGCTAGGGACTATGGTCAATGAAGAGGATGAGGAAGACATCCCAAGAGGGATTATATCTGCCTCTAAGGTTATTTTGCACAAACTTAGAGGAACTACAGTTTTGGAAAGGTCAGTCCAACTTTGGGGAATGAAAATGCTGACCGGTCATGAGGGGATTATTTTCTTGGCAGAGTAGAAGCCCAGCTCAAATGCCCCTCGCTCCTGATTTGAACTGGCTGATGGAATGAAAATATCTCAGGCGCAAGCCAGGCACTGAACAGCGAGGCAAGAAACCAAGATGCAAAAGTGGCTTCCAAAAAAAGCCATGGCTCTCTGTGAAATAATCTTTTGTCCTGGTTTTTCTTTAAATTAATGGAAGACAATTTTCTTTAAAAAAATGATACTTAAGAAAAAACTACTATAAACATATTTCAATCCAACACATGCTTAACATTTTAGACTGGGTTAGACTCTTTACTGAATGAAAAATTAGTAAATTCACTTATGGAACCTGTATTAGATCTATCATGGAAAACACACACAAATTGTTCTGATTCTGCAATTGGACTTTTTTCATGTGGGTAAACAAAAGCAGTCATTTGAAATAGCACAGACCCAGAAACAGTCTTATCATTAAACTAACTCACAACTAAAAGGCAAATGGCTGGTGAAAGTGGTGATTTTTTTTTTTTTTTTTTTTTTTTTGGCTAAGGTTACATAGCAACATAAAAGGATTTCTAGGCCCAGAGGCTCAGTTCCAAAGCAGGGGAATGTCCTAGCTGGCCTTTTCTCAGCTGTTTCTTCCTCTTCAGGATGAAAGGTCTGTTCTCCCTAAAAACAGCACTTACAGGTAGAATGTTTGGCAGAGCAGGCTCAGGACAAAGGAAAAGCACAGGGGAGGTGAGCAGACTATGGGGACTTTGGCCAAGTGATTATTTTTACCCTAGTTGAACTTTTCGAGGGACACTAGCTAAGGTAATGATTATTGCTAGCATGCCATTTCTCAATAATGTGACCTCAGCTGAAAATCCAGCTGCAATCAACTTTCAAAAACTCACAGTATTTAAAAACACACACAATGGCAAAATCTCCAAGCTGCAGGCCTCCCTCCTCCTGGCATCATGCCTGTCTGCCTTGGCCCCATGGATTGTGTGCCCTGAGAAGCAGATCTTGCCCATAGCTGTGAGTGAGGTGCACTGCTTGCCCAGAGGTTGTTTGCTACCATCCACCTATGCTATGTGCACACTCAGCTGGCATTTCAGCCAAGAAGCTAAGGTTGAGAACGCTGTCCGTTTCAAATATGTGATCCAGATTTCAAAATAAAGTTCCCATGCTTGTGTCACCTGTGAATGTTCCCAGAAGTGGTGGGCTTTACTGTCACTCTCTTGATTGCTGTGTAACTTCTTTTGCAAGTCGTTTGATATTGATCTGGCTTTAAAGCTGACTTCCCTAGGTCATCAGAAGTTGAGGAGTTTCTTCCTTGATTTATTTGTTCTTGTTCATGTTCAATCGTGATTAGAATATGAATCCACCTCTGCACAGCTGCTCTGCAGTTTTGTACCATGTTTGTTTTGGGGGATTTCTTCTGACAGCAATGTTCAGTGGAATAGCATTAATAGGACAAAAATGGAAACTGTTTTTATAGTGAAGTGGATGGTGTTTTGTTATTAAAATCACCAAAGGCTGGAATGTGTAGGTAATTAGTTAATCCCCATGAAGTTTAACTTTATCATATATTTTTCCCTAGGGAAAATTTTACTAAAGCACAAAGATTAATATGAAAAACTAAATCAAACCTGATACACACTTACCAAACTAATTCTGATCCTAATAGTAACATTCTTTCTGCTGCTGATGTATTTCTGATAAAACATGGTTCCCCACATTGGTCAGAAATGATGTCAGGTTATAAAAGGAAAATATATAACTGTTAGTGGGTTGTTGCTTTTATTCTGTTTTTTTTTTTTTTTTTGTCTTATTGGTTTGTTTTCCCCCAAATAACGAATAACAGGAACTTCATAAGGCAAGCTACTTACTCTTTCCAAAAAATTTCAGCAACAGTTTTCACCTGGGATTATGTTACAATTCTAAATGTGAATAACTTAGCAAAGAAAAAATAATATGTGATTTTAGCTGGTACATGTGGGTATTACTTTGCAGTCTTACAAACTAACTGAATATCCATAGACCCTGGATAGACTCCAGAGAATGGCTTTAAAGCTCCATCCGGTTCAAACTGGTTTAGTTGCCCGAGTTAGAAGTGTTAAAAGGGAACAGAAAACAAATCTCCTGATTGGCTGCTTTGTCTGAGCAACACATGGGGCATAATTGTGAAAGGTCAGGAATGACAAGGGGACAGAATTGTGCCTCTGGGAAATAGTAGATCAGTTTTAACAATACAGGTTGACTATCATGTAAAGGTGACCATAAATGTGTGCAGTTAAGTGGATTTTTTCCTAATTTTGCAGTTTCCAGGATTTAAAAATAATTTAGCATGGCAGATTCAGAATAAACCAGTTTTCATCATTGTTATCATCTTCTAGCACATGACATGTTAGAGATATCAAAAGTTAGTTTCTTTATTTTCTTCCTCTTCTGCCCGAATGTAAGTGCTTGGGAGCCTTTGTTTGTTTTATTTACTCCTCTATCCCCAAACCTGGACCAGTGCCAGGCACAGTTGTGCGATAAATTCATGTTGAATTAGTAATGATTAATCCCTGATTATTAATACATCCACAGCTTTTGAAGCTGCACTACGTTATTCTATATTTATGGAAAACAAGAGGCAGAATCTTTACTTTTTTATCTCCACATGCAGTACAGACTGCCAATACCTTGAGATTCTAGTACTATTTCTTTTTAGGGGGTGGGGACTACAGGGGATTGAACTCAGGGATGCTCAATCACTGAGCAGTATCCTCAGTCCTGTTTATTTTATTTTTGATTTTGAGATAGGGTCTCTCTAAGTTGCTTAGGGCCTCCCTCAGTTGCTCATGCTGGCTTTGAACTTGGAATCCTCCTGCCTCGGCCTCCTGAACAACTGGGATTACACACAGCTTTAGTATTCTTTCTTAAAATGAGTTGAGGCCTCCTCCTGATTTGGAGAGTGACTAGTTGGTTATCAATTTATTGTATTATAGGGTTATTTCTTTAATAGAGACCAGAAATAACAGACAGAATACATTTTCCAAAGTTCTCTTGTGAATGCAACATTCAATTTAAAAAAGCTGAGAAAACATTACTTCAAAGTGCTTTTGAAAATATGAAGTCAGATTTTGCACACAACTAGAGTGCTTTTCTATTTTACATAGGTGCTTGTATCTGTTTTTAATAGACTATTGAAAGAGAAATCTTGTTACTCCTAGGAAGAAATGAAGAACAAATGCTCTCTTACAAGTTATAAATTTTAGCCTGGATTCTTGGATTAGTGGGCATAAATGTATCAGCCAGTGTGTTTTCTCAAAAAGGCAAATTCCTGGACCCAACCCTGGAGCTTCTGGATTAATAGGAAATATTAGGGCACAGTAATCAAAAATGCTTATAATCATGCCACATGATTTAGATGCTGTCTGTAGAACACCATAAGAAAATTTTAAAAATTAAAGAGAAAGTATTTGTAAAAGATCCTACAGGATCCTGGTTTCTTCTTGACCTCTACTCTCACTAGATTGCAATTCAGGTTTCTGGCTACCAGACAAATCACTATATGTTATTATTATGAGAGAAGCAAAATGGTCCAGAGACTATTAGAAAGTCTCCAACAGTTGTAAAAAATATTAATATTTTCTATTCTTCAAGAGTCTGAGGCTCCTGTTGAGGTTAATTCTATAGATGTTGGGATAAGAGAAGGGTAGTAAAAAGTAATAAAATATTTATTTTGCAATTGGAAAACTAGAAAAGATTTTCTCACATATCATCTGATTTGATTAGATATGATGCAGGTGTGGGCTCATCTAACTTTATACACAAGCAAACAGCGGCCTGGGAAGGTTCTCACTTGCCCAATGACAGATGATAGAAACAAGTGGCAGAACAGCATTCTTCCCGGGATGGTTCAGGCCTAATCTAGCATTTGTTTATCTACCCTTCATTATCTTCCCTACACATCCAAATGTGTTTCCTAATTGTCTTTCTTCCTTGATACTCTCATCTCTAGAGACAATGCATGGTGATCTCAGCACTGTACTCAGCCCATGGTAAGTAGGAGGAAGAGAAGGAACATGGGATGTTGCTGTTGTGCTCAGGATTAATTGACACACTATAGGTGAAAGTGCTTTGTGAATTCATTAAACATTATATAAATATATACACACACATATATATGTGCACATATTATTGCATGCATGTGTTAATATTATTACTCTTGTTTATCTTTTCCCAGGCATTAAGTCTTCGTAAAGGAAACTTTAAAGTATTTGAGAAAAAAAGATGTTTACCAACAACACATTTAATGACAAATTGTAAGACAAAAAATGGAAAAAGAAGCACCTGCATTTAAAAAAATGTGTTAAAAAAGAATGAGGGGGCCATGGTAGAGCGCTTGCCTAGCATGTGTGAGGCACTGGGTTCGATGCTCAGCACCGCATATAAATAAAGATCCATCAACAACTAAAAAAAAATTTTAAAAAGAGAATGAAAAACTAAAGTATGCTGAATTTGGAGTAATTGCTGAAATGTGATTGAAGTTGACTTGTGGGGGGAGATAAATGTCTTCTATGCAAAACTTCCCCAAACAACACATAAATAAACACCAATAAGCTTAGAACTTTCCATTTTATCTTCTCAGAAAATGTCTGGTAGTTGAATTTGAATACCTCTTTCCTGAGGTATTGAACTCCTCAAAGGGACCCCACAGATCGGCACCTGTGCTGAGAAGCATCCTGATTTGACAAAGTCTGCAAGTGGCTTTTATACCCCAAAGGTGGGAGGCATGTTCAGTAGGATCATTTGCTTACTTCTGACTGAAGTGGGAATGTAATGCAGACTGTCTCAATGTCTTGTTATTTTAGTCTCTTAATGTTTCCTGGTCTCTGTGCTTCATCTCCTTGCCCATAATTCCAAATTACTAGTTGTAATCAAATACTGCCTTGAAATGTCAGACCTGAGCAGGATGAGCACAGTCATCCTGACAGCCGCCACTCTGTTCTCCTGCTGTGAGAGGCCTGTGTCAGACATTCAATTGAATTACCAGAGACCTTTCCATCAAACAAATATTACCTAATACTGGTGGTAAAGAAACGCTGTGATTATTTGATCAGGACAATTGTTCTGAATAAGAATGAAGCAAACATTAACTTATCTAGTTGAATCTGAAAAGGAGAAAACAAACCACAGAACACTTGTCATTGCTGACAGACCCAGAAATGTCATGCATCTTGCGACACAGGCTGATTCATGTTATTGTTCTGACCTTCCATGTGTTTGTAGTTTGGACTGAATCTAATTTAAGACAGAATGTAGATCAAATAACACCTGATCTGTTCACTCAACAGGTGGAAGCATCAGCTCTCAACGCAACATCGATCCCAGCTAAAATGGCCAGTAAAGAAATTCATAAGTGTCAGTCCCTCTGGAAGTTCATGGATGTCCTTGAAGTCCTGTAACATGACAATAGGTATTCACATGGTGAATTCAAACAATATTTGAGAAAAAAAATTCAACATGTTACTCTAGAGAGGGCACTCACTTCTGTTTCTTTCAGAGAAATTTAAAAACAGCTTTGGAATGACTGCTTTCCCATCTTCTTGAGTTTCATGAGGTACTTGAAAGCAAAGGAGAGTTTCCTGTGATATTTCCCTCAAATATAGATGCAAAGAAGCACCTTGAAGATGGTCAGAGGACTCAAAAAACTTGGCCACCAACACTTGGTAATCTGGTCTTCTAAACCACTAATAAGTCAAAACATTTCAAGTTCTTTGAAGACACATAGAACTTCAAGTAGGCTCATACTTTCTAGTCTTCCTCTTCCCGCCACTCCTTTATTCCCATTTCTGAATAATCTTTAGAAGAATAAACATTAAGAGCTCTATTTACTAAGCATCTACTATGTGCCACACCCTGCACCCAGACCTCACAAACACTATCTCCTTTGGAATGCTCTGTCTCTTTGAAATATTGTTTATACACCTCGGGGATAAATGGTGAAGATCATAAAAAGTAGTTAGTCTACTGAAGGCAACAAGAGCTAGGCAGAAATTTTGAAATCAGGTCTGTCTGATTTCAAAGCCTGTGCACTGTGTGTAGGGGGAGAACAGGAGATGTTTGGATGTGTGCATGTCTGTATGATTTGTTATACAAAGATACTGAATTTCTATTTGGTCTGGATTCTCTGCTTAGTAGTGATTGGACCATTTGTTAGTCACTTAGCTTCCTAAAAGTTTCAATTCTTCGAAAAATGGGAATGATAATTCTTGTTTCATGTACTTCATTGGATGATTGAAGATGTGAAATGAGGAAGCATATGTAGTTTTTTATAAACAACAAAAAACTTTGAAATAATAGGTGTATGTTCATAAAGATTATGTCTGGCTAGCCATAAGTGAAAGAAACAAGATAATTGTTGCTTACACAAGAAAGAAATCTACGTCTCTCACAAGAATGATGACCTGAGATTAAGTAGTCCCAAGAAGGTGCAACAGATTCCTAAAGTCCAGAACTTAGCATTCTCTAGCTTGCTGCTCTCTTCCTTAGTATGTTACTTTCTGGACACAGAAGAAAGAAGAAAGGTCAAAAGGGATGCACTTCAAATGTCCCTGCCCAGAAATTTCCCACAATAGTTATACATTTCCCCATAGTCCTAGAATACCCATGAAAGCCCATGAAGACATAAAATGTATGTGGAGATGATGGAGATTAATTAAGCTGTAAGAGCAATGTGTTATTTCCTCCCAAGAGCATAAACTATGCTTTAAGAGTATCTTTAAGAGAAGATGCACATCAGATATTATTCTCAATTCACAGGTTGCAAGAATGAAAAAAAAAAAAAAGTAGCCATAGAGCTTGATAGCTACGCTTTCTACACACTTTTTTTTTTGCACAAAACAACATTGCAGAAAGTACAAATTTGACCCAATCAGCCCAATGTTAGCAGAAGAACAATTCCAAATATCCTCAAAACTGACTTGAATTTGACCTTGCATAAATATCACTGAAAGCAGGGCCCTTTCAAATAAATTATAATACTATTACCTAAAATCTAGCACTTGGAAATTGGATGTAAGAGATAAATAAAAATTATAGCTGTGTATAGCTATAGCTCCTTCAACTTTGCCTCTTATTTTCATTTTCATTTTAATAGAACAAAATTGTATCCTCTGAATATTACTTCTGGATAATCCCAGATCCTTCACATTGGTGACTGGCACTTGGACAGTGATTAATGTGGCAGAATACATCCTCACAACCTTGAGGTATATGTACTTACTTAAAAATTACAGGAAGCCACTGTTTTTGACTAAGCTCCTACTCTGGACCCCAACAAACAAAACCAAAATTCAAAATAGAATCACTCATATTAAGGTTTCAAACTGAAAATGATTGATTAGCTGAACTTCCTCAGGAGAATGAGAGCCAAATTTTTCCAAACAGGCCAGTTGGCATAAGTTCTTTCTGCCTTATCCTTAAGTCTTTTCATTCTTACCAAAAGTAACTTGAAGTTATCTGATGTTAACCAATCAGCTATTATTCTATTCTTCAGCCTCCTTGTCCCCATCATATAAGGAAAACAGCTTTGAAGTGATCAAACCACGTTTTGTTCTTCATTTCTGCTTTTTTTTTTCAGTCCTTCTCAGTCATAAAACTAACCTTTTTTGCTCAGCCCATCATAACACTTAATCTGTTGTGTGGAATAAAGTGTTGCCCAATTAAGAATAGGAAATAAAGGCTGGGGTTATGGCGCAGTGGTAGCGTGCTCGCCTAGCACGCGAGAGGCACTGGGCTCGATCCTCAGCACCACGTAAAAATAAAATAAAGATATTCTATCCACCTACAACTAAAAAATAAATATTAAAAAAATATTAAGAAATAAAGTTGATTAAAATCTGAATTGTTGTAATTTTTGTCCTTCAATGTGGAGAAAACCTCAAGGTTGCACAGCTTATACATGGTCATAACTATTTTATAATAGAACATACACATATAGTGTAAAATAAAACATTGCGCATGGAATTCAGGCTAAAACACAAACTCCAAGACTATGACAGGTGCCTAAGCTCCGTCTCCTAGAGAGTCAGAGGTCACCTCACTCTCCTCCCATTGAGGTGTCTTTGAAGGATCTTGAACACTGTCCATGCCGCTTCCTCCCATAATTCATTCAGATCTCCACTAAAATGTCATCTCTTTAACATGACTTCCTCAACAGCCCCATCTAGAAGCCATACACATCCTCTACACCTCTTTCCCTCACCTGGTTCAATTTACCTCAGGGTATTTAATACCACTTGACAGTATATATATCTGTATATATATTTGTGTGTGTGTGTATTGTTTGTCCCCAAAGGTTGTCTCCAAAGAAAAGGAGAGATG
Source organism: Xerus rutilus (assembly GCA_028644305.1). Classification (NCBI taxonomy): domain Eukaryota; kingdom Metazoa; phylum Chordata; class Mammalia; order Rodentia; family Sciuridae; genus Xerus; species Xerus rutilus. Next base: position 26,464,472 of record CM053406.1, read on the forward strand.
AGTGAGGATAGGACTTTGGCTTGTCTGCTATTGTATTCTAGTTTTCTTAGAATAGGGCCTGGTATATTTGTAGAATGAATTTTAAAAATGAACATTGAGAAATTTGGACATATAATAGATCAGAGAAAATAATTGTTTGGACAAGTGATCCCATAATATGTTCTTTAAATCATACCTTAGACATTTCTAACTGAGTTAGGAAAACCTTCAGTCAGACCTTAGTAAATCTTATCTGATACTTTGTCATTAATATGAAAAATGTCAAGGAAGTCAGTCATTTCCTTTGGGGCTTCTGACTGATTATCTTTAAGGTGGCTTCCTTTACAATATTTCTTTTAGTGACTGTTAATAAGCTCCTTCTCAACTCTCAGAGCAGAGAATGCCACGTATATCCAGATTCATTTACTCATTCATTCATTTAATTATTCAACAAATATTTTTGAGTATTTACTACAAATGATGCAGCATTCTAGAACCTGAGGAGATGGCAGGAACAGAGTCCCTGCCTTCATGGGGAGTAAATTCTAAATGGAAAATAAACAAATAAGCAAATACATATATATTTTGAAAGGTAAGAAAGGCTATGAAAAAAAAAATAGAGCATAGTAAGAGAGATATCCTTATCTCTCTTGGGTGGGTAACCTATGCCAGTCAAGAGATTAATCTTCTGGTGATCAGGGAAGGACATTTGAAGAAATAAGGGAGCTGGGTACTACAGAAATGGTAGGGAATGTCTTGGAGGGAGGGGGCTTCCAGGCACAGAATGTGCCAGGAGAAGGCCCTGAGGTGCTAGTGTGCCACAGTTGGGCTGGAGGAATGATGAGACCAGCAAGGAGGCAGGCAGGTAGGAGCTGTACCTGAAGGAGTCATTGGGATGGGGTAGACCTGGGGTCAGCTGGTGTGGACAGCAGCGACTGAGGGAGTGGCGACTTAACGAAGTCAGAGATGGGAGAACAGGGAGCAGCCCTTTTAGGGCCTTGTAGGCCACTGTAAGATCTGACTCTACTCAGTGGAGTGGGGCCTATCAGAGAGTTCTTAGGAGAAGAGCGCCATTATTTGACCTATTCTATGAAGATCACTCTAGCAGCTGCATTAACAATAGGCTGCAGGGGCTCAGAACATATGATAAAAGACCAATTGTGACACCATCGAGAGAAATTCAGAGAAAGTGAAGTCTTGGATGGGTCTGAGCAACTGGTGAAATTATCATGCACTGAAATGAGAGAAGAAGAGGGGCTTGGGGGTGAGGAAATTGGCATTTGGGGCTCCTAGTTATAAATAACAGAACTTCTGCTTATTTTAGCAGCAAAGAAATTGGGCAGCATTAGAACTGCTGCAGAAGAGCCAGAATGGAAAGCTGTACAGCACCACAGGCTGCCCCAGGGAAGTCCCCATGGCTGAGGCCACTGGGCAGGGACAGCCTAAGTTCAGGCCCAAGTCCAGACACTGGACACTAGACACCACCGGAACCTCCATCTCTGTTGCCAGAAGCTCCAGTCATCACTGTCACCCTCACCAGAAAAAAAAAATTATATATATATATAAAGCAGTAAAGGACTTCACACTGTTCTGCTGTTCTGGCTTTTCACTTCCTCTGACAGTATGGGAAGCCTGATGGACAGAGGCACACTGCAGGCTGATAGCAGTAGCCCCTAAAAGCCATTCAAGAGTTTTGACCACCCACAAGTGTGGCAACCCTTCAGAGATTCTTGCAGTCACTTCTTTGCTTGTTACTAAACACTCAGTGAACAGTTCAATAATTTTTTAAGGATTTGAATTTTTTCCTCTATCTCCAACTTTGGACTCGGTTCCTTATGGAATGTGTGCACAACCTTACTCCAAGCTGGATAAAGGCCTGACGTGTGTGATGGAAATGATCTCTCTGCTTAAGTTATAGTTCTGGGAGAAAACAATGTGTTTGAAACCTGCAGACAGAAAGTTCTAAGGAACAATTAATTGCCAGGGCTGAGATTGTGGCTCAGTGGTAGAGAGTGCTTGCCTCGCATGCTTGAGGCCCTGGGTTCAATCCTCAGTACCACATAAAAAAATAAATAAATAAAATAAAGATATTGTGTCTACCTACAACTAAAAAAATGAAAATTAAAAAATAAAAAAAGAATCAATTAATTCTTTAATTAATTAATTAGTTAATTAATGCCTTTAAGCATAAGGGAAGCATATACCAAATCAATAATAAATGGATAGCTAATGTTAGTATTATGTCAATATTCAAAACACTGGATATTTGGGAAACCTTAGTGTAGTCCTTCCTAACAATAATCATTACCACTAGATAATTATTAATAAGAATTTATTAACTACATATCCCTATTATTTATTGAGAAGTTACAGTTGCAATGAATTGAAGATTTATATTCACCTAAAGTTCATATGTTAAAATCCTGACCCTCGTGATGATGATAATATTAGAAAGTTGAGCCCCCTGATTAGGTTAGGAAGGCAAGATCACTGTTCTTGTAAAAGAAGGCCAGAGAGGCTAGGGATATAGCTCAGTTGATAGAATGTTTGCCTCGCATGCACAAGGCCCTGGGTTCGATTCCCAGCACCACACCAAAAAAAAAAAAAAGACCAGAGAAAACAGTCACCTACTTCTGCCATGCCAGAATACAGTGAGAAGTTGCCATCTATGAGGAAATGAGCCCTCATCAGACACTGAATCTGTCAGCATCTTGACCTTGGACTTCTCAGCCTCTATACTGTAAGAAATAAATGTCTACTTTTTTAAGCCACCCAGTTGTGGGATTTTGTGATAGCAACCCAAGAGTACTGAGAGTCCAGTGCTAAATGATACTGTTCACAAAGCTCATTCTCAATAACTCATTTGATTCTCCAGTAGGCAGGATTAGGCTTAGAGATTGCAACTTGCACATACACACATGCACAAAGGTGTATTTTCTAGTTTTCTTTTTAAGAAAAGAATCTGGAAATCTAGTTTTCTTTGTAAGAAAAGAATTTGGAAATCTAATGTTATCAGCTAAGAACTTGATCAATCAATTACAAAATAGCTATAAAATAGAATATTATGCATTCTTTAAAAGCATGGGAATATCTTTAAGATAAACTTTTAAGCTAAAAATTTCTAGATTGAAAGTAAAAGATATAGTGATTTCATCTATAACAAATACAGATTTAGATGCTTGCAGCTGCATTAAAAATTCTAAAAGTATAAATGGAACTCTAGAAGGGAGGAGGAAAAGAACTTGTACAAGGAAAGGAAGACTTTTGTCTTTAGTTTGTTTATGTCTTTCTGCATGGTTTTCCACCTTGTGTAGAAATAACTTTTATACTTATCTAAAATAAGTGTTTTTAATCCTGAGTGTTTGAAATATTGTTGAGCCTTTTGAAGAAGTTAAGTTAGGCCTTTATATAATTGAATTTTAAATTATAAATTTGTCTAGAACTTTGTGTTGCTTTGATACAAAGCCAGATTTTATGAGCCAGATTTCTTTTTTTTTTGTATTTATTGCTAAAATGCATAATGATGATATGCACTGTAAATGGTCACAGTTTTCCTTTAAATTAAAAAATAGAGCTATAATATCAGAACATGAACAATTGGAAGGAAATTTAATATCATAGCTTAGACATTTTTTGGTACCTCCTCAGTGCCAAGCTCTGTGGAAAGTTTATCATTCATGTTCTCTTCCTAAATCTTCATAACGCTACAACTATAGCACTTGCCTTGACAATTTACAGACAACTCCAAAAGAGAAATAATTTACCCAAGGCCATGCAGCAAGCAAGAGGTGAAAGCAGAGGAGTCCAGAGATTCTGAACCTGAACAGAAGGGCCCATCTGTTAAACATGACTCTTTACGACCTCCCTCTTTCAAACAAGTTAACCCCTGGAAATACTGCTGTAACTGCTCCCAAAGTAGTTTAATTCATTCCTACTTATTGCATATATATAGTGAAATGTAAAGCAGCAAACACTAAAAGTAATTTAACAGTAGGATCTGGGAATTTTAGGGCTATACATTATCCTCCCTTATTGGTAAGTGAGAAGCATCAAATCCCCCAGTTGGAATACAGATGGTACTGAATCCTATATAGATTACGTTTTACACATACAAATCGATGATAAAGTTTGATTAAAAAATTAGGCACAGTAACAGGTGAATGATGATAACTAGTAATAAATAAAGAAATTATAATATACTAAAATAAAAGTTTTATAAGTGTGATCTCTTGCGCTGTGTCTGGAATAGTTCATTTAATAATTTTGGACCACAGAAGACAAAATCAAGGATGAGAGACTACTGTATATTTATATTTATATAATATTGATTGTATCAATAGTGCTTGATATTTCTGGTATGGATTACTAATAAGTTGAGTTTTTCATATGCCATAAGTAACCAGAGTACACTGGCTAATTAAATTTTCTGGCTACATCAGTGATAAATAGAAAATTCTTTTTGTTTTCATCTTTACTACTAAAAATATTTTTGAAACACATTAGCACACATTTTCTTAGTAAAATAGTAAGAAGATCTTTTGGTGAAAGGATTTCTCATGGAATCATTATACTATTAATAATCATTATTAAAACATATTAAGCAGAATTTATATTGAAACTGTGCTATATCTGCAAAATGCCCATTTTTATACTAAGTCATTAGTGTGGGTTTGTTTTAGATAATTTCCCCATATTTTCTAAAAAATAGAATTTTCAAAATAATTCTGGCTGATTGGATTCCAGTTAATAAGATTTGGCTACATGCTGATGTTTCAAACAATTCCACAAATGCCCAGTTTGTGACTTGCTGAGTTTGGGGGAAAGCTCTACAGTGAAAGACACTAAATGCAGTACAAAAACTGATGGCACTGGAGAAAGGAAAGTGCCAGGCTTTTCCATAATCCATTTCTTTCTTTCCTTTTTTTTTGGTACTGGAGATTGAACTCAGGAGTAATTGACCACTGAGCCACATCCCCAGCCCTATTTTGTGTTTTATGTAGAGACAGGGTCTCACTGAGTTGCTTAGTGCCTCGCTGTTGCTGAGGCTGGCTTTGAACTCGCGATTCTCCTGTCTCAGCCTCCCAAAGTGCTGGGATTACAGGCTTGCGTCACCGTGCCTGGCTCCATAATCCATTTCTGACATACCCTACACCCCTCTCCCACTTGCCAACCATGTCCTCCTTTAGAAATGTGGCTTTGGTGGTATATATGCACAATGGAATTTTACTCATCCGTAAAGACAAATGAAATTATGTCATTTGCAGGAAAATGGATGAATCTTGAGAAATAAGTGAAATAAGTCAAATTCAGAAGGTCAAGGGTTATGTTTTCTTTCATATGTGGAAGCCAGAGAGAGAAAAAGGAGAAGAAAGATGGGGAGGACCTCTAAAAGAGTGACATTGTCACAGTGATTTTGTTTTTTGTTTATTTTCCCAAGATATTTTGCTGTGTAATTAATAAATAAAAGTTATGTATACTTAAAAAAAAATCCAAGAGAGATCAGTGGAATAGAGTAAAAGGACCTGGCAAGGGAGGAGGGGATGGAAAGAGAAATCACAGAGGAATGATATTGGCCAAATTATATTGTTACATCGTGTGCATGTGTGAATGTCCCACAAATCCCATCATTGAATATAACTATAATGCACCTGTAAAAAATGTGAGAAACAAAAAAAGAGCGTGACTTCAGCCTCCCAATTTCCCTTCTAAGTCCATTCACTAGGCAGAGACCGAGATACACAATCCTGAGTCAGCAAATCAAATTTCTCAGTGTAGAAATGTCTTTGACAGTCTTCCCGATAGACAAAGATCCAGTTTGAATGTCAATTATTCTCATTACAGAGAATTCCTTGTGTTATTGAATATTGATTCCTTTGTCATACAGTTATAATTTCCACAATTGTTTAGCCACCAAAACAATTAATGAACTAGTTCTGGCACCTGGAATAACTCAGATTAAGAACATTCATTCTCTCCCAAACTGATCTCCAAGTCTTCTCTACCTAAGACTTTTCCTTATCCACTTAGGAGGTTATTAAAATGAAAAAGTAGAGATTATACAAAGCTCTGGACAAAATAGTTTTGGGGATGTGTCACTTTATGTGACATTCCAGACTGAGCTCATATTTGACACAAATGAAAGTAATATATTTTCCATTATGGAATTGAATAGAAAGAATGGATTGTTCTCAGGGATCTCCAATAAAGCTATACTAAAAGCCACACAAAGTACATTTTAAATGAACATCATACCATTTCTCCTTGTAGGTTCCTAGTGGAATCGAGTCCTGTGCTCAGAGGATGAATAAATGGAGATTGAAAGAAACATTCACAAATAATCTCCACATGGGATTATCAACACACTGAAAGACAGCAGGGTGGTAAGAGCCCAAGATAACGAACAGGTAAAATTTGCATAATTAGATCCTAGAATTTCTTTAGTTGTGAAAGGTGTGTGTCACTTGGTGATTCTGGGTGTAAGTTCACAAATGTTCACCTCTCTGCACTGCCAGGAGTTATTAACCAACCAGTTGGACAGGAGTGCTTTGTTTTATGCCCTGTTGCAATTTGTTTTCTCAGTTGCCCTAATAAAAACTTGTTTGAGGCATTATGTGGAGCTGGCTGTCAGTGGCTTTTGGAGAAGAAAGATCTCTCTTCCAGGAGAGGATTTTATGGGGTTGTAGTAACTGATAAGAAAAGGTTCTCTTAATGTACACAGGTCAACCACACCAAAGGAGGGTGGGGAGTGGCTCTTTGTTCAGGTATGAGTGATGTAGTGTAACTCAGTGAACCAGTTTCCTCTAAGGAATTCTCAAACACTTCCCCCCACTCTCTTCCTTTATGGACCCCTTTTAGATGGGGTGGGGTTCACATTGAAACCCATGGTGTTTGCTATGAAGACATCTGAAGTATTTTCTTTATGGACAGTAAATTGAAGAAACCATGTTACCTTATGGGAAAAGCATCAGCTTTTGAATTATCAAATTTAGAATCAGGGGCTGGGATTGTAGCTCAGTGGTAGAGCGCTTGCCTCGCATGCGTGAGGCCCTGGGTTCGATCCTCAGCACCACATACAAAGCAATAAAATAAAGACATTGTGTCCATCTATAACTAAAAAAATATTTTAAAAAAAAATTTAGAATCAAATCTCAGCTCTGCCATCATTAGCCCCATGACCTTAGACCCTCTTTGAATCTCAATCCTCAACTATAAAAGACTGCTGTGAAATTTAATAACTTACATAAGACACCCAGAATAATGACAAGTGGAGTGGTTTTCAAAACATGGCATGGGGCCAGCAGAGCCAGCATCACCTGGAAACCTGTTAGAAATGCAAATTGCCAGCCCCAGTACAGACCAAATGAACCAGGGGGGACAGGAAGGAGGTGGCAGCAATCTGTTTTTAACAAGCCCTCCAGCTGATCTTTTTTTTTTTTTTCCAAATATTCATTTTTTAGTTGTAGGTGGACAGAATATCTTTATTTTTTTATTTTTTTTATGTGGTGCTGAGGATCGAACCCAGTGCCTCCCGCGTGCTAGGCGAGCACGCTACCACTGCGCCACAAACCCAGCCCCCCTCCAGCTGATCTTGATGCATAAAAAACTTTTGAGGAGCACTGGCTTTGCATATAAAACTCCTTGATAAATGGAAACAGTTATAAAGTATTTTATATCTTTTGAATTTGCTTTTCTAATCAAAATACCATCTACTTTGTTCACATTTGCAATCTTTTTGACCTAGTAATTCCACTTTGCAGAATTTTCCTAAGGGAACAATCAGATATTTTCAGAAAGTTTTATTTGAAGAATTAATCATGCTAGTGAAAATTTGGAAACTAAAGTTAAATGAACAATACAAAATTGGTTTAATAAAATGTTAACTCATCTATGTGATGGAACACAGTATAGAAATTAAAAATTATATTATGTAATATGGTGCTTGTCACAGTAAGCTCTGAGAATCATCTCACCCTGTATGCCTCTTTAAAAAAATGCACATTTCAAACCAGGCGTGGCGGTGCACACCTGTAATCCTAGCACTTTGGGAAGCTGAGACAGGAGAATCGCAAGTTCAAAGCCAGCCTCAGCAATGGCGAGGTGCTAAGGAACTCAGTAAGACCCTGTCTCTACATAAAACAAAAAATAGGGATGAGGATGTGGCTCAGTGGTCGGGTATCCCTGAGTTCAATCCCTGGTACCAAAAAAAAAAAATGCTCATCTCAGATATATAAAAATTTTGAAAGTAATGTTTTAGATGAGTAGTAATATAGAAAGTATCCATGATATATTATTGAATAGATAAAAGTGTGTTGCAAAGTAATGTGTGTGAGATCTCAATAATACATGCACCATAGCCAGATATGTAAAAAGACCAAAAATACGTAAGCTTAAATGCTAAAAAATTATTTCTGGATGGTGAGATGGCAATTCTTGTTATTATTTTTTTCTCCTGTTCTAAATTTTGTACATTTTCTGTAACATGTATAACTTTTCCATGAGAAAAAAAAAAAAACTGCATTATTTCAAAAACCCTTTAATAGTGCGTGTGCCACTGAACTATGGGGAGGGGACTTTGTGTACCCGGGGATAGAAAACACTAATAAAAACACAAGTGAATAAGAAATAGAGAAAATAAAAATAACAAAATCTAGATATGGATGGGCAGTAAAGCAAACATACTTATTTGTCAAAAGGAATAGTTCTTTAGTTTGCTTGTGACATAAGGGTCAAGATAAATGGAGAATTAGGCTGGAAATCCTCTCTTCTGTTCTCCCATATCTCAGCTTTGCCCAGTGGTTACAGAGGCAAAGTCAGCCATCTAGGAGAAAGTATTGGTGACCAAATACGCTGCTTGTCCTGTGTTCCTTGTGATCACTGAGGACAGAAAGGAAAGAAACCAAAGTGATATTAATCTAGTTACAGAAGTGACGGAGCCCACTATGTAGAGTTCCTCACCCAAAGAACAATGTTGGTTGGAACCCTTCTGAAGTCAGACCAATGGTAGGAATTACAGATGAATGCCATGGCCAGCTCCCTCATTTCCCCTATGGGGGACACTGGCAGGTATGTGAGAGGAGACTGTCTTAGGAAATTCTCCCTGACACCAATGGACTCAGGTGAGTCCAAAGCAACATGGAGCTGAAGAACTGCTTCCATCGAGTGTAAGCTGCCCACCCTGGGCCCACATCCAGGCTAGGTCCCAGAGGGGATTTAAAAAACAGTAAAGAGTGAAGAAGACTGGAACCAGCTGCATGGCAGGACATCAGCGCAATCCCAGCTCCAAGAGCAGCCCTCGTGCTTAGAGCTTCATTAATTAATTAATTAATTAATTAATTTTTAATTAATTTTATCTTTGAATTTGTGTTTTGTTAAAGGAAGTGCAAAGGGACAAACAGCCTGTGAGTGGGAAGGTGCTTGTCCTCATGAAGTGGTCAGCCTCCGATTCCTCTTCTCCCATCCAAAGACTACATCTATTTTCCCTGGCATGGGTCTGAGCATAGGTGCAGGGAGGGTCAAAGTGCATCTGTGTGCACACATCCCATGCACCAAGTTGTTGGACAGGCCCAGGGGTATCTGGAAAGTTCTGCACTTACTTTACAAGGGCGCCTGTGCCACTGGGAACATGATATTAAATAGAAAATAAAAGCACTATGACAGGTGGAGACAAACAAAGAAAGGAAAGCTCTTTTTCCCCCTGATATTTGAAGAGAAACTCTGAGGGGTTTTATGCCCTGGGTTCTGCAAAGAGGGAATCAACTCAAATGAGGACACATAGGAGTATGAGAAGTTGATGGACATGTACCAAATAATTGAACAGGGAGAACTTAGGAGAAGAAGCTCCACTCTTCATGATTATTCCTGGTCTGTCTGAGAAAACAAATCTGACCCCAGATGGGTGTGTCCCTAAAGGCATCACACTGCAGAACACATTATGTAGTTGTCAGAAGCATTTTCTCCAAAGGGAGTCTCTAGCTATTATAAACCAGGACACAGCCCTAGTCCTGCTTAATTACATGCAGTACAAACAATTGTTCTAAAAACTTTCTAAATACTCTTTTTCAAATAACAAATAGCTGTAAAGCCAGAACTAACTAGAAGTATCAGAAGCATCCCAGACAAGTTTTTCAGCTTTTGCAAACAATGTTGGGAGGAAAAAACACAATCATAAAACAACTGAATTCATCTTTCTCCACAAAAATTATCCTTCTGGCAATTTTCTATTGGTCCCATGTGGAGGAAAAGAGTTAATTTTTTAAATGCATATACACATTTTGCTTTTTAGAAAGAGTACTGTAGCCCTTTGTTCATTAGCAATCTGGAAAGTACAAGCGAAACACATGCACAACAAATCACAATGCCAATGCTTGTTAGTGCAAAATATATTATATACATGTTTATAAAAATCAATGACCTTTCATGGCAATTTCTAAATTATCCCTACAGAATTAAAAACCATGTTCAGTTTTTAATAAATAAAACCTTAACTTTATTGCTCAATAAAACTGAGAAAAATCCATTAAGTTACTGAGTCCTGCTGAGTATCTTGTTGAGAACCAGTAAAAACTTAATAATTACTCAAGTATGGAAGGAAATATGTGTGTTGTAAAGCAGTCTCTTCAGGACCTGAGCCTTGGCCTGCTTATCTCAAATCTCATGGACTCCTTGCCTTTCTCTAAAAGGATGTGTCAGGGCCCTCCTGCCTATATGCATGCATGATAGATACATATAAAATATGTGTCCTATAGTGCAGAGAAAAGTGTGTGGACTTAGGAGGTGGCTTAAGACAAAGCTCTACTTCCTGTCAGAGTTAAGACATAGCCCATAACTGGGCCTGTTTGATGAACTGGTAGGACAAGATTTCCAGGCAGTTCTGCCCTTGGATACAGGTGAATGGTCCTGTAGCTTTGCTGTCCTTTCAGACAAGAAAAATCCATGAAGCCAAAGAAACATGCCCATCTGGAACCAAGGTACTTCCTTCTGGTTCATGGTTTGGGTATCTTGAACTCAAATTTTCCTCCTAAATGCCCAAGCCTTCTTCCAGAACCTGTGTGGGTGGTTCTTCAAGTCACAGAATCACAGATAAAACTGCACTCTTTGACTGAGGGTGGCTAAAGGGCCACTCTTGTCAGATCTCCTGGGTTTGAGCTGCAATGTCCACATACATATGAATTCTTAAGTTGCAAGTTTGAGCAGCAGGTAAGAGGACAAAAACATCAGGCCCAGGGTTGAAAGAGTGGGAATGTCATTTGTATTCCTGCCCGTCTGTGAGTATTGGAACTGGATCTACCAGGAGATCATATGCATGGGAGCCTCAATAGCCTCCTAGGTACAGGACATCCTAAAGGAAGAAGGAGTGAGGGAGAGAAGGTTGGGCCTACAACTTCAGCTTCTCTAGCTGAAAGGATGTTTATGAGGATAGCATAGGGCCTGATCCTTAAAATTTATCATGTGCAGTACTAAAACATATCGCACAGCATTTCACTCAATGTAGGAAATGTTGACCAAACTATTCAAAGTTCCCTGGACTTTTACATATACTTCAATTTTCTGGAGATGGCTCCAGTGAGGTACGGAATATCTAGCCAATAAACATGCAACATGGGAAACTAAGGCTGCCAAACAGACCAAAAACTATGCTAAGGCAAAGAATGGGCCCCCCTCAGTTACCTCTCTGAGCATCATTCAGAAGCATGAGTGTCTATCTGCTGCCTAAGACTATTTCTTTGCTTGTCTCACCTGTGGCCTGAAGTTGCACCTGCAGAGGATCATTCTTTGGGTTCAACTAATAACTTTGAAATAAAGGATCCCACATTTCAAGCTTTTCTAAGCTGAAAGCAGAGCCATTCTTCCCAGAGGCAGCTTGCGATGTGAAACCCCATCAGAGTACTAGGTTCCTACACGGCACTCGAATAAAAGGGCAGGAAAATCCCAGAAATGAGACCGGAGGAGCTCAGACAACTAGGTCCCCTTAAGAGGCTTGCCCACTGCAGACTCTATAAATCCGTGTATAGTAGTTTAATTTAGGTTTATTTGCTGAAATAATGAGGCTCTCTTCATTGAAGAAACAACAAATAAGCATTGTTAGTTAATTTTTTCACCATATAGAAATAGGCTTCTTTTTGGTTTATTTTCTTTTAAAAAATCTATGCACTATTTGTGAGATCCATCTCAGAATCACCCATATGGTACCATAATCTTGATCCCAAGAGTGTATCTTTTATTATTTCTTTGTTAAGATATAATTCTCATACCTTGTAATTCATGCTTTAAAGGTGTACAATTCAGTGGTTTTTAGGATATTCACAAAGTTGTGCAATTGTCACTGCTATCTAATTCTGAAAAGTTTTATCATTCCCACAAAAATACCATTATCCATCAGCATTAACTCCCTTTCTCCATCTCCTCTTGGCCTCAGGGAACCCTCTTCTGGTTTCTATTAATATGAATTTGCCTAATCTGGAAATTTGAACAAATATAATCATACAATACACGGCCTTCTATGCCTGATTTTTGTTTTACTTAGAATAACCTTTTCAAGGTTCATCCATGTTGTGGCATAAGTACTTTATTCCTTCCCATCACCTTCAGTATTAGGGATGGAACCTAGTGTCCTGCTCATGCCAGGCAAGCACTGGGTCACAGAGATCCCTCCCCAACTCCACTGTATTCTTTTTTATGCTGCATATTATTCCATGGTATGGATGGATCACAGTGTTTATCCATTTATCAGTTGACAAACATTTGGATTGTTTTATCTTTTTCACTATTATGAATAATGCTACTGTGAATACTCATATAGGTATTTATATAGACATATGTTTATATGGTTTCAATTCTGTTGTTTATATACCTATGAGTAAAATTGCGGGATCATGAATATCTCTTTGTATCTTTTTTAAAAATATTTTTTTAGTTGTCAATGGACCTTTATTTGTATTTTTATATGCAATGCTAAGAATTGAACCAAGTGCCTCACACATGCTAGGCAAGCTGTCTACCACTGAGCCACAAACCCAGCTGCATTCTCTTTGTATGTTTTAAAAACTTAAAGAATTAAAGTTGAAGTTGGGTGCAGTGGGGGCATACCCGTACTCAGGTGGCTGAGGCAGGAAGATTGCAAGTTTGAGGCCAGCCTCATTAACTTACTGAAACCCTGTCTCAAACTATAAAAAATAAAATAAAGGCCTTGAGTATAGCTCAGTGGTAAAACACCCTGGTGTTCTATTTCCAGTACCAAAATAGATAGATAGATAGATAGATAGATAGATAGATAGATAGATAGATAGACAGATAAATGGAATGAAGAGAGAAAAAAAGAAAAAAATAATAAATTTGATGTTTCAAGTGTAAGCCTGAGTCTTGGGTTTGCATTCTCTACCAAGAAGTCATATGGCATGAATATGGAATTTGACTAATTTATTTTCCCCTTCTATGGTCTAAAGAATAAACCTCCAACCCATAGAAACAATTAGTTGTTGAAACAGTTCTGAGCAGGTCTCTCTTGACAAAAGTGATGACTAATGACTATGGAACTTTCTTTCCTCAACTTGCTCCCTGTGGAACAAAATATGTACAGCAATATACTTATACTTCCTTCTAAAAAGGAAGAAAACCTGGGAACTGGTGAAGCATTCCTTGTGGAAGCAAAGTGTGTGTGCTTGCTTGGCTGTTCATGAACCCTTTCCTAGATCTCCGGGGCCTTGAGCACCCAAACCACACAACTCCTTAGCAGATGAACATGGCAACTGCCCCGGTGCAGTGAGCACAGATTTCCTACCGGGGATCCTTCAAACCTTCTGAGTGAGGATCTCGAATGAAGGACCATGTAAACCACATGGGCGAATATGAAGAGATGTAGATTTTTTTTTACCTACATAAATGGGTGACCTGATTATACACCAACTAGTTAAAAGTAAAGACAATTTAGCAACAGGTCATTTAAAAATAATAACCCAATATTATTTTTGGTAGCATTTTCTCCCTCCAAGCTCACTCTGTTTGTAGACATAGCTACGATCTGAAGAACAGAATGTGTCCTCAGACATGTGCTACGTTGATAAATTATGCCATGAAGACAGAAGCAGGGATATTTTTGACTTTGCGATTTGACTGTTTTAACGTGCCTTGCTCACTTTCTCTGAGTGTCATCAGAGCTTTTTCCACGTAGATTTTTCAATTCTCTCTCCCTGTTCCTTTCTTATTTTCTTCATTTTTGACCCCATAGTTCCCGAATCACCGTTTTGCCATTTGTGATTGTTTTCAAACGAGTGCGCTTCACACATAAGTTTCAGGGCTGTATCTGTCAGGATGAAAAATGCCAGTGCCAGTAAAGATCGTCTCTCTCATTTGTTAATGCATGTCTGAAAAAAGACAAAACGTGTGAGATGAGGACAAAAATAACTTGAAACAGAAGGCTGAGGAGCAGGAAAGGGAGAAAACACACATAATAAGTAGTTTCTTGACTCTCTCCCTCATGAACAAGCCCACGTGGCACTGCCTGCCATGGGCTTCATCTAGAGCCTGCAAGAAGCACCCACCAGTGGAGTTTCAGGCCACTGACACCCAGGACTCGTGCTTGTCAGGATTCATGTTCATCATGCATCTGGCATGTTCCTTTCCAACTCTACTAAGAGATGGAATGTTGTTGCTTCGTTCCAATCTCAAGTTTCCTTGGAAAATTTTCTTGGATGCCCTACAGTCCACTAAAATTCAGTTTTTCACCAGCGATAACAGAAATTTATGGGGCCTGCAATGATGATTTGTATCTGTGATTCCCATGATTTGTGCAAACATCAAGTGTCCAAAGTTTCAGGAGTTCGCTGCTATGTAGTGTTTGGGTGGCACACAGAGCGTAGTAGATGCTGCTGTGCATGGTGGGAAAGAATAATGTGCAGTGTACAGTTTCCTCAGTTTAACTTAGCAGGTATCATTAGGAACAGCATTGTTCTGGACAGAGAGGAGTCGTAAGAATTACTAGTTTTGAAAAGCAATCTATGAAAAAAGTAGGCCTAAAATTCAGCACTGAATACATAAATACATGCTGTGATGGTATAAAATGTGCCTACGAATGTCTAGAAAATGAGGAATTCATTACATGGAAATAATCTGGCAAAACTTCTTTAGAGTCTAATTGTTAAGCAGACCACTGTTGGAACTATAGGAATCAGTTTGGTGAAGAAGAGACAGAACTCCACTGAGCTGGGAAAGGGGAGTGAAAACCAAAGATAGACAGTAAAAAGCCCTGGCAATGTGGTTGGAAGTTTAAAATTCATCTGTTCCACAACGCCTTCTAGTAAAAGGTGGCCATGTGAGCTCATTCTGGTTAACAAGTCCTCACAATTCTCCTGGGTGCCAGCATGAGAGAGCGTTGGTATCTACCCTGAGGCCTACCAAGATATAGTTGGCCCTGACCGCCCTCGGCCTCAGTCCTGCATGGAAAGACTTATAACGACATCCAAAGCAACAGCAGCGATCTCCAATGTAAAGGAGGAGCCAGAGGAGAGTGTAATACTGCTCCCAACACTCTGGGTCCTCTTTCTTAATGTCAGAAAAATAACCCCTCTTAACTATGAGTCACATTTTCTATTATTAGAAATGATCATATTCCTAGTTGATATTCTTAGGGTACTGAACCCATACAGACTCCTTTTCCTTGCCAGTAATCCCCCCAAAATACAGTATAACAACTATTTATGTGATATTTACTCCTCCTGCCATGGCTCATTTCCATCTACCAACCTGATGCTGGCGACATGGAGATGGAAAAAGATGCACGCAGTCATCTGTCTGGAACCAGGGAAGACCAGATGCCCCCTTCCCACCTCTGTATCCAGCTGTCTTTTGAGCAGAGGAACTGAGGCCATAAATCAGGACAGTGGCTATGGCTGGAGCCACACTGCAGGTTGCTGGTGTCTGTCTGGAAAAAACAACACTAATGCTTTTTGTAAGCAAGTCATCCTCTGGTATAACTAGTAAGAGGTATTGATTACAGATGTCTTAGGAAAGCTAATACAAAGAGGACAAGGAAGATAAGGGAACAGAAACATTTAGAGACCCCAAACAAGCAAACAAAAATCAACTGATAAATCTTCAAGTGAGCAAGTGTATAGATACATTTTTTTCATTTAGTCAAAATACAACCAAAAACTCTGAATCAATTTGCAATCCAAGTCCACAGTCTTGCTCAGTGTCTTCGGGACGTTTAGCTAAGTTCTCACAGTACACATTTTATTTTCTTGAGCTCTTGTTTTAGTTGTGTGTTTTGTTTTGTTTTATCTCTGAGTAGAAACCACTTCTGATAGGAGTTACACTGGGGAGGGCAAGACAAACAGTCCCTTATGCCAATGCAGAGATGACTGTATTCCATTTGCCACAGGCCACCAGCTAATTTTTATTATTATATTGAGCAAATTATATAGAGACAGACTACACATAATCCTGCACAGAAGATACCACTGTACAGATCAATAACTAGAGCCTAAACAGCAAAACAAACCTTACATCACTTGGACATGTCATAGGAAATAGTGTAAACATAATAACATTATTACTCTTCTCCATTAAAATGATTACAGATTATAATAGAAGTATTACTTTCCTATATACATAATAAACAATGAAAGTAAAGTGCAAAGGGAAAAAAGACCAAAAACATGTGAACTTCCAATATTTGGGAAATACAGGTATTATACATATTTCTATAAAAATGGCCTTGTTGACTTTCTTTTAAATTCCCATTCTCACCTGCTCTCTCTCAATAATAAAAAAAATTCCTTCTACTTATAAAAAACATTTTCCTCAGCAGGCACAGTAGCACATGCCTGTAATCCCAGAGACTCAGGAGGCTGGTGCAGGAGCATGAGAAGTTTGAGGCCAGCCTCAGCAATTTAGCAAGACCCTGTTTCAAAATAAAAAAATTAAAAAGGACTAGGAGTGTAGCTCAGTAGTAAAGCACCCCTGGGTTCAGTCCTCAGTGCCCCACCCCTAAATTCCTTTATGTTATTACCACCCAGTAATTCTCTTGAAGAAAAAGTTTCCTTTTTATCTGAAAAACATTAATTCTTTCCATCACATACTTAGCAACCATTGTATAGGATCAGACATACCTGTAATTGGGTTGATGGTTTTTCTTTTGGTATTTTAGCATTTGCTTTCTTTTGTGATTCATTGTAACAACTCAAAAATGTAATGAAAATCCAAAGAGAATTTCTGCTTAAATTACATTTAGCAAAACTTAGCCAATAGGTTTGGAAACAGACGATCATGGCGAAGTCATCTATAAAAAGCATATAGGCAAAACCAAATAAGTCCAAATAATTTTTCCTAAGGATATCTAGATATTAAATTGCAAATTCCTTGAAAGTTTTTTTTCAGTGTACCTGGTAAATCCTAGAGGTTTGATTGATGTCTATAGAGTGTCAGTTAATTCAAGAGTCATTTATAATAAATATTTATTGAACACCTATGATATGCAAACTCCTAGGCAAGCCCATTTATATATAACTACACATAATATAGAAAATATAAAATAAATTTCCATCCTTTTTGAATATCAGAACTATGCTAAGTATTCATTTAAATATATTATATCACATTACATTTAACCCTAAATAGGACAATCCAGTTGGCTTAGAACATGGCTATAATGAGGAAAAAAATAAAATAATAAAAAAGGAGGGAATCTCATGAAAATAGAAGACCAACAGAGTACAGGAGGGGGATTGAGATGGAAGGAGAGGTGGAGAGCACGGGGAAGTACTTGGGAGCAAAATCTACTAAATTATGTTATGTCCATGTACAAACCTCAAGGAATTCTATATGCATATATTTTCTCACTAATTAAAATAATAATAATAATAGAAGGGAAATCAATAGAGCAAGTGGATCAGGGGAGGGAAAAGGAAGATATTGGGTAATGAAATTGATCAAATTAGGTTATGTGCATATATGAATATGGCATAATGACTCCCACTATTATATATAATTATAATGTACCAATAAAAATTATAAAATAACACTGAGTATGGTGGTGCTTGCCTTTAATCTCAACAGTTCAGAAGGCTGAGGCAGGAGGATCACAGGTTCAAAGCCAGCCTCAGCAATTTAGTGAAGCCCTAGCAGCTTAGTGAGACCCTGTCTCAAAATAAAGATTAAAAAGTGATGGGGATAAACTAGGGCAATGGCACACACCTGTAATCCCAGTGGCTCAGAGGCTGAGGCAGGAGGATTGTGAGTTCAAAGCCATTCTCAGCAAAAGCGAGGCCTTAAGCAACTCAGTGAGACCCTGTCTCTAAATAAAGTACAAAATAGGGCTGGGGATGTGGCTCAGTGGTCCAGTGCCTCTATGCAACATATTATCCTAGTACTCCTTACCACCTTCTATTTCTTGTACAACTGATTGCCATCTAACATATAAAATCTATTATATTTTTTAAAAGAATATAGCTCTAATAAAGTATTGCACCCATTATGCATTTCTGACAATAAAAATTATTTAAATGTCTTGGTCACCAGGGAGATAAATGAAGATGTGAGTTCAACAGATATCGATACTCAAATGGAGAACACTACATTGAACGCGGTGTTCAAAGGGCAGAATGTATTTCCAGTCTTGCACTTTCTCTAGATGCCGACTTGCACCTCTGGTTTGTTATGCAGATTGAAGTAAATGAACCATATGGAGAATCTATGAACTCAGATCACCATGCAGGTGTAAAGAGATATAATTATTATCCCACACAGAAATCCTCAGGGTCAACTTTGGAGCAGCTCACAGTGTGAAAAGGTGTATTCTTCTTTTAGAACATCAAAACAGGTCAAAATCTCACTTTTTAATTTTCCCATGGTTAATCTAAGTAAATTGCCATTTCTTTCTGTTTTTCTTTCCTTCCTTTTTTCTTTGTCCCTGTCTGTGTCTCTCTATATATAAACATACACCTTCTCATCCCCAGAAAGCCTCATTACCACTATTATTATTATGACTTTTAGAGAATGAGCATTAATCTCATCTAATTATCCCTTCAGGTTTCAAAAGAGACTGACCTAACGTTCCTCTACAGTGTATATATCCAAAAGAAATAAAATTATTATCTCAGAGATATTATCATTCCCAAGGTTATTACAGCACTATTCATAATAGCCCAAATCTGGAGTCAACGTAAGTATACATCAACAGATAAATGGGTAAAGAAAATATGGTATTTGTGTACAATGAAATACTATTCAGCCATAAAAATGACAAAATGCTGTCATTTGTGATAAATGGGTGAACCTAGAGGACATTATATTAAATAAAATAAATCAGGCACAGACAGGAAAGTCCATTCACAGGAAAGTCCACATGACCTCATTCATATGTGAAATCTAAAAATGTTGATTTCACAAAAGTAGAGAGTAGAATTTGGGTTGCCAGAGACTGAAGAAGTTAAAGGGACATGGGAGATGGGAAGATGTAGTCAAAAAACATGTAATTTCAGTTAGATAAGAGGAATAAGTTCAAAAAGTCTTTTGAAAAGCATAGTGACTAGAGTTAATGACAATATATTGTATTTTTTTTAAATGCAGGGTAGTTGTTAAGTGTTCTCATCACAAATGATTAGTATGCAAGATAAGCACTTGCTTATTATCTAGATTTAACCTTCCTTTACTGTATATGTACTTTAAAAAATCACATTGTGGGCTTGGGTTGTGGCTCAGTGGTAGTGCCTAGCACATGAGGCCCTGGT
Organism: Xerus rutilus; assembly: GCA_028644305.1. Lineage (NCBI taxonomy): Eukaryota > Metazoa > Chordata > Mammalia > Rodentia > Sciuridae > Xerus > Xerus rutilus. The sequence continues at coordinate 26,484,175 of CM053406.1, forward strand.
TCAATCCTCAGCATCACATAAAGAAAAATAAATAAAGGTATTGTGTCCATCTACAACTAAAGAAATATATATTTTAAAAAGTCACATTGTACATATGGAGAAACAGGTCTACAAGTTCAATGTCAGTCAGAGACAGTAGCAAAGATAAGCTTAAAAGCCCAGATTGCTAACTCCTAATCTAGTATTTTCTCTTGAGCATTTGGCCTAACAGGAAAAAAATAAATCTAAGTTTTGATTGTTACCAATCTTTGGTTTCAGAGAAAGAAAAGCTACATTAATTCAGAGATGACAAAATATGAATTCTTTATTGACTTAAATGACCCTCTAGTGAGAGATATATATCATAATAAATAGTTCCTGTATTTACTCTGAAATATCTGAATTGTTTTGTTTGAAGAATATAGTTGAATTTATGTATTATGTACCCATTGGCTAAAAAGAAATCACAACCAAATATATTTGGTCTTCCATATCCATGAGTTCTTCATTCATGGATTTAACCATCCACAAATGGAAAAACTTTTTTCAAAGAAATTACATCTTTCTTGACATTATTTCCTAAATAACACAAGAATTATGTACATGGCATTTACATTGTGTTAGGTATTATAAGTATTCTAGAGATGATTTAAAGTATACTGAAGGATGTGCACACATTATATGCAAAAACTAGACAATTTTATATGAGACTTGAGCATTTTATATAAGGGACTTGACTCAGTAGATTTTGGCCTCAGAACAATTGCCCATGGATTCTAAGAGACAACTGTATTTCTCCATGAATATTTTTTCTATATTGTTTTCAACATATGGAGTCATAATTATGGTCAAACAATGGAACCAATCTGTAAGTTTTTCCCAAGTCAAACCTGAAAAGTTTCTTTATCATCATTCATTGATATATGATTTCAGGTAGTATATTTTTCACTTCTAAAATTTCTATTTAGTTCTCTTCTACAGTTCTTTGACCAAAATTTCAACCTTGTCTTTTAATTCTTTAAGAATATTAAGCATAGCCTTTTAAAATAAATATCTGATAGGTGCAGATAGATCCATATAGGTCTGTTTCCATGGATTGTCATTTATTTTGCTTTGTGGCCTTATGGCCTTGTTTCTTCTCATGTCTGGTGATTTTTGACTGAGTGCTGGACATTGTATATAAAGAATTCTAGAAGCAATTTTGAACTCTTAATGACATCCTTTTTCTCTAAGGGTGATTTTCCTCTTGCTTCTAGCAAGTATCCAGGTTCAAGGTACTAGCTCTTCAAAGTCACTATAAATTCAATTATGGATTGGGCTTTGGTCTCCATAAAGGCTTATATATTATTGGATTTGTCAATCATTTCAATTGGAAAACTGGCTCTGAAACACCAGAACCAATTCTCTGTTTTTCTTCTTTCCAATCTTTGCCCCGCTACATTAATATTTCTCCACAGTAAAATCAAGACATTTTTAGAAAACTTCTGAATGCCCATAATTCCATAAATAATCACACATTCCTTAATGAGGATCTAGTCTGAGAAATGTAACATTAGATTTTGTCATTTGTTTTCTCACAAACTAAAGCAGCTACAACAGCACTGTACAATCTTATGGGATTACCAGAGTAATTTATTGTTGGGATAGATTGTTGGGATCTATTGTTGACCAAAATGTTATAATGTGCCAAATTACTATATTTAAATATTGGCTATTATGTGATACACTTTGACAGATTTAATATGATTTTCAAAACATTCTGAGCCATACAATTAGAAAGGGCAATTTTGGATAGGCCTTAGTTTACTTTTACCCATTTTTCTCTAGCAGTGTTCAACAATTTCATATCTACCAAAATTGCGATCAGCCTTCATAAGGTCTTTGGAGCTTTTTTGAAGTGGCAACATCTGCAGAGATCTGGTGTGCTCTCTTTGTTTGCTAACGTAAGCCTACCTCTCCACCTGTCTAGGCTTTTTCTCTATTCTCTCCTCTCTTGGCCAACTCTTAATTATAATTCTGCTTAAGTATGGCATGATATCTAGATAAGACTAAATCTCTGAATACTTTGGGATGCATTAATCACTACCTTTTACTAATTCTGTATTGGTACATGCAAAGATTCATTCTAAAGTATAATAGCTTTATATAGTTTGACATACACTTTCTATAGAAGGATTGAGGAGGATTTCCAAATGAGAAAGTAGGGTACATTTTAACCTGTTCAGAAAACAACCATACAGAAGGAATAACTGACAAATCTTGCCAGAAGAATGTCGCAATGGGCAGTATTTGGCAGGCCTCCTAATTTTCATGCTAGAAATTATAACCATAAGAAGGTAGATATTTTTTAGAGAAATAAACAACTATACTCTTTTCTCTTTTTCTTCCCCTGAGTTTTTTTCTCATTGTGTCAGTTATACTGGAGACCATGACTTGTCCCCTCTTAGCAAACATGGGCAGAAATAGTGAGAACTTTCATTTTGCCTCAATACTAGACAGAAATGCAGATCATTTCTCTCTCTAAATTCCCAGTTCCTACCACAGTGACTGGCAATAACTCCAGGAACTCTGTGAAGAGTACACATTTCCTTGTTAACTAAGTATTTTACTTATTTTGATTTTAACTTTTATATAACCCTTACAAAGTGACAGAAAATTCATTTTTTGAGGATTATAACCTTTGTTTATTTTTTTTACCCATATCCTTTTCTTCTGATGATTTAGCCCATCTAGTACTCTCTCCATCCTTGTTTTTGTAATCATAGGTGCCCTAATTATAAGCTATCTGTATCAAAGGGAAATTATTTTAAGAAAGGAGAAATGTTTTCAGTACATTAACTTCATCCTGGAATCTGAAACAATAACAGGATTCTTTTTTTTTTTTTTCGGTGGTGGTGCTAGGGATTAAACACATGGCATTGCATATGCTGGGCAAGTGCTTTACTTCTGAGCTACATCCTTTAGCCTCAATAGCAGAATTCTAAATAGAGTTGGTAACCACCATATATGTGTCAATAGGGGAAAATCCAAAACCAAAGAGCAACATCTAATGTGAAGAAAGACCCACAGAGGAGAGGATTTCCAACTTTCCCATCACCAACACTAATATGCAATGTATCAGGGACTCTGAAAGCCTGGAATATTATTACGACAGTACAGAAGTGCCAGTCACACTTACGGGTGTCAGAAATTACTTCATCCATAGCTAAGAAGTGCAAGATGACTCATATAGCTTTGCTACTAATATAAATAAAGCACCATAGGTTGACACTACACCTTAAGAGAAACAGAGATGGAGAAGGGACTGAGTGTGTTGAAAAGGGAGTCACTCTGCCAGCCAACTGCTTCTCAACTGTACACAAACATGTTCCTGCACGAGGATGGAAACTTACCCCATGTGAGGTGCTAACACCCAAGTTCACACTGAGTGTGGTCCTCTGGTAGCCTAGGTAACAAATTAAAATTCCACTATCTGACAACCTGAATATGTCCTTTCTTCAGATGTTTATATGGCCCTGGAAAAAGAAATATTTCTATTACATAAAAGAAAATACAACAATGATATACCTAAACTCCAGAAAGTCTACAATATTACCTCAGTTTGCAATAATTCCACTGTTTTGGATCAGCATAAGATGTTGGCCAGAGACAGAGATTAAATAGCAAATCTTAACTTTGAGAGTTTTGGTCTTTTATTTAATTCAATCCATAGGAAATAGTTATGTCATTGACCTTTTTCATTGTATCTGTGCTTGGAGTTGACTTCCAAGAGAGAGAAAGATGAAACAAATATTTTAATCCAGTTGCTATTTTTTTTTAATCTACACTTAAATTTTGTAAATACTATGTGTTGATTGATTTCTGCTTTTCTGGTTTTTATGATAAGGATGGGTTACTTTAAAAGACACATAGTTTATTTATAATTTAAACCTAATTTGGGCTTTTTAAGGATTGCCCTTCTTACTAAAATGCACTAAAAAAAAGAAAAGGCTTTTCTTTCAGTCTCTTATTTACACTAACATTTGTCACACCCATAATAGAAGGAAAAAAGTGATTTTAAAGGCAACATTGTTATTTGAGGGTTCATGAACACTCCTTGTGACATGGCATTTCTTGGAAGAAAGGATGATGATGTAAGGTGCCTGCTGAGTCTGAAAGGTGTTCTGGGGAGTACAGTCATTCACAGCTACCTGGGTGGGCTGGAACAGCATGCAAATGCTGTGACATGGAACATGCAGGAAAGAATAACAGGGTTGAACCATGCATTGCCACCATTTCAATCCTCCTGGGCTTTCAACACTTCCTTAGAAAAAAAGATTCAGATTATTTTTCAACAGTTGTTGTAGTGGTGCTCATTTTGCTTTTTAATTCAAGCTATTGTTGGTGCCCACTTCCAAGCAGCATGTAACTTACTGTAAGACCCACAGCTTAGTCACCCAACCCACCCCTCCTTCAATGTGCATTTCAGGGGTGTGTCTGCAGAGTGTTTACTACTGAGTCACCCTAGTCCCCACACTCCGTGAGCACTCAGTGTAGTGACCAGGAAGATGACAGCATCTCTTCATTGTTTTGGTGCTCAGTAACTAGTAAACATTGAGATCTTGTTTAACTACAAATCAAAGTTCTTACATTTCTTTTTTCTTGAAGTGTGTAAAAACAGGGATATTCTTTTGTGTGAAGACACACACATGCCTAATAATTCAGATAGGTATGGGGAGACTCAAGAAAATTGTCCTCTTAAGATCTAAGGAGAGGTAGAAAGCAGTTGTCAGGTACGATTCATTGCCAAGGAAACCTAAAAGTCCTGTATGTGACAATCTGCCCATTATGGGCTTTATATGACCCTTAATTTGCTCATTTCAACTAAAGGATGCCCTTTAGCCTATTATCCTCTTCAAATATAGTACTTTTAATGATCCATATAATTTTTTCTGATGTTCAAAAGAGAATTATATGTGTAAGAACTAGATTTTTAATAATTTGGAATTCTGTACAGAAGATTTGTTTACTCTCCCCTATTCAATTCATTAACCACTTATTTTGATGACTCTGGGAAAATGGGTATTTATTTTATACTTTGGGTTATTCATTTTCTTGCTCAAATTATTTTAGTTTGGGCCATCAGATGCTTTCTCAGCAGGTTTTGTATTGCTTTGACACATCCCCATCATGGTTGGGATATTTGTTTATTGTTTTTTGAACACTTCCTTACTTTCTGGCACTGCAAAGTGCTACAGGTTTATCTTGTGTATTTCTTTCCCCAGTCCTAACATTAGCTATTTCTCCAAGAAGTCTCACTTCCTTTTATTAGAGAATAAAATTATGTTATATTTAGATCCATTGACAGAACAAGGAAATATATGTGTGTATTATAACAAATGTATATACACATATCTATAAATGTTTTATATGTATATGTTTACATCTATATAAAACTAAACATAAAGTCATAGGAATGTCTCCAACTTTAATTCAGTACTGTACCCATGGATCATTCTAGCCTTTCACCTTGTCTGTAGTCTCCCCCTCCACCAGTGAGGAACCTGGCTCGCAACATCCACCATTCATTGACTTACTTATTCAATCCCAGTATACATGTGTGATGGCTTCAGAAGTCAACCACAGTCTTGAGGGACTCAACTTCATCAACCAGAGGTCCAGTGCTTAGGTGTAGTTCCTTTCACCTTTACACTTATAGTATCCCTACATTTCCAGAACTATATAGATCAACAACCTTCCCCTACCCCTTTTAGTGAAGTTACACTATACATTTGTAAAAATATTTATAGATTATATTGTCATAGCCTGGATTCCATGCTGGTATTCCTCAGTCTTTTAAATTGTTTTTTAAACAATATTTTTCATTACAGATGGGCACAATACCTTTATTTATTTGTTTGTTTATTTATTTTTATGCGGTGCTGAAGATCAAACCCAGTGCTTCAAATATGCTAGGCAAGTGCTCTACCACTGAGCTACAACTCCATCCCTTAAATATATTTTTTAATTCATATCCATTTAGGTTCTCCAAAATCAGTTTTATTACTGCCAAGTTCTATTTTCTACTCAAAAATCTGGAGCATAAACTCCACCTCATTCAATATGGGCTCTTCATAGTGACCTTCCAAGAGGCAGTGTGTGAAAGGGGTGGGGGAGAGGAGTATAACTTGACAGTGGAGAAAACTGACCAACTCTCCCACAGCCAGGTGACTAAGGTCAAGTATGTAGCAGTATGTTGAGAACCACACTTTACCTCTTCAGTCTATTTATGAGAAAAACACCCAAGAAACCCCAGTTGAGGGAAATTTTACAAAATAATATGAACAAAATTTTTAGAAACTGTCACGGTCATCAAACAAACAAACAAACAAACAAAAAAAAAAACAAGGAAAGTCTTGGAAACTGTCACAGTCTAGAGGGACCTAGGGAAACAAGATAATTACATGTAATGTGGTATCCTAGATAGGATCCTGGAACAGAAAAAGGACCTTTGGTTAAAACTATGGGTACCTGAATATAAAATGGACTTCAGTTAATGTTGTTAATGTTGGTTCATTAATGGTGACAAATGTATCACACTGATGTTAACAATAGGAAAATTAGGGGAGGGTTTCATGGACTCTATCTTTTTTCTCTTAATCTATAATTTCTCTAAAACAAAAAAAATTTAAAAACAGAAAAATTAGATCTGATGACTTAAAGAAGGAAAAAAAAAAGGATTTGCAAATTTAAATAAAGGAAGCCACTGAGGATTTTATTGGGAATTTTGCTTCATATGGATTATAAGACATATTTTTCCCAAATCTTACAAAGGTTTTGACTTTTTATTCTTTTCTTTTTTTCAATTTAAAAGTAGGGCACTGTCTATAAATCTAGGAAGTTAAAGTGGCCCAGAGGAACTGTCTCTGAAGATGCATTTAGATTAAGTTTTTTTACATCAAAAATGAGCTGATGACCCAAAAACCTTATTTTAACTGCTAATGAGCATCTATTTAACTGAAAATTGTTATGTTCTGGAATATTGTCTGGGTCTTATAATCAGTAATTAGAATAGAAGTTCTTGCCTGTTTTCCTTTGGTATTATTTCCTTGGAACACAATAGACTTATTTGGAAAACTGGATTTATCAACACTATTGCGTGATCAAAACCTACACAATAGGTTTCTTTATTGTGATATATATGTATATATGCATATACACACATGTGTATGAATATACATACAAATATATATATACGTGTGTGTGTATATATATGTATACATACACCTTATACTTATAAAATGTATCGTGTAGAACAGTAAGGAAGTGGAAACAACATCATGGTCCATCACTAAATACACAAAAGGTGAATGAATGTAATTTTTGTTCTGATGAGAAAGTTTTCAAAAAGTGGCCAAGGTTGCTCAACACTGTAAATTCACTTCATACCACTGAGTTGTACACTTAAAATGGTTAAAATGGATTTTTTTTCAGTACTGGGGATTGAAAACAGGGGTGTTCTTCCACTGAGCTAGATCCCCAGCTTTTTTATTTTTTTTATTTTGAGACAGAGTCTTCTAAATTGCCTGGACTTGAACTTGTGATCCTCTTTCCTCAGCCTTCTGAGTCACTGGGATTACAGACATGCACCACTGCACCTGTCTTAGAATGGAAAAGTGTGTATATGTATGTACACACACATATGTACATACATATACTCATATGTATATATATATATACACATGTGCATATACACACAATATACATTTGTTGTTTCCACCTTCTTACTGTCCTACACAGTAGGTTTTACAAGTTTTTTTTCCTCCACTGCAAAATTTGACTTAATTGTAGTTGGCCTCAGTGCCTGTCATTCAATGTCAAATGAGAAGTGAATACGCTAGAAATGAACATTGGTTTTAGAAGCCTCAGGCCAAAGTCATAGTTGAACAGGAAAATCCTCCAGAGAGGCTTGTTTCTGTTGTGTGTTCATTGATGTTGGTTTTACTTTTACATTAGTCTTTTAAATGGTATGCCTTTATCTTATTCCTTTTTCTTTCTCCCTGTTGTCAAGCCTATACTATTGTTAATGAGCTCTGGTAACGAGTGATTTTTGCTGCTTATTAATCAGTATACCAACTGCTCCTACAGTATATAAACCAAGTTCTGCTCACTGGCATAATTAACCACACTGTATATGCCATGAGAACTTGAGCTTAAAGAGCTGTGATTGGTGGATTTGTTCAGAGAATTTGCATGCTCAATTGCAGCTTCTTTTCTTTCCTGATGGAGTAAGATTATCTCCCTTGTTTGGACATATTACCATTCATCTGATCGCCCGAGAAAGACCCCAGGAAATTATTCTTGCCTCTGTCTTCTCATTATAAATCCAGCATATTTTGCCCTGTCCAAGTATTTTTCAAATTGTCCCTTCCCCTTAACTCCTCCTTTCCCAGTCTGCACTGCTGTAATGGAAACCCCAGGAAAACACATCTCTGTATCTCTCTCCATGTCCCCTCTTAAATCCCCAGAACAAAAGCCAATGCTCTCTGAAAGCTGAGAGGCTGCGGGTTGTGTTATTATATATCTAAGAGGAAAATCACTGCTTCTTTCACCTTGCAGAGGAATCACGGTGGCAGGTGAGAGGAAAGACAAATCCATAAGCTAGCTGATAGGGGCTGAATGACTGCTCTGTCCATTATTCATATGTTGAAGTCTTAACCCCCAGTAGCTCAGAATATGACTATATTTAGAGAAAGGGTCTCTAAAGAAGGAACAAAGTTAAAGTAAGTCCATTAGAGTAGGTCCTAATTCAACATGACTGGTGTCCTCATAAGAGGAAATTTGGGCGTGGTCACACACATAAGACCATGATCAGATACATAGGAGGGAGGACCACATGAAGGCCCAGGGAGAGGACGGCTATCTCTAAACCAAGGAGAGAAGCCTCAGGAGAAACCACCCAGCAGCCTCCTTGATCTTGCTCTTCTGGCCTCCAGGATGTTGAGGAAATAAATTTCTGTTGTTTCAGCAACCCAGTCTGTGGGACTTTGTAAGGACAGATCTAGAAATGAATACATGGAAGTTCTTTCCCTCAGATAGCATAATGAAATATTATTTCCCATCAGGGCTATTTCTGCTTCTCTTTGTATTCTCTTTTATTATGGTTCCAAGAGCACACGGGCCTGTGATGGACAAGGCTCTATCCTGGCCCTTGTTTCATTGTACCCTTCCTCATAGACCTGGTACTACAAAGGGCCGGACTGAAGGCATAGCAACTCACTCTGCAGATCTTCCCATCCAAGTAGCCCTGGGCCTATTACCAAGGCCTATACAGGCCCTTGAATCCTTTCTCCTAAAGACACACTGCTGCCACCATGCACATCCCTAATCCCTAACTATGGCCTGGAGCAGCCACTTGTGGATTATATGGGCAGAGCTTAGACATGTAGTCTGTATGTCCACCTGCAAATAAGCAATACCCCACATGATAAGATGGAATTGGAGGTGGGGCGATAAGGGGTGAAGTGTGGGGCTGGGGGCTACAGACTGCAGGCCAGCTTGCTACAACCTGCTGCCATGAGAGACTTGGGAGTTCTAAATCAGGACCTGACCTTCTAGATCATTAAAAAAGATATTCCTGCTAGGTATGGTGGGGCATGCATCAGCAGCTCAGGAGGCTGAGGCAGGAGGACCACAAGTTCACTGCCAGCCTCAACAATTTAGCAAGGCCTTAACCAACTTAGTGAGATCCTACCTCAAAATAAAAAATAAAAATGACTAGGAATGTGGCTCAGTGGAAAAGTACCTCTGGCTTCAATCCTTAATACCAATACCAATAATAATAATAATAATTTTCAAGACCAGATAACAGAACATATTTTACTTTATGGTTTCTTTCTTAGTATGATTTATAATTTTTATGTACAATCATCCCTTGGTATACATGAGGGTCTGGTTGCAAGACACCAAAATGTGGGGATTCTCAAGTCTCTTATATAAAATGGTATAATATTTGCATATGACCTGTGTACATCCTCTGGTCTACCTTAAATGATCTTTAGATTACTTATAATATCTAGTGCAATGTAAATGCCATATAAATAGCTATCTGTATTGTTTAGGAGGAAATGAAAAGAAAAATGTCTTCACATGTTCAGTACAGATGTAATTTTTTTCCCAAATAGTTTCCATCTGTGTTTGGTTGAATCTGCAGATGTGGAGCCCACTGATACAGCCAGTCAACTAAATTTAGACATTTGATATGTGAGTCTTCATAACTTGTTTCAGGTTCACAAATATTAGAAGTAGGCTTGTGGTTCTAAGAAATTCATGGCTTAGAGCCTATTGTTCATAGTCACACATGGAGACTGGGAAATATTTTATGAGATTAAACTATTCATTTTACCCTTTAATTTGTCTGTATCTAGGCCTAGACATGCATGAAATATGATATCAATTTTAACATCAACAATGAGGCATACACTAAAATAAAAAATGCAGACTATTGTGTTTTAATAAGCAGTTCGTATAATTTCATTAAATATTTTGAAAAATATAACCAAAATTTTGTCTTATTTAAATGATTTTGATTTAAATTTATATTACACTTTAATTATAATCTCTATAGATTAATTAGTTCGAGACAAAAATACATGTTTAAATGTATTTTATTTCCTTTAGTATGATTTGTATTTTTGCCTGACAAAAATACATTAAATTTTGCATACTTTCATTATAATTGCATTTTCTTTTTATTCCCTTAGAATAAGCAAAAATTGAGATTATGATAGAAATAGAAAATACAGCAGTGAGGCTCAAAAAGGAAAAGATATAAAAAGAAATAGAAAATCTTCAAAGTTGCAATCTGCTGAAATTTTTTAAAACATTTTTATTGAGCATGTCCAACATAAAAGTTTTGGATTAGAATTACAAATTCTTTATTTCATGAAGAATTAATTATTGATAAACTCCATAAAAATTAGTGAGAAAAATGCCCTCATCAAACATACAAGTGCAAGCCTATAATCCCAGCGACTCTGACTGAGGCAGGAGGATCACAAGTTCAAAGCCAATCTCAGCAACTGACAGAGGCCCTAAGCAACTTAGAGAGAACTTATTTCAAAATAAAAAACAAAAAAGGATAGAGCCGTGGCTCAGTAATTAAGCATCCCTAGTTTCAATTTCTGATACCAAAAACAAAACATACTACTTGGGGGGAGGTCAAATGGGAATTCCTGCAAATTCATATTCTTTAATAAGAGTAAATTATTGATGGGAATAATCAGAACCCCAATGATTCTCCTGTGACACTTGCATCTTCATGGAACTCTACTAGAGTGGGCTTTTTGACCCCTCTCCATGGAAAGACCCCTCCCTTTAGCAACTTGCCACCACATGGAACTGAATTCTCAGAGGGATACTGGTCCAAAGGAGCACTGACCACATGGGGGCCATCACGTTGAGGGGTGAAAGGTTCTACAGCTATACCAGTTTGAAAAACAGGAGGTACAACCCTTTCATTTCTGGAAGATGTTTCAAAAACTAAAACATCAATCCCATTTGATGCCCCAAGAGGGTTATATAGTAGACGGATTCCCTAGGCTTTTCCACCGAGCAGTTCTTAGAATTAACATTCTTGGGAAAGCTTGTCTAGAGCTGCCTTTCCAATGTGGGGCTATCAAACACTTAAAATGTGTCTGATCTAAACACACACATGTTCTAAGCATAAAGCACATTGAGTTTCAAAGACAATACAAAAAGACAAGGTAACTTATCTCAATAATAATTTTATACTGAATACATGTTGAGCTTATATTATTTTGATATATCAGACTAAATAAAATGTATTGATAAAGTTAATTTTATCTGTTTCCTTTTACTTTTTTAACGATGTTACTAGAAAATTTAACATTCCCTCTGTAGTATGTATGATGTTTCTATTGAACAGCATGATATAGAGGACATCATGGTACTAAGACCATTCAGGATCTGGCATCTTTCTATCTCTCTAGGCTTCCTTCTCAACACTGTGTTACTTTGAGTTCCAGTCTGTCCACACTACCAGCCACCACCAGCAACAGCTTGACACCTCTATTCTTTGCTCATTCCAACTCCTAAAATGACATCTGGCCAACCTTTATTCAGGGCAAGCATCAATCACTCATACAGGAAGCCTGTCTGGAAATCCAGGCACACCTTTGTTCTGGCCTGGTTAAATGCTCTTTCTTCATGTGCCTAGAATCTGTGTACACTTCAACCTGAACGCCTTATATAGTCTTACAAGCATCTATTCATGTATCTCTCTTTCAGTACATTGTGAGCACCTTGGGAACAGAGATAGGCCTTACTTATTCCTATATTCCTAGTATCTATCAGAGTACCTGGTGTTTTAGGACCTAAAATGTCTAGTGGGTAAGTGCATGATTTAAAGATAAAGTTGATATGGATACTTCTCCTACCAGGGAAGAGGCTCCTCAGTGGCTCAGGTGAGATGAAGCCAGTGTGAGCTAAGAACATGCAATGGGAATAGAAAAGAACCCCCGACGAGGTGGAATCAATGGCATTTGATAGTCCATAGGAGGTGAGAGGGAAGTGAGGGAGAGTACTCAGGGATGGCTCCCAGATTCCAGTGAGTCAAAATATTTTTTTCCCAATGTACAGACTTTTTTCCTTTTTGTATTTTCTTGCCAGTGGAACATGGACAAACTCCACATTTCTAACTCATTGGTTTTTATTTCTGAGTTATTACATCATCCAAATATAATCTTGTCTCTAGAACATGAATGTTTCTATTAATGGGAACTTTGCCATGGTCTTTTAGAGAATGTGCTGGGTCTTGCATTTTTGGCAGAGTTATTGGTATAGCCGCAGCAAAACTCCGCTTCCTGATGTCAAATGAATCCCCAGCAGGTGCCTCTGCTTCTCGTCAACATCTCACAAGAGCATCATGCCACAGAGATCATTTTTGCCATATTTGGACACAAGACAAGGATGACTCAGGTCAAGTAAAAGAAATGCGTGGAAAATAAGAGATCCATAGCCAGGTTTTCTGACTTCATGTTCTATACTGTTTCCTTCAAATGACTTTTGCCTCAGGGGACTAAACAAGGAAAAGCTGAATAAACAGATTAGCTTCATCTAAGTGTTTCTGAGCTTTCTTCCTTTGCTCATCATTTATGTGGTCTTTGAGATGGCTGAAAAAGAAAAAAAATAGTAAAGTGAGTCAAGGAAAAGAGAACTACTACATGATATTCATTAAGTGAGTCCCAGAAGTGGAAAGATTGGGCAAGGAGACATGGACACGGACATGACTAGATCATGGCAAGATCATGGAGAAGCACTATACGCATGTACCTGCTTGGTCTCCCTTGTCAAACCTCCTTTGCTTATTCTCTGTTCTTTAGAACATTTATGCTTTTTCATAGCATCATCTGACACCAATTTGATTATTTAAAAATTATTAATATGTAGCAATTATTATCTAATTCCTGCATTAAATTATCAACTCCTCTGGAGCCAGAGCCATGCTATTTTGTTCAGTGCTCCATCCTAAGAGACTAAAACAACATCCATAGGTAGTAATCACTCAATAAAGATTTGTGGAATAAATAATGCCATTTTAAAAAGTCATCAATCCAGTGGAAAATAACTTCTAAGCATCATAGTATAGATAAAAGAAACTAGCTGAGTTTAATTGCTTTATTTACTAACTTTGGTTAAGGAAACCTGTGTGTAACGAAAACATAGTCATTTTGTCATTTGTTTTTCTACTTCTAATGCCAGGAATCCTAAAAACACAAAACACAGTCTTGACAAGCCCTGGGAAGATATGTAATTCATCATAGGGAGACAATGTCTGATAGGTTATTGTATTATAAAACATTAATAAAGATCCTTATAAACCACATTGTATTTTAGTGTTAGAACAATGTCAAATGAGTTTTCCAGAGAATTCTTAAGATATGTGAAAACTCTCATTTTACTGAAGGAAATCCTAGCCATTAATACTACATACATTAACCAAAATTCAGGAGCCAGCAGTCAAACTGGAAACGAGAACATCTTTGTTTATAGACAGAAAGCCCTCACCCACTGACCTTCTTCAGTCTCTTATCTCTTGTGTATCTTTTTTTGAGACTATGCAGTTTTTACGAAAAACTATATGTATTTTTATACATATCTTATCTTCCCTCCTAGACTTTGCGTTAACTATTCTTCTGCCCCAAATTGGATTCATCTTGGAATCTGAAAAGCAGAGAACATTTCCTTTCATATTAGACCTTAGATAGCCTTTTTGAGTCATAGGATGAATGTGAGTAAATAAATAGATTCCAAGTTCTAAACAGTTCATTTACAGAGTTTTTTAAAAGCATCACCAGTGTGTGAGTTGGGGACTGTCTGTATTCATGTTTTGTAAACTGTATCTCATAAACATGAATGGCTTTACACAAATCAACTTTCCACTAACCCATCAGTATCTGCTTTTGCTTCTTGGAAATTCTTTCTTGTGTGAAACTATATATTCTCAAACTTACATTTGGTGGATTCCTCAAATAAGTAAACAAATGTTATCTATAATGATTGTCAAACTCTCCTTTTTCCTAAATTCTGCTTTGGAGTTTAATAAAAATGGTCACACACACCCCTACAAACTCTCCTAAGAATTCTCTCTTTTTTTCTCTTTCCCTTGGAGATATTAAACCTCAGGTATCCATCCTCCATACTTCATGGCCATAAACTTGTCTAACCACTTCTCAGGTCTTCCCAACACTAAAAGTAGCAGTTCACTAGAAAAATACCAATCCCGTTCCATCTGAGTTCCCTAGATCTGATGCAGACAGCTGAGCAACTGCCTCATGGGCTGATTCACCTCACAGGGTACTTGCCAACTTACCACCGTCATTGCAATCTAATTTAGAGGTCATGGAACATTCTGTCTATCTGGTCAGAGAGGTGGCTAATATTATTAAACCTTTTTTTTTTTTTTTTCACAAAAGCAACCATTTTATCTTTTTTATTCTGGAATGGAATGTGAAGCCTCACTTTGAGAACTGCCACCACTGATTGAGAGAGTCTGCATGTGTGAGGTTGCATTGAAGTGTGTAGTGATAGCTGTTTGTGCTTCTGTTTTGTTTTGACAGTGCTTGGAGATTGTGTTGGCTCAGGGCGTGTCTAAAGGGAACTCTAAACATAATTGGGAAATGAGTTCAAAATTCCAGGTAAAGATCTGTTTTTGATTTGACCAAAAATACAGTGGAATGAGGAGGTGGGAGAAAAAGATGGAAAGAAAATATATTCTCCCTGGTACAAATTAAAGTTACAGAACAAATTTACTAGCTCTTCTATGTTAAAAGTAGCCTTAGATTTTAAACAACACTATAATATTAGATAAATACTATTATAACAATTCCTTTTTTAAATTAAGAGCAAAACCACATTATCACATCACTCTAGCAAGTCAATTGCTTTGATTTTCCCTGGGTTGACTACCTGGATCTCTTTTAGATTGTCGTTAGATAAAACAAATATATGTCTGCATTATATGGTTTACTTCTTCCCTCAATCCTTTTATTTATTTAGGACAAGATAGTTGGAAAGCATCTAAAGGATTTGAAGCCTCATGATAAAATAATACCTATTGAACATCTCCCTTGACCCTACTGGCCAAGAGTTATAATAGGTGCACTAGGAGATACAAAGATCTCTGCTCTCAGGTCTTGATACTTTAATGTCAGAGGCAAAGCAAATGCATGCAAAAATAAACATACGAGTCAGAGCAGATGCTATGCATTTCCATGACACACATATTTAAATGAGGAAATGACATAAGCAATGTGAGAGCTGAATTCCATACCTCATTCTCAGGTCCGAGCTATTTGCTGACTAGGGAAGATAAACTGAGATATTACTGGGCTACGTATGCAACTATCACTACAGAGAGCAGACTCATCTGAGAAGATAAAGGGAACAAAAGCACTCTTCTCTCTATAAAGAGTGAATCTTTTCCTTTTTTGATGCTTGAGTTTTTCCTGCTAAGGATGAAAAATCTAGAAAAATCTAGAAGCCCAATTCAGATGCATCAGAAGACAGTAACAGCAGCCATAATAACAGCGGCTATAATGTACTAAGCTCCAATTTAACAGGCACCATGTAGGTATATTTATATAGGGCATCCCTAATCCAAAAATCTGTAATCTAAAAAGCCCCAAAACTAAAACTTTTTGAGCATTGACATGATGCAACAAATGGAAAATTCCATATCTAACATCATATGAGAGGTCACAGTCAAAACACAGGTGCTGTAAAATCACGTATAAAATTATCTCCAGGTTATGTGTATAAGGTGCATATAAAACATAAATGAATTTCATGCTTAGACTTGGGTCTCATTTCCAATATATTTTATGTGTGTATGTATTTAAAATCTCAAAAATTCAAAATGTGAAATACTTCTGGTTTCCAGAATTCTGGAAAAGCAATGATCAACTTACACCATCTCACTCAAACTCCAACACCCTGAGATAGACATGACATGTAGCCCATTTTTCAAATGAAGAAAACAGAGGACCAGAGGAATTAAATAAAATGAGCAAAGATCACACACCTAAACCGTGCATAGCAAGGATTTGAAAGGAGACCCTTTCAGCTAAAAAGTCATTGCTTTTCATTACACAACAAGAAGAGAACTGGTTCCATGCCCCTGGGATGGGCAGTTCCTCTATGGAGAAGACACAAACATTCACTCAATGCTCATTATTATGGTTTAGATGTGAGGTGTCCCCCAAAAGCTCATGTGTGAGCCAATGCAAGAATGTTTAGAGGTAAATGATTGGGTTATGAGAATCTTAACCTAATCCATGCATTAATCCCTGTATAGGAATTAACTGGGTGGTAACTATAGGCAGATAGGGCGTGGCTGGAGGAGGTAGGTCACTGGGGGCCCACCTCATATATTTTGTCTGTGGTGAGGAGCACTTGCGCCCCCCCCCACCCCGCCGCCCTCCCTGGTGCAATGTCCTGAGCTGCTTTCCTCTGTCATGTTCTCCTGTGATGATGTTCTGCCTCACCTCAGGTCCAGAGCACTGGATTCAGCCATTTATGGACTAAGACCTCTGAAATCATAAGCTGCAAAATAAACTTTCCCTCCTGTAGTTCTTGCCAGATTTTTTGGTTACAGCAATGAAAAAGCTGACTGAAACACTCATCTACAATGGGGGAGGAAAAGAGAAGGTGGGAGGAGTGAGGATCAGGAATGATTTCCCAAGGCTGAGTCACTGACCCATTCATTTAATCCAGTACCAGTTCACACTGAAGGCCCAATAAATGCTGAGCACAGGAGACACAGTCACAAAAAAAAAAAAAAAAAGAGAGAGAGATATATCATGCTGCTCTCAGGGAACTCGTAGTCTTATGGGGAAGGAAAAGACAGACCAAGAAGACAATCATGCCAAACAAGGGAACAAACAGGATGCCAACACAGAGAATCGTGGGAGTTTAATGCATGGTCACTATTCCCCTTCCAGTTCTCTAGAGAAAGTAACATGAAGCTGACATGAAAGAATGAAGAGGAGCTGGTGTATGTCGAGCAGAGGGAAAAGTGAGCTAATGGAGGTCACCAATCAGAGGCCAAGTGTTCCCAGCAGAATTTAAGGAAGTCTAGTTTCCTGGGAATGGCCACCTGGTCAGACCGGCCGCATCCTCATTTTCAAGCCTTAGCAGATGTCTCTAGACCACCTCCTTCTCCAAGGACTGAGACTCACCTACTGAACTTGGCTGAGGACTAGCAAGACCCTTTAGCTTCTGAGGGCCCCAGATGGAGGCCCGCAGTATTGATGCCCTCTCCCTGGGGCGGGGCCCCGGTGCCACTTCTTGGGGATGTTACCCTCTGTCAGGAAGCAATGTCTCTCCAAACACGTACTGTTCCTCCCTCTCTCATAAATGGAAAAGTACCCAACGACCATTTCTTCTTTTTTTAAGAGTGCAACATCTGATCTTTGTATATTCAATCTTTCACACACGGGACTATACTCTGAATCTATTTATTTATTTATTTTGCAGTGAGAAGAAATCACCAAACAAAGAGAGATAAAACTTATCAGAGGGATACACTGCAAGAAAGCAGCAGGAACATGAGAAACACATCTGACTCTGCATTTAGGATTTATACCTTGGCTACTTTGCACTACTTATTGGCTCTGTGACCTTGGGTAAGTTGCTTAACTACTCTGGATTAAAAAAGTTGGATTGAATTACCTCAGTTTAATCCTTTGCAAAATGGTTCCCACTCTTTAGGCTTTCTGGAGAAGTTAGACATTAATTCTATATAAAGCATTTAGAGATATGTGCCCCACAACTTAAAAATATTTATTATTATTATAATTTTTACTATTATTATATACTAGTTACCTAGGTTAGGTAGTGGGCACATCAAGACAAGTCTCTAGTTAAAGGTCCCAGACTAGTGGGAAAGATGCGGTGCACCCCATTGTTCCTAACTAATGTGATGAAGCAATAGGGATGTTGTCTACAAGGCGATGGGAGCCTGGAAGAGCGGCAGCTATATGCGTCAAAAAGATGAGTTAATTTTTCCAGGTGAAAGAGAAGGAAGGATAATGGGGGTAGAGAAAGCGTCCCAGGCAGCCTGGATGCCCTGCATGAGGGCAGGGGGTGAAAGGAGCAGAGAAGGCATGTGGTCTTGGTGGAAAGAAGGGTGAGTGGAAGGCAGTGTGCTGGGTCCTATGCTCGACAGAGTCCTGTCTTACCACAGGTGAAGGAGAGCCATCTACCCTGAGCAGTAGACAGGGCTGTGATTCTGAGCCTGGAGCTGGGCATTGGCAGGAGGCCAGGAGCAGAGCAAGTCATTAACTCTGTAGCAATTCAGCGACTTTGTCTTAAATAAGCTACTATATCCTAGCCTGACCCCAGGTTGTCCTCGCCATGTACAGCACTGTTTCTCTTTGAAAAATAGTACTTTTAATTCTGAACTGCCTACAGGCAGACAAACTTTGGGGAAACAACTTGTTCATAAAATGGAAGTTCTCCTGCTGTGTATGTGGTCATGAACCTCTGGATTTTAGTTGAGAGGGAGAGAGAGAGAGAGAAACCCAAATCATGATCTCTCAAGGCTTGAAGAGAACAAACAAAGCAATGTTGACTTATTAGGAAGAGATCAAAAGGTCAGTCAGAAACCTTGCCCTAAAATCTGCTTTATTAGATTCATTTGTTTCCTTCAAATTGTGAAACTATAGTCCATTCATTGTGAGAGCTGGCCATTAAACATGCACTGCTTGAGCCTGGGTAACAGACATTATGCTAAGCCCTTTATGCATGTTACCCTTTTACAACTCTCTAAAGGTGGGATCATCATCCCCCTTTTCAGATGAGAAAAGTGAAGCTCAGCGGGTTAGCTGATGTTACCAGAGACACATAGTTGCCCAGTAGAAGAATCAGAGGTAGCACTTGGATCTGTCTGAGTCTAAAATCAGGTCACTCAATCACCTCCCTGGACACTTTGGTGGATCAATCAAAATTTAAACCATTTTTATTTGGTCTTCAGCCTTTAAAAACAAGTCTCCTTTAATTGAGTGGCTGTCTCAGGTAGCAGGTGCATTTAATCTATGTTATTTGTCCAAACTGCTCCCTTCTCATTCACGCCAATCTTGTTCAAGTATGCAAACACAATATTTTCTGCATGCTTTTCAAGTGTATCATTTTACATGTATGGAATCTCACAATACCACTCAGTCATAAGTAAATATTTATATCCACCAGTTATAGATTTATAAATGGAGTTAGAATGAGGATGAATAGCAGGTTCTGGGATGGAGCAGAAGTGAGAGTATCTCAGCAAAACAATGGAGCCCATAAAGGTTCCATAGATTCGGGGCTGGGGCTGTGGCTCAGTGGTAGAGCGCTTGCCTAGCATGCGTGAGGCACTGGGTTCGGTCTTCAGCACCACATATAAATAATAAATGAATAAAATAAAGATCCATTAACAACTAAAATATTAATAAAAAAAAAAGATTCCATAGACACGTGAGTCAACAGGGAGAAATTTCCTACATGCAGTGACAATCAGGATGCTGAGACGTCAGGATGCTTGCTTGACTCCAGAATGACGTTCTTCCCTTCCCCCTTTTACTACATGAATCATAACAATATATGATTAGTCTCTTAGTCTCTTCTTGGGAACCCTTTGGTAATGAGTAACAGAATCATGAACAATTTGTTTTCCAAGTCAGAATAACACCCTGTATCCAAAGAGACTAAGGTCAACTTAAGGAATTCCATCTAGTTTGACTCAGGACGACAACTACACAGTGTTGACATCAAGACACATAGAGACCCTGCAGAGGGAATAAATAGGCAAGAGGTTCAGCACTCATACACTTCTGAGTCACCTCCTCTGAGGTGCACCCCCTACTAGCTAACCTGGGCGAAGGCCCCAGAAAATGGAGAGCTTATCTTGACATGCTTCTACTGTATCACAGCAATTGTAACAATATGTCAGTAAAAGGCAAAAAGAAACCACAGATGTGTAAATCAAAGTGTCCTCAAGTGGCTTGCTCTGTGACATTTTTCTCATGTATTTTAAAGAAATTGAGTGTCCTGTACCACATTCCCTAGATAGTTCCAAACTGATGTTTGATCACAGACTCATTTTATACACACACACACACACACACACATATATATATACCCAGAGACATATATATATTGTATTTGTGTGTATATACCTATATATGTATTATATGCACACACACACAATGTAACATTTGCTATTTGCCATTTTCCTGAATGCTGTAAACTTGTTATACCAGTTAAGCTTCATAACTGCACACCATGACATGCAAGTTGTCGCCATCCCCATTTTACACAAGAGACAACTGAGGCAAAGGTGAGTTGCCCAAGGGAACTCTGGGAAGTTGCTGGGAAGAAGCGAGTCAGGGTTTGAGTGTGACTCACTCTTGAACATCACAGTCCAATGATGCAGCTATTGTGAAAAAGACTGTTAAAATCTCAGTTGCGGGGGATGTATGATCTGCTGATTTCAGCTTCCTTATTGCCTAAATTAGACCACTTCTCTCTCCAGTCCAATTGCTCTTCCATGAGCAGCCTCACATGAAGTAGGCAGCAGCAGGGCAATTATCTTCAGTATACAGCTAGAGCTGATGTCCACCATAATAACTTCAATTCCATGTCTTAATTTTTCCTCTTTCTTACCCTTTTTCCCCTCAGAACACCAGAGAGTATGTTCTATACAACTGGTACACAAACAAAAGCTAAAGAGAGATCACATTTAAAAAGCAAATGTATTCTAGCAATTATTTACACTAATAACACATGACATCCCTTTAATGCCCAGGGAAATTTGACACCCCAGTGGCAATAAACATTTTCTTTATTTCTTGGTTTCTACTTTTGTATATGTCTCTTTCTTTCCCTTGCTACTGCAGACTCCTCAGCCATCTGGAATTCCTGATTCACCTCTGCTCCTTCTCCTTCTCTTCCTCCAGGGTACATAAGATACACAGGCCTCAGAGAGGAGCCAATTTTGCTGCTGTGCTGTGTGTGCCAAACTATTTTTTAAATTTTATTTATTCTAATTAGATATACATAACAGCAGAATGCATTTTGATTCACTGTACATAAATGGAGCACAACTTTCATTTCTCTGGTTGTACATTATATAGAGTCACACCACATATGCAGTCACACACGAAACTAGGGCATTGATGTCCATCTCATCCCACCATCTTTCTTCCCCCATGTCCCATCCCCTTCCCTTTGACCAAAGTTTCTCCATGCCCGCTCCCTCATTATGGATCAGCACCCACTTATCAGAGAGAACACTCAGCATTTGGGTTTTTGGGATTGCTTAGCATGATATTCTCCAACTCCATCCATTTACCTGCAAATGCCATAATTTTATTCGCTTTTAATTCGGAGTAATATTCCATTGTGTATACATACCACAGTTTCTCCACCCATGCATTTATTGAAGGGAGTCTAGGTTGGTTCCACAACTTAGCTATTGTGAATTGAGCTGCTATAAACATTGAAGTGGCCGCGTCACTGTAGTATGCTGTTTTGAAGTCCTTTGGGTATAGATCGAGGAGTAGGATAGCTGGGTCAAATGGTGGTTCCATTCTAGGTTTTCTAAGGAATCTCCATACTGCTTTCCAGATTGGTTGCAGCAATTTGCCATCCCACCAGCAATGTATGAGTGTGCCTTTTCCCCCACAACCTCGCCAACAATTATTGGTGTTTGTATTCTTGATAACTGCCATTCTGATGGAGTGAGATGAAATCTTAGAGTAGTTTTGATTTGCATTTCTCTAATTGCTAGAGATGTTGAATATTTTTTATATATTTGTTGATCCATTGTATATCTTCTTCTGAGAAGTGTGTGTTCAGCTCCCTAGCCCATTTATTGATTGGGTTGTTTGTTCCTTCGGTGTTAACTTTCTTTAGTTCTTTGTATATCCTGGAGATTAGTGTTCTGTCTGACATGCGTGTGGCAAAAATTTGCTCCCACTATGTAAGCTCTCTCTTCACCTCATTGTTTCTTTTGCTGAGAAGATGCTTTTTAGTTTGAATTCATCCGATTTATTGATTCTTGATTTTATTTCTTGCACTTTAGGAGTCTTGTTAAGGAAATCGGAGCCTAATTTGATATGATGAAGGTTTGGGCCTACTTTTTCCTCTATTAGGCACGGAATCTCTGGTCTAATTCCTAGGTTCTTGATCCACTTTGAGTTGAGTTTCGTGCATGATGAGAGATAGAGGTTATTTCATTTTGCCACATATGGATTTCCAGTTTTCCCAGCACCATTTGTTGAAGAGGTTATCTTTTCTCCAATGTATGTTTTTGGTGCCTTTGTCCAGTATGAGATAACTGTATTTATGTGGGTTTGTCTCTTTTTTTTTTATTCTGTACCATTGGTCTACATGTCTGTTTTGGTGCCAATACTATGCTGTTTTTGTTATTATACCTTTGTAGGATAGTTTAAGTTCTGGTATTGTGATGCCTCCTGCTTCACTCTTCTTGCTAAGGATTGCTTTGGCTATTCTGGTTCTCTTATTTTTCAAAATGAATTTTATGATTGCTTTTTCTATTTCTATAAAGAACAATGTTGGGGTTTTAATAGGAATTGCATTGAGTCTGTATAATACTGCTTTGGGAAGTATGGCCATTTTGACAATATTGATTCTGCCTATTCAAGAGCATGGGAAATCTTGCCATCTTCTAAGATCTTCTTCAGTTTCTTTCTTTAGTGTCCTATAGTTTTCATTGTACAAGTCTTTCACCTCTTTTATTAAATTGATTCCCAAGTATTTAATTTTTTTTGAGACTATTGTGAATGGGGTAGTTTTCCTAATTTGTCTTTCAGAGGATTCATCACTGATGTATAGAAATGCATTTGGTTTATGGGTATTGATTTTATATCCTGATACTTTGCTGAATTCATTTATTAATTCTAGAAGTTTTCTGGTGGAAATTTTGGATCCTCTAAGTATAGAATGATGTCATAGGCAAACAATGATGATTTGAGTTTTTCTTGTCCTATTTCTTATACCTTTAATTTCTTTTGTCTGTCTAATTGTTCTGGCACCAAACTGGTTTTTACTAAACAGAATCTAAGTAAAAGATAAAGAGGAGAGAGAAGTGGATAAGAGAGAAGCTTTTAAACCCCATTTTGTTAAAAAAAAAAAAAAAGTTAAAAAAAAGGGCAGATTTAAAGGAGCAGATAGTACCCTTAGAAGGGTTTCATGGCTCCAGCTCCATCTCTTACCAGCTGGGTCCTTGATTTATCTTAGCCTCAGTATCTGCATTTTCAAAATAAAAGTAATAATTTCTAGCTCATCAAGTTGAATTAAATGAAATAATAATACACATGAGTGCTTAGCACGTGGTATTTCTAGAAACACCTACACCACAAAAAGATGAAATACTCACTAGAAGAGATTTTGCTCAAAGAAGCTAAGCAAGAGGCTGAGGCTGGCTCTTCCTGAAGAGAACAAAGAGAGTAGTCCTAGTCAGGCAGAGTAGAAAGGAGAGATTCTTTTTTTTTTTCTATATATTTTGTTTTATTGGTGCATTATAGTTATCCATTCAGTGGGATTCATTTTTACACCTTCATACATGCACACAATAGAGCAATATAATTTGGCCACTATCATTCCCTAGGATTTCCCACTTTCTATCCCCATGGTCCTTTCCTCTAAGGGGTAAGAGTTTTATTGACAAGTCCTGGGCTTCCAATAGTCTTTCAAATACTGTTTAGTTTTTGAGTAGAGAATGACTGGTTTTGAGGACATCATATGTAAGCATTTGTTTGGACAGGACTTTGCTTTCTGGGGAGAAAACTGCTTTTCCCTCAGGGCTAGGAAAGGAACTTGAAATTGAATCAGATGCCCTCATTTAATAGAAGAGGAAACTACTCCAGAATGCAACCTTATCCAACCCCATTAGAGACTGCATTCTTATCCAGTCCCATTAGTGACTGAGCCAATACTGTCACTGAGGATCCTGATTCATGGTCCCAGGACCTCTCCACCCCACATCACATGCAATGCCCTGTGAAATGAAAATAGGGTGCTGAGGAATAAGTAAAAATGGGACCAAGGCAGGCTGTACCCATCTGCTTTTCCTATTCCATAACAGCAGCTTGCAACGTGAGGCTGAGGGTTATACTGCAGCATAATAGAAAACACAAACCTTAAAAAGAGGGGGACGCATGTGACAGCAGGTGCAGGGAAATTAAAGACACCACAGATCCCACATTATGAACATGTAATGATAACGTGGGTGTCTGCTTTATCTCTCTGTGGAACATTGTGATAAATTATTACTAAAATGGTGATGAAAAAGAGACCTATTTTTGCCTGACAAATTTCAGCAAATTAGAGGCAGGGGTTTTTTAATTTTCTCTCTAGGTGTTTAGAATAGATAAAAAGTGAATGTGTAAATGGTACCTGAGCTTTTCATAAACTCATAAAAAACATGGAGGTAAGAACAAAGTTTGGAACAAAGCAAGCATGTTTGAGTCAAACTAGCTTAGGAAGAATTGTTCTATATTTAGCAACATACCCTCACTTGACTTCAATCCTGGAAGATAAATTTTAAATTTTAATACAAAGGACAGTGCATGTAATGAGGCTCTTTCTCTATTTAGTAATGGATTTCCTTTCTCAGAGTCCTGACTTGAACTCTTAGGGATAGATAATATTAAATTTATTTTATTTAGTGCTTTTAGATGTTTTCAATTTAGTATCATATTATTTTATTATTTTCTTTATTTTTATTTGTTCTGCTTTGGATTTATATTCAATGTGTTTTATTTGGTCCACAAAATTTTCTTCTGTTTATAGTAGCCAACATTGAAGAATCGGGAGATTTAATAAATTTCAGATCTTGTCTTCTGGAAGAAACTAGAAATATCGGAATGTTTTGGGCTCACACTCCCAAATAGCGCTGAATCTACTGCAGTCAAGGGAAGCTGCCCCAGTAATCATGTGAGAGCCTTCATGTTATCTTGAAGCTTCTCCCCTCCCAAGCCTTCCTCTCCACTCGCCCTACCCCTCTTCATACATGGGCTTTACCTCTCCTGCCTCAAAACACATTGGAATCTGTTCTGGATCTGTCATTGTCCTTCCAAGAGAGCATAGTGATGTCTTCTTTTCCAGCCCTTCTTTACTTACTGAATTTAAACCTCAACAAAAAAGTCACAGGCAGACAGAAGGCACTATACAGAATAACATGTTACTGAAATTCTACAACAAGAACTTCACGTTTTTTATAGCGTTTGCACCATGTTTAGCGGTTACATGTTTAGTGTTGTAGGAAAAAAAGGCAACTTTCAAGACCTCTCTCCTTCAACTCCATATGTCTTCATTTCTTCACTTTTTAAGAAAAGAAAAGATATATAAAATATTTCATCTAAGAATGTTAAAATAATTAGCAAGGATCACTCAATTATTTAAAGATATAATTAATGTCACAAGTTTCACAATTATTATTATGGATACTGAAAAAGGTGAGGCTGGCCTATGAGCCATGCACATAAAAGCATTTGATAAATAACAAGTGACTGTTGATGATGTTGAGGTAGAGTCACACAATCACTGACTCACAAAGATGGACATGGTATCTACCAGAAGAAGGGAGCAAGGTCTGTTTGCTCTGTCTTGTAGACCCCAAGAAATAGAGATGTCTTTCCTTCAGGTCTGTGCTAACAAATGCTTCAAGATCAGAGGATGTGCTAAGCATGGAAAGTTGAACTTCTTCCCAAGAAGCTCTGAACCTTGCAACCCCCACCTCATCCCAGCTTCTTGATCATGGAGCTCTCCTCCAAGTTGCCCAAGACTTCTAGGATGAACAGAAATAGAAATGGTTGGACTTTCTCTTGAGTCTTCATCTAAAGGAGATAACCCCTTATGCTTTTGCACCTCAACTATTTGCCACGTTAACAGAGCAGAAGCTAGCTGAGCCTTCACAGCCCGTGAGAAGAGGAGTTAGCATTTTCTTGAGACACCTTGTGTGGGTGCCTCTAGAACCATGTTGTATAGGTTTCTACTTGCTCTATACCCTGGGAAGTTGACCCTTATTAACTGTAGCCATAGGCTCCCTTGCCAATGAATTCCTGAAGTTTGCTCTCATGGTGGCACCAATGGAAGACCAGAGATGGGAAGAAAGGGAGACTCAGGTATTCCTGGGCTTTCTTTCTGCTAGATTGCTGTGGTTTGTCCACCTGTCGCTCAGAAGTGCTTAGGCAGCACTTTTTAAACAGCTACTCTGGAAAGCTGGGTTCCAGCACTGGGGGGACACTCTTCCTAGTCCTGGGGTCCTATATAATCCTTGGTGGTTGCCTTAAACCCTACATATACTTGGTAAATAGTTCCTTTGCTTAACTCTCCTTAAATTATGCAATGGGACTGTGAACTGTCTTTCCTATGAGGATTCAAATGTGCACCAACAACCTACATACGGGAGGCTCAGCCACTGCGATACTGTTCACTGATTACATTGTAACATGGTTAGCTTTATCATGTGGAGTTTTAGGAAGCCTTATTTCTTGTTTGGAAAATGAAATGTCCTGCAAACAAAAAAAAATGTGATTCTGCATCTGTACTTATGAAGTGGTTTGGAAGTTGGAAGGCATGTATGGATTCAAATACTCACTATATAAAAATGACTTTCATCAAGCTAGACATGATCTCATAAGCTGAAATAGAATTTGGACAGATCAGAGGCCCTGGGACCATGAATCAGTCTTGCCTCCTGGAGGATGGGTGCAACTTGAACTTCTGGGAAAGGAAATTTAATTCTAATAATTGGTTAGTAGGCTTGCTGTGATTCCCAGGATTACTTAAGAGCCTGTTAAAAATGCAAATTCAGGCTGGGGGTGTCGTTCAGTGGAAGAGTGCTTGCACAGCATGGCCTGGATTCCATCCCCAGCACTGCAAATAAAAAAAGAAAAAAGAAAAATAAATGCAAATGCTCCAGTCCCACCTACAGGCCTACAGAATAAAAAACTCATATTAACAATCCTCCAGGGGACTCTTATGTACACTGAAGTTTTAGGACCACTGGACCTGTGTGGTCACAAGGACAAGCCAACCATCAGGAGTCTAAGTGAGTATCTGACATCAGAAGGCCTAATAAACAGTGAGGAGTTTAAGAGCAGGTGAATTCAGAAACAAAGAGGTTTGCCTTGGAGAGCCCTGTCATTAGGAAATAGTACCAAGACTCCTGGCTACAGGTCAAAGCAGGACTCCAGTCCTTGGTGGGCAGGTGGGTGTAGAGAGCAGATACAATCAAAGCAGCACCCCAATATTCCAAGGGCTGTGGGCTAAGCAGTCTTGTGCAGTGGAAATAAGAAATATTGGATTCTGATGAGGACTGGGATGCTTGTCCATCTGGGTGTCTGAAAGAGCCACAAGACCAGTCATTAGAACTGGAAATCAGATGAGGACTTGAGAGAGCATTTTTGAGTGACTCTTTGTTTGGGAAGTGATTATTTGACTAGAGTCTTCTGAGTCTGTTGTGCCTCAAATTAGGACTAGTCCCCAAAGTCACAATGTAATTATTTCTTCTAGTGACAAGCAATGGCTTGGGTGGTGCGGGGTTGTGAGTACGATAGCTGGGCCTGACTACCATCTTTCCACACCAGTCACAGGCAGGTCCACTGGCTTCCTGCTTCAGATCATTATTTTCAAATTAAATTGTGTCTGTAGACGTGTGGTTTGTTCAGTCTTCAGTATATGGCAGGATTGTTTGTGCTCCTAGAAGTTGTTGAGGCTTCATATTCCTCCCTCAATAGCTATTGGAGGGTTGAGTACAGAAGCTGCTGGAAGGCAACATCTCTACTGACATCTGGGAAAGCTGAAGATTATTGAAGAGCAGAGGGAGGCTGAGAGCAGAGGCAGTGGGCAGAGCCCTCAGGGGCAAAAGAAGAGAAGGAGAGACATGCCTCAGGCTGGGAATGTGGCAGAGTCCAGGGACCCACAAAAGTGCTGCCGGAAGTGGCTTGATCCTGAGAAGAAGGACCAAGGCACGCTTAATGACCACTGCACCTTTAAATCATTGTGGAAATTTTGAGAGAGTCCTGTGCTCCCTATAGGGTAAGGAAGCATATCTCTGGACACCTTTTCTGGGATAAAAGAACCTCAGATAAACCATAGCTTCCACATGGATAAAATAGTCCCCTGCTAGGAAATCAGCCTGCAGAGGCCCACCCTAGACCCTCTGCTTCGGTAGCAGCTCTGGGGGCCATGCTTATGTGGCATACCACAGCAGGTATTTACAGTGTAGGTAGTTTCTAGGGCTCTACTCAGACTTGTAGAAGGTTATCTTCCTTAAAAATAAGCATAATACAAACTCTAAATATGACATCCTAGTTCTTTGTGATTTTAGGCCCAGACACTCACCTCTCAAAGAGCAAAGCTGAGAAAACTTCTTCTGTTAATTCCAGAACCCATAATTATCTCTCTCCATCCTTTATTATGAACAAAAAAATTATAACTAGTGAACATTAAAGTAGGAACATCAATTTTATAGTCCATACAAATCATTCATCAATGATATAACATCCTAAAGAATAATGGTACTACCACTCCTACATTATTAATTTTTACTTTAATTTTTCCTCAGTCAAAGCAAGTGGCCACTGTACATTCTAGACATAAGTTATTAAATGGGACAGTATTTGGGTGAGTCATTTCAGAACATGGTACTTTGTTTGCTTGGTGTGAATCCATACCTCATTTCCATTGTAGACACTTGGTATATAATCTAGATACAGTCACCCTCAAGCCCTGCAGTTGTGTCATATTTATGTAATGATATTTGTGTTTTAGAAGAGGTCATAACAACATCGTGATGCACAGGTGACTTCCACAGGCCTGTCAGGATCCATGGGCCTTCAGCCTACAGGAGTACAAACACTGATGATCTATGACCAGAGTGACAAGCCAGAGCCAAAGGACCAGATCTGGCCTGTTGTATGCTTTTGTATGGCCCACAAACTAAGACATTTTTTTACAATTTTTTAAATGTTGGGGGAAAATCCAAAGGAAAACATTCCATGAATAAGTAAATGATAGAAAATTAAAATGTCATGGTCCATAAAATGTGGTTGGGACACACATATCCTCTTGATTCCAGAGTTCTCCTTCTATGGTCTCGTTCCCACCATGGCTGCAGAGTTGAATAGTAGCAACAGAGACCACAAGGCCTGCAAAGCCTAAAATATTGCTTTTATGGCCCTTTACAAAAAAAGTTTGCCAACCTCTGGTCTATATTTTTAGAATTTTCATCTTTTAAAGTTTCTAAATGAGCATAATGAGAAGTTTAGTGAAAACATTTTGAAAGGTTGGGATTTTATTTATACTAAGTATGGCAGAGTTTGTACACATAAGGCCAAGGTATAAACAAGTATGTTAAGGGAGATTTTTCCCTCTTTTTGAGCCTTAATGTTCTGTGTGTTCCCTTCCAGTCCCCCCCCCCATTTCTTATTATTATATTTCTTACCTTATTGGTATCATGCTATGAATGAAGATACAGTGTATACATACTGTGTACAATTATATATCCATCTTTTATTCATTTCATAACCATGAACTTTTTTCATGTCAACAAAATTCTTTGAAAATATGTTTCGACGACAATGAGATATGACGAGTAGACTCTTGGGTCCTTTACCAAGGAAGACAATATCCACAAAATACCAATCAGGACAATTATGTTGTCCACTAGGAGCCCTTCCCTGAAGCAGGAACCACAAATAGGAATCTACAGATGTCAGGCAGTTAGTGTAAATGTGAAGAATAGGCAAGAAAAATAAACCCTTTCTCATTATTTTAAATCCACAGCCTTCTCAGAGTATATTTCATTTTCTTATCTTTTATGGAGAGGTATAAAATATTTATCATTCTCAATTACAAGAAAAGCAACTGCCTAAGAATGGTGATAAATGGAAACTCAAAATTCTTTAAGTATCAGGAAAAGAAAGAATGATGGAAATTATGACCAATGGGATAGTATATTTCCCACTTAAAACCACAGCTACCCTATGAGAATACTGAGCACTTTGAGATTATGCAGTATTATCAAGAAGAGTTAGACATACCCATTTTTGGTTAAAAAAAAAAAAAACTACTTATTTTTAAATACTGGCAACAAATTTTCTAAAAATCAGACACCATCCTGGCTGAATCAGCGGACCAACTATTTGCAACTTCTTGTGAAGGTTGGAAGCACCAAGTCTCAGACCACAGGCACCATATCCCAATGTCTAAGAATCAATTAGAATGGCCAATCAATCTGATTTACCCAAAATTCCTTGTTTTAGCACAGAAGGTCCCAGGTCTCAGGGAAACCCCTCAATCCTGGGCAAGCCAGGAAGGTTAGTAACCTCCACTTACAAATAACTCTGGTTTGTAATTTTTAAATCTGACTGCAACCACATACTACACACACACTTCTGTTTTCAAGCTTAACAATAAATCATTGGCTTCTTTCCCTTACCCCAATTTTCTTGAAATTTTCCCCTGAGTAGTTTTGTTTCCAATCAACAGATGAGGAGATTGAAAGATTTGGATGTTTAGATGTTGTATTCCATTTCTGTACCTAAGTCATCATCTACACCTGCAAGTCACATCACCTAGCAAATGGTAAAACCAGTAAAGAAATGTTACAACAGATCAAAAAACTGGCACCTAATGCTGACAGCATCCCCTTAATCAATGCCCTGTCCAAGGCCAGGCATTCAAAAAAAGAAAGTGGGGGGGCGGGGGGGGAGGTAATGGAGGAAGAAAGAGAAAGAAGGAAAGAAGAGAGGAAGAAAGGAAGGAAGACAGAAAGAACAAAAGAAAGAGAGAGAAAGAAAAGAATTACAAAAGCAAAAGCAAGAGAATTACTTAACATGATATCTATGATAGATGGAACTAAATCAGAGACTAAGCAGTTAAATGGGTAGCTCTTCTATAGTAGAGCCAAAGAAATGGTTGGAGATGAAAATAAATCTGATCTTCTTGTAAAAAAAATAAAATAAAAATAAAAGGAGGTCTTTGTTCAGTGGAAGACCTTGTTCCTACTAATAACTTTTGTGACAGTTACTATGGATTGCCTCCAGCCCCCAGTGCCGAGACTAGAAAACTAAAACCATACTTATTAGTCTCCTTTGCAGTGGAATTCTGTTTGTGATCTGGGTACCTCAAATCAGATGCACTCACACAAGATTTTACTCAAAACTGAGTTCCACTGGGAGAAGCAGGGGGCCCATGTACTTGGATTGCTGGTGCTGATGGTATGGATCTGTACTTGGCAGTCAAGGGAACAACTTTCTGATTCTACAGCTACCTGATCAACATAGAGGTATTAGTCACCCTCAACGGCCTGGTTCTGAAGTGTGATTTGGGGCCTATTCTTGCCAACTCAGTTAGCCTTATTTCCTTACCTCTCCCAACAGTTTTGGAATTATCTATACTTCTTAGTATATTCCTTTCTGCTTATGCTAGTCAAAGAAGATTCTATTCTCTGCAATAATAATGATGATTAAGACATTGAATTGTCCATGTCAATCTTTCTTGGTGCTTATAATTTTAAAAACAACTACAATCATTGAAGTGAAGAGTCCCACATTTCTACTGATACTCCCCCACAGTCCATAAGAAGAGAAGGGGACTGCTTTGTTCAAGGAAAGAAAGAGTTGTTACATAGTTGAAAATGGTAACATTTGAATTATTGGATCACCAAAGGCCATTCCACATTTTCTGAATTTTCTGCCTAAAAGTCATTGGTTTAACATCCATCTTTTTTCCTAGATTGTAAACTCCATAATAACAAGGGACCATTCTTATTTAGTCAAAACTTTGTATTTACTACCAAGCATATTTATATCTTATTATTGATGCACAATAAACAATGTGTAACTGACAAAGCCCTAGAGGCAGATAATGAACATTTAGAGGTAGGATGTATCCATTTAATTATATCATTAGTTACCACCACAGAGCAACTGGTCATTTTACATATATCATCTTACTCCACTCTATAACTGGTTTTACTACCTTCATTTCATCCACAAAGAAAACAAGTCTCAAAAGAGGTCAAGTAAAAGTCATAACTAGTGTTGAGTTTTTATTATAACTTAAGAAGTCTGATTTCACAGTCCATGATGCAATTTCTATTACACCCCACTTGTTCAGTGTTAGGGATTTGGCATCTTTCTAAGCAACCAATAATCTCCTTACAGTGGTTCAGGACTCCAGGAAATATATTGCTTCTACAACACCTTCCTCTGACCATAGAAAATCTCTCCAAAAGGATTCCTGGTATTTGACTTCCCCTGTATGAAAATACTCTTTCATGTAAGGTGATTCTTCTTTGCACCCATAGCATCATTCCTGGAAGTGGGAGAGAAAAACCTATGTATAATCTAGAAGCAAAAAGGCAGGTTTTTTGTTTTGTTTTACCCCAAGAATGCGTGAGTGTTTCTGCGAACCTAATTCTTAGGACACCAAGGGTGATTTTCCAAACAGGGATTATTTAATCTTGCTGGAGTATTGTTTCTTTAGCACAGTCACTCTATCCCTGAGAGCACTTCCAGGTTCAGTTTAACCCTTTAAAAAGCCAATGGAACACAGAAGGAACGTGGTTGATTCTGTCACTTTAATCAATAAACATTGATAAACATTCTTTGCATTGATAATAAAAAGATTTATTTAAAAAAACAAGCTTTGATATAGCCTCAAAGACATAAGAGACATGCTAAGAAATTCATCTAAAAGGTTGATATTATCTTTAATCCCTATAGTAAAACTGAGAAGGTTGAAACACGATTTTTTTTTGTGGGAGGTGGGTAATAGGGATTGAACACAGGGGCACTTAAACACTGAGCCACACCCCCAGCCCTTTTTTGTATTTTTATTTAGAGACAGAATCTCACTGAGTTGCTTAGCGCCTTGCTAAATTGATGAAGTTGGCTTTGAACTCGCGATTCTCCTGCCTCAGCCTTCTGATATAGGCATGTGCCACTGTGCCCTGCTGAAACACGATTTTGAAAAGGTTGAAAAACATCTCTACAGCCCCTGAATCCTGCTTGTACATAGTTCATTTCTTGACATTTGGATTAATCTTAGTCATAGAAGTGCATATACTCACAACTTGAATGAGACTCATCACCATCTTAATTGATGGGTAAGAGTCCCTTGGCTACATGTAAAGTCACACTAGTTAAAAGACACGCCCACAGTATCTGGCACGAGATCTAATATTTTAAGTGTAATGTACTATCTCTTTGTTTTACTGAGGCTTCTTAAATCCTGATGCCAATTATATTAACAAAAGTTTGCTCCCCTCCTGCTCATCAGAGCACAGGCACTGATACAAAGAAGGAAGAAAAGAAAATGCCGACTTCTAGCAGATTTTTAAGTGAAGTATTTTTGCTGGGGCCACTTTAAACAAAGACCAATTTCTTCCTGACCTTTCTTCTCAGCATCCTTCTGAGATGGAATCATACACTCCAGCTGATGATTCGTTATAGATTCAAGTCCAGGTAGAGATAAGCTCAAGCAAGTGATCAAACCTCATTAGAGTTATACCTGCAAGGAAAGTCACTGCAATTCAAGGTCTATTAGAAAGGCTATGCTTGCCCATAAAAATTTAGCTTTGGGTTGAAATATGGCATATGAATTTCTAGTCCATAAGTACCTTAAAATCAGAAAACTCAATTATTTAAAAAAAAAAAACTCCTAAATTAAATGGTTGTTAAGTGGCAGAGGATTGGATTTTGATGTTTTAAAACTTCTCGCCAAAAGCTTTGAAAATACTAATATTTTTAAGTATAGTGGAAAATACAGTATGACAATGAGAACCAAGTAAGAAATGAGAGATCAATTTGAATCCAGCTTTTCCCGTACGCTGACACCGCGTCCTTGACTGTGGGAGACACTTTGTAATAGTTTTGAGCTGGTGTTTTCTCAATGGATGACAGTGACATTACCTCTTCCAAGAAGAAGTCATAGAGTCAATTTAATAATTCTACTTCTCTCATTAAGTTCAAATAACGCACTCTTCCAAGGTTGGAGGCCAACAAAAATCCTCCTTCCTTCTCAGGTAATGGAGCTTCAGCCAACCTCAGAGGAAGCAGGAATCCTCTCTGCTGCTCACATTCCTGAGTGCTTAGAGCCAGAGGGGATTATTCCTTTTACTAATTCCCAGCAGCTTGTGCCCTAGGAAGAATAAAGGACTCAGGGGTTTTGCTGCCTTGAGTTTGAAATTCATCACTTCCTAAATACATGGGCCATTTTCTGTTTATAAAGTGAGGATTGTTATTTGTGAAGAATGAAGGAGAGAACAGGTGTAAAGTGTCCAGTGCATGGTAGACAACCAATGTAGCCCAAAGAGTGAACACCCAGAGAGTGAGCCCAGCCCATGACCACCCACTGGCCAGTCC
Source organism: Xerus rutilus (assembly GCA_028644305.1). Classification (NCBI taxonomy): domain Eukaryota; kingdom Metazoa; phylum Chordata; class Mammalia; order Rodentia; family Sciuridae; genus Xerus; species Xerus rutilus. The sequence continues at coordinate 26,519,094 of CM053406.1, forward strand.
CAGGAAGATCAAGACCATGGAGCTAGATGACTTTCTCTCACCCCCATACAGAGAAACAAAAGACTTGTTTGAACTGTAGAAATAAACACTGCATTAGAAAAGGTGCTTGGGAGATCAAGGGTATTTTCACAACCTAACAATATAATGGCAAGATTTTCCATCCAGCAGCATGACTTTTCTTTTTAAGTAATTAGTTTCCATAATGATTTCTAATATGAATTTGCTTATTTAATGGAAATACAATGTGCAATTCTTTATTTTTTACTAACACTCTGAGGAGCAATAATAGTCAAAGCTTGGAAAGCTTATTAAGACTAATACCCAAATGTGGTTAAATGCATTAAAAAGCCTTAGTAAAGAATATGCACTATTGATCCCATTCACAGCCTCAGCTTTTGCAGGGGCTCCATTAAGGTACAGCATGCTATTAATGCAAATTAGTCCCCAATGTGTAGCTTTCCTCCGTTTAAAATGAGGCAACCCGAGACAGAGGCTGAAATGTGCTGGAAACTGCTGAATAATTATAGCCTGTTTTTATTCCTCTTCTTTCCATGTTTAATTTACTTATACAGGATTGTCAATGTTTCCTATCTCATGTGTTAGCAACAGTTTTTTAAATTGGCTAATAAAAATAAATAAAATGAATTTTTAAATCTATTTTAAAAATTATTTTATCTTTATCGCTAGGGTCCCAACGCAGATAAGAGACACTAGACTAAGATAGAAACAAAATGTATATTACTGAATCCTCGTGGTCCGACATGTTGTTGAAGAAAACAAAAAGGTTGCATAGCTATTCATCTCTACCAGAATCAACCTCTCTCTTGAGCTAATTATTCTGGTTTCATTACCCAATAAGCAGTCCATAGGAAATATTTTTAAGCATCTTCTGCTAGAAAGCACTAGATAAGGTTTGCTTTTCCCCCTCAGCAGTTTGTCTTTTCATGAAATTCACATAAGATAAAATGAGCCATTATAAAGTGCACAATTCATTGGCATTTAGTATATTCAAAATCTTATGCTACTAAAACCTCTATCCTGTTCATTAAAACATTTTCACCACCCCAGAAGAAATTCCTGGTACATGTTAAGCAATCACCCAAATTGCTGCTCACCTCAGATTCCAGTCTCTGGTAACCATCAAGGTTTGAGTGCTTTAAAACTGCTTATAACAGACTAGATTAAGAATGCTTTATGTCTTTACCCTGGGAATAGTAGAATAGAATTAATAAATATGGAGAATTAATAAATATGGAGATTCCCAAGTCTCTGCTTAAAGATGCCAATACAATTAGTATTGGAGGCCATTTCTCCAGGCCTCTCAACACAACTAAGAACTTTCTCTATCCTTAGTAAATACCTTTAGTCTAATAGGGTGACTGAGATGAAAAGAAGAGAAGGTCCCTTTAAGATGCTTCATCTAATAGACATGGCAAGACAGGTGCACAGGAGTCAGTGGCTCGGGGGACAGTTTGGAGGATGTGATATGTTCTATGCAGGATCAGGGACATGTGCAGAGAGGAAGCAGCTACTGGAGTATCATCCAGGGAGGAAGGAGGAAGAGAAGGAAGAGAGGGAGGGAGGAGGGAAGGAGGGAGGGAGGAAGGAACAGATGGTATCCTGTGCACCTGTGACCAACTTTTGATGGAGGAAGAACTGGTGGCACGTTTATTATCAGGGGAGAGGCAGAGAGATGCCAGTGTAGCTGGCGGATTGGGTGGTGGAGAGATGATGTGCTTCTTGACTGATGTCTTCAGCATTCCCTCCGCAGTGGAAGTCGTGACTTGCTGAGAGTGGGTGGCGGGTGTGTGGGAGTGGGTGTGGTTCCTTCCAGGGGAGCAGCAGAGATGGGAAGTTACAGAGGGTGAGGGCAAGCTTTCCAGAGAAGCAGAGCAAGTTTGCAAGGCAGTACTGAGGGTACGAATGACAGCGATCCTGGTTGAGTGGGGCAGGTCCAGCTCAACTGGTTGTGGACTGTCTCAGTAGGCTCAGCCCCTTAGTACAGCCTGGGTGAAGCAGGTGTGAGGCTCATTCCCAGAGAGATTGTGCCAGGAAGAGAGAGGAGTAAGGGCGTGAAAGCATTTGAAAAAGAAAACAAAACAAAAACACACTCTCTCAAGAATACAGGGAACTCAGAGAAACGATTTTCATCATGGGTAAGAATGATGGAACTGGTGAAGGATTTCCCCCATTCGCCCCTGTAGCTCTCACTACTCAGCTTCATCAAAAATATTCCTTTCATGCAGGGTAAATTTTTAATGGATTTTTTAAAAAAAATATACTTATCATGAAAAGACAGTGCATATAAAAGCTAACACAATTAGATAAAAATGAGAAAGATGTAAAAGTGAGTGCTTTGCTCAGTAGCAAAGAAATTAAGATTCCTTTTGAAAATAAAACTATGTTTTTTAAATAAAGGAAGTGTGTTGTTTTTACCTATCCATGTCCTTTTTACCCTTAATGTAACTGAATCTCCTTTCTCTACACATATACACGAAAAACCTGTCTGTGACCAAGTTCCCCAAGTTATCTCCATTCACAGCAAGCACCCTTAGTGGCCCAGGAATTTCCTCATGACCCTTCTATGCTCAGAAGCTATCTAACAATTCTGTTCTTGTTAAGTAATTAAGAACAATAAACTTATTAAGTTCTTATGCCCTAATAGCTTACTAGCTGTTTAAAAAGAATGTGTATAATTTGAAAAAAGAAATAACTTCACAAGAATTACCACACGTTACTTTCCTAGTTATTAATCATAGAATAAAAGCAATAAACAGAGTCAGATCAGAATTGGATAAGCATCAACAACTGGGCCACTGATATTTATGCTCAGTACCCTATTCTCTAAAGAAATGTAGCTTATTCTCCTGGGATAGGTGCTGAAATGATTTCTAGATTCATGAAGCTCTGAGGTAGAAAAATAGTTATAAAAAAAGAGATTAATCTTTAATCCCTTTACTAACTTCAATCCCTTCCAAGATTTTAGAAAAAGCCTTAGAAAATTATTTACAAAATTGATACACTCTTATAATACTTTCTTTCCTACATATTTTCATTGCATACTCTGAGTTTTCTCTTCATATGATAATAACTTTTGAAATCACTTTCTATTCCTTCTATCATTATGTGCTTTTCAAAATGTGTACAAGTAATATATTTTTGCTATAGTTTGTTAAGTTTCTAACTTCTTCCAGGTAGAAATTTCCCAGGCATAGTGGCACAGGCCTGTAATCCCAGCAACTCAGGAGGCTTAGGTAGAAGAATTGCAGATTCTAAGTCAGTCTTAGCAACTTAGTGAGGCTCTAAGCAACTTAGCAAGACCCTGTTTCAAAATTTAAAAATTAAAAAAAAAAAATGACTGGGGATGTGGCTCAGTAGTAGTTAAGTGTTCCTGCATTCAATCTTTGGTGCCAAAAAAAAAAAAAAAATGGAAAGAAAGAAAAGAAAATTTCCCCTATCAGACATCTACAGCCCAGTAGAGTTGGAGTGGCTACATCTACAGGGAAGTTCAACTGGGGATATCTTTATGTGACTTATGGTCACTTCCATGTTAATGTCGGTTGTCTTGGTGTGGGAGTCACTTATAAGGGTGTTTTTACTGCCTGCTGGGCCAACTCACCCAGCATCATGACCTCAAAATGCAGGGCCAGAAGTTATTACTTATATGAGTGTTCTCTATGGTTCTGGACACTATAAATTGACCAGTGATAAAGAGGACACCACTTTTCTATCATATGGAACTAGAAGCTGTCTGTGGAGAGTTCTTCCAGTCATCAGATGTTTAAAATTTTAAGTAGAAGTTCTCATGGTATGTAGTAGATAGTAATTCTCTTCTGTTAACACATACTTGATAATGAAGTATGTGTGATAATAAATGGAACATGTTTCTTTGCCTTTCTTTTTTTAATAATTATTATGTGATGTAGCCCTTATCAGATGTTCTTTTGTAGAACACAAATCTTTAGCAACACCACAACAGAGAATATATCTCTGTGAGAGGTTGAGTGTTTTATTCATCTCAATTACCAATAAAAATTTTCAATCAAATATATTAGATAACTAAATGACTTTTCTATTTTATTAATAGAAAGTGATTTCAAAAGTTATTATTATAAGAGAAAACTCAGAGTATGCAATAAAATGTGTAGGAAAGAAAGTATCATAAGGGTGTATCAAGCAATTAATTAATCATAAACAATATATATCTTTCCTGATTACGTGATACTTGAGGTATTCATCATATGTTTACATTGTAATTTGTTGAGATTTACTTTCTAAATCTAAATGTTTTTACCTTCAAAACTACTTTTTTATACTTTTTCATAAATAAGATCTATAGAATTATACAAATGAAAGTCCCACAAAAATCCCAGATTTGTTCCTGAGATCAAGCATCCCCTTGGAATGTAATGTCTCAGAGAAGGGTCAGGAAGACTAAATATCTTAATCCAAAACAATGTCAATAGGCTGTGAAATAACTTCCAGATAAATTACCACCCATGGTGCAACCACTGAACCAGATCCACGCAGAGGCCTCAGTGAGATTCAGAAGAGGTGGTATTGCTGGTGTCCAGCCAGGTGCTTGCCTCGAGGATCCAGTGTTCCATGGGTAACATCATTTTCTTTGCTTCCCCTAACCAAATGGTCTAGAAGGTAATTTTAAGATTTTTTTTTAAATAAAGAAAATGAATCCACTTCTCTGAAATATGTTTATTCTCTACATGAAAATACAGGACCACAGTTTCCCAGCAGTGATAGGTAGATAGGTAGGTAGGTAGGTAGGTAGGTAGGTAGGTAGGTTGGTAGGGTAGTAGAATAATAGGTGGGTAGGTGGGTGGATGGATAGATAGATAGATAGATAGATAGATAGATAGATAGATAGATAGATAGATAGACTGAACGACCAAACAACCCATGAGTAGATGGATGTATAGATAGGTAGACACATACAGATACAGAAAATTTTAAAGAGAACTTGGTCAGAGGTTAAATGTCTTTATCTTACATGGAAGTAAACATTTTCTCTCCAAATTTGTCCCAGTTGCACAGTTCTGATTGCACACTGTGTCTGAAATACTCCATCCTGCATTAACCAATCTTAGGGACTATGAAAATGTACTTACAAGCTCTGCTCTGGGGAAACGACTGCTATAAACCTTCGATTGTGTCATTAAGTGACAAAAAATCTCCAGAACTGAATTATAGTCATAGACACTATTATCACTCAACTCAAACAATAAGCAAAAGCTTTTGAAGGAGGAAAGTGGAAAGGATTATGAGAGAGGCTGAATGAGAAGTGGAAAGCTTGGGGCTGAGATGACAGTAGCAGAGAATGAGAGGGGCAGTGGGCACAGTCAGAACAAAGCTGAGAGTAGCTGGTGAAACGACAGGAGAGGTGGTTCTAGTCACTGCTCAGAGCCTGGGCCTAAAGGGATCTTCATCTGGAGTCCATGTGATGCCCAGAAGGAGTAGCTCAATCTTGTATCATCATCCAGATGATTTCTACTACATGGAGTAGTGCAGCTGGGATTGATGCTTTGGGGATTGATGAGCTTTAATTGTCTCAAGCTCCCACTGTGTGGCTCTAGAATCTGCTGTTCTTTTGGCTCTAGAGTCTACCTGGGGCCTTCCTGTTAGAGAATGACCTAGGAAACATCAGGAAAGGTGACTGCTCTGTCTGTCCATCTGACTCTACACAGTGAAGGGGGTGGGAAGTATGAAGCAGGTGCACAGCTTCCTGATGGCCATTAGTCTGAGCAGGCACAGAGGAGGATGGACAAGACCAGAGAAAGGCTGTGGAGGAAAAGTGGAGGATGTTCAACATACCAGCCTTCTCATGCCTCTTACTGACATCAGTTTCAGGATAAAGCTGATGTTGTAACTTTCTAAAATATTCTCTTTACTAGTATGGAGAGAAAATTCTGTCCTCATTTGAATAATTTTATAAATCAATTCATTGTTGGCACAATTCTTCTATAATAACATCTTGTATCTAGTGTCCTGGAATTGAGAAGGAGAAAAAAGAAGAAGAGTGGGTCATGGACTTCCACAGCTCTTGCATGGTCTGCCCTGATCCCTAGAGCACTTCTGGGGTAACATACAGAGAGAGGAAACCATCACCAAACCTACCTTCTCCCAATTTGGGATCAACTTCTGAAACCCATAGTTCGTTGAAAGATCATATGAATTTTGACCTAGGGATAAAATAATTTTCTACCATTGAGTACAGAAAATAGCACTTAATTTTTCTTGATATGATACACATAAGGTTATAGATGACCTATGCAGTTTTATTCTGATTACATTCTAGCAAAAGGAAACTTAATATATAAAAAAGAGATTATTTTTAGCCAGGCATGGTGATACACATTTGTAATCCCAGTTATTTGGAAGGTTGAGGCAGGAGCATTGCAAGTTTGAGGGAAACCTGGGCAACTTTGTGAGAACCTGTCTCAAAATAAAAATTAAAAGGTCTAGAATGTAGCTCAGTGGTAGAGCACCTCTGGGTTCAATCTCCAGTAGTACACACATGAAAGAAAGAGAGAGAGAGGTGGGGGTAGGGTGGGGGGAGGAAGGGGAAGAAAAAGAAAGAGTGATATTTTTCAAGACAAAAACATCATTTTGGTCTTTGGATGAGTCATCAAATGTTTATGTAATTAACTAATTTAATTGGCCACTGACAAAAATCACCTTTGTTTACTTTGCCATAATGTCAAGCTAAATGTCATGCTGTGACATCACGTTCCTTCAGGTACAAAGCAGAGTTGCTATTCCGTTTGGCCCTTCAGGGTTGAGCATCTTAGTGGCTATCATAATGGGTTAGCATCTGTCCCTCCTCAAATGTCAGTTTAAGCTGATTATGGCAGTTCCTTTCCTCCTTCACTGGCTGGTTCAGAAATAGTCAGGCCTTGCCCCTTTGAGCTGGTGAGAAATTCAGGGAACCTTGCTCCACTTCTGCTGAAGAAGCCAGGCTCTCTTTCTCCTGGTTATAATGAACGTGGTTGTTTTGGGCAGGCTACATTAGTCAAGGTCTCATCAAGATACAGTTGCCATAGTCAAACTGGGCTAACTCAGAATGATTTAATGAACTATTTTCAAGGACATGGGCAGGGTGAAGGGAAAGTCCATAGGGTAAAGCAGTGTTCCAGGACAAGGAGCAGAACTGTCATCACACCTGCACCCAAAGGCACAGTAGGAGGGGTACCAGAACCAAGCAGACAGTTTCAGAGACAGGGTCACCTTGACAGGAATTGTGAAATTGTGTTAAGAAATGTGTTCAGCACAACTGGTCACCTTACAAACATTGGACCAAACACTGGCAGAGGGGCATCACATTACCATGCTGCTTAAGACCTGTGAGGTCTTAAGTCCCTGGATCACCTGTGATACTCTCCCTACCTTAAGATTTAGGAATCTGAATGAAATCAGGATTCTCTTGCCTTGCAAGGAGGAACTGGCAACCAACATTGTCTTTCCCGATGCCTTCTTCCTCTCATCTGCCAGTAAAATAGGATCGCCTCATCAGAACAGGCAATAAGACTTCTGTAATGCAGCTCATTGGGAAAGCTCCTGGAAACTGGGTCACCAGTGTGCTTTCTCCACAGTAAATAAAAAAAAAAGAAAACGGAGGTAGCAGAGACAAGTGACTTGACTCTGGAACTTTTTCATCAGCCTTTGACTACAAATGTTTTATGCCAAATGTCTCCTAGAGTGAGACTAAAGATGTTCAGGATCTTGAGTAAATTAGAAAAATGGCAAGGACATAGCTGGGCATGGTAGCACATACCTGTAATCCCAGTGTCTCAGGAGGCTGAGCCTGGAGCATTGCCAGAAGTTCAAGGCCTCAGCAATGGCAAGGTGCTAAGCAACTCAGTGAGACCTTGTCTCTAAATAAAATACAAAAGAGAGCTGGGGATGCCCTCAATGGCCTGGTGCCCCGAGTTTAAAAAAAAAAAGGCAAGAACATAAAGAACCAATCAAATACGAATTAATAGATGAGCAAAAGGAGGTCTAATAGACTAGAATAAGGAGAATGGGGGAAAGGGAAGGATTATGAACTGAAATGGATTTCCATGTATGTATGAGTTTGTTGGGATGCACCCAGCTATGATATAGAACTAAAAACTCTAATAAAATAACATACTAATATTAAAATAAAGAAAATGGCCGAGTATATTTCAGATTTTGTTTTGATTATCTGCACATCCGTACTTCCTAAAATCTTAAGAGCAATTCCAAGTGGATCTAAAAGCCATCCATGTATACATTTTGTTAAAATGTATGTGAAGACAAAATTAGCTACCCACTTGGTTGACATGATCACTTGAATGTTCTTTGCCACTGAGTCACCTTATTGTTCAGAATGAAATGCTGTGAATTCCTAGGGATATTCAAAATTTTTAACTTGAATAGTGAAAATCTTGCTTATATGTTCGTATTCAAACCAGTTCCTTTGTTTTGTGGCAGATCAAAGCTCTTTTATTAAAACTGAATACCAACTTGAAATATTCAAATCGTAAATTTTCTAGCCTAAACATGACTATTTTAGCAAGTATTCCTGGCTTATCAAAAACTCAGAGAAGTTACTAAATGGCAGAATATTAGCATAACACATATAATGCTTAAATTTGCCTTGATGGCCAGCAAATACAGGTCAGTGACTCTAGTGGGTGGTGTACTTGACATTTTCCAGGCATGTTCTCATTTAATTTTTGCAACAAGTCTGGGAACTGGGCCTTCCTTGCAAAATTTTAAGTTATGAGGTAACTTCTTAGGAAGATTAAGTTAATGTCCCGTGGTTATTTTTATCTTACATTTAAAAATAATATATTTTAATTGTCAAATTTTAGGTCATTTTTATACTGCTTTTATATTAGATTGAACCAGATGCTTTATATCTGCTGAAGTTCATAGATATTAGAGATATGATTCACTTAGTTTATTTAGGCTATTAGAGTACTTTGGCTACAAACAAGAGAAACAGATTTTGGATAAGTTAAGTAAAACAAATATATTGGGAGGGCATAGAGTAACTCAGAGTTCAAGGTGAACAATTGGATCACTGGAAGAAATAAAAAATAGAATAATTCTTAGTATATAGAATGTAGGAATGAATGGACTGGTTTCTTCAGAAAAAAATACTACAGAGATAACCAGCTCCAACTACTTCCTGTACATATGGCTCACAATTTGAATTTGTGAGGTTGAATCTCATTGTCTTAGCTTGGCTTACATGTCTTACTGTCTTTAAGGGGACAGAAATTTGATTATTGGCACAAAATGTGGAAGGGATAGTTCCCCTGCCAGAAAAAGGAAGATATTATTTCCAGAAAATGGAGAAGTTGTACTGGGCTGACAAAATCACTAGATGTCTAGGAGAGAGCTGGGATTCAGACCTAAACCTCTACAATACTTTTCTCATAACGATTTTTCTACTTTTTGCCCCAGTGCATGATAAAAATCCCAATGAAGCAAAATGAGATAATTATATGATAACTACCACATAGATCTTGGCACTGATGTATATGAATTCAGTGATGAAACCAGCAATCAAAGAAAGGCCTTAAGAATACAATGGAAGGTCTTGCTGGTGGTTTCAGCTTCTCGTCTGCTGGTCTTCATTGCACCGTGGCCAGCTTGCTGCGCAGCCATGCTAGCAGCCAGACCAGCGTCATCAACCAAATCTGGGATGGTTGAGTTGTCTGGGTTCTCAGTTCAGCTGCACAAGTGCATACTTCCTATTTCAGGCAGGTTGACGTCAGAACATTAATGTTATTGCTACTATCAGTATCACCCAGCAGTTTCATTAGTGCTTGACGGTTTCATTATTAGCTCTGGGAAACAATATATCAGCTTATATCTTGAAAATTCCAAGTTCCTTTTTGAAGTAGGGATTGGTTTTTTCACGGCATTTCTATGGTTTCAAGGAACATGTAAAGAGAGAATGTAGGTATAAAATTTGGCTTTTTAAGTTAAAAGTGTGTTTCAAACTGTAGTCACCTGAAAATCTTTTTGATATTTCAGTATTCTCATTATCCAATCTCTTCATCTTTTGAAGCTGTAAGGTATTATTTTGAAAGAACTGAAGGCTCCATTTGTATTGTTTTGTTTAGTTTTGGTACCAGAGATTGAACCTAGGGGCACATAATTACTGAGCCACATCCCCAGCCCTTTTTTATTTTGATACAGGGTCTCTCTAAATTGCTCAAAGCCTTACTAAGTTGCTGAGGCTGGTTTTGAAGGTGTGATCCTCCAGCCTCAGCCTCCTGAGCCACTGGGATTACAGGCATATGCCTCTGTACTCCACTGAAGGCTCCATTTGGAGCCATGATAACAGCTTCCTTTATTTCTTTTAAAATATTGTATCTTTGTATTCTAGCCCAGCATGGTCCTGGTGAAAAAAATAAAATAGCAAGTTTCTGGAAAAAAAAGAAAGAAAGGGAAGGAGGAAAAACGCAGGGAGGGAAAGAGGGAGGCAGGAAAAAAAGAACCATCTGAGAATTATTTTTTACCATCATTTATTGAGGGCATAGGGTGGAGCACATGTCTACACACCCAGTTTTAATTTATTGGCAAAGAAAAGTACTGCTATAAAATAAATGAAGTAAATAGAAAGGAAAATACCAGCTAAGCCATTGATCCAATGGAATGGATCCTGGCAGTGCTGTATTGAAGAATTTAATAGGTACTGAGTTTTTATTTTTTAAAAGGCCTCTGAAGGCCTTATTGAGCTGAGGGGCTAAGGACATCACTAGATGTTTACTTTCAGGGCACCAAACTCAGTTCTACTGTTTAGAAGCGATTTGACAAATCAAATAATACCACAAATTACCTCAGCATGCCTCAGTTTTCTCATATGTAAAATAGGGTAATAGAGCTACCTACCACATAGTTCTCTGGGGAGAGGGCGACAAAGATAGAAAGAACACTTTTAAGATACTTCTTAGCATATGCCTGAGCTTAACATTATTTTATCTCAAGGTAGGATGCTAAGGAGCCATGAAAGTTACATTGTAGGAATAATACCTAGTAGAAAGATTCATTATGAAGTCGTGTATAGAGCCTAAGTCTAATTTTATTTATTTAGGATATATACCTAAGAACTGGGAATATAGCTTAGTGATAATCATTGCCTAGACAATGCACAAAGCCCTGAGTTTCATACCCATCACTGGAAAAAAGGAGAAAGAGAGAGAGACACTACACCTATGTCTATCTAGCTACATTTGTCCATTTGCATATTAACAAAGGAAGCACAGACAGTGTACTATTAACAGTGGTTAGCTCTGACTGGTAGAGTTAGCTTCAAGTGTTTAGGTTATGAGAGATATTTACTTTATTCATTATGTTCTTCCATATTTTTCAAATTTTTCCAAATGAACCTAATGAACCTGACTAATTTTACAATGAGGATAAGACGTTATAAATGAAAGCTATATTTTTTTTAAAAAATGGTTCCTACTAAGTAAGAAATTTTGATGTCAAGCAGAAAAGAGCCTTTCCATTTTAATGATCAAGATCAAATAAAAACCAGTAGAACTGCAGAGGAACAAAATTTTCTGAAGGTAAATTTTTCCAGGTATCTGCAGTGTAAGAAAAATAATGTGGGATTCAGATTCAAGAGTATTTCAATCTTCACTGCAAAGCAATAATTGTGTGACCTTACATAACAACACAACATTGATGACCTCAGTTCATTTCTAACTTTAGGCTGCTTGATTCCTGATGTGGGGACAGATGAAGGATATAAAAACATAGGCATACTGTAAGAATTCAATAGTGATCTCTCGATCTTATAAGCTGTCCTTTTATTACCTTACTCATTAAATTTAAAAATTAGAAAAACTTTATATACCTTCCTTCCATAAAGTTGAAAGTAAGTAAGCTCATGAATGCAATAAATAACAATAATCTATGTTCCTTTTTATTAGTATATGAATCCAAAGGGCAAGAATGAACTCCATTTTTTAAAGAGACTATTTCTAGCTGATCTTTATTATAACTATTAGTATATGATATAAAAAACTGCATTAAGGGCAATTATTTAGTTTACAAATAAATAATAGTAATTGTACTATTCACTATGAGCCATCCACTTTGGAATATCAGGGATTATTTCCATTACTTTCAGATCTCATGCCTATGCTGCTATGCAGTCTCATTTATCTAAACAAATGGGAACAAAAATAAGGAAGAAAGAAGTCACTCTTATGTGACTTCTTATTACCAGAAGCTGTACTTCTCAAAGTTCAGTGTGCATATGAATCCCTGAGTTGTCTGACTTGGCAGGTCTGGAATGTGGTCTGTAATGGCATATTTCTAAAAAGCACGCAGGTGCCCAGTGTGGTAGCACAGTTCTTAATCCTAGTGACTTGGGAGACTGAGGCAGGAGGATCGCAAGTTGGAAGTTAGTCTTGGCAATTTAGTGAGACCCTGTCTCAAAAACTAAAAAGGACTGGGGCTGGGGATGTAGGTCAGTGATAGAGTGCCCCCAGTTTCAATCCCCAGATTTAGAGGGGAAAAACCACCTAAGTGATACTGATGCTACTAGTCCATGGGCCACCTTTTGAGTAGCTGATTCTAAAGGTCTTTAGGAATACCAGTGTATGTGATTTAAATGCTCCTATGTTAACAAGTTACATAAGTTGAGGAAGAGAAGTTTCTTGTGATATTTGTCCTTCCCCAGCCCCCACAATATTGTTTTCAATGCTTACATCTTTTTCTCATTTTGTTCTTGCTGACTTCTTCTCTAAAGTCCATCTCCATTTGGTAAGTTGCTACTTACTCTTAAAGTTGATCTCAAAAGCTATATCTTCTGGGAAAAGACCTGCTCAGTGTATGGCTATAGCCAGGTCCCTGACAAATCCTTGTGTGCTAAAAATACAGTCTCCGCTCCCTTTGGCTCCTCTTCCCATCTTCATTTGATTCACTTGCTCAGCATCATCAAAGAGACACAAAGAGCTTCTTGATGCATTTAGGGGTATGTTCCTTCCAACCAAGCATTTCTCCAGTTCCACAGCTCTTTGGGACATTGTAGTCTACTCAGCTAAGAGGGACCACTGATTTTTTAACCTTTAATGTTTGCATAGTCTTTTGAGTTCATCCAGGAAAACCTACCTATAAAAACAGGTGATCAACAATATTCAAATAACACAGTAACATTTATAAGCGCTGTGTTCTTTAAAACAGATAAAAATACCTTCGTGTAGCTAAATCTCTCTCTTCTCCATCTAACAAGGGCAAACTCAAAAGCACAGATGGGTCAGGAAGGTGACATGAATCAAGGTGGTCAGTTGGGGCCAGTGTCCTGGTGAGACCCTGACCCATCTAAACAGGGCAGCAGCCAGCCATCTTCCCATGAGGAAATGCTGCTCAGGGTCTCCAGATTTCCCAGATGCCAGATATCCCAATTTTTATATGTAATCTCCTATATCAACAAATCCAATTTTTGGTTGTTGTTGTTTAAACACAGCTAGAGCCAAACAAAACAAATCTATGGGCCAGATGCAGCTGGTTGGGGGAGGACAGGAAGGAACATAAGATTTTTTTTTTTATGTTTGTTTTAAAAGGACTTTGCTTTTGAATTAATTCTTATGCCTAGCCTGTTGAAATTAATTAGAGAGGAGTATACAGCTTACCACTGCTTCACAGTCTGCACTCAGCTTCTCCCTTAAGCTGGGATGTGAGTGTTAAAGTTGTCTTATTCTAGGAACTCTCAGGCCCCATACATGTAACTTACATACACAGCCAAAACACCCAAAGGCATCTGGGAAGCCAAGTTCTTATATCTGCATCACCAGTTGCACTATGGTTTGTCCTAGCTTTCACATGACTTGAGGATTCACAAGGCTTGGGTGAATACATCTGGTTCTGATCCAAGTCTACATGGGCAAGGCAGCATCTGATTCCCAGTGATGGTGTAGCAACTTCCCAAGGCAGGCAAGGATGCAAGAGTTTAGACAGATTTCAGCTTAAAATTCCAGAAAGAAATCCATGAAACTTTCCTACATTGACCAGTATAGAGAGACAGAAAATTAGAAGCTGTACCAGAAATACATTTCACATCATCTTTAATCAGCAGTGTCTTGAAAATCAAATAAAGGCACCTATCAGAATATTATAATCAAGGTGCCGAAAGCACTATTTTTATTGCTTCAACTTTTGTGATTTTCCTTCATTTTTATTGTTTGGGTTTTTTTAGATTGGAAAACAACCACCAAGATATCTGAAATAGTGTTTTCATGTCTTGTACATCCTGTCATTCTTCTTCAAATTCAGTAGAACTTCAAAAATACTTGTCAATTGAACAAACAGATGAATATATTATTTTAAATCACAGCGGTTGGACCAAGGACCTTTTTGACTCTGGCCTATGTTCTAGGAATCAAGTCAGAGGTGTCCATATGTTGCACCTAACAATGAATGAATAACAATGAATAGAAAAGCAAAAAAAAAAAATGCCTTCTGATCATTAAGAGGCAATGTAAAATTTCAAGCATCATATTTGTTACAAAAGTGTTAATATATGATATTATGAGAATATATAATAGAAGGATTTTATCTAGTCTGTGAAGTCAGTGAAGGTTTCCTTGGGAAAGAAATACCTTAGCTGAGCTTAAGGATGTATAGAATATTCATTAGGAAAGAAGAGAAGAAAGGACAGTCTAATCCAGTCCAGGCTAGCAAATTATGGCCTATGGATCAAATTCAGCCTTACCCATTCTTTTACATACTTTCCATTGGTGATTTCAAACTACAATGGCAGATTCAAGTACTTGGGACAGAAATGGTATGGCTCAAAAAAACTAAAATGTTTTATAACCCCTATTCTAGGTAGACAGAATAAGATATGCAAAAACTCTGTGGCTAGAAAGAGGACAAGGAGTAGAAATGACCAGAAGAAGACTTGTATAATCAAAGTGGGCAGAGTGAGGTGTGAGATGGTAAGTAGGAGAGCAGGTGGGATGAGAGAAGAAGGTGGAGAGGTAGGATCAAACCCAGGTGAAGCCTCAAAGGCCATATTAAGGAATTTTGGCTTTGTCTTAGAAGTAATCCTGGGCAAGTTAGGTGCAGTGGCACACACTTGTGATCCCAGTGGCTTGGGAAGCCAAGGCAGGATGGATCACAAGAAGTAATCTGAGACATTGGAATAGTTTAGGCATGAAGGAGATAGGAAAGGGTTGGCACAGTCAACATGATTACTGTTTATGGGGAGACCACTGAAGCCACACTATGAAGAATGGATCGAAGTTTGTAGAGTGCTTGCCTCACATGCACAAGGCCGTAGGTTCAATCCTCAGCACTACCACCAAAAGAAAAAAAAAATGATTGAAGGGAGATAAAATGGATATAAATACCCCACTTAGGAGACTTTAAGGAGACCAATAGCAGGGTAGGCAAACTGCTGTCACAACCCTCAAATTTTTGTGACTCACCATGGTAAAAGAGAATTGCATACTCATATAATAGCACAGTGTGGGCTGGTGGGTGACCTGCCTCCTCTAAGCTATCAGAACTCTCTCTGTTCAATCAGCAGCGTGTGTAGGAAGAGGACCAGGATGGTGGTGCAAAGGTTTATACAGGTCAAGCATCAAAGAAACACACATTATCTCCATTCACATCCTTGGCCTTGGTCTTATGACTGCATTTAATTGCCAGGGAAGATGGTCTAATTTTATTTTATTTATTTATTTATTTGGTACTGGGGATTGAACTCAGGGGTACTTGACCACTTAGCCACATTCCCAGCCCTATTTTGTGTATTCTGTAGAGACAGGGTCTCACTGAGTTGCTTAGTGCCCCACCGTTGCTGAGGCTTTGAATTCACGATTCTCCTGTCTCAGCCTCCCAAAGTGCTGAGATTACAGGCGCGCGCCACCACGCCCAACAAGATGGTCTAATTTTATACTTAGGAGAAACAAATTGTTGTGCTGGATATTGATGAGCACAACCATATTCAACATAGCTGAGTCTACTCTAGGGAAGCAAATAATAGCAATGAATGAGACTATGTCAATGAGCCTTCACTGGGAGACTCAGTGGATCAACTGCAGGACCTAAGGATAATATGTCTCCTCCCAGCCTAGCACAGCATGCAAAGCTAACTAGTCAGTGGCAGAGGAGCCTGTGTCCACAGTGCCACAGCTCACCCACTTCATTTAAATTCCCGAAGCCCATGGTGGGTATGGGGAGGCTACCAGTGCCTTGTCGGGGATCCTTTCTCCTGCCAAGAAAGGTGTAAGCCACCAAAGAAAACAAAGTCTGAAATAATTAGTGAAGAAATAAGATGCAGAGTCAGAATAGAGCCCAGTCCACACAGAAGCTAGAGTTGAACAATTAGAAAATGGCTCCCATGGTTTATTTAAGGGGGAACATCAGAGGCAGGGATAAGGTTCCCGGGTTGGAGTCTTGCTTCATGATGTCTTGCAGTCAGCAGGTTGATTGGCATCTTGGCAGGTCACACTCATCTCTGAGAAGCTGTGTGGGACCAGGCAGAGCTGACTAGGATTCACAATGTGTTTGAGCAGTCTTGGCCGGAGGAGATTTCCACTGGAAGTTCCAAGACAACAG
The DNA here is from genome assembly GCA_028644305.1 of Xerus rutilus. Classification (NCBI taxonomy): domain Eukaryota; kingdom Metazoa; phylum Chordata; class Mammalia; order Rodentia; family Sciuridae; genus Xerus; species Xerus rutilus. The sequence goes on from CM053406.1 coordinate 26,535,663, forward strand.
ATTCTCCTATTCATGGGCTGCGATGCCAATGTAATCCACACATAATACATGGATGGCTCTCGACAGGTGGGGACATGCATGGCTGAGCATCTTCCTCTCCCCTCAAGTCAGATCAATTATAACCATTCTTAGCAAAAACACTGTGCCCTATGGATGAAGCTGATATGAAAAGGTAGAATAGGGTCCTTGCAGGGGACAGCAGTGGCTCATGGCCTAAGCCTTCCTTGACTATTGCATAAGTGAGCAATATTACAGCTAATTTTAAAAAGCAAATATTTGCAGTTGTTATAACATGGTTCATTGATACTTAGGTGCACCGGTCTAAGGCCAAATAACTACTCGTGTGTATTTGTGTTCTGTGGGGGGGGGGGGGGGAGGCAGAATATTGTTGGCTTCAAGCAGTGTTTTTCAAACTGCAGGTCACCACTCATTAGTGGGTCCTTAATTAAGTTAGTTACAGTCATCATTTAAACAAAATAGAATAGATGAAATTTTTTCAAAATCTCAGAGCATATCACACATAGTAAAATTTTTATTTATTAAAACTTTTCACATACACATTTACTGGATCACAAAAAATTTTTTATTGTCGATCATGGTCAAAGAGATCTGAAAAACCCTGGCTTGTAATATATTGGGATACTGTTTCTAAATGACAGTAGACTTCCCAGGTATTTTTTTTAATCAATGGTTAATCTATGCGTTATCTCAATTGATCTCCTCCAGTGTTTACATTTGTTAGTCTCAGTGCTGTTTGTAAAGATGAACACATGGAAACATTCATTACAATTTAGAAAATAAAAAGAAACAAAATAGCTGTATTCAGTACTTAAACAAAAAGTCCTAAATCTTAAAAAAAAAAAAAAAAAAGTAAAACAAACCAAAAACACGCAAAATAAAAACAGTTGGGAGAAGAAATGCAACAATAGAACATCAACTGGAGGCCAAAAAGAATCCATTGCCAAATTCTAAGTGCAAAGGCCCAGACCACTGACAAAAAAAGTAAAAGGTCTGACTCACCATTTCTGTCCCTAAGTAACAGCTTTCAAATTGCATCCTGATAATAGTCCATTGAGTTTTGGATAAATAACATGAATTCAGATTCTGCTAAACCATTTTGATTCCCCACTCATCCATTCCTCATCTAAGCCCCCCCACACACACACACACTGTCAACAGGACACATATATAATTAAAGAAAGCAAACATAAATGATATTGCCAGTCTCTATTGGAATCTAGTGCACTTTATCAGCCCACTAAGGTCACAACGGTTCTCAGAGATTTTTTTTTCAGGAATTTGAATAAATGCTACTCAGTTAGTTAACCAAGCTGTCACTAGGGGACATTGCTCACTGCATTTCATGAAAATTGCACCATGATAGAATATAAAAATGTGAACATTACAGTTTGAGGTGTCCAGTGTGAGATGGCATGGCTGAGATGATCTTGATGTATATTTTACTAATGTACGATACCCAAAGATAATGAACAGTAGAGTTTTAGGGCTGGAAGGGCCCTGCGGGTCATACAGTTTGAAATCTTCATCTTACTGATGAGAAAACTCTGTGGTGAAATGACCCAATGGGATTCAGCCCAGGCTCTCACCCATCAATCAAGCACAATCTGCTGCTGCTCAGTATCGACACCCATGTCTGTGCAAGGCTCAGTTCTTTGTTCTATAGTCTGCAATTCTAATTTTCTGAGAAATGGTAAGGACAAAATCTAAGCAGCTGGGAATACTTTCCACCAGACCTGCTGTTCTCCGGGTGGACTGAGTGGCCATCTCGCTGCTGCACGTAGCACGCGCTCTGTTTCACAAGCAGCACCAAAGGCAGCCAGGCAGGTGAACAAAGCAGATGGTCCCCTGATGCACTCCACTTCCTACATTTGTCCAAGAACTGTCTGAATTCTGCTCCTGCATTTTAAGGATAAGCTGCCCTTGCATATTGTACACCATGTGTGCCTGTATACATATGTGCATTCATTTATTCATGTGATATTTACGAAATATTGAGTATATGCTATGTACCAGTCACAGTCCCAGACCCCTCAGGGAGAACAATAGCAGTTAAATGCAGGGTAGAATAATATAAGTGACACCATAAAAATACAGACGTAGAGTAAAATAATGCACAGCAGAAAGAATATAAATATATATTGAGAATATATATGCAGTATAATATCATATAATATAGAGTATTGATATTATAGAGTATAATAATATATAAAATTAAATTATATGCATTGTACACAAGCATGTAGCTCTTGAAATAAGATTCAAAGGCTTCAGTTTTACCCAAAATCATTACCAGCCGAGTGAATTTTCACCAGCTTGTTCCATATTTTCTAGTCACAAAAATGTCTCTGGAAGCAACTTGGCAGTATTTAGAAACCTGGCTTTGTGTCCCAGTTTTACTGCTTATTAGTTGAATGACCTTCAGCACATTCTCAGTCTCTCCAATCATTAATTGCCCTTGTCTTAAGCAAGCATGGTAGGGTCACCAGGCTTGTCAGGAGGGCTAGATGATGTGTAAGTGCAGAATGGAAGAACAAGCTACCTCAGCTCTCTGAGCCTCATGGTTTTTACTTGTAAAATTAGAATAATGGTTAAAATTAGAATAATGGTTTCATCGCTATGAAAGTCAAACATGATGATGGCTGAATGCATTTTAGTTCTTACATCAAAGGGTTAGGTTACCTACAAAATGCTAGATAAAAGTGCAGTATCATTGACTGCAAAAATTGAATTCAATCAAAAGAGCATTGAGCTGAGTGCAGTGGCACACAACTTTTATCCCAGTGAGTCAGGAGGCTGAGGCAAGAGGATTGCAATTTCAAGGCCAGCCTGAGCAACTTAGTGAGGACCTAAGCAACTTAGTGAGATCTGTCTCAAATTTAAAAAAAAAAAAAAAATGAGGGGGGAGGATGGGGATGTAGCTCAGTGGTAAAACACAAAATAGGGCTGGGGATGTGGCTCAGTGGTTGAGCGCCCAAGTTCAATGCTCAGTACCAAAAGAAGAACAAGAACAAGAAGAAAAAAAAGAGAAGACAACTCCACTTTTTTTCGTTGGGGTTCTTTGGCTCATTTCTGAGTGCTCAAGAATTCTTACCTTAGTGACTTTGTTGGGCTATCTTATGGTTCAATTCAAGTAAATAATTCTTGACTACTTTGATTTCATTTTATTTTATTTTACTTTATTCAAGTGACTTTTCCAAAGTAACCATTTTTGTTGGAATTTATGCAGTTGCTATTAACACAATAGTTTGTATGTGAAGAAGTCAAAACTTAATATTTCATTTGGTGAAAGAAATTGAGCACAAATAAAATACTAGCATTTTTCAAATCCAGACTTGTTCAGTCAATATTGAGCAAGAGGACACAAAGAAACATAGGTATTTAGCTCAGAAAATCATTGCTCATATTTTAAATTATCAGACATGTTATGATTTTTGAAATACAAGAAGAAAAGAACAACAAGGAGAGGGATAAAAAACAACTTTATTTCAAAGGACAGAGAGATGCAAATGAGAGGTCAAAACATTAACTACAGCAATCTTAATGAACACTTTCGTGCCTACTGCATATTTAAATAACAGTTGTACTGGCTCTGACTAAGTGCTATTCTGACTAAGTGCTGTTCTGGGAAGCCCTGCATATGTTGTGCAATATTGATGAACTAGAATTTGGAGCCTCTTCCACTGTGCCTCTCTGTGAATAGGGCACACATAAATGATTAAAACAAAGCAACCAGAAAACTGATATTGCCAGTCTACCATGGGATCAAATTCATTTATCAGTCCACTAAAGTCACTGATCTCTATTTCCCAGGGCCTAGCCACTACAATGATTAATTGATCTTTTCTCCCACTTCACTCATTTAATTTGAAGCAGGGAAAGAGTAAAAATATCTTTAGTGAATTACCTGTAAGCAATTATATTTAGTTCATTGCATCCTCTAAAACACATATTAATGGCAATGAGAAGCGTCAACACATGCTAAAGGTAAAAGAAAAACCATGGCTTTCTGTATATATCTTCCTCACATAATGAACTTGTCCTAAGTGTGATCCTCTCCCTACGATCCTCCACACTATTCTTAGCTCAAGAGTGGTACAATTATATATATTGAAAAATATACTGGTAAGTATAGAGATCTTATTGGATTTCTGTAGAGGAAATAAAGAATTTTTAAAATATCATAGTCATCGATGGAGCAGCCTAATGTTGGGTAAAACACCGTTTCCCTTACGACTGTAGTCCTAAAATTGTTCATTTGAAGTTTCCTGCAAAGGATATGGCCTGCTGATATTGGAGGGATAAGAACACAGCAAAAACAATAAGAGCATATGTATAAACTACTTTGCCCTCATCATCACAACCCAATAAAGAGGTAATCCATTCTAAGCATCTGGGTTATAAGGGTCTTCAAAATTGTGAAAATGTCTTAAATGGATCATATTCATTGATGCAACGTCAAATTTTTTTTTTACAACTGGTATAGGCGCTGGGGTCCCAATTTGTAGAATATAGTGATTTCTCTGCATAAATGCAATCACTATGATTGATTTCAAGCAACAAACAAAGTCACTGGACAGTTAGTTAGGAGATATGTTGTAGTACACTATTATGTAGAACGTCCTCCACATAGAACCTTCTAGATTTCATACATAAAAACCCAGGATACCTTGTTAAATAAAATTTTCAGATAAACATAAATGATGTTTTTAGTATAAGAACTTTCATGCAATATTTCTTTTTTTTTTAAGGACAAGATAATTTGATGTTTATTTTCATCTCTGAAAACAGAAAGTCTATTGTAGTGCAAGAACTGCCTCGGCATCCATATTAATGGTCATACAATATTTCAAACATACTAACGTGTTATTTACTTTCTGAAATTCTAATTTAACTGGGCATCTCTGGATTTTACTTGGTAATCTTAATATAAATATCATGATTAAAAATAACTTCAAGTCCATAAATAAGAGAAAAACATAGTGATAAAGTTGGGTATTTATTACCTTTCTTTGAATATAGTTTAAATTTTATCTTTATATAATTAGATTTTTAATAATGACTATGCTTGACAACCAACTCACAAAATTCATAAGCATTGGCAAGCAGGCTGATATTTTGTTTAAGTTTATTACATTTAAGTTTACTATGTTTAAGTGATATTATGTTTAAGCACAGCACTGATATTATGTTTAAGTATAACAGTTCCACACTAGAATGTTAGACTTGAGAACACAACGAACACACAGATTGTAAAGGGTATTTCAGTTTATAATATTCATATGATTTTAAAATGGCTTATTAAAAGTGGCTTTATGAAATTTTACATGAAGTAAATTTCAGTGTAACTGAACTCTCTCAACCCTTACACTTTCTTACCCCAGGGAAATTTCTCTGTACCAAGGAAGAATACGTGTTTAGCTTTTTTTTCCCAGTACTGGGAATGGACGATTTCTTCCTTTCTATTTGTAGGGATTTATGTACTGGAGAGTCAGCCTTCCTTAGAATTGAGTGGTTGTAATGAAAAAGCTGTAACTTGGAAGCTTCTGCCATTTTTGTGTGGGCTTGGGCGTGGTTGGGAACTAGAGTAGAAAGTCCTTTTGTTCTTGTGTTTAGCTGAGAGATTTTCAGAAATTCCTAGCACAAAGATACGCCTGGAATTTTGTTTGGGGTAAAGGTGAAAAATTCTCCTGAGTTCAATCCCCAGTACCCCCCCAAAAAAAAAAAAAAAAAACGGTAAAAAATTTGCACTGATCCATGATCAAAGTAATGGAATTAGAAGTGTAGGGAGAAAATGAGATTAAGATGAGCTTTGGAGAAGAGGCTACTGAGGAAGCCCAACCAAGGATTTACCTAATTCTTACAAATTCAATAAATCAATAAGTATGCAAAGAACAAAGGAGTTCTTCACTTTAGACAAGGACATTTCACTTTATTCAGGCACTATGTGCAAAATGATATTCAAAATTTATTCTCTTTTTGACATTTGAGACATTCCTATTTTATGGTAAAAATCTGCAATGTGAATTATAAAACTATATTTTAACTTCTTTTTATTAGTTTAACATTTATTTTGGGTTTTCATAAAGTGTGAAACCCTCACTACAAGTTCTATTTCACATTATAAATTTATGTATGATCTAGTCTTATTCTTAGTAAACATTTGCCCTAGATGTTAAGTCCAGTTGTCTTTAGAGAACGGAAGAATATATTCTGAATGTAGCATTAAAAACAGTTGTTTCTCTTTTATGTCAGAAGCTGTCACTGACTAAGATAATTGCATGAAAAGTAAAGTTGGATATAATGCCTGTAACCAACTACAAATTTCTGTAAATAGCTCCTTTGTTTATTTCCTCATTTCTAATCTTAGAAAATGACATCATAAATAGGAATAGTTACTAAAAATGTTTGAAGTTTTGGGAGATTTTGTTTTGTTTAGCTTTGCTGGTGCTAGGGATTGAATCCAGGGCCTCAAGTGAAGTCTCTTTTATTAATCTGAATAGCAAGTGAGTAAGATTTGATTGATTTGAATAGGAACTCAGCAAAATATTCCTATCAGGTCTTCGAAGCTGTTTATCAACTCTACTTTTCAAGCTGAATTTTAAGCATACCAAAAAACTATTGTATTATTAAAAACAATTGAGCCAGACAGAATTGAATTTTTTCATTTTTTCTTTAGTGTAACAGGGTCTTAAAAGCTTCTTCTAACCACTTGATTAAACTGGTATTGATTAGCTCAAAGGAGCTGCCTAAAATTATTAAAGATTGCATTATATCTCAAACTCCATTACCAAAAATACCAAGTGATGAAAATTAATCTCCCTGGTCTTACCTTTGTAAAATGAACTTGAAGCTATTTCCATTTTCTCAGTGAAATTGAAGTTAGATGTACAAATCAAAGAGAGATATGCTAAATTTGTCCCAGATAGAAATGCAAAACTACTTCAAAACTTTAAATAAAATGCTTCACAGACAGTGTGAAGGAAATAAAATAATAAAAATACAAGAGAAAGGTAAAAAGAAATTATTATATCTGGGACTTGCATTCATGCATAATGTAGTTATTATTGTTGTTTCTGTTATTGTCTCTGACTTTTTTTTTTTACTTAAATCTATTACTGAGGTCATAGTGCTTCCTATCATGCAATAATGAAAAGATGAACAAATACTTGGGCCAGTGCCTGGTCCCTCTGGGTCTCAGTTGTCTTCCCTGAAGAATAAAATGTTAGGTTGGAACAGATAGGTACCAAGCTTCCTTTTTAAAATTTTTAAATTTTCACTTAAAAACCCTGTGACTCTGAGCTCACTTTGAAGCAGTAGAGTTAGTTCCTCATATGACTCAGCTCATTGCAAGCATTTAGGATGATGAGTGACAAGACTTCACAGCTGTCAGCTCTGTTTCATTAGAGGAGAATCTCATTACTTTTTTATGAAATCAGAATATTAATAAATGTTCATTTGATAGGATTGTTAGGGGAAAATGTTCCACATTTTGAAGAAACTTATCACAGGTTCCATTTTAACACCAGAGCAATGGCTTTGTTATCTAGTCACAAATGTTAGAAATCAAATTCTTTGCAACTATTTAATATTTTGAGTTTGAAAATAACATGATGATTGTTTGATTTTAAAACTGTGCAAGAAAGCTAAGTGTAGTGGTGCATGCCTATAATCCCAGCAGTTAGGGAGCTGAGGCAAGTGGACTGCAAGTTAAAAGCCAGCCTCAGCAACTTAGCAAGGCCCTAAGCAACTTGGCGAGACCCTATCCTAAAAAAAATTTAATTTAATTTAAAAATGAGCTGGCAATGTGGGAAAAAATGTCCAAGGTAGCACATAGGTTTTCAAAATTATTTTAGGAAGTATCCTAAAAAAACATCTAAAGACTACTTTTCCATTCAGTGCTTTATTCCTAATTCTAAAAGTAATTCTAGGCACATGACAACCTTAATAAATTCATTACAATATAAGTAATAGGTTTCCTGATGTGTTTGAGTGACTTGAGAGGTTTAAACAAATGCAGAAGTTTGTGGATGAATTAATAAGTAGTACATAAGACAGAAAATTAGCCAAATGAAAACAGATTTATTAGTGAATGAACAGAAAGTAGTATGATAGGAAAAGTTGTAATATCCAACAACTATATAATTTTCAAAAAATAAAAATACAGCTGGACACAGTAGAGCACACCTGTAATCCTAGCAACTGGAAAGCTGAGGCAGGAGGATCACAAGTTCAAAAACAGCCTTAGCAACTTAGTGAGGTCCAAGCAACTTAATGAAACTTTGTTTCAAAATAAAAATAAAAAGGACCAGGGATGTGACTCAGTGGTTGAGCACCCCTAGTTCAATCCCCAATACTGCAAAACAAAGAATCTACATAAAACATTATGAAAGTACTGAGAAGATACAAATATAAGGTATTTTTGTATATAAGACAAGTATGGTTAATTTCAACTTTTACATCTGATAGAAAAGGCAGATGGTAGAATATGATTCCCAAAAACTTCTTTATGTAGGTAAACTGATGGATACCAAGTCCAGTGCCACAGCTCCGATTCCTTGTCCAAATGAGAGACCATCACAAATGGACTCCCTAGCATATGTATCACTCAGAGCCCAGACAAGAAGCTAGTGGCACACTTTGGGACACTGTTGATGGGATATAGGCAAGGCAGGGATGGGGGGTCCCTGCAGAAGAGTGAAGTGTTCCAGTAAGGAAAGGTGTTGAAACCCTTCAGTCACATGGGGTAAGAGGAGGAAGCGGGGCCCCAGGGAGACAGAGGGTAGAGTCACCTCTAGAAGAGCTATATGACCTTGGAGATCATTATGTAGCCATCCCAGGAGGCTCTACAGGGAGGAAGCAGGGTAATGTGGGACCTGACCTCCCTTTCTCTTCTCCCTTGCAGGGGCTCCCTGTTGGATAAACCAGCACAACCTACACAGGTTTCTGCCTCTATGGAGAAAACTTAGTGCAAATGGGTGAAGAGAGACTGAAAAGGGGGTGAGGGGGCGAATGGATAACTAGCACACATTATTCCATATACTTTATCTCACTTTCATCCTACTTTTTTTTTTTTTTACTGCTAATTACCACATTGAGGAAATACCTTCTCTTTCTCATAATGGAAAATGTACCCTTTATTTTAGTTTACTTTGGATATAATGAGGCCAAATAACAATAATAAACCAAATTTTCCTAAAAATCATTTTAGTAAAGCATTCTCTAGGCATATTCTCATCACATTTGAAAGTTTAAAAATATAAAAATTAATCCATTGGATTTTGGATGTGATCATAGGCAGAAAAGATGATGTAGTGCAGGGAGGGACCAGGAATAAAGGAACCTTTTGACATGCATTCGAAGGACTAGAATTCATGTCACTTGGAGAGGGGAGGGTGCTGTTTGATTTGGTTTTGCAATGGGATTGGATGGATGGAGGAAACTCTTCATCTTATGGAACAGGTAATGCTAACAACCTGCAGTGAGACATTTTCACTACTTCCTGATTCTGAAACACAATGAAAGTCGGATTCTAGCTCTGAAAATACAATATTTTCATTCATAAGTAGGTTGCCATACATTGACATCATTCAACAAGTACTTATTGATCCCACTCAGTGACAAAATTCTAAGGGCTATTGACACCATGATCAATAAGACAGACCTTGCCCCAGCTCTGGTGAAAGCTTTGTTCAGATAAATCTTGTGCAGAAATCCATTACATTTACATGAGAGGGAGAAGATGAATGATAAATATAGAGCTTCTCTGGTTTAACCAGGTGTGGAGATCTGAGACCTCTCTCTGTTTGCCCATTCATTCCTTCTGTCCCGTGGAACTCAATCCAGAAGTATAAATCACTGTCCTTATAAACTTCATATAGTTTATCACACACCCCCATTATATCACAATTATAATTAAATAACTGATTGTATCATTAGGCATTTAAAGCCATATTCCTGGCTAGAACAGACATTTCAAAAGGACCCAGTCTCTTGTTTCTTCACCACTGTGTTCTCAGTGTTTTACATATGGAAGGCACTCAATTATTGAATTCATGCATGATAAAGGAAAAACATACCACGCTTTTATAACATAAAAAATTCTTTAAAAGTATTAAATGAGAGTAATGGGCAAGCATCTTTCTGAGATTATTTAAGCCCAGACCATCCAGTAGACACTGAGATCCTTGCTATAGTTATGATGAGTGCCAAGAGGAAAAATACAGGGTGTTTCGAGAGTGTGCGGTTGTGAAGGCTCCCTTGAAAGAGTGACATTTGGGCAGCACTGGTTGATTAGTAGGAATTAATTAGTTTAGGGATTGTAAACTCAAATTCCTTCAAGGGAGCAAGCAGGTAACACCTGCCTCCTAGCAGTAGTAGAACCACAAGGAATTTGACAACCCAGGGGAGTCTCTGGACCTTCAGGCATTCAGTTCAAACTTTTAATATTTCTGGGCTAGCCAAACAAAAGAGGTTTGCAGCCAAAAGCAGCAGAAGGGCTGGCACCAGCCACAATGACTCAGACAGGAGGAACAGCAGGGGCAATGGCCCTGAGGCAGGAAGGAGCCTTCTGTTTTAATGAACTGAAGGAGAACAACTGTGGGTAGAGACAGGACACAAAGGAAAGAGAATGACTCCCAGGGGCAGGGACACAGAGAGGAGCCATGTCACTCAGGGCCTCCTTGGCAGGTAGGGACTTTGGTCTTGATTCCAAGTAATTGGATGCATTGAAGGACTCTAGGCAGAGAAACAAATTCATTAGACTTGTGTTTTTAAAAGCTCAGAGGGCAGTGATGTTGTAAAGGTTTGGAAGCAAATTGGTGGTTCCTCATCTCTCTATCAGTTTTGGGTATACATTATGGGAATAACTGTGTTTTTCTTCATGCAGTCTTATCCCATAATCCTCACCTTAGGTGCCCAGGCTGGATGCTTTCTTCTTAGCTCTTTCCTCTTAGAAAGTGTCTACACCCTGGACAGGACTGAATTAAAAATCTGGCCCCACACAGAATCTTCTGCCTGCTTGCTGATATGTCCTTCCGTTCTCTTACTAAAGCCAATATGGACAATTGTCCTGTCCTCAAGAGATCCACACAATGGAGAAGAGAAACACAAAGCCAATAAATATTAAGTGCCATTGGTACCATTAATAATAATGTCAATCCTACACACATTATGGGACCTAATCTGCTACAAACCTAATCTGCCAGAGATGGAGAATCAGGACAGTCTCCACCTGCAAACCTAAAATCTGGACTTTATCATTTGATTTAGTATTTAAACGACAACAGCAACAATAAAATAATTCTTAAGAGAATTGTTTAGAGATACTCTCATGCAGATTTTTGCCAATTAACATAAATGTATCTGACTAAAAAGAACAAATAAAAAATAAATGTATCTGATCATATTCTTGGCATGCATAAATAACTTGGATCCTTAGCTTGTCCACTCTCTTGGTAGCACTATTCTTGATTCTTCCAGAACCAAATAAAGGGAAGTGTCGCCCTAGAGACTGACTGTGAGTCAGCAAGTTTCCATAATGTTTATTTAAAGGTGAAAATTTGAGGTTAGGGAACATTTGAGTAAGCTAGACACATTTGCTTCTTCTTTTAAAAAGTGGAAATGACAAGCTCTTGCAACTATCATACATAGCCGGACATGATGTATTTGTGTTTTTATTGTTATTGCACAAGACAAATTGGGTGAGCGTTCTGATGTTAAAGTTAACTCACTTTTTTCCAACTCATTTATGCACTGCTATATTTGGGCTCAGGATTAATTTCTTCCCTCTTTCTCTCCTTACAACTTTGTATAAAACATACTTACATGATATCAATCCTACAAATAAAGTACTGTGATTAGAAGTCATTTCCTTGGTGAAAATTGCCTCCCTTGCCACAGGAATCATTCCTCTTTATGATGCCTCTAAATCTAGATTCAAAACTCTCCGGGTATGAATTAAGATTTCATTTTATATTATGCCCTTCGGATTAATGACAAAAAAATCATGTGGTGTTAGAAAGTCAGCTTTCCTGCAGGGATCATTTATTTCTGGTCATGATCAAGGAAAGTGTTCTTTGCTACAATCTCTGGGGAGGAGAAAGACTTCCAGTGAACTGATCACAAAAGAAAGAAAGAAAGAGAGAGAGAGAGAATAATAGTATACAACAGTGAAGTACAGATTTGGGACAGCAGAGCTGTTCAGAAGTCAATCAGACAAGGTTGGTTAACATCATGCTGACTAATTATTTTTCAGATTGTTGCTGTGATATCTCAGATACAAGCCCAAACTTCTGCCAAACTACTTTTTTTCCCTCCAAGTGACAAAAATAAAAGAAAATAAAGTGACAGTTGTCATCAGCACACTCTTTATCCTGATCTATACAGTCCTTAGCAACCAGAGTATCCACGTTGGAGCATGTTGCAATGTCTGTCATAACTTTGAAGGAAGCAAATTTCTAATCTTTTCCTGAAAGATGTGTCAATCTTTTGATGGCAAAAAAGCATTAAAATCCAAATCTGAGAGGCAAAATATATCATATTCTACTAAAAACTCCTAGAACCAGATAGTTGGCAGCATGTACTGTTAATAAAGGCACTAATAGCTAGTGACTACTGTGTGGAATGTGTTAAGACTTCTAAATATATTCTATTATTGCATTTAATTCTTACAACTATAAATGGTAACATAAAAGGACTGTTTTATTTTGATGTTAAACATGTTATAGCTTCACTACACCAAAAGCTTAAGATGATTAATAATGAGATAATGTATTTAGTACAGTGCCTATCATATAGGAAGCATTAGATGTATTCATTTGTTCAAAAAAGTATTCATTAGTGAATGCCTCAAAGGTGTCTTTTGACTGACATTTCTTCTGATATGGATATTTAGTTGTCTTTAAAGCAAAGAGCATATTTTGAAAAATATCAACGAAGATAAAAGTGTTCTTTCCTTACTCTTAATCTGACAAACACATTATTCCAAAAGTTAGCCATGGGAGGCAGATGCCATAGAGTAGAAAGAAACAGAAGCGCTGGCTTTGAATCTCACACTTACCTCCTACTTATAAGTCCTAGTCAGCAGCTGGCAGTTGGGTACAGGAGAGTGGGACAAGAATGTTTCTCCCCCAAAAAGAGCTAGATGGAGTGCTAGGGCCACAACTGGCGAGCAGAGGTGGAGCACAGAGCTCCAGCACCCAGACAGTGTGTGGGGGTGTATGGCCGCAGGCAATGAGACTGAGGGCAGCCAGGTGTTAGGAGCTCCCCAGGTATACCAGGTCCAGTCTGGGGAAGGCAGAGGCTCCCAGGGTATTCCCTGCCCAGGAGGATTTGGCCCAGTGTTTCTGTGAACCTGGGCTTCTAAACTGATGATGTTCAAACTCCTTAGCTTAATAGCAAAGCACACATATGATCTTGTTAAATTGGTATAGTAAGTTTAATGATGTGTCCCCCAAATTCATGACCACCTGGAGCCTCACAATACAATCTCATTTGGAAATAGAGTCTTTAAAGATATAGTTAAGATGAGCTTATACTGGATGAGGGTGGACCCTAAATCCAATATCACTGGTGTCCTTCTAAGAAGAGAAGAGAACCCCCAGAGATATACAGACTCACAAGAAAGAAGGCCATGTGGAGACAAAGAGAAAACTAGAACGATACATCTACAAGCCATGAGCTGCCAGGGATTTCTGGGAGCCACCAGAGGCTCGGAAGAGGCCAGGAAGGATTCATCCCTAGAGTCTCAGAGGTAGTAAGGCCCTGTCCAACACTTTGCAGTTGGGCTTCTAGCCCTCCACAACTGTGGGACAATAAGTAGCTATGGGTTAAGCCACCTACTTTATAGTGCTTGTTACAACAGTCCTTGGAAACTAATACCAACAGTAAAATTCAAACTCCTCGGCTCAATACCAAAGAACTCTCAGAACCTCACTCTAGTAGATCTTACTTCTCATAGCTACCAAGAGTGTGCCCTGCATCACAAACAACCTGTGTAGGGGTCCAGAAAGGGCTTCACATCTTCCCAGGGCTGTGAATTTGCTCTCACTCTTCCCAATACCTGGTGGGCCCCATCTCCAGCACCCACCCACAATTCCATGTAAAACCTTCCTTCCATAAGAGCTCAGTATGAAGGCCCTCCTCCTCACACAGCACTCCCTGAACCCCTAAACCAGATATGTTCTTACTTCAAAAATCTCAGCTCTGTCTTCATACTTCACATTAACCACTTTCTATTTTCTATTAGTTATTTGTATTCAAAATTTAATCTCCTTCACTAGACCAGTAAAGGAATATGATAGAGCCTTGCATGGTTTTGTGTTGACCACAGAACCTGAGCTTCATGCCTGAATTGAAGTGACTACCCAATAAACGCCTATGGACTGGATCACTGTCTATGTTGTTGTCCTACCTGTTTTGCTGAGAGTGAATAAATAACCATAATGCAATGCTTCATATATGTATGCCAATTTATTGGGGAAGAATGTCAAAAGTGAAGAGAGCAGACCATTATTCTGCAGAGTCTAAATGATGATATATCTATATAATGTTTGTGTATTTAATTTGATAGAAAAATAAACCTTTAAAAGCTAACAAATCTATTATTAGTGACAGCACCGATTTTCTCAAAGAAATAAGAGGAATGAGGTGAAAAGTGAACTTGAAGACGATCATTTCAGACTCCCACTGGGGTGCACATGCAGGGAGGCCAGCTTCCCTCCTGTGGTGGAAATGGGACCATATTGTCCTCTCATGGAATTCGTTGTTGCATGGTCTCAGTCATCTCTACCAAGAGCAGAGGAATACTATCACAGTGGAAGCCTGCTTCACCCTTCACCCAGGCCCTCCACTGGACTCACACCAGGGACTTCCCTCCCTCCACCTAGCATGCCTTTGCCAGCACAGGCAGCTCAGCCACTTCCTACAGTAAGTGGATAGAAACATCAAAGTGAAGGGGTGTCCTGATGTAGCTTGATGGAATTCACTGTGTCATCAACCTAGCTAATAAAGAGGGCCGAGGTGGACCAGTTGGTTCCTTTTACCTGGTTTCTGTAATTCAGATAAAGTAACTTGTATGGCTGTGCAAGAATGATTTTCATTTTGAGAATGCCTATTTAGTTATTGTCTAATGTGTTGTCAGAGTCCCCATGGCTTTAGTTCTCAGGAGTGTGGGATGCCCTTGAGAAGCCAAATCCTGCAGCACAAGTTATTCAGGCTTTCATAGCTATAAGCACAATCAGAGGGTCAAAAAGAAGAACCTTTATGCTGCTGCTAGGGAGAGCCCCAGGCAGTGGAGAGTGTTAAAATTCCCTTCAGGTACTCACATTCTCCAATTCCAACAACCAAGGAAAGATTGCCTTTGGAAGGACCTGGGGCAATTGACCCTGGCTGATGTAAAGGTCCTAAAGGAGAAGTGACAGATTTCTATTGCTTTATACAAGAAAAACTTGGCTTATTGAGTAGAGGCCAGGAGTCAAAGCATAAATAGAAACAGATAATTTAAATGAGATAACCTAAAGTATAGATCTAATGAAATTATGTAAATCAAATCCCATGCATTTTCCCTCTAAAATTCTAGTCATTAAATCTAATTACTTTCCCCTGTGGCTTTGGCTTTAAATGTATGTTAGCAATGATCACATTGAATTCTTGCTCCCTGCCCACCTCCAAAAGCTTTCATGACAAAGGTGCAGTTATTAAGTGATTGCAGCTGCCAAGTACAAGTGCCTCCAGTTCCAGGACGAGACAGGAGGACACTAGCTGAGGAGGTTGTCTAAATTAATGCATTTATGAATTCTGATTTTTTTCTTTTTGCCTTCTTCTTGTCCCTAACCTCTCCAAAAACTTTATCTATGTGTGCTTCTGAAACTTTCCAAAGGGTTAGGAACTTACTCTCATAAACTCTTTACATTTGCCTTCCACCATCAGAACCTACAAGTCCAACTCCCCAGATTCATCACAGAACCTTGAAAGGAGCACCAGCAGTCACCAGGCAGGAAGGGCAGCCTTGCCTTCTCTAACTGGACAAGTGAGCAGTGAATTTCATCCATCAAGGAACCTGATAGAATTGCTATCTAAGGCAGCCACTCTCCTCAAAAGCCAAACCACTCTCATATTTGCCTGTTTTCCTCCTAGAAGTTATTAACCTTGCTTATTAAAGGACATGGACAAATGTGCCAGATGGAGGTTTCAAAACTTCCTCTGCTTCTGGGAACATATATTTGCTAGAAACAAAAGTCCCCCCAAAATCAATGAAATGTAACCAAACTGCTTAAATATCACAACTGAGTTTGTTACACATATTGGATTTTATAGAGACCAGATTCTATAAAGCTTTGAAGGTAGAACTTTCATGACAAATTGAGAAAACAAGCTTTCTCTATGCAGTTCTGCATCTGAGCACCATAACATGCAAATTTGGGGATTATTACTACTACTTCTCCATTGTGTGATGGAAAATCTTCTCTCTCTGTTTTTTGGGGGAGCTGAATCCTAGAATTTTACTTGAGTCACATAAATGATACAACATAATCAAATTCCCAGAAAAATTTGAAGCTAAGAATAATGCCTATATAACTTTAGGATATTGGGTGTTTGGTGGCGGAGGTGGTTGATTTTAATACAATTGACTTTTGTAAATGCCCAGTCATAAAGCTAGCAGTGGTCCTCAACTTGAGCTGAGTCTTTCACCTGCATCTGAACGAACTCCATAGACCAAGGGACTGCAGAAGATCAGGTCCTGATTGTCAGAAGGGTCAGAGAGGCCAGGGAAGAGCTAATGGTGATGAAGAAAATGTTAACACAGGGAGCAGTTGTTTGTGACCCAGAGATACTTCAACTAGATAGTAAACAGAGAACAAGAAAGCAGCTCTTCATAATGGTGATAGAACAGAGTGGAGGCCATGAAAACTCCCAAGGGTAACTGGCAGGGTTGGAGGAAGACTAAATCTCTTGAGCATGGCCCATCCTTGATGGGAAGATCTGAGAGGAATAGGCTTGTGAAGAGTGTGATAGAGATACGAGAGAGGTAGAGACAGAGAGAAAGGGATGGTAGATAAAATAAGGCTTCTAGAGGCAGATAGCTAAAGTTATTGAGCTTTTACTACTCTATGTGATGCAGGAACTTGAGATAAGGTACAAAAAGGTCAAGTAATTTACCCAAAGTCCTACCAAACCAAATAAGGCAGGCTATCTGACTGCAGAAACTGCATGCTTAACTACTCTGCTTCAAGAATGAGAAGATAGCTCACAAAGCTGGAGTGCACTATTTTATATGCATTTTTATTGTGCCCCCTATCAAATGCATCATCCTGCTGAGGACACAAATATATGGAGAGGTGAGGAGAATTTAAAATAGAACATTTTTTTTTATGTGCACAGTGGTAGATCTGGCAGCTAATGATTAAATAAAATAAAATGAAACGAAACTAAAAGGCGGCTTACCACCTCCCAATAATTTAAAATGAGAGAACAGATATCAAACGTGAAGTGAAGATGCTTTGTTCACCAAGCAACCACCAAGAGAGTTAAAACGAGCCTTGATCTCTGTCTTCTGATTGTTCTCCATCAGACGCCAACCGACCTTGCTCGCTCACTCTAAATCAGTTACCCATGGGGTTAATTTATGAGATTCTTTTTTTCAAACATTTTACTATAGAAATTTTCAAACATATATAGCAAAGTTGAAAGAATTTTCCAGTGAAACTCTGATATACTCAGTGCCTAGGCTGACCATGCTGATTAATCCAGCATGTATTTTAGGGACAGCGTTCTTGATTCCCCTCAGCTTCATCTCTGAGTCATCTCAGCATCCAGCATGATGTTTGATGTTTGTTGAGTCATTTGGATGAATGCTGATAATTCACTGTGCCTTAGGCAAGGATAAGTGATGAGCAATCGATCAAGTACAGAATCCAAAGAAGCAAAACAAAGATTCCTTTGCATGGTGTGCATGTTATTACTGGTAAATTCTCTGTGTATACTTATGACCAACAATCACCTGGTGGTAAAGGCTTTGAAAAGATATTATGACATGTACACATCAAGCTAAGATTTCTTAGAACTCTTTGTCTCTCTCATTTCATTCTCTTTCTTTTCACTCATCTTGCATACTGGGATGGGATGGAGCTACCATGATGCATCAAGGGATATTTACTCTCACGTGCTGGCCAAGAAATCCCATGTACTTTTGAAATTCCATTCCAACGATACTACCCTCCCCCCTACACACACATAGCCATTTGAACATGGAAGCCACATTTTTAGACATCTCAACCTCTTTCTTTCTTTCTTTCTTTCTTTCTTTCTTTCTTTCTTTCTTTCTTTCTTTCTTTTTTTGTACTAGAGATTGAGCCCAGGGACATTTAACCACTGAGCCACATCCCCCCTTCCTTTTTTAAATATTTTATTTAGAGATCTGGTCTCACTAAGTTGCTTAGGGCCTCTTTAAATTGCTGAAGCTGGCTTTGAACTTGTGATCTTCCTGCCTCAGCCTCCAGAGCCACTGGCATTATAGGCGTGTGCCACCATGCACAGTTCAACTTCTTCTCTCTAGAAAACCAACATCATTGACCTCACTGCGATACTGGACATATTACAAGAGTGACGCACACTATGAACCACCGCTGTGAGAGCCATTGCCTGTCTTTCAATGTCATTACTGGCTAGATGTAGATAAGAATTGTTATAGGTTGAATTGTCTTCCCCCCAAAAGAAGTATTGAAGTCCTAACCCCTCAGAATGTGACTTTATTTAGATATAGGATTTCTGTCATTTTAAACAAGTTTAGATGAGGTCATTAGAGTGGATTCTAATACAATATGAATGGCATTCTTACAAAAAAGGGAATTTTGGACACAAAGACATGCATACAGGGAGAATGCCATGCAAAAATGTAGGCAGAGACAGGACTTATACATCAGCACACTACCAGAAGCTGGGACAAAGGCGTGAAGGAGATTCTCCCTCACCCTTCTCAGCAGGATCCAGCCCAGAAGACACCTTGATCTTGAATTTCTAGCCTCCAGACTTGAGAGACAACAAATCTCTGTTGTTTAAGCTACTGGGTTTGAAATACTTTGTTACAGTAGCCATGGCAAACTAATACAGGAATGTTGGCAGGAATTTGGTGACCATTGCCTTTAAGGACATCATATATAAGGCTAGAAGCAGTGATGAGAAATCTAATTGTACAAACTTCCTTCCAAACAATGTACCAGCATTCTGAAGGTCTTCTTTAAAAGATAAAAATGTTAAAATACATTTTAAGGCTGGGGTTGTGGCTCAGTGGTAGAGCGCTTGCCTAGCATGTGTGAGGAACTGGGTTCAATGCTCAGCACCACATAAAAATAAATAAATAAAAATAAAGGTTCATCCATAACTAAAAAGTACGTATTTTAAAAAAACTACATTTTAAAGTGAGAATTGGAGATCATATCTGATGATAAGAATTGTGTTACCTCTTTGGTATTTGAATGTGGTTTATTTGTGTTTTATCTGAACATGTGGATGTGCAAGTTTTGCTTATTAGGGAAAAAGAGTAAACCCCCATGGAATCTAGATGGGAAGTACATGAGATCTGGCTTAGACAGTGAGCCTTTCTCCAGCTCAGCAATGTCACTGTTTCTTTTTCTTTCCTACCTTACTTCCTCTTTCCTTCCTTCCCTCCTTCCCTTCTTTCTCTCTTTTCAGCATATGCATAGTATTAAGCAGGAAGCAAGATGCTAATACTTTTAATACATAATTCTTCTCCAAAATGTTTCAGATGAGAGCAGAATTCAATTCCCAGCTTTTTCCCAACTCCAAGCCTAGAGATCAAGTAAAAGGGAACAATAGTGTTTGGGTTTTTTTTATTATTGTTGCTTTGTTTTGTTTTTGTTTTTGCAGTACTGGAATTTGAACCCAGGGGTCCTCTGTCACTGAGTTACATCCCCAGCACTTTTTATTTTGAAACACGATCTCATTAGGTTGCCCAGGCATGCCTCAAACTTGCAATCCTCCTGCCTCAGCCTCCTGATTCACTGGGATTACAAATATGTATCACTGTACTTGGCAAAAAGGAGTAATTTGAAAGGCCAACTCTTCAGAACTGGAAGGCCTCATGGTCTTTAAGTACTGCCAGCTCTTAACAGAGAAATCACAGTCCTCTTGGAATGGCCCAGATAGTGCAACATCTTTTTTCATTCCTTTAACCAAAAGTGTAATTGTGATTCAGTCTCCCTTCTCTTGATTCCTGAGTCCCTCAGCCCTCAAATATTGGAATTTCATCCAAGAAAATTCAGTTTATGAAAGAGAAAATGGCTCTAATTCCACTAGGTGACCTATGATGGGCAGTTTTGATTGCGGAGAGTCAATAATGAAGCAGGTCCATGCAGGAGCCGATGTCCTGACAGCCATTACAAAGGGGACATACCTTAGGGGCAATTGCAGCCTCTGATGTAGCCTGTTTTCAAAGCTTACAAGAACTGGATCAGAATTTACTGGGCTTCTGTTGACTTTTCTGCAACAGTGAAGGTAAGTTCAGGAATTATTTGCCTTTGGTCTTTCTTGAGTGGATATAAATTCTATTCCAGTTATATATGTGTATACATGCACACATATACTATGTTTTAAAATAAATAATCTCATTTTGATTTCGATTGTTATGTATTGTTTTTAATAGATCAATTGATATTGATTAAGCCATGCACTCAGCAAAGGATTAGCTAGCCATAATGGAGGATGTAAAAGAAGAATAAGGAATGGTCTCTGTCCCAGTGGAGTCTTCACACACCAATTGAGTGGACAAAACTAAAGGTCTTGTCACACTCAATATATTACCACAACCTATTGTAAGCACTATATAGAGGTATTCACCTCCACGTCTAATGGGAACCAAAAGAAAGAAGTTGGCTTGACTTCAACAGCCAATACAAATTCTACCAAAGACATAAGATGTGAGCTGCCTTAAAAGAGAAAACTATAAAGGTAGGCTGAGGGGCAGGGTCTGGATATAGTGTTGTGTAGAACAAAGAAATAAGAATGGGAAAATGGGGGGCTGGGGTTATAGCTCAGTGGCAAGCACTTGCCTAGCATGTGTTCAGTCCTCAGCACCACATAAAAATAAATCAATAAAATAAAGGTATTGTGTCCAACTACAACTAAAAAAATAAAAAATTAAAAAATGAGGAAATGGGACTGGATGCTATCTGTGGTAGGGAATTAATGT
The DNA here is from genome assembly GCA_028644305.1 of Xerus rutilus. NCBI lineage: Eukaryota > Metazoa > Chordata > Mammalia > Rodentia > Sciuridae > Xerus > Xerus rutilus. Next base: position 26,556,889 of record CM053406.1, read on the forward strand.
TCCTGGTACAAGAAACTCCAGATCTGGATGGTGGCAATAGGGAACAAGTGCCTCATACATGGATGTGTGTTCCTCTCTTTCTTTCATTCTTTGCATTCTTTCTATTAACAAATACTGATTGGAGGTCCACTAAGTGTCTGACACTCTTCCATGTACTGGGGTAGGTGATAATATCTACTGGCTGTTAGCTTACAGTCTAGTCAAGTAGGCAAACAATACGAAATACATAATTTTGTATCACTTTTCAGAAAGTGATAAACATTATGAAGAAAAAGAAACCAGAGTAAGGTGATGGTGATAAGGTCTGTTCTTTGGTAGAAAGGATAGTGAAAGAGAACACCTTTGAAGAAGAGACATTCTGTGTGACATTTGGATATAATGAAGAGTAAGATGTTTAAGAATCTGGAGGAAGAGTGTGTCAGTCAGAGGAAATACTAAGCACAAAGAACCTAATACAGAAAAAGAATTTTCTGTGCTAACCAGCAATACAGTTGGTGTGACTGGAGTTGAGTGAGCAGGGTTAAGAGAGGGTATAAGAGGTGAAGTCAGAGATGCTGACAGGGCTCAATTATGATAGGCCATGGACAAAGAGTTTGGAATTCATTCTGAATATGTAGAGAAAACAACAGAAGTTTTTTTTTTATAATTCTAAAAGATTATTCTAGCTGCACACATAAAGAATTTATTGCAGGTAGCATCCTTTTGGAGGGTTTATAACATTCTAAGTGACAGCTGATGAATTCTTGGTCTTGAGTTATAGGGTGTGAGTGGTTGACCAAAGCCAAGATAAATTTTGAAAGTAGGGGTACCAGGTGAACTGAATGCACAGAACAATAAGGAAAAGACAGGAGTCATCCAAGTTTGGCATTAAGTAACTGGGCAAGTAGAGGGGGTATTTATTGAAATGGGGAAGATTGAAGGAGGAACAGGCCCAAGATGGTGAAATCAGGGTTTATTTTAGAATGAGCATGATGTAAAGTATCAAGTAGATGCCACATAGGGTGTTAGGCAGCAAATACAGAGCTGAGGGGGAAAGTCAAGTCTGAAGCTATCTATTTAAAAATCAGTGGTGTATACATATAGCTAAAAGCCACAAAGCTACACAAAACAACTTAAACAATGAGTTTAGAAAGAAAACAGAGCAGGGATTGAAGTGTGGGTGCTGAGCATTGGCAACATGTAGAGATTAGAAAAGAAAGAATGACCAGGAAAACAAATGAAGAAGGAAGGACTAAGAAGGTAGGAGTGTGGACTCCCAAAAGTCAAAACAAAATCAGCAAAAGTTTCAAGAAAGAGGAAGTGATCGACTGTGTCCAATGCACTGAGACTGGATTTAGTGAAGACTAGGCTTGGTAAGGCATTTTGCTGATCACTGGACAGTGACAGCTTTGGTGGAGTGATAGAAAGAAAGGCCTGATTAAGGTGGGTTAAGGAGATGATGGGAGGGAAGGAGTGAAGGACACCAAATATAAACCATTCTCTGGGAACATAGGCCTCATGTATGGTGGGAGCTAAGGAATACATGAGGTCCAAGAAGAGCTTTTTTTTTTTTTTTTAATTTTTGGTACCAGGGATTGAGCCCAGAGGCACTTAACCACTGAGCCACATCCTCAGCCCTTTTTGATTTTATTTGAAGATTGAGTTGTTTAGGGCCTTGCCAACATGCTGAGGCTGACTTTGAACTTGCAATCCTTCTACCTCAGCCTCCCAAACCATTGGGATTACAGGCATGCACCATCACGCCTGATGAAGAGCTTTATTCTTAGTTATGATTGGAAGTAACATGATATATTTCTTTGCCAAATGATGATGTAGACAGAGAGAAAACAGTGATATAATAGAATGAGCAGATACTTGCAGGAATAAGGCCATGAGCAGGATTCAGAGCAACACAGGAGCTGTAGCCTTGGATAGAGGCAAGTTCTCTTTCCCCATTGGGTCCAACGAGGGCAGACAGAATGCGCAGACGATTTGGTAATGGTAGTGAATTCAGTGGTGGATTTGCTATTTTCTTAGTCAAATAAGAGCCCAAGCTATCAGCTAAAAAAGAGGAACAGGGAAAGACTTTGGAAGTTTGAAAAGAAGAAAGCTGTACAACAGCTGCCTTATAAAGTGAGAGTGGAAATTTATTATGTTTTCTAGACAGTACTAAGAGTCCACGTGACACTCTAGCCATAAATTTTCTGTGCTCAGAATCAGCATGATGGGATGCTTCTCTCCCATAGCATCCTGCTCCTCAGATGGATAAGAGTAGGCAGAGTTGGGTGTGACCACAGGTGAGGCTTTCAATGGGAGCAAATGGAATAGAAGGAGTGAAGGATCTTATGGTGAGCTTAGAAAGGAGACAGGACAAGAGTGACCAGGGATAGTGAGAAGAGTTCCATTAAAGAATTATTGGTCCAGGCACAGTGACACACACCTGTAATCCCAGCACTTTGGGAGGCCGAGACAGGAGGATCATGAGTTCAAAGCCAGCCTCAGCAACGGCGAGGCACTAATCAACTCAGTGAGACCCAGTCTCTACATAAAACACAAAGTAGGGCTGGGGATGTAGCTCAGTGGTTGAGTACTCCTGAGTTCAATCCCCAGTACAAAAAAAAAGAAAAAAAGAAAAAGAATTATTGGACTGGGACCACTTATGTAAGGGAGATGGAAGGAAAGAGCGAGTAGTCAATCAAGTCAGATGGAGATTCTTGAGCTCAAGATTTTACAGGTGTATGTAATGAAAAGATCTTGATCATGGAATGCACAGTTGGTGGGGGAGAAGGCGGGCGGGCACCCTAGACCCAAGCCCCAGACTTTCAAGTCTTCGCACTAGCTCCAAGTCTTTCATTTTCTACTGTTTCTGAATTACTAAAAAGCATAATTACTTAGTCAATGTTTTTTATTTGTTCTAATTAGTTATAAATGATAGCAGAATGCATTCTAATTCATTGTATACAAATAAGTATAACTTCATTTTTCTGGTTGTACACAATATAGAATAACACCACATGTGCAGTCATACATCTACCTAGGGTAATGATGTTCATCTCATTCCATCGTTTTTCCTACCCCCATGCCCCTCTCCTTCCTTCCCTCCTCTTTGCCCAAAGTTCCTCCATTCTCCCCACACTCCCCCTCTCATTATGGATCAGCATTCATTTATCAGAGAAAACATTTGGCCTTTGGTTTTTGGGGATTAGCTTACTTCTCTTAGCATGATATTCTCCAATTAATCCATTTTCCTACAAATACCATAATTTTATTCTCCTTTTAGTGCTGAGTAATATTCCATTGTATATATGTACCACAGTTTCTTTATCCATTCATCTGTTGAAGGGCATATCTCAAGAATAAGAGTTACTGCCTCTTACACTAAACACTTCAAATTACTCATTCATATAATCATAAATGATTTCACCTAAGAATGAAGCCTATTCTAAGTAACTTACTCAGTTTTTTTTTCTTTTTTCAGGTGATTATATACACTTATCTTATTTGGTTCTCATAAGAATCCAGTGGAGTTAAACATGGTGGCACACACCTATGATTCCAGCAATTTGGGAGGCTGAGGCAAGTGAATCACAAGTTTGAGATCAGTCCTAGCAACACAGAAAGACCCTCTCTCAAAATAAAAAACAAAAAAGGTCTGAGGATGTAGCTCATTTGTAGAGCACCCCTAGGTTCCATCCCTGGTCATGCAGGGAAAAAAAAAAAGAATCCAATGGAATATAGATGTGGAAACTGAGACAAGGGAATCAAGTCACTTGCTCAAATTTACATAGAAACACAGATGGATTTACTGAAGGCTAAGGAAAGCTAACCATCAGGGCTCTCCTCTTGCATGGACTCCTTCTAAGATCCTGGAAAAGGAAGAGGCCCACCTCTGTGTTCACAAGGTCACAAGTTCCTATAAAATTTGTAAGCATTAAATATTTGAATCATACTTTATGATTAAATCACAATTGGTAAATATTAGTTTCTTTCTATTCCAATTTCCCTTCCATTGGATTTCTCTTCATGTTGGATATCCTTGAGCATTTTTAGGATTTGGCTAACAAAGTTTCACTTGGGGACATGTATAGTTTTATAGGATCCCTTATGTGGTCTAAAGTCACTTGTGTATATTGCTACAATATCACCAGCCCTCCTTGTTCAGAAAGAATGTGCTTCTCCATCCCCCACTCCTCTCACCCTCCCTGTACCAACTCCTTTTGCTCCTACCCAAAGATTGGAGGGTTACGGTTTGTCCTATAGCAGCTGGCAACTGAAGAATGGGGGGTTTGGGTGTTGGAAGAAAAGTAGGATTTCATCATTCCATTCTCTATAGAAAATATTGGAAAATCACTTTATTTTGAGGAGCCAGTTAAAGAGGATGCAGTCCAAAAAAATGGAATAGGAGTCTTATAGAAACATGTCAGACAGTTGCTTAATAAAAATGTTACATTGTCTTTGTGGGTTTTATGATATATATGACATTTGTTAACTTTTAAAAATTAGTAATCATGCAGGGCACAGTGCCCCACACCTGTAGTCCTAGCAACTTTGGAAGCTGTGGTAGAAGGATCACAAGTTCAAGTCAGTCTCAGCAACTTGGCAAGACCCCCAGCAACTCAGGAAGACCTGCCTCAAAATTAAAAGGTCCGGTGGTAAATCTCTGGGTTCAATCTCCAGTGCCAAAAAAATAAAAAATAATCCTTATTATTTATTTTCTCACTTCAATTAAATATCACTTTCATACCTAATTTAGTATTCTTTTTCTTTAAGAAGGAGCCTCCCAAAGTTATATAAACCCTCATAATAGTTGCAAAAACTACAAAGTATTCTACCACCTAGACTGACAAATCTCTCAGCCTCTCAGATCTACCCAGTTCATTTATATGGCGTCAGAGAAGAAGGTACAGTGGAAAATCTGACCAGTGGTAATTTCCATGAGGAACAGGTCATTTTTTTCTAATGACTTATCCATGTAGAACATTTTGATATCATGAAAAGATTGAGAAATTCTCCCTTCCCCACCCCAAACTTTCACCCCAGTAGTTTTCCTTTTCACACACGCCTCTGCATTTCCTGATTCTGGCCTGGACTTGAAGCAAAGGCACCTGAATCCAGCCAGGAAAGCTGTTATTACAACATTTTGGCCTAATAGGGGCAGGAAATACCAATAACCTTATGTGAGCTCTTCCCCAATGGACAGCCAACCTCAGTGCATAAATTTCGTGCTCTTGCATAATTCTGATGATGTTCAGATAAGATCTGGACATTTGCAAACACCTTTTCTCCTATCTTTGAGTCCATAGGGTAGGTATGGATTCCTCACAACAAAATATGTGTGTGTGTGTGTGTGTGTGTGAGTGTGTGTGTGTATTAATGCAAGCTTCTGAAGAAGAAAAAATAACATTTTTACTGGGAAAATTGTTCTAAATACTAACTTTACATTATTTTGAGCTGAGATATTGTTCTGTTCCTCATGCCGGTCACCATCTTCCAGGTTTTCATGATCCCCCCACCTCCACCTGCAAAGTATATGGGACCATAGGCACATACCACTATATCCACCAATATTAACTTTAATAGTCAAGCATATAGGGGAAGAAAAGATATTCAGTCAAAACAGAAGATTCAAGTCTTATTGCCTGAGAAAAAGGATTATCAAATTTACTATTCAATCTTTTACAATTAAGTATACTCAATCAGGCCCTGACTCTCAGGTAAAACAAAGTAGAGTTCCTTTCCCAGCACATTACAAGAAACACACACACACACACACACACACACACAGAGAATTACCCTTGCAAACTGCTGAATCTCCCCCAAAGACCATAAGCCAATTCATCCTTCAAAAATACCCATCTTTCTTTCAGTCAACCATATTACCAACTGCCAGAATTGTAAAGTTTGAAGCAATCGTACTCTTCAGCCTGACTCAGGTATTTATGATCATCTTTTTTCTTCCACCTTGGGCAATTTTGCAATCTTTATTGTTGTTTGCAGATTTTGACATAATTGTTTTGCAGTCCTGTTTATCATGCTAGTGGAACAAGCATTTTAGAACTGGAATTGGCCTTGTTGTGACCTGCCTGATGAGTCACCCTGGTTCTACCAACCCATGGGTTCCCAGCACTGACACAAGGCTGTTTTTCTTCATTAATTGGGGAATCTGATTACACTAGTCCGGTTGCATGCCTGGGCTGGGCTGCTTGCACTGCTTCAGGAAAGAGCGCTAAGGCTAGGCCTGTGGGTAGTAAGTTAGCTCTCTTCCAAAGTTGAAGTGGTAGTAGAAGGTGTGGCGTGAGATTTTCAAAAGGACTCCCTCACAAGAGGCCCTAGCGTTTTTCTTTGTAAAATTAGTTCTGAGCACAACTCCTTGGCTCCTATGCGTCTAGTTCTCAAATATACTGGACCATTGAGGGTGGTCACAGAACACTGCACAGTAGGGTGCTGGTGACCAGAGGTGGCCTGTTTATGATACATCTCCTGCTAAATCCTTCACACAGAATAAGAACCCACGGTGGCACATGCCTGTAATCCCAGCAGCTCTAGAGGCTGGGGCGGGAGGATCAAGAATTCAAAGGCAGCCTCAGCAATTTAGTGAGACCCTAAGCAACTCAGCAAGATCCTGTCTCTAAATTTAAAAAGGGAGGGGGAGGGGTGGCTGGGGATGTGGCTCAGTGGCTAAGTGGCCCTGGGTTCAATCCCTAGTACTAAAAAACAGAACACAAGTCTGCATCATAGATGGCTCCGTGAATAAAGGAGTGGACACATTAAAGAATGGCAAGAAATGGGATAAACAACTATGCTTTATTGGACTTGAGGCCCTGCCAATTCCACAGATTCACTTAGATGAGAGCCTGCTAATCCTAATGACACATTGGTCTGTGATCGCCTCTCCAAACCCAGGTTGGAGTGTAACAGTGGTCCATTTTGTGCTGTGAATATAACCCTTGCCTCTCTGCCACTGCAGCTCATTTTTAAAATGGTCATGTTCCTTTTTTTCCTCTCTCCCTGCTCCTCCCTAAACTCTCCCTATCCCTAATCTCAGGGGAAACAAGATTTTTTTCCCCATCCAAGGCAGAGTTATCTCTGTCCCCAGAGGACACCCAACAGAGGAACCAAGTAATCAAGGTTTGAGGATGGTACCAGAAGATCTCAGAACTGACTATCTCCCAAATTAACAAGTGAATTACAACTGCAACAGAGAACACATGAAATGTAGCCTTTGAGTCACCTCTTTAAAAGCCCCCTGTTCCTGCTGATGGGCAGAATCGCAGCCTTTGGGACAGTAGTCCCCCAGTCCCCTGTGCTTCTCCTTAGCTAGCAAAGCAATAAAACTTTTTGCTTTTTTTCAAAACCATGTCCTCATTATTGGATTGCCATCGGGGACAAGGACCAAGCTTTCAGCAACAGGAAGTAAAGGATGGCATGCCTCTCCTTCATATTATTACTAAATTAACATTACTACCACAGACCATCAATTCTGCTAAAATCTCTATTATCCATTTTATACTTAACTACCTCTGACTACTGTACCTAAACCCCACCACCACTGACCTTTTCCTCTTCACCATTCATTCCAATCTCCTCCCAAATTAAAAGAATAAGGGAGTGATTTTTAAACCAGTTTGTCTCTTAATTAGAAACTCCAGGAAATGGGAAGTGGGTGGGGAGTGGTAGAAGAGATTGAAAAGCAATTTTGATGCTGCTGTGGGTTTTGGATTATCACTGTTCAACCTTTCTCCAGACACCAGGTAAAGGAGAATAGAAAAGGTAAGACACATATATGTTATTTACCTCCTTCAATAAACCTAGAGCTTATCCATCCATCCTTCACGTTCAGCTTAATCATAACCCAACTCTACTAAACCTGATGGTGGGGGTGGGGAAGATGGAAAACCAACAGCAGCCAATGGAACTCACTGGATTACAAATGAATGAGAAAACCACCCTGAAGTGGGTGAGGAAAAAAAAGAACCTGTGCAATTTTAGGAAATAGAATTTATTCTATACAGTAAAGATTAATGACAAAAGAACTGCATCCAAATATTATGCTCAAGTAAATTGGTGTCTCTCATGGGTATGAGTTAGCAATTCTGAAACTATTTTAGAACTGAACACAAAGTAAATGTATTGTGCATAATGAGGGCCAGGTTTTTCACTCTCAGAGAAAGGAGTTAGAAATTAGGAAAAAGTAGAGAGGCTAAAGAAATCCAGATGGATCCAAAACAGAGGTATCAGGATAAGCTCATAAGTGTATGTTGGGGGGAGGGGCTACTTTGAGCAAAGCTGATTTACAGCTCTGCCTCTCCTTTTTTAGAGAGCTTACCTAGAGTCCTCAGAGAGAGAAGAGAATTATATTTTGTCAGTGTGAAATTGATTGATTAATTGATTGATTGGTATTGGGAATTAAACCCAGGGGTACTTTACCATGGAGCTAAATCCCCAGACTTTTTTATTTTTGAATTTTGAGACAGGGTCTGTCTAAATTGCTGAGGTTGGCCTCAAATTTACAATCCTCCTGCCTCAGCCTCCCACATTGTTGGAATTACAGACATGCACCCGATGTGTCAGTATGTTTTTAAAACTAGCTGCTTCACACTGAGAAATATTATTGAGGGAAGGGGAGACACGGAGGAGCAGAGAAGCTGGATGGTGCCAGAAAGAGCCAAAAAGGCCCCTGTTTCCAAGATGACTTATCTAGGAGCCAAGTTCTAGGTACTGAAAACATTTACTTCATTTCAACTCTCTTAAAGCATTCACAAGTTAAGAGGCCACTGCTAAATTTTAGTGCATGATTTTGACCTTTAAAACTTAAGGGAAAAGACCTCCTGATTAAAATTTGTAGGAAAAGAGCAATGCTAAAACTTTTAGGGAGTCTTTTGAGCCATTTTTGGATTATTCAGAGGCAGATCTCAGAGACTCTCATACAGGAAACTTATAAGCAATTAAGTTACTTTCTCCAGGGAACTTTCCCATCTATTAGTCACTTATGCATCTTATATGAAAGATTAGTCAAAGAGGATTCATACCACACTGAGTGAATCAATCCCCTTTCAACTCAGGGAAGTCTCAAGGGTACTGACAAGCAATCCACTCCTCTGTTTCTAGGGAAGGATTTCTTTGTTTATTACATGAGTTCAAGGAGAGAAGATGACTTCACATCAAACTGAGACTTGAAAGAGAATTAGCAGGTCCCAAAGACTTGTGCTGAAACAAGGGTAGTGGCAGCTGTCCTCTACAACACGAGCACTGTGGTATCTCTGACAGATACCTACTCTGATGGAGGATTTTCTTATTTCCACATTACTGCTGTCTGTGAAAAGCTTCACTTCTATTAAGTCTCCTTATCTTGTAACCTCTCTTAATCTGATTGGCAGCTCCATGAGAGACCACAAGGGCTAAAATCAGACTTCAGTGTGTCTGTTGCCCTTGCCCATTGTGGTAGAATCGTCTGAGAGGTTGACACTAGGAATACAGTGGAAATCCAACAGATATAATCATACTCAAATTGTAGGGTAAAAGGCCCACCCAGAAGCTAGGATGATCCTATATTAGCCCTGTTTGGAGTCTCAGGCCATGAACCTAGGAAGAACACCACTATTTATAAAGTTCACCCTACACTTAGAAAATCTGAGAGTTTGGAATTAAAAATTTATTGAATTCATTTCATTGGAAGAAATTAAAATGTGTTGAATATTGAATAGTTTCTACTAGGATTCACCCATCCAACAATATGGATTACTTATGAGGTACCAGACTCTGCTGAGTTGCCTGAAAATAGACAAAAAAAATGGGCTGGTTCTCAACAAGCTTACAAATGAGAAGAAGAAGATGAAGAACATGAACAAATAACCTGATACCACTGATCCTGTGAGAAGAATGTGGAATAGCATCAAGGAGAGAACCTGAAGCCCTGGTGCGTGTCAGGAATGGAAAGAAAGACACTGGAACTGACACTGGAGCTGGCTCTGAAGGAACAGTGGTCACCAGGCATCCTTTAGGGGAAGGGAAGTACAGAGGAGCAAGTGGGGAAGGACCAGGCTTCCTTGGAAGCAAAACAAAACAAACAAAAAGACAAAAAAACAGGTGCAAAGTAATGAAGGCATGAAATAGGATCTCGTCCTGTAACACTTGAAATCCGTGTTACTGGCAAGTTCAGTGGACAGGCAACAGGAAGCAAAAAAAGTAGCTGGAGCGAAGAGAGCAGGTGCAGCTGGAGAGCCCTGGGCTGCCAGTGCCACCTGCACCATGCCTACTTTCATGCCCAGCCTTGATCCAGCAGGCAATGGGAGGCCAAGGAGACATTCTGAGAAGAAACGGACAGATAAGTACGTGGAGAGATGTCTTGGGGTGAAAATAAAAGAGAGAGGGGCTGGGATTATAACTCAGTGGTAGAGTACTTGCCTAGCATGTGTGAGGCACTGGGTTCAATTCTCAGCACCACATATGAATAAATAAATAATAAAGGTCCATCAACAACTAAAAAAATTTTTTTAAATGATAGAAACTGTGAGGATGGGACAGAGTTATAAATGTTTCTCACTGGTATCTTCATCATCTTCTAAGTCATATTTAACAGCACTAGCCTGTATCCTCTAATCTGTTACACCCTGCGCCAATGGCTAATGATGTCCCCTTTTTTTAGGGAGGGGTTATTGGGGTTGGATCCAGGAGCTCTTTACTACTAAGCTATATTCCCCAACCTTTTATTTATTTATTTATTTATTTAGAGACAGTGTCTCATGAACTTGTGATCCTTCTGCCTCAGCCTCCTAAGACACTGGGATTAAAGGCTTCTGCCCCCACTCTCAGCTGCAAATGATGTCTTTTATTTTCCAAAGTCAGCATCAGTGATGTGGAGTAACAGACTGCTGTCACTCTCCACCTATTTGTTACCTGCTCCCGCAGCTAGCAACCTCCACATAAATGTTCCATCTAGGTCAAGATGTTGCACTACTTCTGCAAGGATAACTTCCAGACAAGGATCTGGGCCCCTCTGCATCCACCTGCAGCTCAAAGTCCCCTCAATGTAAGGATCTGGGGCATTACTAAATATTAGCCAATGACTCTTAGACTCAAAGAGGATCGGATCCTTAGGTTCCTTGAGACCTTAGAAGTCTCTTCTTGCACAAGGGCCAGTAGAAAACCCCTTATTCGAGCCCCACTAATCTGTGATGATTGGGAGAGGCCTCTGTAGGAGGGCAGGGCAAGGAAGTCTCCATCAGTTATCACCAGATGGTTTGGCCTATGGATAATCCTCAGCTGAACTTCACACTAGTCTTTTCAGGCACGGACTGCCACATAGTCATATTCTACCAGGAAATCTGAAAGCCTAGAATTGTTCCATAAAACACAGTGTTGATCACCACCTACAAAACCAGAAATGAATTTCCTGTAGTGCTTTTAAAGCATAAAACTAATAGCTACTCATAAACAGGTTCCTTTGTTTTATACCTTTTAAATAACCTTGGTTAGGTCTAATATGGAACTTCCATTTACTTTTTTGAGACTATAAATATCTTATACCTGTCCTCCTTTTTTTTTCTTCTTTCTTCTTTTCAATTTTATTTTTGTCTTACCTCTTACCAAATAATAGATTGTTAATAAATAATTAAAAATTTTTTCAAAAATTAGTAACAAGGCAAGATAAACATACCCCTCACACCACCTTTTTCTCCTCTCATTCCTAAGGCTTCCAAATTAAGCAAATAGAAATAAAGATGGCTCTGTTACATTCACATTTAAGATAAACAACAAATACTTCTTTGGTATAAGTATATTTCATATCATACTTGGTACCTGCTCATACTAAAAGAAAAATCTTGCTATTTATCTGAAATTCAGATTTAACTAGTAATCTATATTTTATTTGGCAACTCATTCAAAAAGTCTGTTTTATTTCACGATATTTTGGTTAGGGCATCTTGCTTTAAAAAAAAATTTCACCCAATTTTATAGAATGAAAAATAAAAACTAGTCTCAAAAATATAAACTAGTGTCACTTTATTTTGGATAAAGAGTAAATTTGATGTCAGCAGATAGCAAAAGACATTTTATATATGTGTAGCCCAACACGGGAAAATGCACATTATAGGTTAAATGAGAAGTATAAGATGCACAATTATATAATAGTAATAAAACAATAATAGCTGGCCTTTATAGAACACAAACTATGTGGCAGGCATGTTCTAACTGCTCTTTTTGTATTAACTTGATTAATACAAACTATGAGGTAGAATACTATTATTATTCTCAGTGTAAAGATGAAAAAGGTCCAGCTTTCCACAGGTTTACCAGCCCACTAAATACTATGTATTCACACATATACATAGTATGTTACCAAAAACAGCACAAATAAAAAAAAAAAAGCTTAGCAGAAATAAAATAAGCTGTTAACTCTCATCATTTTGTGTAACAATATAGTGATTTTCAAAATCTGAAATCTTCCCACATTTTCTGTATTTTCCATAGGGGTATACATTGCTTTTCAAATAAAGCAATACAATTTAAATTTTTATAACTATCTAATTGAAGAAACCATATTGCTGCTTTGTTTTGGTTTTTTTAAATGCCATCATACTTACCTATAAAATACATTATGATACTAGTTTAGGGGAATTTCATCATTCCAAGTTTTCTCTTTTTTCTTTTCTTTTTGGGTTTTTTTTTTTTTTTTTTGGTACTAGGAATTGAACCCAGGAATGCTTTAACTCTGAGCTACATTCCCAATCCTTTTCATTTTGTTTTGAGGCAGGGTCTCACTAAGTTGCTTAGGGCCTCGCTAAGTTGCTGAGGCTGACCTCCCAAGCCTCTGAGATTACAGGCATGCACCACTGTGCCAGGCCATTCCAATTTTTAGCCATCCTAAGTCATTACTAGGCAGATGTGGGCCACTGTCTTTTTTTTTATTTATAGTTTTATTTATTTATTTATTCTACTTAGGTATACATGATAGCAGAATGCATTTTGATTCATTGCACACAGATGGAGCACAACTTTTCATTTCTCTGGTTGTATGTGATGTAGAATCACGACATACATGCGGTCATACATGAAGCTAGGGTTACGATGTCCATCTCATTCCATCATCTTTACTGTCCTGGGCCACTGTCTTTTAAATTGATGGTCTCCCTTTCTAATTGGTTAATTTGGTTTTGTGATCCCAATTCACTATACATTCCAAAGTTCTTTCAAACAAGACCTGCTACTTCCTATAGGTAGGCAATTTCTCAGCCTAAAAAAGGAAAATTTTCTAAAAAATGGAGTTCCTGCGGCTTCTTGTAGACATTCCATTGGATGGAGCAATGCTGGCATTACAGTCAGCAAGGAAAGTACAAGCATCACACATGCCTCTACCTTGTCCCTCAGCGTGTTCTGAAGAATCAGTCAGCCTTCAGAGAATTATGGATTTGTCCTCAGTGAGGTCACTATGCTGGTGTTGGCGCACTTGGGGAGCAGGTTTGTCAGCTCTGTACCAGAGAAAGGGCTTCAGAAGGGCATGGGCAGGCTCCAGGCTAGCATGTCCAATGGCTCTTCTGTCATTGCTAATAAGAGAGTTCTTGTTACAGGAGACTGTCACTAGCGAAACATAAGCATCTGGCTTTTGCTTTAAAGGAAAGATGCCAGCTTCTAAGCTTCCCTTTTAATTGCCTTATACGTATTAGAAGAGGTCATGAGTGTAGCAAACAAGCCAGAACAGGGACTCCGAAGCCAACGGTTCTCTGTCCCTGAGGAAGTTTGCTGGAAGGTGGGGCCTGAGGTCTCCAAAGCACGCCAGAGACTGAGGAAGAAATCTCTTCCCATTCAGGCCCACAGCACAGTATACTGCCCTCCTTCCTTTACAAAACAACCATCCGCTGCTTCTCAGAGAGATGCTACGAAGAAGCCTCTTTGAGAACAAGAGTGAGTCACCATTTGTACAACCCAGCCATGCTGCCAGCCCGCCTCCGCTCTCCCTCACAGTTTTTGTTTTCTTGGTATGATAATTAGTTGTTGGCACTGTGAGTGTGTCTCCTGAGCTTAAAAAAAAAAAAATCGGGTACCTGTTATTTCTGGAATGAGTGTTCAATGCATTATATTGAGGTAAGTTATTCACTCCAAGTCCAAGTGCTGGCCAGCACTGGTCACCTAACACAGAGTACCCCTGCCCTCATGTTGTATTTTTACAGTCCAGCACAAAGGAATGTGACCTGTGGCTCCTGCCTCCTGCCTTCTGCTGAGTTAGAGTGAGTCTCTTCAGAAAAAAGCAGGAACTCTAGAGTTAGCCAAAGCTCAGTTATTGCCCAGTGATTTCCAACCTGGGTTACACATTAGAATTTTCTTGGGCCTATTTTAAAAATACCAATATGTGGGTCCTTCCCCAGAGCAGTGGGGCCTATCAGGCCATCAGTGTTCTTTCAAAGATCCAAAGGATTTAGTGGGCCATTGAGGTTGAGAACCACTAAGTTTGTCCTTTAAGCCCTTCCGGAGGGAATTGAGACCCAGACAGGCTGATGGGCTGTGCCAGGTGTCACAGCTTGTGAGTCAATATATCTTTATCTGTGTGTCTGTCTTCTAGACTATGAGATCTTTGAGCCCACTGCAGTAATGTTTGAAGGGGTCAGAAAGCCAGAAGAGAAGGAAGAACCCGACCAGGATCTTTTCTTCCCTTCATTCCCTTACTGAGAATAGTTGCTCAGATAAACTTACCAGGAACTTTTTAGTCCCAAATTGTGTCATTAAATATCAGATTCTCCAAACTCAGTATCCATTCATTTCTGGAAAAGTTCCATATGTCAGAATGCCCCTAAATCCCAAGTCAACTATCTGTACCCTAATTAATTCAACAGTTTTAAGCTAAGTGTTTGACCTTGTTCAATACCCCATGCTTCACAAAGTTCTTATTTTGTGGATTCTCATTTGCTTCTCTAATTAAACTTGGCTACTAAAAATGGTGTGCTTTCCTTCAGTATCAAGACCTCAGAGTGAAGCAAAGAGGTGTGGGAATTGTGTGCTGGGATTAAGGAGACCTAGACTTGGAGTCCAAGGTGTTGCCCAGGCCTCAGGATAAGTTCCAGAGTGTTCCATGGCATTACTGGCTCCAGCCACCACCAAATCACTTCTTTTCTTCCAGGTAGAATTTTTTAGTCTAGTCTGGTAAATTTCTTTTCTAGTCAGGTAGAATTCAAGTCAAATCCAGCCAGTGCGGTGTGATACAGAATACATACTTGGGACCTGTGCAGCAGATATTTTGATGTCTGACCCCTGACCCTGATCCCTTTAGTGCCCCCAAATGCCTGCAACTCCATACTTGCATATCTCTGACCAAGGATTTTCTCTGCCCTGGAGGACCACCTCGCCAACTCATGTGGCAGACTAAAAGTGTCAGAGAATGAACATCTCCCCACTCAAATGTGGGCTTCAGCCAACATGGATAGGAATTGAGGTGTTTAATCCCTCATCCCCCTCAGATAAAGGCATAAGGCCTAGGTTAAGTTTCCCTGCAATGTTACTTGCTGCTATAGTATATATCTGAAATGCCCCACAAAGGCCCATCTGTTAAAGGTCTAAGAGGTTGTGGAAACTTTAAGGTGGGGGTGGAGGGCTAGTTGGTGGAAACTAGGTCATCAGAGCTGTGCCCTTGGAGAGGATATTGGGACTGGTCACTTTCTGTCTTTCTTTGCCTTACAGCTGCCCTTCAGTTAGCGGTTTCCTCTGCCACATGCTCCCATGATAGTCTGTCTCACTATGGGCCAAAAAACCACAGAACCAACCAATCATGGACCAAAACTCAGAAACTGTGAGCTAGAATAAACCTTTCTTCTTTATAAATTGATTATCTCAGGTATTTTGTCACAGGCATGAAAAGCTGACTAACACACCTGCCTTGCTAACTTGCATTTTATTAACAGCCTTTTCCTGCTCCCTTTCCCATTTCATTTCTGCTGTTGCTGAAATTCATCTCCCAAAAAACTGATGATACTCAGTGGTGCGGTCTGCTTCTGAGGATACCTAAGAAAGGACACAGTGGCCTTGTTAACTCATAGCTATTTGATTTTAGAAAAGCCATTAAACCTGTCTGATAGTGATTATTCTCAAATTTAAAATAAGGCAAAACTTCTGAAAGCCCATATAGTCATAGCAGACAGCAAAGGGCTGCTGCATGAAGCTGCCAAAGCCCTCCCTGACTCAGCCACCATGGCTTTCCCTTCCCTTCATCCCAAAGAGAGCCCCTCCCTCCTCTAGACTCCTCTTCAACCACAGGGAGTTGTTTGAATTCTTGAAATGTGCCATGTTCTCACTTGCTTTTGGGACTCTTACTCATGCTCTCCCTCTGCCTGGAACACTCTTCTTCCTTCTGTTTGCTTGGCTCACTCATATGTATCCTCCAGCTCTCAGCTTAAATATCACTTCCTGTTGAGAAGCCTCTTCTGACACCCATGCTAGGATCTTGCTCTTGTTATATGTTCCCAAAGATAGTGCCCACCACGGCACTTCCCTGAGTCTGCCTCAGTCACCATCCACCATCCCCACAGGCCTTCATGCTCCTGGAGGCAGGAACCCAACTCATCCTGCTCTATACTGCACCCCAGCCTAATGTCTGCCATAGTGGGTACTTAATAATCAATTGTTGAATCCAGTGCATACTTGTTTACCTAACATCAGAGTTGGTGAATAAGAATATTTTGGAATAAAAGTTAAAATGAAGCTTCCCAATGAAGGCTAGGCTTTGAAAAAAGTAAACAAACAAGCAAAAAAAGAGGTGCCCTTTAACCTGAAAAATAAAATATGTGGATGACGCTATATTAAAATTATCTATCCCAGTACTTGTAACAATGTGGAAAGTGAAATTTGGTGAAGAATAAATATGTACAATAATTATATGTCAGTTAAAAAAATGAAAGAAATTTGGAAAAGAAAGGAAAGTTAGTAATCAACACTGAACATGAGCCAGGTTGGGAAGTAGAAGGCACCCTTATTTGTCAGCGTTAAGGCCAATGCAGAATTCCCAGGTACGTGCCCCACTGACATTCCTTTACCCCGGGAGGTTGGATGAGCTTTACTTCTATAATTCCTAGGTTTTCTAGGGTTGGGGCTGTGTTCAGAGAGCCAGGCTCACCTTCTTCCAACCACCACCTGTCCTAAAGGAAAGTCCAAGTTGCTTAGCCTGGTGTGGAGGCTTCCAAGGGCTTAACTCTGCCTGCTCTTTTCTCCCGGCTCATCTTTCTCCATATTCTGCCCCTACATGCCTTCTCTTTTTATTTGCAGGCATAATGTTGTTCCTCATTTCTGAATCGGCACTGGTATTCACAGACCTCTTCCCCGCCCTTCCGCCAATTTGGCTCACCAACTCCTATTCATCCTGGAGACTCAGCTCCCGCCCAGCGAAGGCTCCTCTGAACTTCCAGAATGGAAGTTCCTCTCTGTTCTCCCTGCGTCCTGCTTTTTCCTTTAACACGCTTATGTTTTGAAAACATTTGTCTGCTCTTGCCCACCAACTTCACCTCAACCTCTTTATCAGCTTTTTTTTCCCCCTGCAGTACTAGGGGTTGAACCCAGGGGTACTCTACCACAGAGTGACATCCTCAGCCCTTCTTATATTTATTTTAAGACAGGATCTTGCTAAGTTGCCCAGGTTGGCCTCGCTTGTGATCCTGCTTGGACCTCCGCAGTCACTGGGATTACAAGTGTGCACCATCGAGCTGGGCTTCATCAGTTTTTTAATGAAGGATCATGTCTTATCCTTTATGCCAAGCACAGTGCATTACTATTCAATAGATGTTTGTTCAAATATGCTGAATACCATGATCATACTTTTGTATAATCTAGCCCTTGCTTGACTACCAGCAGATACTTCAAATAAACTGTTGATGATTGATTTACTGCTACATTATAATTTAAAAGTTTTTGCCATGTACTCTTTAAGAGCATTCAGTAAATTTGCACAGTTTGGAAAAAGGAAATTTCTTGGCCTACAAAAGAAAAGTCCTATATCACACACGTCTCATTTTAAGTTCTATTGCCACAGAACGTCAACCTGGTTGAAACCATCGGGTGCCTTAACGAGAGGAAAGCATTGCCGGCATCATAGTAAGAATCACAACTTGGTCCTCAGATTTCTCACTTAAGCAAATGTGTGGAAATATGATTGAAAATACCTAATTCTTAAGGAGGCCATTTTCCATTTTATTCAAACTGAGTAAGAGTAGTCCTTTGTTAAGATGAATGAAGTCTGCAATCAGACACTGGAATTCATTTCCGAGGGAGGGGTTATGCACTGAGCCATGCCCCAGCTCCGCCCCGGCGCCTGCCCTTAGGAGCGCCCGAGGCCAGCATGTCCACACCCGGGCCAGGAAAGGGCAGGGCAGCCAGCAGCAGCACAGGAGCCTGTGGCAGGATGCTCAGCCCTTTCAAAGTTCAGCCACAGGCCCTGGGGAAGGGAGGCTGGGACACCACTGTGTTTGTCCCAAATACTCAGCATGGCTTGAAGTCTCCTGAGATTGGTTCTGGGCTCTGCCTTGTGCAGACCAGGCACACTCATAGCTGCGAGCTAGCTAGCTGTTTTCTGACAGTGTGCTGCACGTTGGCCTAACACCTACTTTCACACTGCTGGAGCCACTGAAATAATTTTTGGAATAATTTTCCCAAAGCGGAACATAGCTGTGATGGCCTAACACTTGGAGATCTGACCCTAGACCAGAACTCCTGATTGTTGCTATATTACAACTGTGATAATGGGCTGAGGTTGTGGCTCAGTGGTGGAGCTCTTGCCTTGCATGTGTGAGGCACTGGGTTCAATCCGCAGCACCACATAAAAATAAATAAATAAATAAAGGTATTGTGTCCATGTACAACTAAAAAGCTTTAAAAAAAGCAATTGCGATAGTAATTTTCATTTTTCACATATATCAATTCATTTAACCCCACAAAAGCCCTTTAAAATTTTTTTTTCCTTCTATTAATGAGGAAACTGAGATGCTATAGGGGTAGAGATGGAAGGCATCTACTGTCTTCTGATTCCAGGGTCTGTCTACCCTGTCACACAGGCATGCATCCCCCAGAACACGCACACACACACACACAAATATTTCACACCTGGGGCGAAGCGGACAGGTGACAAGAGTTTATGAAGAGCTGGATGTGTGCTTTACATAACTCAGGTTTTTTATAAATGTGCCAGGCAACATGAAAAATAAATGATAAAATTTCTCATTGATAATTTCCCTAAAAGCAAATGGATCTGGGTTTATAGTAAAGATGGCTGAGTTTTGCCCTGGTTTCTTACTTTGCTCTACAGCAGACACTGTAATTATGATAAGGAAAATATGTTTGTTATTTTAACTCCAAGAAAAAAAACATTCGAATGGAATTCCCTGTTAGCACCTGGAATGTGTCCTTAAATGAAGACTCATTGTCTCTCACAGTGAAGGATATGGTGTCTCCAGTTATCTGGGGATCTCAAATGTCCACTTAGTCTAAAGACCCAACTGTTATTATACTTGCAGTAATTGGAGTGAGCCTGGGATGCGGGCTGAAGATAGCCCTTGAGAAAATGAGCTGCTGGTCTCAGGAGACGCCCCAAGGATGAATAAACCCCGCAGTCGGTGTGCCACTGTCTTCGTGGGAACAACACGGCTGGCTCCTGGCACTCACCCTAATGTCATGGCCGCTCTTCCTGGATTAGCCTCACTTTGATTAATGATGTTAGTTTAAAGTAACCGCATGCTGGGTATTGACTTCCTGAAGATACAAAGCCACGTGAATCTGAAGAGGGGCCTGGGGAAGGAGGCATGATGTAGAAAAGAGCTCCCTTGACACCCTGGTGGTTGAGGACTTACATCATAAAAAGCTCAGGTCATGACAATTTCTGTTTTAATTTGTTAATAGGCAATCACAAATTGTAGTCACTCACTGCATCACCATCGGCTTCCTAGGTGCCAAGTGGCACAGCCCTTTCCAGTATCAGAGAAACTGCCAGTCCTGCTGGAGTGATTTAGTACTCTGCTTCCAAACAAGAACATAATACTATGTAGAAAATCAGGTCAGTATTTAGATTGAGTATCTTCCAGAAGTAGATTATCTGTTTGGGTTTTTTTTGTACTGAGGATTTTTTTTTTTTTTTTTTTTTTTTTTTTTTGGTACTGGGGATTAAACCCAGGCGCACTTAACCACTGTGCCACATCCCTAGTACTTTTTTGTATTTTATGTACAGACAGAGTCTTGCTGAGTTGTTTAGGGCCTCACTAAGTTGCTGAGGCTGGCTTTGA
The DNA here is from genome assembly GCA_028644305.1 of Xerus rutilus. Taxonomy (NCBI): domain Eukaryota; kingdom Metazoa; phylum Chordata; class Mammalia; order Rodentia; family Sciuridae; genus Xerus; species Xerus rutilus. The sequence continues at coordinate 26,577,114 of CM053406.1, forward strand.
ACTTGTGATAGCTGTACTAAGGACTGAACCCAGGGGCACTCTACCACTGAGCTACACTCCCAGCCCTTTTTCTTTTACTTTGCTAAGAGTAAAATATAGCCACCATCATCTGACTTTATGCCTCTTTACTCTATTTCTTATCTATATCTCCACACCATAAGAGCAAGGATTCTTGTCTTTGTCCCTCACTGTTAAAATCTCTGCTCCTAGATGAGTTCCTAGAACATACTAGTCATTTACTAAATGTGTCTTGGATGGATGGATAAATGGATGACTGTGGAGATGGATGGATGGATGGATGGATGGATGGATGGATGATCATTAGAACCATGAACTCTTTCAGTTGGCTGGAATCTGACACAGAGTACAGGTCCAGAAGTACATAAAGAACAAACTGATTTCTCAATGCTTCTCTCTCTGCTTGTTGGCAGTTAAACCATCCATCATACAGTCCTACTCTCCCATTCCAGTCCTGAACCCTGTGAAATCATATCACTACATGGTAACTTCTTCACCTATCCAGGACAACCATATGGTCATGATCCTTTGGAGAAATTCCAAAACAATAGCCTGTCCTGATTTTGTTAAAAGGGAGTGGTTACTGAAGATGTGTCTGTGGAATCTTGAGTCTTTATATGGGCTCAAACATAATCTCTGTCCTCATGGGCCAAACTCTGTATTCAGGTTAACAGTCTCATTGTCAATACTTAAAACTATTCAAATTTGCCCATTTTGAATTTAGTGGATGCTTGTTCCTATAACTGTTGTTGTTGTTGTTGTTGTTTTCTGTATGTATTAGGAATGGTATAGCCACCAATGTCCTGAATGAAACATAATTCCCAGTTGGCTCTGTTGGACCCTACTCGACACCGCTCCTTTTCATAAGATGTCCATGAGGTTCTTCATTAGACCTGTGCCAAGACTGCTGCTGTTCAGTTTCCTGGTCCTGGAGATGCAAGGACCCTATTTGTTCCCCACCCCTCCTGCTCTTCCTTCTGCAGTTCCAGTGACCGATCAGTGACCTCTTCTCCAGATTCAGTTTTATTTAAAGAATAATGTAAAACTGCTCCACACACTTAAAGGGCTCACACCTAGGATGCTGCTTCCTAGGAGGCTTTGCTTCTGTTTCACTGTGGCTGCAAATGAGGGAAATGGCTACAGAGAAAGGCATGTTTAGAAAATCCACAAACAACTAACTATTTCAGAATGTAATTTTGAATTGCACAAATAACTATTTCAAAATGTAATTTTCTCATGCTTAATGAAAGCTTCCACATCCTTTATTCTGAGACCCACTCCTTCCTTGAGGCTTGATTGCACTTCTCCAATAGGCACCCCTAGTTCCCTTCTCAGAATTACTTGTCTCCACCATTCACTTGTCTCCATGTGCTTAATCATTCCTGGCTCTGCTGTGGTTTTCACTTGTTAAAGTCTCCTGCATGACACCCCTCCTCCTCCTAAGATGCCCATGCCCTTCTCATCTCTGTTGATGATGAAAGAGAATGTGGACTTATAGGAGTTTAGCATCCATACATAGTAATCTATTCACAGGCAATGAAGTGGGGAGAGGCCATTGTTCAAAGGCTGTCAGTGAGTGGCATCTGGGGAGTCCTTATTAGACAAAATTATTTATTTATTTATTTGTTTGTTTGTTTGCTTATAATCTATTTTGGTACTGGATATTAATCCCAAGAGTGCTACCACTGAGCTACATCCCAGCTCTTTTCAATTTTCATTTTGACACAGGGTCTTGCTAAGTTGCTGAGGCTCTCACTAAGTTATCCAAGCTTGCAATCCTCCTGCCTCAGCCTCCCAAGTTACTGGATTTACAGGTATGCATCCCATGCCTGGCTTAGACAGCATTTTTTTAATTCAGTTTTTGGGTTGTCTTTCCAACTGTTATTAACTCCTTCAAAACAATGAATATCCATAAAAGTACTTTGTAAGCTACTGTGCCTTAAACACTGGAAAGGTCTAATAGATCCATTGAGTTTCTTTCTCTGACTAAGGGAAGAGAGAAACAAGTTGATGTGACACATGTCTTGGTCAATATTATGTGTTAACTTGACAGGGACACAGAGTACCCAGACATTTGGTCAAACATTTTGTTGGGTGTGGATGTGAAGGAGTTTCTATTGAGTAAAGCTTATTGCCCTCCCCAATGAGGATGAGCAATATGAAACCAGCTGATGGCCTGAATTAGAACATAGAGCCTAACACTTCTGTGAGTAAGAAGGAATATTCTCCTGCCTGCCTGCCCTCAGACAGGCTCTTCCGTGGTCTCACGCTTGCCAGCATGCAGACTGGAACTATACCACTGGCTCCCCTGGGGCTCCAACTTGCCAACTGCAGATCTTGAGACTTGTCAGCCTCTATCATTGAGCAAGCCAGTTTCTCATCTACATCTAAGTGTGCATATATATATTTCTTTGCTGAGGGTCAAACTCAGGGCGCTGGGCATGCTAGGAAAGCACTCTACTGCTGAGCTACACCCACTCTGTGTCTATATCTTTATTTGTCTTTAATTAGTTCTCTTTCTCTGGAGACTGAAAACTAATATAGAGTAGTATTCCAAAGCCTTGTGTTTAAGGGAAATCTCCATCTTGAGTATCATCATTTAAGGTCCCATGTTAATTAACTTTCCGTGTCTGTGATCAAAATACCTGACAAAAACAACCCAGATGAGGAAAAATTTGTTTTGAGCCCACAGTTTCAGAGATTCAGTCCAGTCCAGTCCATAGTTAGCCAATTTCATTGCTCTGGGCAATGAATGGTGAGGCAGAACATCATGGCAGAAAGGCACAAGAAAGCTTCTCAGCTCATGGCAGGCAGGAAGCAAAGAGAGCGAGGAAGGAAGACAAAGTATAATCCCCAAAGGCATGCCCCCAGTGGCCTGCTTCCTCCAGCCATGCACCACCTGCCTACATTTACCACCTAGTTGTACATTCATAGATTAATGCACTGATTAGGTTATGACTCTCATATTCTAATAATATCACCTCTGAATATTCCTGAATTGTCTAACATGAGCTTTTAGGGAGACACCACATATGCAAACCATAACAGGTCTCGATACAAAATGCAAAGTAGAACTCACACAACTTAAAGAAACAGAAGGAAAGCTCTAGAAGGAACTTTACAGTGATGGTGATATAATATTTTTCTGTTAACTATGTTTCAGGTACAGTTCTAAATCTTTTCCATGTAATAATTGAATTTAACTCTGACAATAAATAGTCTACATGATCTGCATTCATGTATAACATAACTGAATGAACTCAATATGAAAAAGCAAAATAAAAATTGAAAGAGATAGAAGCTGGGTTTGTGGCTCAGTGGTAGAGCACTTGTCTTGCGTATATGAGATGGTGGGTTCAATCCTCAGCACAACATAAAAAAATATGAATACATAAAATAAAGGTATTGGGTAAGAAAAAACTGAAAGAGATTAACTTTTTGAGCTAGTGTCATTTTCCTATTGAAAGTCTTAATTCTCACCCGAGGGACACAGTATATTATATGATATTAAGGTGTTTGCGTTTTTGTAGTGGTTTAAAGCTCTCCATTACCAAGGAAAATGATTTTAACTCAATTAGATCCTGAAGAAGAGGATTATGCAATTCAAGACTCAAGATGTAAAAGGCTTAAAGACTGTATCTGGGTAAAAACTAATTGAAAATAAGGAGTCATGTAGGATGATGTATATTAATATTGTGGAGATATTTCTCTTTCTTTGCTCCTTCATTTGCTTTCCCTGCTTGCTCTCATTCATTTCAGTAGAAAAAAATCAAGCATCCTGAAGCTGGATGTAGTCACCTGAATCTAGAAGGTCTGGGTCCATGAGTAGCCCACAGTTGAATGTCTGCTGTTGCATTATTTACTTAGGGTGTAAATTAAATTCCTGAGCTGATACAAACTAGTGAATAGAAAGCAGGCTGAATTTGTTATCATAGAAAATAGTATACACAGCATACCCTCCAGAAATATATTAGGACGTAAATGTGAGTAGGAAAAAATATTGGCATGTTTATTTATTTATTTTTATTTAAATGCATTTCAAGTCATAGTACATAAACAGAGCTCAGTTTTTCCATTTCTCTGGTTGCAAATCATAAAGAGTCACACTATTTGTGTCTTCATACATGCACCAGGGGTAGTAATGACCCATTCGATCAATCATCATTATGGCATGTTTATTTTTGAGTGTTGCTACTTAATCTGATTTTTCCCCCCCAGGCCATTCAAATTAATGGAAGCTAAGATTCAAGAAAGTAAAAAAATGTTGAAGGAAGTAGTATTAAATTCTTAGCCTGATTTGGTGGTTGTTTTCTGTTCAGACCCAGGGTAAATATAATAACCTCTCTATGTTTCATTTTATTCTGCATTTGAAAAATAGTTGTAACATTATGGCTAATCATGGTGTTTTGTTCTCCAAATGAGGCCCTGCAGGTTAGATCATTTCATAAAGCCATGGAGGTTATGAGGACAAGGTTGCACACTCTGAAGCCCACTTGTGCCCCTTTGCCTTCACTGCCACCCACTGTACCCCAATACACCCCCCCATTTGTCACTAGGAGGACCAGATGAAAGAGCATAAATAGAGCAACGTGTAGTTGATGTTCAATAAATAGTTATTGAATGAATGTTTATTGAAATTACAGCCTCAAATATTACATTTGGCAGCAGTTACAGATAACTGTCACCCCTTTTAAGCTAAATTTGGTTTTCATATTGTAGAATATATATTAGAATGAAACAATAAGAATCCGAATGATACTAAAAATAGTCATTTACATGGCCAAGCATTCTGAATTGTTCCATGTCATTTGAAATGTGATAAATGTCACCATCTGTGGAACATTCAATTACCAACTCCCTACACACACACACACACACACACACACACACACACACGAGGTTTCGAAGCCTAGGCACCACCCCAATCCAGGCTACATTATACAGGAAAACTGCCCATCCTCCTACTATCCCAGGGGCCTAGACTTGAGAGGGCACAACCTGCCTGAAACTGGCTCCTCAGAGCCAAACAATTTCTTTCTTTCTTTTTGGTGGGAAACATGGAAGAAAACCCTGTTTTACATCACCTGAGGTAACAAAGAGCCTTGCAGAGGACTCAAAAGGATAGAGAAAAACTTGCAGACCACTTCTTTGGTTTATGTTATAAAGAGTTTTAATAATTGTGATATTTTACATACATACAAGGTTTTTGCATCTTCTTTAGAAATGTCAGATCTGACATCACTGGACTGATATTTTCATGTGGCAGTAATTGGTTGAAGCTGGGTAGTAGCCGCACTTTTTAGGGGGCCTAACTCATCTTAGCTTCTTTCAGCTGGTGAACTAGCCTAAACATTAGAGGTGAGAGTTGGAAGTCCATGACTGTGAAAAAAACCCATAATAGCAATTCATTTATGAATGTGACTATAGATAGCATTGGCCCCTAGACATCTAGTGTATTTGCATTCATAACTGCCCTCTCTTTCAATTTCCCAAAGCAGTAAGCAAATCAAAATTCATATATTAGCCAGGCCTGGTGACCTGCCCCTATAATCCTAGCTACTCTGGAGGCCAAAGCAGGAGGATCACAAGTTCAAGGCTAGCCTCAGCAATTTAATGAGGCTGTCAGCAACTTAAGGAGACCCTGTCTCAAAATAAAAATAAAATATACAGGGTATATAGTTCAGTAGTAAAGCTCCCTGGGTTCAATCCTCAGTACTAGGGGAAAAAATTCAAATATTAACTCATTTCAATCTTCACAAGAATATTATAGGGTAGGTACTATGCCCCCGACCCGGGCACCCCACATGCTCTCTCTCTCCTCCTGGGGATATGAATCTGGGGATTGAATCTAGAGTCACTTTACCACTGAGGTACATCCTCAGAGCTTATTTTGAGACAGGGACTCACTAAATTGCTACGGCCGGCCTTGAACTTGAAATCTTCCTCTCTTAGCACCCCAAGTAGCTGGGGTTACAGATGTGTGCCACAAAAAGTGAAACAGGTACTATTTCTATCTCCATTTTCAATAAGAAAACTAAGCAGAAGTTAAGTAACTTAGCCAGGCATGGTGGCCAACATGCCTATAATCTCAGTGGCTGAGAAGGCTGAGGCAGGAGGATCACAGGATTGAAGCCAGTCTCAGCAATTTAGCAAGGCCCTACGCAACCTAATGAGATCCCATCTCAAAAAAATAAAAAGAGCTGAGGATATGGCTCAATGGTAAAATACCCCTGGGGTCAATCCCTAATACAAAACCAAAAAAAAAAGAACAAATAAACAACAAAAAAAAACACCAAAAACACAAAAAAATGAAGAAGTCAAGTCACTCGCCTGAGATCACATTGCTAATAGGCAGCAAGAATCAAACCCAGCTTGATTGGCAGTCTGATTCCAGAGACCTGGTTTCTAGCCAAAGAGTATGCTTCCCCACCCCGTATCCATTGCGCTCAGTTATAAATTTGATTCTTGTTGGGCACCGTGGCACACACTTATAGTTCTAGTTATGGGAAGGCTGAAGCCAGAGAATCTTGAGCCCAGGAGTTGGAGATTAGCTTGGGCAACACAGCAAGACTCTATCTCCAAAGAAAAAATGATAAGTAAAAATCCATTTTTTTCAAACTCTCTTTCTCTCCATGTCTGTGAAAAATACTCTGAATCCCCAAAGCTGAAGGCTTTGCCTCCTTGGGCTCCCAGACTCCCTGTGTTCACTGCTGCCGTAGTAACTCTCATCACAGGGCCCTGCAACTGCCAGCTGAATTTCCTGTCTAACTGAAGCAAAGATGAAGTCTTACTCACCATCATGTGATACACAGCAAGCATTCAGTAAGTGGATTTTAAATGAGAACATAAAACACGTGGATGTTAAATGAGAACATAAAACTCATGCTTTTTAACTTTTCTAGTACTTCTCTTTCAATAAAATTGTCTTCATGTCAAAACTGGCCCAATTGAGAGCTTACTGAATGGTCTGATTGCTTCTTTACTTCAATCTTTCTATAGCAATGCTCATCCCTGCAAGTACAGATAACATCTTGTTCTCAAAGATGTTGTGGGAATTTAATGAGAAAATGGTTATGAAGTGCCTGGAACTTAAAAGGTATTCACAAGATAGTATCTACTGTTGTAGATAATCCGAGAATATTTCATTCAACATCCTTTTTATAAAGGCACTCCCAGACCCAACTTAAACTCTGTTAAAATTCCTGTTTCTAGTCCTGTGCACATGACTTCTTTCTTATTTTCTTCCTGTGTTTCTCCATCTAGCATCAATGAGAAAATGCCAGAATAAATGGGTTTCAGACGTCAAGAGGAGAAATTGTACTTGAGGGTGTGGAATGCAAGATGAAGGAAACATATCACTCCTATGTTAACCCCTATGATTGTATATTATGGGTCTGCTGCAAGGTTTGCACGAATTTTTCAAAAGATAAAACAAAACTTAAAGAAAATTCTTACTTGCAGATAACTGCTTTAGGTTCGTACTGTACTCTCAGACCCCTCTAGAAACTAGGTCACCTGTCCTGTGAAAGTACTGTCTAGCATTCAACAGATACTCAAAGCCCTTCCTGACTTCCAAGCTCTGAAAGCTCTTTAGTAGCCACTGGTATCAGCAAGAATCTGTTCTATCAATATTTTCAGATAATAATAAAGATAATAATAGCCAATCCACAGTGGTTTTCTGCCATGTACCACTCATCCTGGGAAGCAACTCACAAACATTATATCTTCTATTTTTCTAAGAACTTAGAGCCATATATGTACAACTATCATTTTTAATTTTTTTTTCTATTTAAAATGGAAAACATGCTTGGAAGGCTTGAATAGTGTGTCCCAAGTTCCACAGCACAGCTGTCTTCTGGCAAAGACAAATTCAAATCTAGGCATCAATGTTCTTAGCCATTAGGGTACAAGGCCCCTAGTCTGATAGCTCACTGTTTTATTATTATTATGGCTTTGATTTATACTTGTATATTGAATACTTGAGATAAACAGATACAATTCATGTCCTTTATTTAGACTCTTTCCTTCCTCACCCACACAGTGATGGTATATATCTAGAAGACTAATTAAGTTCTGCTTAGCATATATACCATTAAAAATAGATGAAAGTTTTATTTTAGACCTTTTCTTTTTCCTGAGGACTTGATGTTTGTACATGATCTAGAAAGTCTTGAAATCAGACACAAATTTGTGCGACATTTTTAAAGCCTTTCTATGGTCCATTTGATTATAAAAATAGCACATGCTGGGTTAAAAATAAGAGTATTCCACCCTAAGAACATTTTAAGCCCTTACAAAAAGGCTGAAATATTGGAGTTCAGATCAGCCAAATCAGAGAAAGAACTCTAAGTAGAACTCTCTAACAAAGGCCCATATTAAAAATTAAAAATAAATAGAAATATAAAGTCATAGGCTAGATAAGAAATGCATATTTTAAAATATGAATAAGCAAACAAGAAAATAATAGAAGAACATATTGGTGTTCCCTCTCCATGTTTCATAACACAATTGTGGAAGAAAAAGCCAAATCAAATAAGAGATATGGTCATTAACATGTTTAACTATGTACAGATCTAAGTTCACAATTCAAGTGATTTGGAGATGCACAAAACTTCCCAAAGTAGCCAGTTTCTATTAAGAATGTTTTATTTTGCATATATGTGTGTATATACCTATGCACATATACATACTACACACACACACACATAAACATAAACATAAACATAAACAGATTGATCTCCAAGTTATGATCTTCCTGCTTCAGTCTCCCAAGTAGCCTGGATTACATGAATGTACCACCATTTACACTTTTATTTTTATACATATGTATTTATATATATTTTATATTTATATATGTGTATAAAAAAATTTGCAGTGCTGGGTATATAATCCAGGGCCTCATACATAGTAAGCAAATGCTCTACCACTGAGCTACAGCTACAGCCCTGTTATCATATTTTAATTAAAAATTATATTCCATATCATCTGGAAAAATATAAACTTTTTATTCCTCTCCTTATAGACTTCTTTACCTTAGGAACTGATGAAAATCTTATTACGATGAAAATTCACTCAAATTCCTACTCATCACTATCAGAATCTTGTTTGGATGAAATTTCCCTGTTTTGATTAAGGAGGTTACTTTATAGGAAGAATCTGTTTGAGTGATTGTGGAATCAGTAATAGAAGGGAAAAAAAAGAAGAAGAGCTACCAAAAGGAGTAGTTACAATCTATGAACATAATTTTTTTTTCTATAGGGTGCTATAGAAATAAGCCTTAGCTCTAGCGCAGTGGTGCACACTTACAATCCCAACATCTTGGGAGGTTGACAGGAGGATTGCAAGTTCAAGGCCAGCCTCAGCAACTTAGGAAGACCCTGTCTCAAAATAAGAAATAAAAAAGGCTATGGATGTGGCTCAGTGGTTAAGTGCCCCTGGATTTAATCCCTGGTGCCAAAAAAGAAAGAAACAAAAAAGGAAGGAGGAAGTCTTGAAAAAGGAGTCACAACCTCAAAAAATGTGAGAGACACTTAGTCCTGAACTCAGTGCCTAAGGAATAATTGAGTCCCAACAAATAACTGATTGTCTTGTTGCTTCATAGATATATTATGCTTTCTATTCTAGTGTGGATGGGTTTCGCATATATGTACCTATAACTGACTAATTCAGAAGAGGAATGTCATTTACTATGCAGTGACCTTAGACAAGTCAGTTTCTGTCTCTGAGCCTCAATTTCATCATCTACAGAATGAAGGATTTGGATTAGAAGATATCTAAATTCCCTTTCAGATGTTACATTCCATAATTCTAGATACTTGCTGTGTTCAAACACTGTTCTTGTAAATGTCCTGGAACCATACATAATTTCTAAGATTTATGAAGTATACAATCAAAAATGAATAAATGGAGGCTTTCAAATAAAGGAAGTAAAGTAAATGATAAAAATGAGACAGGGTGCAGAGTTAAGCCATGGGATTTTTAATGTTTTTTCAACATTGGAGTAATACACCCTTATAATAAGTACAACATTGAGAATCCTCCATTCACCTCCTCAAGTAACTAATTTTAATTGTGTGTGTGTGTGTGTGTGTGTGTGTGTGTGTGTGTGTGTGTGGTGCTGGGAATTGAACCCAGGGCCTTGTGCATGTGGGGTAAGCACTCTACCAACTGAGCTATATCCCCAGCCCTAATTTCAACTTTTGGATACACAACTTTGCATTCCTTTCTCTATGCTCATACAAATAAGATGAGGTTTTCCTTGGAAAACATTAAGATTATATATTTTCATTTTGTCAATTGTCTTAGTCCATTTTCCATTGCTATAGCAGAATACTGAGACCATGCGATTTACAAAGAAGAGAGGTTTGTTGGTGGCTCATGGCTCTGGAGGCTGGAAATACAAGAGTATGGTGCCAGCATCTGCTTGGCGTCTGGTGAGGGCTTTGTGCTGTATCACAACATGTCTGAGAGGCAGAAGGGGAAGTATGTGTGAGAGAGGAAGAGCTTTATAAAAGGAAGAGTCACTTGTAACATCTCATTCTCTCAAGAACAATCTCACTCCTGCAAGAATAGCATTAAACCATTCACTGGGTGTGGTGTCCTCATGACCAGATCATCTTTTAAAAGTCTCACAATTGGGCTGGGATTGTGGCTCAGTGGTAGAGCACTTGCCTTGCATGTGTGAGGCACTGGGTTCGATCCTCAGCACCACATAAAAAAATTAATAAATAAATAAAGATATTGTGTCCATCTACAACTAAAAAAAATATTTTTTTAAAAAAAGAGTCCCACAATTTATCACTATTGCCACAGTGGGGACTAATTTTCCAACAAGTGAATTCTAGGGGGCATGTTTAAACCATAACAATAATATATTTTTAAAAAGGTTCAAAATTCATTCTTATTGACAACTGCATAATATTCTTTCATGTGGCTGTACAATGCACTTAACCATGTCCCTATTTCCCCAAATTCTTACTGTTATGGCCAATCCTGTAATATTGATCCTTATACATAGAGTCATGCATACTGTTGCTTATATTTTCAGAGTTTATTCTTAAAAGCAGGCTTACCAAGTCAGTGGATGGGCACATTTTAATTTCATGTAAATATTGATCAATTTTTCTTTTGGACCAGGGATTGAACCCAGGGGTGTTTAACCACTGAGCTATGTCCACAGCTCTTTTTTTAAATTCTAATTAGGTATACATGACAGAAGAATGCATTTTAATTCATTATACACAAATGGAGCACAATTTTTCACTTCTCTGGTACCCAATATAGAGTTATACCATATGTGTAGTCATACATGTACCTAGGGCATTGTTGTCCACCTCATTCCACCATCTTTCCTGCCCCCATGTCCCATATCCTTCCTTCCCTCCCTTTTGACCAGTTTCTCCATTCTTCTTATGTCCCCTCTCACATTATGGATCAGCATCCACTTATCAGAGAAAACTTTTGGTCTTTGTTTTTTTGGAATTGGCTTACTTCACTTAGCATGATATTCTCCATCTCTATCCATTTACCTGCAAATGCCATAATTTATCCTCTTTCAAAGATGAGTAATATTCCATTGTGTATATATACCACAGTTTCCTTATCCATTCATCTATTGAAGGGCATCTAGTTTGGTTCCATAGTTTAGCTATTGTGAATTGAGCTGCTATAAACATTGCAGTGGCTGCATCACTGTAGTATGCTGTTTTTAAGTCCTTTGGATATAGACCAAGGAGTGAGATAGCTATGTCAAATGGTGGTTCTATTCCAAGTCTTCTAAGGAATCTCCATACTGCTTTCCAGATTGGTTACACCAATTTGCAGTCCCACCAGCAATGTATGAGTGTGCCTTTTCCTCCACATCCTCACCAACACTTGTTATTGTTTGTATTCTTGATAACTGCCATTCTGACTGGTGTGAGATGAAATCTTAGAGTAGTTTTGATTTATATTCCTCTAATGTCCAGCCCTTTTTATTTTTTATTTTAAGACAAGGTCTCAATAATTGTTTAGGGCCTCCCTAGTTGCTAAGGCTGGCTTTAAACTTGAGATCTTCCTGCCAGAGCCTTTCGAGCCATGGGATTACAGGTATGTGAGCCACCACACCAGACTGATCATTATTTTTGAAAATATTCATATTCTCTTCAATTATATGTGAATGCCTATTTCCTCCAGAGTTTTATCTACCTTAAATGGATAACTTTTTAATAATTTCCTGTTTGATAAATGAAAAATAGTATCTTGCAATTTTTTTTGTATTTTTTTTTCTTTAGTACAATGAGATGAATCCAGAGGCACTTAAATACTGAGCCACATTGCCAGGCCATTTTATATTTTATTTTGAGACAGGTTCTCACTAAGTCACTTAAGTGTCTGAGGCTGGCATTGAACTTGTGATCCTCCTGCCTCAGCCTCCAGAGCCTCTAGGATTACAGGCATGAGTCACCACGTCTAGCATATCTTGTAATTTCTAAATTGCATATTCCTTTTCACCAGAAATTTTAACATCTCTATATTTATTTATTTGTGCATATTTTTGTTCTATTACATTATGTCTTTATCAATTTTATTTTTATGTCCTGGGCATCTTTTCTATAAGTTATTCATCTTTTTCTTATAAATTTGTAGGAGCTTTTTGTATAGAAGTTATATCAACCCTGTGTCAGATGTGTTCACATAAATTTTGTAAATATTCCCCACTTATTACTTACTCAGCAAGCAATATAATAATATTCATTTTCTGATATGGAAATTAAGAGCACATCAGCACCAGAAATAGTTTCACATGATGAAATAAGTGCTATGAGTTGAACTGTGTCCCTTCAAACTTCCTATGTTGAAGCCTTAACATCCAATATGATGGAGTTTGGAGATGGGCCCTGAGAGATAATTAGGTTTAGACAAGGTCATGAGGATATAGGTACCCATAAGAGGATTAGTACCCTTGAAAGAGGAGACACTCTGGGATCTAAGTGAGAATGCTTCAGGGGAAAAGGCACAAGCAAATGGCTTTTCATGACCTTACCTAAGAGGTCAGATAACATCACTTCCTCTGCATTGTACTGGGACCCCATAGATTCCAGAGGAGGAGACATAAACCCCCCTATCAATGGAGGCAGAATTGAAGAATTTGCAGTCATCCTTTAAAACTGTCACACATAAACATAATCATACAGATTGATATATGTACACATAGCTGGTTGTGGTGATGCACGCCTATAATCCCAGCACTTTGGGAGGCTGAGACAGGAGAATCGTGAATTCAAAGCCAGCCTCAGCAATGGCAAGGTGCTAAGCAACTCAGTGAGACCCTGTCTCTAAATAAAATATGAAATAGGGCTGGAGATGTGGCTCAATGGTCAAGTACCCCTGAGTTCAATCCCTGTTACCAAAAATAAAAGATATATATATATGTATGCATGAAGTCCCCTATAAATTCCCTTTAATTCTTACTACAAACCAATTGTTAGGGAGCATTTTGTTATTTTGTTTATTTTGGCTTCCCCAGGGTCACATAGCTGGTAGAGTAAGGATTCAAGTTCACCTGTAGTGAAGCCCATGCTAAATCCACTAAGCCATATTGACTAGAGGGAGCATCTCATTAGTGTTAATGGTCATTATTGTCACTCCAATAATTTTGAGTTGATACCATATTTACGTTGGTTGATTTCCGTTGAGAATAAAATAAGCTGGGTGAGATGAAACTGTGTTTAATTTAAATGAGCATAATTTACAAAACAGATCAACCAACCCCAGGTAGACTGAGAGTTTCAAATTGAAACCAGTTGTGCTCAGGGATTGATTGATCCTAAGGCACATTTTCTAGAATGATAGAACATGAGACTCCTGGGTGTGTGTTTGTCTCTTTGTTAGGACTGCTCCTACTGCTGGACTTGTCTGCCCAGTTCATTTGTCCTTCTCTGCCAGCTTCTGCTGATTCGAATTATCTGAGAAATTGACTCAGCTTGTTGTTTTATGGCACACAGAGATACAGCCAAAGATCATGCCTCTGGAATGGAGAAAACAGGACTCTGGCTACTCGTTTGCCTCTAGCAACTTAGGATCAATATCAATCACAACCGCCTGTTTGTCATGTACACGGCATGGTCAGACAGTTGACAGGAGCAGCCCTCCCATGCCATGGTTCATTTGTGCTGAACACAGAGAAATAGCTAATGAACATCTTTTGGACAAGTCAAGTTGAAAATATAACATTCTGGCCTATCAGTTAAGAGATCATTTCAACCTTATCTCAAAAGTTGAATGTGGAAAGAAAAACCAGGAATAATTAATAATACCAAAAAAATGCCTCTTAGAAAAAAGCTATACTATCCATTATCCCTGGTAGCTTCTATTTCATTTCTCAAAGTCACTCACAAGGTTCTTCAATTTGTAGATGATAATGACCTTAGTGGGAGGCTCTGCTCATCTACGCTCCCCACTGAGTGTGTATATGTGTGTGTGCTTCTGCATGAGAATGGATGCCTGTAAGGTTTCCAGTTCTCTATCAATGAGATCACACAATGATAAAGTCCTGCGGCAACATAGAAAATGCCCTGCCTAAGGAGACAAGAGATTGCTATAACAAAGAGGGTCAGATCAAAAGAGAGTTCAAAGTAATATTTTTTTTCCCAAATAAGCAATCTTTGCAGGTTCTAAATCCTTTGTGTTTTTCGAACAAGAGAATAGAAATAACTATACAATGGGAAGTCTGAGAGAGCTGTAAAATTCATCACCGGTGTCAAATGAATTATCACTAATATTCAAATAAGCAATTTCTAACAAACTGATTTGCTCACCTCCCTCCCGCCACCAATACACACTCCCGCCGGTCTACCTGTTATTATACTGCCACAAGAAGAAGGGAATTTCTTTATGTCTTTGTGACCAAAGAGGCTATGTCATAAACATGTCTGGCACCATTTTATCATATAGAACCAATGAGGAAAAAAAACAGAGAGGTGCATGTGGGTGCCCATGTGGGTGAGCAGGCCCAGGTGAAAAGCAAGGAACAGAGAGATGCAGGGAGGTGGCATGCATTTTTAATCAGCTGCTACAGCTTCTCCTGAACTAAGAAACTGCATTCCTTAATTCCACTTGAAAATGTTTTAGGTAATAGGAATAAATAAGAGTCCAGTTTATTTGGTGATCTGACTAAAGCCTGGGGGATGGACAATATATTCCATATGGATTAAGCACTATGATTAGATGGGATTTGCCAAGACACATGTGGGTTGTTTCATTGAATTTGTTGCTGAAAATTCGGTCCTTATCCCCAATACCAATACAACAACGAGGACACAGTTTTGAGAAAAGGAAAAAAGAAGGTTTATTGCTTTGCTAGCAAAGGAGAAACACAGGAGACTCCTGTCCCAAAGGCTATGATTCTGTCTATCAGAAAGGAAGAAAGGTAATGCTGTTTCTCTTGAGATTAGGAAATGGGGCCAGATTAGGGAGAAGCAGGGAAAGGAGAAAGAAACATGTCCATTTTAAAAATGAGTTGCAAGTGGCAGAACAGCACTTTAAAGCATAAAGTGGACCACTGTTACAATTTGATCTCTTTCTTATAAGTGTAATGATTTATATGTGGAACATACTTGATGTTCTATAAGCCGTCAGTCCTTTAGCACTGGAAATACTGCTTGACTTTGTATCCATTAGAGTAAGCTAACTGGTAAGTACTGACCCTAACAGGAAGCTGTCTATTTACAAACTGCATGATTTTTTTCACCACAATGAGAGGTAACAAATTGCGGGCATAGATCATTTAATCCCTAATCTCTTATCTACAAAAATTAGCATAATCCTTTGCTACTTGCGCTTTATGATATCCCAATGCTTTATTCTGTTATAGATTATTTTTCTTTTTATATACTTGTTCTTTCAAAGACAAAAATATAACAATGTTTTAGATTTGGTTTTTCTTTTGTAACTTTCCCTCTGTTTTAGGCATGAATTAAATGAAAAGAAATCTAATTTGGTGAAACTAAAGGCTAACACATTAAAAACAAAACAAAAGAAAGAAAGAAACAAACAAACAAAAAACATAATCCCCAGTGGAGTTTCCCAATTCCTAATTGCATACCTCACTATGCAGTGGTTGGAGTTTCAAGGATACCATGATTGGGTCATCCAGGTCAAAGAGGAAGGTAAAACATTCTTATGACATAATCTATTTGTATCCTTTTCTCCTTAGGGACACTTGGCTCTAAACAAGAATTTTATTGCTTATTAACTTCTAAGTTTTCCAGGATGCTATAGGGGAAAAAAAAATCACATTCCATTCAACAACTAAATGTATTAACAAAACCACTTCATAGAAAGATATACTTTTTTTTTTTTCCAGTACTGGGGATTGAACTCAGGGGCACTTGACCACTGAGCCACATCCCCAGCCCTATTTTGTGTTTTATGTAGAGACAAGGTCTCACTGAGTTGCTTAGCCCCTCACCGTTGCTGAGGCTGGCTTTGAACTCGCGATTCTCCTGTCTCAGCCTCCCTAAGTGCTGGGATTACAGGCTTGAGCCACCACGCCCAGCTGAAAGATAGACTTTTTAAAAAGTATTACAGCACTATTGTAACAGTGATCCACTTTATGCTTTGAATATAACACTTGCTGGTCTGTCACTCACTGCAACTCGTTTTTAAAATGAACATGTTTCTTTCTCTTCCTTTTCCCTGCTCCTCCCTAATCTCTTCCCATCCCTAATCTCAGGGGAAACAGTATTACTTTTCTTCCCCATGCTAGGCAGAGTTATCTGTCCCTGAGTATACACTCACCAGAGGAGCAAAGTAATCAGACTTTGGGGATGGTACCAGAAGATCTCAGAAAAGACTATCTCCCAAATTAACAACACCAACAGAGAACACATGAAATGTAGCTTTTGAGTCACCTCTTGTAAAAGCCCCTTGCTCCTGCTGATGGGCAGAATCACAGCCTTTGGGACAGGAGTCTCCTGTGTTTCTCCTTTGCAAGCAAAGTAATAAGCCTTCTTTTTCTTTTTCTCAAAAATGTGTCCTTGGTATTGGAATGGCATTGGGGACAAGGGCAGAGTTTTTGGCAACACTATGTCTCTTGCTTCAGGAAAACCAAAAAATACAGATTTATTGATTGCAAGGCCCTTTCACATATAATTTGGTGCTGATAATTCCCTTATAAGGTAGGTGGAAAAGCACTTAATTACTATTATTTTACAGATGAGGAAAACAAGACTCAGTGAATTGAGGACCTTGTTGAATCTCACAATTAGGAAGGGTGGTTCATAACACCATCTTCTAAATCAACACAGCATTCCCTCCTCTCTAGGAATATACTGGTCATCAGTCTTACCTAGATAGATACTTTGTTTTATTCTTTGGGTTATACTTTAAACCATCTTCTTGGGAGGAAGAATGGATGTGTAACAGTTGTCCACTTCATGCTTTGAATATAGCCCTTGCTGCTCCGCCACTGCAGCTCATTTTTAAAATGGACGTGTTTCTTTCTCTTCTTCTCCCCTGCTTCTCCCTCATCTCTCCACATCCCCAATCTCAGGGGAAACAGGATTACTTTTTCCCCTCATCCTAGGTAGAGTTATCTGTCCTTGAGCACACAGCCACCACAGGAACCAAGAAATCCAGATTTGGGAATGGCACCAGAAGATGTCAGAAATGACTAACTCCCAAATTAACAAGTGAATTACAACTCCAACAGAGAACACTTGGAATGTAGCCTTCGAGTCACCTCCTTAAAAACTCCCTGTTCCCCCAATGGGCAGAATCACAGGCTCTAGGACAGAAAGCTCCTGTGCTTCTCCTTTGCTAATGAAACAATAAAACTTCTTTTTCCTTTTTCTCAAAACCATGCTCTTGTTATTGGATTGGCCTCAGGGACAAGGAACAAGCTTTCGGTAACAGATGTGCTACAAGACAGCTCATAGAAGTTCACAATATTCTTTTTAACATTAGAATTTTCCATTAAAAAAAAAACAACAGGAAGAAGTATCATCCCAGAGTAACAATGTCAATAAGGGTTAGACATGGTGGCGCAGACCTGTAATCCCAAAAATTCAGGAGGCTGAGGCAGCAGGATCACAAGTTTGGAGCCAGTCTCAGCAATGTGAAGGGACCCTATCTCAATAAATAAAGGAGAGGAGAGAGAGGGGAAATGTTGGAAAGTGATAAAAATAAATAACTAAAATAAAAATAAAAAAGGACTGGGGATGTCGCTCAGTGGTAAAGTGTCCCTGTGTTCAACCTGCAGTACTGCAAACAAAAAGCACAAATGTCAGTGAAGTCTGTAGAGGAAACCTGAGAACTGAGGGTCACTGGTTCTTACTAGAGCTCGGCGCTTTGGTTAGTATGGAAGTTAATGTAATGGTTTAAGACTCTCAGGGGTATTTAGTGATTCCTGCAAATAGTTTAGTTTCAGGGTCACTGATGTCAGCTTGGCTCTTTATTTAGTTCATTTGAAAACCATTCATTGAGTACCTAACCTGGCCCAAGCATTTTCACTGTGTGCTGAGGATGCAAAAATGAATAAGAATACTTAGGAAAAGAAAGTAAGTAAAATCATTACTTAAATTAAAACAAGCTTAATGTATAAACAGATGCAAATGTATAATCCAAGGGTTAGTTTCCTTTTTACTTTCACAAAGAGCCCAGGGTCCTTTGTAAGCACTAACAATGGGCTGTCAAAGGAGACATCTAGGAAAAAGTAGCCCCCTTGGGCCTGCCTGCAGGCAGCTACAGAATGGAAATCCAGGTGAGAGTGAGAGGAAAGATGTGTTTCCCCTGAGTAAGCAAGAGTACAGTGAACCCAATTGTCTGCTATTGCATTAACTAAAATATAGTCCAAAGTCAACGGGTGACTTCATCTGTTGACAGCCCTAACCCTATGCTTCTGTTCCTTCATCTGGTTGACCTGTTGACCTCTGCCCCTTCTTCTGAGCTGTGCACTAACCATCCATTTGAGGAAAACTTCCTAAACTTCCCCAACCTCCTATTGCCTAACCTGCCCACTTCTAAACCAGTGCAGGTCTGATGCCTGAACATGTGCATACAAACACACTTTCAGCTCTGCACTGGACTGAAGTTCCTTAGTGACAGAAATCACTGATTGTTGTATTTAGTGCCGAAAGCTAGGTCCTTGTCCCAGATGCCAATCCAATAATGAGGACACAGTTTTGAGAAAACGAAAAAGAAGTTCTATTGCTTTGCTAGCAAAGGAGAAAAAGGAGACTCCTGTTCCAAAGGTGTGGTTCTCCCCATCAGCAGGAGCAGGAGGCTTTTAAAGAGGTGACTCCTCTGTTGCAGTTGTAATTCACTTGTTAATTTAGGAGTTAGTCATTTCTGAGATCTTCTGGTACCATCTCCAAAGTCTGGATTACTTCGCTCCTCTGGCAGGTCTATACTCAGGGACAGATAACTCTGCCTAGGATGGGGAAGAAAGGTAATCCTGTTTCCCCTGAGATTAGGGAGGCAGAGAAGGAGGAAGAGAAAGAAACATGGCCATTTTAAAAATGAGTTACAGTGGCAGAGAAGCAAGTGTTATATTCAAAGCATGAAGTGGACCCCTGTTACATTTTCACAAGACTTTCCATAGGATCCAGCATAGACTAGGTGACAATGACAGCGTCACCTAGAGGTGGCACGTGGCGGGTGGGTGAGATAGCATTCAGTTTCCTTTTCACCTGCACCCCCATAATTTCTATTAGCCACATGTCTTCATCCCAAATAGGCATAGTCTAACTAAAACCAGAATGTATGCTAGAATGACGTGGAATCAGGACACGGAATCAAGCTTCTCACTAGATTGCTTAAAAAACTCCTCCTATATATCACTGAAACTGAAATAAAAGTCTGTTAAAATACTTTGTGGGGAGAATAAGTGAAAAGACCATGAAAGAACTTGAGTAGCTACTATTTTATTTTAATGAGGTCTTTTGAGGTATAGTTTACACGCAGCAAAAATGTTCCCTTCCCAGTTGAGCATGGTGGCAAATGCCTAAAATCCCAGAGACTTGTGAGGCTGAAGGAGGAGGATCACAAGTGTGAGCCTGTCTGGGTAATTTAGCAAGACCCTTTCTCAAAATAAAATAAAAAGGGCCAGGGTATGATTCAATGGTAGAGGGCCGTCAGGGCTCAATCCCCAGTACCACAAAGAAAAAAAAAATTCCTTCTCATATATGCAGTCTGATAAGTTTTAACAAATGCATAGTCCTGCAACCACTGCCATAATCATTATTAAGAACATTTCTAACATCCAATAATGCCCTTTGAACTACCATAATTTCAAAGAACATTTTAGAGGAACCACATAACCTATAAATATCATAGATGACATAATACAGCATTGCATCTTAGACTATTTAATGCATCTCTCCAAAATAAAATTTGCTTTCTCTTAGTCAGGCCATCATTTGCTTGTGCTGCATTTTTCTTTTGAAAACCTCAAAGCATTTAGCAAACATGATTTCATTGTTATTCTCCCCAAATCTGGCTCAACAGAAGAGATTCATACTCCACTGCAATGATACTACTGCATTGTCTTCTTCAATTAACCTGAATGCTTCTGTTCCCTCCAGAGATGGCCATGCAAGAGGTTGAGCACTTAATGTTCTTCATGAGGTGGCCATCAGTTGCATCGAGTTGGCATTGTGCCTTTCCCTTATTTATTGATTATACTCCTTTGGGATGACTCTGAAAAAGGCTCCACATCCTGGGGACACTTGCTACGTTTGGATTTTATTTGATGGACTAATGGAATGATACAGGGACTAAATAAATAGGGAATGAAGGAATGAGTGGTTGCCTCCATTTTATAGATGAGGCAGCATCTGAAAGGCACAGTGAGGTCAGGTGACTGGCAGAAAGCCACACACTGATGTCGTAGCAAGCCTGACCAGATGCCAAGCTTATTTTCTTTGCTTTCTTCATCTAGCCATGAGCATGGTTTAAAAGAAAAAAATCTCATAGAATATCAACATTAAAGAGTAAAAATGAAAAAAAAAGTCACACACAATTAAATGATTTTAAGTGAATTTAATGTGCAAAGAATAACAGAATTTTTGAATAAATTTGGGGTAAGGATTTTTTAGTAAATTTTCACTTAATAGGAAGTAAAAATAGGTCTTTCATCTACCAGATCTTCTGGTCCATTTAAAGGAGTCAGTAGTACTTTTTGGTAATACTCCGTGTTTGTTTGTATGTGTGTATATGTTTTGTTTGTTTTTGCATAAATAATTTGTGTAGGACTGTGTGTGTGTGTGTTCAGGATTCTTTAGTGAAAAAGACACAATTACCTTCCCCGTTGCCCACTGCATTATGACCAGTAAACTATAGGATGCTGGAGAAGATCCTCCATGGTAAGTGGTCTTCCATTGTGATACCTCAGCTTGCACTTTATTGCAGTTTTATCCATGTTAGCACAGGTCAGCAATACATTGGATTACATTTCTCTTCAGAAGCTTTTATACTAGAGCAGGTATCAAAAAAACTTCGAGGAGCAGAAAATAAAAAGTGCATTTTATATGAAATTCTGATTTAAATGGTCCTCACAGAAGAAAAAAGAAAAAAAAAAGCTGCTCAAGTGGCCCTTCCAGGGGACTCGACAGCTCTCCAGTGCGACCTGCGCTTCTTATGCCTTCTGTCCATCTTCTGCTCCTGCTCAGATACGCATGAATCTTCTTCCAGCCTGGCTTTCTCTCTCCCTCTCCCTTTCTGGCGCGGCTCTCCCTCCCTCCCTCTGGCTTCTGCTCTTTCTTACTCCTTCTCTGAGCTGCTTAACTACAGCTCCCACTGGAACTTACACAATCAAAAACAGTTCTCCTCTCCAGCAGCCTCCAGAAGCGCATCACCTGGAGCAGCCGCTCGCTCCAGAGCCGGCCCCCGGAACTGCGAGGTAGCTGAGGGCGGGGTGGGTACCCATCTCCCGCCCGGTGGTAGCAAGAGCATCTTCCTGGAGATCTGCCGTATCCCGCCGTCCGTCCCCCGGAGTCCTGCAGCGGTGATGCTTATGTTTCGGAGCAATGATGGAAAGAGAAAAGCCACTGCTGGTGGCAAATGAAAGTGGGGAGAGGTTGCTGCAGTAGCTGGTGCTGCAGAATGTGCGAGTGAAGAGCTGAGCCCCGCTAGATTCTCCATCCCGCTCCTTCTTCATTCACTGTTTGCAGGAGGGAAACCGGGGAAACAGATGCCCTAACCAAGCGGGTGCCACCCTGGATCTATAACTGTGAACTCCTCACTGTGGAAAATGGTAAACAAAGACATGAATGGATTCCCAGTCAAGAAATGCTCAGCCTTCCAATTTTTTAAGAAGCGGGTAAGGACAGGTTGTGTTTGTTTCTTTTGTTTTCTGTGCTTCTCTTAAACGCTTTTGAATGCTCGCCTGGGGTAAGCCTAAGGTTTTGTTGCTCAGCCCTTCCTGAAAGCCTTGCTTCTGGTAGCAGTGGTCAAGGTGAAAACTGCCCTTGCCTTGATTCAAATTTGTCCCGGTTGGGTGGAGAGGAGGGGGCTAGAAAGAGTTGCAATGGGAAGAGGGGGTTGGGCTGAGATGCTTTAAAAAGGGTTTGAGCTGAGAAGGGGGATTTCTCAATCAAAGCCAGGACAAAGATTACAAGGTAGTTTCAAAGAGAAGTGGTGAGTACAGTTATAGCTAGTAATTTAGTCAGGGCTAATTGAGTAGCTCTCTCCCTCCCTCCCTCTCTCTCTCTCTCTCTCTCTCTCTCTCTCTCTCTCTCTCTCTCTCCTCTCTCCTATGTTTAAAAGGTTCAACTTTTCCACACCTTTCATTCACTGGTCTCCAGTACTGCATTACCATCTTCTGTCGGCTGAAACAGCAGCTTTGGCTTTCCAAATCCATTCAGCCAATAATTTTGCTGTGCCTTTATCTATGATATAAATAGCAAAGGACTAGAGTGACCTTTTACAGAAATGATGGAATCTAGCATTTTAAATTCTCTATTTCAAGTTGCTTTAATTTTGCTTAATGTATCCACTTTCCACTTTTTTTTTTAAAGACAGAGCAAGGGTGGCCTGTACTTGAGTAGTAATTTGGCGTTGTGCTGCTGTATACATTTATTTACATTCCTTGTTCTTCTCTTCATGTCATTAATAATTTTACATGGGTAGTAAATGAACAAATCTCTTTGTGTATGTGTGTGTGTGTGTGTGTGTGTGTGTGTGTGTTCCACAGTTAACTCAGCTCATTGTAATGGCCACACTGGTGGTCTATAATGCTGAAAATTTATACACAGGTGGGGGATAAGAAGTGAATGTTAGAAGAATTGATTGATATTCTTATGGAGAATGTGTCTTAATCAATAGAAGCATCCTCCCGCCCCAGCTGCATCATCCTATTTAATGCCCTAGGGCAATTCCAGCAAAAGGGTTCTCTCCATTCATTCTTCTTGCCTTCATTCAGGTCCTTTCTGTGCCACACCTGTGCCTATGAAATTATAGGCAACTCTTCCATTAACTCCCCAGCACAACATAATGAATTATAGGCTGGGCTGGACTACCTTCCTGCACCAAATGGGCAAGCTGGGAAACCAGGGCTGGAGGTTTGGCAGCCTCTCAGGCCCAGCCCGAAGGGCAGCAGGTACTCCCACGCACCTTGACTGAGTGCCTCATCAGTCAAGAAAAATCTCCCCTAAAGTCCAAGGGCCAAACCATATGCATATAAGCCAAAAGGAAACCAACTCATGGGGCTGGAGTACCAGGTAAGGTATCTAACTATTGGAGACCTGAAAAACTGAATGAAGTATGTCAGTGTAACTTCCCAGAGCTCCACAATGCCATTTAGGTTTCCAAAATATTTCTTTCCAAAGGAAGGGCCTTTTGTGCAGATTAATTTCCAAGAATTGGTAGATGTTTGGTTAGTAGAACATTTCAGAGCCCCTTTACATAGTAAACTCTCTACCTCCTTCGGATATATTAAATTTTGTCGTTCTTTTTGAGAGGAAGTCTCTGCTGTGCTGCCCAGACTGGTCTGGAACTCCTAGGCTCAAACCTACCAAGTAGCTGGGACTACAGGGACACACTATCATGTCCAGCTTAGTTATTCAGTGGTGTTGGGGGGATTTATTTATAATTATTTTTTTACAGTGCTTAAGATCCAACCCAGGACTTTGGGTATGCAAAGTCTTTTCCACTGATCCACACCCCCAGAATTCTTTTTAGTCAGGTATCCTTAAATGACAAAGTAGCTGGTTTAGACATTTTTAAAAATTTATCTCTTATTATTTTCTTTGACATAGAAATGGACTACTAATGGAAATACTAAATTAGTAATGGAAATACTAATTTGCCATCTAGTTTCATTTTGCTTAAAAGTATAATTTACCAATACACTTCAGTTATTGCTTTGGCAGACCTTGAATTTTGCAAACAACATTGATATTGATGTCTTATCTGAGCACCTGCAGAGAGAAAGAAGTTTGCACCAACATAACCAACAGGGCAACTTCACCTGCCTTCTAGTCTGGATCTATTAGTTACTAAGTCCTCCCTTGCCCTTACTCCTCCAGGACAGCTAAGTAGAATGTGACTGTATCAGGTCATTGACAGCCCCAGGGATAAATTCCTTGATTCTTGTCTACCTTTGCTTTAGCCCACATTTGGTTTATTTTACATTTAAGCATTCCCTGCAGTTTGTACCATGATTTTGCTGCTTTGGAATTTTGTTGTTGTTATTTTGGTTTGTTTTTGTTTTTTGACTATCCACAAACAAAAATGCAAACAAATGTATGAAGTATTAAAACAATACCAAAGTTCACCTCCTCCACAATCTTCCTTCGTCAGAGGTAACTCTTAACATACTGGTATTGATACTTTCCAGGCCTTTTTACGTATATTACATACACATTCATATACTATAAAGCCTTTGTTTTCAGCCAAGAATTATCCATTTTCCTATGTTCTATTGTTAAAGCTCCACACATTTCTGCATATTTTATTTTTAACCTAGCTAGACAGTCTTACAAAGTGAACCTTTGTCCAGTGTCCACATTGAACCATGAATAGATCTTGGTTTTTGAGGTCTCACTAGCAAGACTAAGGCTTAGACCCAAATTTTGATTGCTAATGCCTATGCTTAAGACATTCCAAAGGAAAATAGAGAAGCTACAAAAAAGAATAGTTGATCTGCACTGTGACTGTCTACCACCACTGTTTATTAGTGGTGACAGATTCAAGTACTATGGGCCAAATATTTTTGTATATTATCTCATTAATTCTCATAGTAACCCTATGTATGAGGTAGGAAGAATTACTTGTGCAAAGTGCAGCTTAGAGAAATTAAACAACTGGCCCAAGGTCACATACCTAAAAAGTAGTAGAGCTAAAATTTAAATTTTGTTTGACCCAAAGGGATGTCTGGTGTTCCTAATCCAGATGTTTTCATTTCAAACCACGTGTCTCTCTTCTCTCCTCTTTCTCCCTGCCCACCGTCCTTTTTTTTTTTTTCCTGAAGCCACTACCAATGTATAAAAGCTATTAAGACAGCCAGGGCTCAGCAAACAGACATCTCATTGCTCCTGTATAGCCCTCAGCAGTGACAGTGACTAGAGACAGCTGGGGATGGAGTTGGTAGACTCTGGGAACATCATCTGAACAAAAGCAGCCCTGATGTTACTTCCACAAAATCCTCCAGACTTACCGTTTTTCACCCTGGCATTCTAAATGCTGGACTAAATCAGCTTAATTTCATTAAGCTGAGAATCACTAAGCTAAACTAGATAAGAATCCTACTGTCATTCTCTGTGTGTTGATGATAAATTAACACTGAATGTGTATGGGTTATGTTTTATTCTTTAAGTCTCCAAAAATTCATTTAAGATGAATGAAAAAATGTCCATATCAGTTTTCTTCCAGCAATCCAGGAGCTTTAAAAATGATCAATCCTGCTAAAATTAATCCATTTTCATGGATTTAAAGATTTGGTCATGGCTCACATCCTTACATAATGACTTCCAAAACACAAGAAAACAACATCATCTTGAACTTGATAATTCTTTTTGGAAATACACTAGGTATATAAAAAGGATGCCTACAGCCAGGTACATTACCTTTTGTCAAATTTCAAAGAATATCTAGCCATATTGAATTTGAGATTTGGGATGAACCTCAGAAATCCCCTCACTGACTTCCCTGTTTAAAGATATAAAAACCTAGAGCCTGCCAGGCACAGTGGTCCATGCCTATAATCCCAGCAACTCTGGAGGCTAAGTTTGAGGCCAGCCTCTTCAACTGAGACTCTGTATCCAAATTAAAAATGGAAAAAGGGCTGGGGATGTAGCTCAGTGGCAGAGCACCCCCAGGTGCAATCGCCAGTACCAAAAAGAGAAAAGAAAACCTAGTACCTGAAAAACTAATTGCTTGATGGAATTCAAATGGGGCTAAGCTGAGCTTCATGTTTAGGGCTTCACGGCAGATCTAGATCGCTGTTCTCTTCATTGTGCCATCAAATGGTGCAGAGTTTCATGCCTCATTCATTTTCAACAAATAGAGTTGGGAAAAAATATGGTATTTTTGTCTTCACGGAACTAACTGCCTAGTGCCTATCAACTTTGACAAGACACTTGCCTTGACTCAGTATTTCGTGACTATGCACATTTGAACAATTCCTTGTATTGTTCTTTAATAGCAATAGCTTTTATAATCACAATCACTTATGTGGCACTAAGAGCTAAGAGCTCTAAGTATATACTACATATTTAATTTCTCACATACAAAAAGCCAAAAGGAAGTACTATTACGATCTTGATTTCACAGATGGAAAAAGTATAGCAGGGTTAAGGAGCCAGCCCTAAATCATACAGCTAGTGAAGATCAGGGTTTGCATCCAAGTTCTGTGTCCTTGACCACTATACATGTCACCTCTGGTGACATTAAACAATCTAGGGTGTGGATCAGAGAAGTGGAAAAGTGTGACTGCCTTGGCTTCCTCCTTTCTCTAACAATGCTAGAGAAAAGGGAACAAAGTCAAGGGTTTCAGTCTGGTTAGGGTGTTTACTCTCAGGAGCTAAGATTGAAATTCAGCCCCTGGGAAGTAATTATTCTTTACCACTGTTCCACAAACACCATCCTTTCGCATTTTATTTCCCTTTACTATTCTATTATGTCTGCTTAAAGCATCTGAATTGGAAAACAAAGGTCCTTTTCTTATGGGAAGAGGGTATTCAGAAGAGGGTATTTATTGATCACTTACTAAGCTCAGGCACTGTCCTAAGCCCTCTGCTTGTGTGATCCTCACAGTCACACACCTTAGACTCATTCCCTTGCTAAGGAAATGAGGGTCAGAGAGGTTGAGTAACTTCTTGAATGTCACCGACCTAAGAAAAAATGTAGTTGAATTCAAACTTAGGCAGTCAGCTTTAACCCCACCAGTCTTCACATGGATGTCCCTGGATTACACTGCTGTGACACCTGTACTGACCAGGCTGGCTCTCCTCACTGTACAATGTATATGTGTCCACTATCCAGAGAAGATTCTTCCTCCCACTTTACCGGGCCACCATGGCCATGGAGAGGAGGTGTTTTCCAAGTGACTTCTAAGTGCAGCAGGAATACTTGGTAACAAATCTGAAGTCTATCTTAGATTTCTACAAGATGCATTTGATCATACTTCCTGGAAACCTAGTACAGGCCCCAGTGGCTCCTACTGCATTTTCTTCAAAAGTATCTAACATGAGATTTTTTTTCCTAGACCTTTCTGGCATGCTCCCCCAGCACAGCACAGAGCCCAGTTGCCCTTCACTCTTTCCTAGTCTGCAGCTCTCACAGGGCAGGAAGGTCCCTAGGAATGGAGAACTGGCTACCTACTGCCGTATGCCCCTCCGATTTGTCAGACTATATTTGTTAAATCAAAGGATTCATAGTATGAACAAGTGAATCTTTGTATTAACTTGTCCCTAAGACATTAGCTTCTTCTCCTTCCTTTCTTTGAACAGTTAGTGGCTTAGGAACCTAATGAATTCTAGTTCTGTGCTTGGATATAGATTCCTATAAATGAAGACTGAAAAGTAATTTAAATCTGTCTCAAAGACAAATTTTCACTACCCCTTGGCAACTGGCAGGTATTTAGGGGAATTTGACCTTACTTTGTTTGCTTATCCAGTATCTAGACCACAATTTATGCATGCTGTTTTTCCTGTCAGGCCAAACAAGACAGACTTAGTGATTTACTAGTCTCTCTCTCTCTCTCTCTTTCTTCTTCTTTTTTTGTACTGGGGATTTAATCCAAAGGGGTTTTACCACTGAGCTACATCAGTAGCCCTTTTTATTTTGAGACAGGGTTTCACTTGGCTGCTTATGGCCTAAGTTGCTGAGGCTGTCCTAGAACTTGCGATCCTCTTGCCTCAGCCTCCGGAGTTGCTGGGATTGTAGGCGTGTGCCACCATCTCTCTGTCGCTTTTTATTTTACATTAATGTAAATTACTGATTTCAGTATTACATACTATCTGCATTACGTCTTCTCCCACCTAGAATTCTGAAAAGTTCTTCCAATTTTTGGCTTTCATGTGTTTTGTGTGTATGGATGTGTGTGTGTTGTTTTGTTTTTTTAAGGATTTTTGTTGTTGTTGTTGTTGTTGCTATTTTTGTTTTTGATTTGTGATACTGGTGACTAAACCCAGGGGTATTTAACCACTGAGATACATACCTAGACCTTTTTCAGACTGCATCTCACAATGTTGCTTAGAACTTCATTAAGTTGCTGAGGCCTTGAACTTGTGATCCTCCTGTCTCAGCCTCCTGAGTCACTGGGATTACAGACATGCCAGGCTTGTTTGTTTGATACTGGAGACTGAACCCAGTGCTCTTATTACTGAAAGTTCAGTCCTTGTCACCATGCCAATCCAATAACAAAGACATGGTATCAAGAAAAAGAAAAAAGGATTTTGTTGCTTTGCTAGCAAAAGAGAAAGATGGGAGACCTCTATCCCAGAGGCTGTGATTCTTCCCCCTCCCGCCTTTGGTACTGAGGATTGAATTCAGGGGCATTCGACCGCCGAGCCACAACCCCAGCCCTATTAGAGACAGGGTCTCATTGAATTGCTTAGCACCTCACATTTGCTGAGGCTGACTTTGAACTTGCAATCCTCCTTCCTCAGCCTCCTGAGCTGCTGGGATTACAGGCGTGTGCCACCACACCTGACCAGAGGCTGTGATTCTGCTCATCAGAGTGAACAGGAGTTTTTTTTAAAAAATTATTTGAAGAAATCCTATTCCCTGAAATTAGGGAGGAGAGATTAGGAAGGAGAAGACCAGGAGAAGACGACCAGGGAGGAGAAGATGGGGGTTGGGGGAACAGGTCAGTTTGAGAGCGGCAAGGGATATATTCAAAGCATGAAGTGGACACTGTTACATCTTGACATATTAACTATGTCCTCCACCACTGAGCTGCACCTCTAGCCTATTTTTCTTCATGATTCAATGTGTTCTTAGGGCGGATGGAGTGTAAAGAAGAGATTGAGCTCAAAATGGCTTTTCCTCATTGACTGCTAAGGCTTGGAGGCTTTGGACCAGAGCAAGGGTGAGCTCTCTTGACTGGGTCTGACTATTTTGAGGAATGAGACTCCAGGACCACAGAAAGCAGATGACAAATGGTTTCCATGAAATGGCTATTTTGCCTCCTTAGCACCTCTCAGGAAAGTCCTATGTTGGGCTCTTCCTCTGCTACAGAGTTCCTTGAAACTGTTCCACTTTTAAAGAACAGATGCTAAAATGTTAGTGTCATATACAACACCGAGGGGAGAGATACTTGGAGCTCTACCATACTTTTTGATCTGTAATTGCTTCACAAGGTCATGTGTGGGGAGGATCCATAGATGAACTTGTCCCCAGCTGGAGATTTCTGTTTATGAAAGCACAGGGGGAAGAATTGTAATGGGAATTGGATCAATAGAAAAGTTTAATTAGTCATTTAGGGCAAGCTAAAGATAGTTCACAAGAGGAAATATTGTGGAAGCATATTTTTATGTTTATTTTTTTGGAAGCATATTTTTAGTGTGATGTTTGAAAAATATATGCCAGCTAATTTTTTTAGACAAAAGTCCAATGTTAGATGGTAAATATCAACATGCCTAACTGGTAGAGAAGCCTTCTAACCTTCAGGTTGGATACTATCTCCTTCCTGCTAACAAAAGCCAGAGCTCCTGGCTTGTCAGCTCTCTGAGTGTGGCAGAGTTGGATCCTCATCAATGTGGGGATCAATACTTGTTCCACACTATGAGCAGAAGAAAGTTAAGTTCACATGGCAGTTTCCCCAAAGTGCTTTAGCTGAAAGAATATGCATGACCTCTCTAGAGGTCTACATCCTTCCTACTGGGAATGCAAACTGTTCTGGATCTTAACCCTAAAACATCCTTCTGGTCCAGAAATAAGAACAGGTGCAGTGACCTACCTTGTCCTTGGCCTAAAAGCAGACATACCCAGCAAGGGGCCAGGTTTCTCTAGCAGACTGCACAAGTTTATAAAAGATCATTTGTGTAGGAAGGAGGAGGAGAAGGGACAGCGGGAGAAGGAGGAGGCAAGGACAAGCAGACAGAAAGGCACTTCTCCGTGCTGTTTTAGTCTCCTCCTGCAGCTGCTCCAGCCTTTGGAGAAGGGATTACTATTACAGTTTGTTTACTCTCACACCTATTTCTCCACAGCATTCTGAAATGACTTCATAAGTGTTTACAACCAGAGGAATGAAAATCAAGGATGTAACTAGAACAGGAGGAGAATCTTCCACTTGGTATTGCAAGCTGCCAAAATAGTATTCTAAGTACTTTCCAGAGCCTGCAGTGACATTTTTCTGGGAAGAGTCCATTTAGCTACTTCTGTAGCATTGGGGTCACCTTGGCCTCTTTTTCCTTCCTAGGTCAGGGCATTCACCCAAAACACCATTTGCTTGGGGAAATGACTAGTTATGAGGTGTCCCTCCTGCTCCCCCCCAAAATTAACTCCTTCTCCTCCCCTCTTTCTCCTCCTCCTCCTTCTCCCTCCCCCCCCCCCCCCCCGCCTTTCCTCCCTGTCATTTCTGGAGGATAAGCTTATCACAAAGCAAAAAGCAAAAAATTCAGAAGTGAAATGCCCCTAGACTATGCTACATAAAAGATAGAATTCGTGTGCTAACCCAGTGATTGCAACAGTATCTTGCTATGCCCAAGTCTGCTGCAGTGAGGTCAGCCAGTATGCAAAACCTGGATAACTCAAAGATTTTGGTTTCTAGAAATAGCAGATGAAAAAGATTCCACAAATAGTTAAAACATATTTAGACTCAAGTTCTTGTAGTATGAAAAATTTAAAATGTTAAGGAGGGACAAAAAATAAAAGTTAAGGATTTGGGAATTAGAAATAAATGATGTTTTTTAAAAAATATTTATTATCCATGGATATAGTTTTTCTCATAGAAAAAAATTTCAGAATAAATTTTCTGAAAGTCAGCTAATTTCCTTAGAACTCTGTGTCTTTCTGGGCTAGTGCGTATTTGGGTTGTAATATAGGGACAAATATGAAAAAACAATGAATATATAACTTCTAGGGTGGTTAAAAAGATGAAGATGAAAGAAGAAGTACTGGGGATTGAAATGAAACAAACTATATCATATGCACTTATGATATGTCAGAACGAACCCCACTATTGTGTATAACTATAATGCACTAATAAAACAACTGTAAAAACTATTAGAGTAAGGTTAAACAGAAAAACAGTGGAGAGATAATACAAAGCCTCCCACCTTTTTTTCTTGGTACTGGAGACTAAACCCACAGGGTCTTTATCACTGAATTAAATCCACAATTCACAACTCTGTGTGCCTGGTACACAGCAGACCCACAATATATGTTTGATGACTCAATAAAAATAATTTAGTCACAGAATTTGAGGAAGAAATACCACATGCAATTGTAATATCATGACTTAGGTAAATAAGCAGTATAGATAAAGAGAAGTAAGAATTTAAAGAAAATCATGGACAGAATTTTTATTGCTTCAATCAGTGCTGTTTGGCATTCCAATCAAAAAAAGCAAAGCAGCAGCAGCTAATCCTTTAATTAATTAATGTACTCAAAAGCAGATAATGAAATTATACTTTGGTTAGGCTTGAGAGAAACTAGATTTGAGCATTAAACACTAAACTAGGCTTCATTTGATGATTAGTTTTGCATTTTATGATATTAAATATAAATTGTTATTATTATTACTGTTTGTTTAGGGGCATAAACCTAGGGTCTTGTGCATGCTAAGCATGCACCCTTAACCCCTGTGTTTTACTGCCAGGGAGAAGTTTTGTAAATGTCCTTGAAACAAGTTGGAGAACATAATTTGTGAATACTCATATTTTTTACATAAATTTCACTATGATTAATAAGGAAAGATTAATGAAAATATTAATGATTTACCAAAGAATGTTTCGTGGAATTACAAGATTTACGAAATTAAGAGAGGGTAAGTGTGGTAGTACACACATGAAATCCCTGTGACTTTGTAGACTGAGGCAGGAGGATCACAAGTTTGAAGCCAGCCTGGGAAACTTAGTGAGACACTATCTCAACATTTAAAAAAACTAAAGAAAAAGGTGCAGGGAGGATGCTAGGGATATAGCTCAGTGGTAAAGCACCCCTGAGTTCAATTCCCGGTACCAATACAAACACACACACATACACACACACACAAAGAAAGAAAAAGAAAAGAAAGAAAATTAAGAGAAAATATCAAAGATATTTAGGAAACTTAACTTATGGAAGTATATTACAGAATTTCTAATCCATTTTTGGATGAGAAGTGAGAAAAGTTTACAGAAAATGTCTTTAATTTTCACAAGGAAATAGAGGTTGTGCTAGTTTGTTAGGAGCTACTGTTTACAAAGTACTACATACTGGTACTGACCTAAACTACAAAAATTTATTGTTTCAAAATTATTATTTCAAAATTTATTTAAATTTATTATTTCAAAATTTATTTACCACTGACTTAAACTACAAAAATTTATTGTTTCAAAATTATGAAGGCCAGAAATCTGAGATCAAAGTGCCAACAGGCTTGATCCCTTCTGAGGGCTGAGAGAGCATCTATTCTAAGCCTCCTTGCTGGGCTTATGGGTAACCATCTTCTCTCCATTCTTCGAAGGGAGAATATGTCCAAATTTTCCCTTTTTCTAAGGACACAAAATATACTGGATTAGAGGCACCCCCCCATAACCTCATTTTAACTTGTTTACCTCTGTAAAAATCCCTGTCTCCAGGTGAGGATCTTGAGTGTCCCCCACAGGCCACGTATGTATTGAAGGGTTGGTCTCCAGCCAGTGGCACTGTTAGGAACCGGTGGAACCTTTAAGAGAACCTAGTGGAAGGAAGTTAGGCCATTGGGGGTGTGCCCTTGAAGGGGATGTTGGAACTCCAGCCACTTCTTGGGTTAGCGACAAGACGGAAGGAGTTTCATCTGCCACATGCTTCTACCATGATACCCTGCCTTGCCACAGGCTGAAAGACAACAGGGTCAAGTGACCATCCAACTGAGACTTCTGAAACCATAAGCCAAAATAAACTTTTCCTCTGTGTAAGTTGATTATCATGAGTATTTTTGTCTCAGTGACTTCAAGCCAGCTAACACAGCCACATTATGAAGTACTGGGGTTAGGAATTCAATACGTGAGGTAGAGGAACATTTGAACCCATAACAGAAGTATTCCCCTTACTAACCATTTAAGTCCTATTTATATCTGAAATGGAGCATCCCCAACATGATAGACTCAAAGGTAGAATTTTTTACTTTGTTAAAATTATTAGTATATCATAGGAAGCATCAAATATTATAAAAATATTATAATACTATAGAGCATCAAGTAGAATAGAGAGGCTGTACCTCTCAGGCAAGAATTTTTTTCTTTTGAGTACTGAGGATTTAACCCAGGGGTACTTTACTGCTGAGCTCCATCTCCAGTCCTTTTTATTTTTTTATTTTGACACAGGATCTTGAAAAATTGCTGAGGGTCTCAATAAATTGATGATGCTGACTTCAAACTTGGAATTCTCCTGCTTCCACTTTCCAAATTGCTAGGATTGTAAGCATGAGCCAACACAACCAGCTCAGGCAAGACATTTTTACAAAAAAGGGAGGATGGGGAGGATGGATTAATGAGGTAGAACTGAGTAATTGGTGTGGGGAGAAGTTGCTGCTAAATGTTATATAATAAAGTTTAGGAAACTAGGTGGCTGATAGCATGTCTAATAGCTTTTAAAAGCTTGCAACAAAATAATAGTAATCGAGGAATTAATTTCTCCAAGAACACGGATATAACTGCTTTCTCATTCAACCACTTGAACTCAAAGATTAAGTGTTACATAGTAACAACTAGGACCTGGGACTCGTTCTGTTCAGGGCCTTAGTTATGGGCTTTGGCAAAGCAATAATATCTAATTTATTTGTCTATTAGTCAACCTTTATATGAAAAGGTCCAAGCATTCTTCACATTGTCACTAATAAGATGGCAAAGATATTGTTAATAATTAGGCTTCCAGCACGAAATGTACATGTTAAATTAGTCACTTGAGATTAACCCTTCAGAACTAATCTCAGTCAGACTAAATTTCAGCTTGTGATTGTTTTTCTTCTGATACCTTGCCAATTACTTCTTGCAGTGTATGTTTCATTCTTTTTCAAAAGTCAGAGAAATACAAATTTCTAATGTCTTCTTTCTTAAATTCATTATTCTTGGCCTGATATCGTGGCACACACCTATAATCTTGGTGACTCAGGAAGCTGAGGCAGGAAGATCACAAGTTCAAGGCCAACTTCAGCAATTAAACAAAGTTCTAAGCAACTTAGCAAGACCGTGTCTCAAAAATAAAAATAAAAGGGACCTCGGACATGGCTCTTTGGTTAAACACCCCTGAGTTCAATTCCCAATACCAAAAAAAAAAAAGAAAGAAAGAAAGTTGTTATTCTTCCAACAAAAGATTTAGAATTTATTTCAGAAGGTTGAAATCCACCCCCACTTTTCCCCCTTAATATTCTCAACATTAACAATCAACAGTAATTGAGAACATTTATATGTCAGGCATTAAGGTAAGAAAGGAATATGAGAAATTACAAGTCTCCTTCACTCCCCCCACCACACTCCTGTTTAGAAACTTGGATTATCTCCCCTTTATGTGTTCTTCATGGGCCTGGGTACTTTTTTATGGCACTTGTCAGTTTATAATTACATATTTGTGTATCTTTTTAATAAATGTCCACCAGGACTATGATCTCTATGTGGGCAGGCACTTTCTCTTTTACTTACAAATACAAACTGAGGGCCTGGCTCCTGGAAGATTATCAACAAATACTTGTTGAAACAAAAAGATAAGCAATTATGAAATTTGAAATTTATAGCAGAGCTTTAGAAATTTTTTTTAAAAGCTTTCTAAAAAAAGATATGAAATTCTATGTCTAGAAGAGAAAAAATAAGAGTAAATCTAAAAAAAAAAACCCACATGGAAATGAAAAGTCCTTTGCATTTTATTCTATTTGGTTTATCTTAAAATTCCATCATCAAAGACACATTTGTATTCTAAATAACATGTCATTTGAAGGCATTGTCTCTTCTACCATTTACTGTTCCCTATGAAGGGGATCATGGAATAAATTATTCTCATAATGTAATTGTAGGTTAAAGATCTTTATTTTTTTGAAGGGAATTGCTTTTAGCATGAGATAATCCCTTAGGCTTGCTCCAGTTGCCAGGAAACTCAAGCTAAATTTAAAGGTAAATTTCAGCGAACAAATTAGACAAGTCTTTAAAAATAACTTCCCAGTTGCTGAGTTTGATTTTAATCTTGTATTTTTATTTTAACTCTCCTATTATGTTGTAAACTGCCTCCAGTGTTTTGGAGAGTGGAGGAGAACGCATGTAATATAAATAGAAAAGCAAAAAAAATCATGGAGGATTAGTTTCAAACAT
This sequence comes from Xerus rutilus, assembly GCA_028644305.1. Lineage (NCBI taxonomy): Eukaryota > Metazoa > Chordata > Mammalia > Rodentia > Sciuridae > Xerus > Xerus rutilus. The sequence continues at coordinate 26,613,041 of CM053406.1, forward strand.
TATAAGTAGATAATCATTATGCTAATGCATTCCTATGATAATAGCCAGCACCTACGGAAGAAATTAAGTTCTAAAACATGAAGCGCCTCTCCACTAGGTTTCCTTCCTGAAGATACTTGCATCAAATGGAATTAATCACTGAGTCATAGCTAATGTTCAAGGATAAGTTTCTTATCTCAGATGTTCAAGGTAAGCCATTTGGATGCAAAGAACAACTACAGTAATGTTTCCTGCATGTCCCACTAAAATATAATTTCCCAAATTCTATTCAACCATATTAAGTTTACTGAATTGCACAGAATCTCATTAATAACAAATCATCTGTTAGACCTAAGTATTGGGGTATTTCTTCTGAAGACATATAAGCAGTTATTGATGAGATTCTACCAAATTTAATAAATTTTAAAAATTTAATAAGAAGTTTTTCTTCTAACCTGCCTTGCCTTGCCAAGTCAAGACTTGAAATCCATTTGAAATTCAAAGTCATAATCCAAGTGACTCATCAACACTCTGAAATTATCTTTAAAATCCTTTCATTGCTCCTGTTCACTAAAATATTTCTCATTAAAGGCTTGAAAACAGTATTGAAGGCATTTCCTCTGTTTTCTTTGACTTTTAAGATCAAACTCCTTCATCTTCCTTTTGTCCTGTGGATAACTATCCATGGTCATCTTGACTTCCCCTTTCTCACCAGCCTCCCTGAGGACCACTCCTCCCAAGAAAAGCTCACTTGTGATTTCTGTGGCACATGCCCCAGGTCATCCTCAACCTCTGTGTATGTTCTTAGTTTCCTTTCAGGCTCTTCCTGTTCTATCCTGCCACTGTTACACGTGTGGCTCAGGCTCAGTCCTTGGCCTATGGGCCTCATCTCTCTTTCCATCTTGTCTTTCTTACCCCATTCTCTATCTTTCTCACTTTCCCATGTGCTCTCCAACATCCTCCTTTCTACTCCCCAATGCAAAAGTTTATTCATTCCTGTACTTTAAATATAATCTACTAACTTTCAGAGATTTATCAATGCCAGAATTGCAAGAATTGATAAATTTATAGAAGTTAATATGCCTCTTCCCAGTTGTCTACTTAATAGTCCCATTGAAATGTATCACAGACACCTTGAACTAATCATTGTTCAAAACTGAACACTTGATTCTTCCTTTCTTTCTCTTTTTCTTTTTTTAGTTATAAATGGACACAATATCTTATTTATTTATTTTTATGTGGTGCTCAGTGCTTCACGCTTGTGAGGCAAGCGCTCTACCACTAAACCACAATCCCAGCCCTTGATTTTTCCTTTCTAACTTTCTTTCTCAATTTTCCCAATTTCAGTACATGAAAATCCCATCTACTAATTTCTTAGTCAGAAATCTGAAAAGTATTCCTCCCTCCTTTTCTTCCAACATTAATGCAATTCATCAGCACACCCCATTGAGTTTTCCTCCAAAACAAAATTCCTTTTTCAATATGCACAGGACTTACACCTCAGTGTAAGCTACTACCATGTTTTGTGTTTGTTTTTGCATTACTGATGATCCAACTCAGGTCCTTGCTCATGCTAGGCAAGTGTTCTACCACTGAGTTTCATCCTCAGGCCTTTTAATTTTTTCTTTGAGGCAAGATCTTGCTGAATTACTGAGGCTGACTTCAATGCAATCCTCATGCCTCAGCCTCCGTAGTGGCAGGGATTACAGGCATGCGATGCTGTGCCTGAAAGTACTACTATCTTTTGCCTGGTTTTAAGAGTCTCTTTACTCCTCTATCCCCTTGTACTCTTCCCTGCCCTTCCCTTCCTTAGCCTTCTCATGAAGAATTCACTGCACTTTAGACAAATTAACGGCTTTGCCATAGGAGTAGGAGGTTCCCCTGAAGAAGCATCGCATAGGAGAAGCAAGCCATTGCCTAGAGCTGCATACACATAAAGTGACAGACAAAACATATGAAACCAACTTCTTGCTTTTGTGGTGATAAAAATCTCTTATTCTTTCAGATACTTATTGTCACTTTCTGGTGTTGTTACTATTGTTTCTTCTCACTTCTACTTTCTTTTTTCTTTCCTTCTTTTTTTTATTAAATAAAATAAAACTTCCTTTTGTTAGGAATTGAGGTATTTGGACCCTCTTGAGAATAGTTAAAGCTGATAAACTTTAGTTTAAATCATATTATTTATTCCCACCTATATCAGGGAAATAAATAAATACAAACACACAAAATTCTGGGGACTAAAAACGCTCCCAGAGCTTCCAAAACCCCATGATAGGAAATGGACTAATTCTTTTTTTGAAACTAAAATAAACAGACATATAGAAACATTGAATATTTTCAGACTGAGAATCTTTATCTTTTAAGTGGTTTACTAATCCAGACTATAATAATGATGCTAGGGCCAGGCACAGTGGAGCTTGCCTGTAATCCGAGTGGCTCGGGAGGCTGAAGCAGTAGGATCACAAATTCAAAGCCAGCCTCAGCAATTTAGTGAGGCCCTAAGCAACTTAGCAAGACCCTGTCTCAAAAAATTAAAAGGGCTGGGGATGTGGCTCAGTGGTTAAGTGCCCTTGGGTTCAATTCCAGGCACCAAAAAATAAAAATAATAATGGTCCTATGTCAGCCAACATTTTAAGTAGTTTTCAAAGTCCAAGTGCAACCCAGGTAAAACTCTCTACTTCTGTTATCTCAGGAGTACAAAAGCCTCCAGCTCCTTGGTCTCCTGTTCTACTAAAATCTCCTCTTTTTCTCACATCCTTCACCTTGACCCCACACTTAGATAAATTCTACATCGTTTTCCAGAGCCAGGCATAATTCCATGTGATCCACCATGCTTACCCAGCTACCACAGATTACACAGATTGCTCTCTTTAAACTCCTCTTCGACTCTTAGTGAGCACTGATTTATAGTAACAACTGCCCTTTATTGATTGATTGTGATATACTAGCACACCCAGCATTCTCAGAGCACTTAATTTACAAAATATTCAATGATTGTCTCTCATCACTCACAACTCGGGAACACAGGTGTCCTTAGCCTTGCTTTATCAACAAAGGACATTGAGCACCAGAGGGCATGAATAACTTCCCCATAGTCACACCGATCAGAAGACTGATGCCACTGGAGATGTTCTTCCCATTACGTCACATCCCTTCTCCATCAACTGTTGTGTTTTTCACTGGGTATTCTACGCTGACCATCTACTACCTTAGAAACTTGAGAAAATGGAAATGAATTTCTTTCTTTTTTTTTTTTGTACCGGGTATTGAACTCAGGGACACTCCACCACTGAGCCACATCTCTAGCCCTATTTTGTGTTTTATTTACAGACAAGGTCTCACTGAGTTGCTTAGCACCGCATCATTGTGGAGGCTGGCTTTGAACTCCTGATTCTCCTGCCTCACCCTCCCAAAGTGCTGGGATTAGTTGTGTGCCACCGCGCCTGGCTTGGAAATGAATTTCTTTATTCTCACGTTCCCAGTGTCAGTCTTCAGACTGTTTAGTAGAAGGGAACTAACTGTTGTCAGTTCTCCCTTCTGAGTCACTTTTGTTCACACTCTCATTTCCTCACTGAGTCTGCACTGCCATTTCCTTGGCTCAGGCCACCTTGATCCTCCTGGGAGAAGGAACATCATATCCTAACTGACCTCCTGCAGTCAGGTGTGCCCCAGGGAATCCTCTGAACTGCAGTCTAGGCTAGGCAGGCCTTCAAAAATGCAAATCAGAGCTTGATTAAAACATTTCAATGAGTGCTAGGGGTGGTGGCAGCACCACCACATAGGAAGATCGCAACTTTGAGGCCAGCCTCAGAAACTCAGGAAGACCCTTAGAAAGACCTTTTACAAATAAAGAATAAAAAAGGGCTGGGGATATACTTTAGTGGTAAACACTTGCTTAGTGTGTGCGAGTCCCAGGACCAAGAAAAAGAAATTCAGTGGTTCATCCTAGCTCTCAAAGGCCTACTTCCTTAGCACTACAGAGAGCTTTCTAAGATGCACCCTGGCTTAATTCTCTGCCCTTCACCCATTTTATTCTTCTCCTTCCTTCCTCGTCCCCTCAACTCGTTCCACATTCTGCATGTTGAATAGCTTATTCTTTCCCACCCACCCAGGGGCTCTTAACCCAAGGTCCAAGAACCCCTTGAGGACAAGGGACTGACTATGGGTGGAATTCAGAACTTGCATGGAAAAAGATGCATTTGTTTTCATTAACCTTTCACTGAAATCTACTACCTCCTCCAATTATGAATATAGCCAATAAACCACAACAGTATTACCAGACCCTGTAATTTTGTCACTAATAGAAATCTTAAGTACTTTCATGTCACATGACAGCTGTTGAAAATGCCACAATATATCATTTATGCTCATAGTTGCTGAGTTTACAGTAGTTCCTAGTCCTCTGGATGCTGTTATATAATACATCAATAAAGAATCTTATAGTACTATGTTGGTTTTTTGTTTGTTTGTATTACTGAAGGTTGAACCCAGGGTCTCATGCATGCTAGGCAAGTGCTGTACCACTGAGATACATCCATTTTTTTTTTATTCTATTTTGAGACAGGGTCTTGCTAAGTTGCCCAGATTGGCTTTGAAGTTGCAATCCTACTGCCTCAGCTTTCCTAGTAGCTGGGATTGCAGGTGTGTACCACCATGACCAGTGTACTGCGAGATTTTTTTAAAATATTTTACTAACTGTAGTTTGATATTGTTGGTGGCCTTTGTGATCCTATTTTACTTTATTCATTAAAAACATGCTAGGAAGGGAACTAGAGGCTTCACCAGACTGTCAGAGGGCTCAAGAGAAGTCAAACGCCCTTTCCTTAACCATGTTCTTCTGACTTTGTGCTATATCCCCCAGACCTAACCAATACCCACTTCTTCCTAAGAGAAGGTGTGTCCTTGAAAGTCCTGTTCCCTGATCCTCAAAGATCGGGAGCTCCTGCTGTCTCTTTAGCAGTGATTTTTCCCTACTATTTCACTATGGTACAGTGACCTTTCACTGTTGACTCTAGCACAGATACAAGTCCGTAAGCCCAGCCTTGTGGCCATACCCCAGTAATCACACAAAGCAAGTGCTTAGGAATTCTCTGTTCAGTGTTGGCTCAGCTAGCCCCCTGAAACATTGAGACTCATCCTGAACCATTCACTCACTCGTTCGTTCGTTCATTCATTCATTCATTCATTCATACAAGCATTTACTGAGAGTCTATTATGTCCCAGGGACTTTTCCGGGCACTGGAAATAGAGCAGAAAATAATACATATAGAAACATCTGTCCTGCATGCTCACATTCTCAAGAAATAAGTCAATAAACAAAACTACAAAGCATTCTGGTGAGAAAAGAACAAATACTCCATGATTCCACCCACAGGAGGTACTTAGATCAGTTCAATTCACAGACAGAATGGTCATTGCCTGGGCCGGGGGCAGGGGATGGGCTGGGAGAATGGGGTGGAGGAGTGCTGTTTAATGGCTATGAACTTTTCAGTTTGGGAAGGTTAAAACTAGAGATGGGTGGTGGTGATGCTGAATGTACTAAATGCCACTGAATTCACACTTACCAATGGTAAATTTTTTGTTATATATATTTATCCCAATAAAAAAATTAAAGTATAGTGTATTAGATGGAGAATGTGCTGGAGATAAATAAGGATGGGAAGAGGAGGCAGGGAGGATTGGGAGATCTGAGGCCAAGACATGCCTCACTGCTACAGGGTGTCTCACCTGTGGCTTTGCTGGGAATCTGAGCTACTTGCACAACACTGTTCTGAAGATCCAGCAGGACTTGGATCTTTCCTGGGATTGTCAGTGAGTAGAAGGGGCAGTTTTTGTACTGTGTTGTCAAATTCCTCTGAACAGGGTGCCTTTGTTTCCCCAGCTCCTCTTGGACACATAGGAGTGAGATTCTCAAGTGGACTATTGGGATCACAAACTGTTAACACAAGCCTGCTGTTCATCTTCTCACAACCACATTTTAGTTTAAGCATTTTTCTGTCATGCATCATCAAGGAATTATGAGGCTATTTGAGGAGGTAAAAATGACTAGTTTTTGAAAATCATATAATTATATCTGATTTATATCTTCCGCATCTCTCTAAATCATTTTAATTGCCATGCCTCCTCAAGTTTAGCTTTATAGTATTTACATTTTTTTCTTCATAAAAGATAATCTATGTGGATTCCAAGTCTAATTGTCATCTTTTACAAGTGGTCTGGCTTCTGTTCTTTTTGACATTTAAGTAGAAGGATTTTTTTTCCCTCAGTACTGGGGATTGAACCCAGGGGTGCTTTACCACTGAGCTGCATCTCCAATCCTTTTTAATTTTTTTTATTTTGAGGTAGGATCTCACTAAATTGCCCAGGCTGGCCTCAAACTCACAATACTCTTTCCTCAGCCTCCCGAGTCACTGAGATCACAGGTGTGTGCCACTGTACCTGGCTTAAGTAGAAGTTTTTATTGAAGTAAATATTACCAAATTGTTGCCGAAAGCATAGTCCTTGTCCTCGATGCCAATCCAATAACAAGGACACAGTTTTGAGAAGAAAAAGAAGGCTTATTACTTTGTTAGCAAAGGAACAACACAGGGAACTCCTATTCCAAAGCCTGTAATTCTGCCCATCAGCAGGAGCAGGGGGCTTTTAAAGAGGTGACGCAAAAGCTACATTCCATGTGTTCTCTGTCTAGAGTTGTAGTAATTTCTGAGATCTTCTGGGACCATCCCCAAAGTCTGGATTACTTTGTTCCTATGGTGGGTGTATGCTCAGGGACAGAAAACTCTGCCTAAAATGGGGAAGAAAGATTATCCTGTTTCTCCTGAGATTAGGAAATGGGGAGAGATTAAGGAGGAGCAGGGAGAGAGAAAGAGAAAGAAACATGTCCATTTTAAAAATGAGTTACAGTAGCAGAGCAACAAGGGTTATATTCAAAGCATATCATGGACCACTGTTACAAAATATTGAGGTTTAAATGTTTGATATTAATGTTTACACTATACAATATCAAAACAGCTCCTTCTAAAGTGAAATTTGTGTCCACTCAAGGCTGTTTTGGCCTTATGATGTCAACCATATGGCATAGTTGTTTTTGTTTTGTTTTGTGTTTGTCTTGTTTGGCCAATAAATAATCAAAGATCTTCTAGTGGTCTTGTTTGCCTCTAAGGTTCCACTGCTTAGGGACACTGGGACTAGCAAAACTTCATGGAATATTGTTTAATACCTTTTGCAATGTAATCGTAGTTGTAACTATCTAAGTTTTTTTTAATTAAAAAAATTTTATTGGTATTGAGAATTGAACCCAAAGGTGCTTTACATCCAAGCTACATACTCAGCCTATTTTATTTTTTATTTTGAAAAAAGATCTCTCTGAATTACCGAGGGTCCTGCTAAATTGCCCAGGCTGGCCTTGAATTTGTGATCCTCTTGCCTCAGCCTCCAGATTGTTGGGATTACACGTGCACACCACCATGCCCGGCAAGATTCTTTACAATGCATAAGTCTTTTCTAATGTAATAGTGAGACTTGTGCAACTTATTAAAAACTACCAAATCATGAGCCATCTTACACATCTAGATCCTAAAGTATTGAGAGAGCTTAATTCTTCCAAAATTAAAAAAATTCTCTCTCTCAACTTCTTCTGGGGTGCCTGAAAACAGTTAAACATGGAATTTTACAGAATATACACAGAAACAAGTGAGTTATCCAATTATGAAGCTGAAATATGACTTTCTTTCTAAAATATGTAGCTGAAACTACACAGTGAAAATAATAGGTGGGGGAGAGGGACAGTTTTCTCTCCAGGCCCTAAGAAGCCTAAGCATATGGAACATGTGGTGTGATATAACAAACACGGCAAGTCATGGCTGCTGACTCAGGCGAGTTTCTCTGTTTCAAAACAAGAACTTTTATTACAGTATTCGGAAGCCTACCAGGACAAGAAGATCCTTGTGGTTCTCACAGTATCTGTGAAAAAAAAACCTGAGGTGAAGGTTTAAATTAAACTGACAGTCAAAGAACCTTTGTAGTTACTATGTTAGTTCTGACACTCGTTGCTCTAGCTCAAGTCACACTGATCACCATGAATGGGGTTTACAAGTGGCACAATACCATGGAGTTTCCTGCTAATGGACGTTTCCTAGTGTTGACTTGGTCGGCTTTCATGATGAGACCAAGACCCAGTAAAATTATTAAGAGTGTAAAAAACAGAAAAGAGAACAAAATTATTAGGATGCCAAGCATTTGTGGTATGGGAAAGAAGTTATTTAGGACTCCCAATACCACATCTAGAGTTTTATGGGCTATGTGGTCAGGGCTGGCTTCTGGTTTAGCAAGTCTTCTTATGGTCCTTTGAGGCTTCCACACCCCCCCCACCCCCTGTGACTCTTCCAACACATTCTTCTTTGTGTATGAGAGATCTTTGAAGATAAACAGACATATTTCTCATCACAAAATGACTGGGGACACCTGTCTGCCACTCTCTTTGCCACCTGCCCGTATCACCATCCCCCATACCATTATCAGCAGCACAGCTGAGGCATCACATGACCATTATGTAAAACACCAATTTCCCCCAGTACCACCCCAAATTTTAAATAACAGATATGAGTCTAATTTCAAATGGCATCTCTTCCATGGAAAATATCTTCCTCTTCCTAAACCAAATGAAACTTGTATTGGAGTAATTTGTGTCTTTATCTCTTCTAACATACTAAACCTATAAGGTCCATGTGGCCTTGAAAAGTTGAAGAACACACACAGCACCCCCCCACACACACACACACATATAGTTATTTCTGGGCAGACTCAGAGGGGAAACTGAAATTAAGGGTCATGATTTAGCTGCTACCTTTAAACTGACCTCATTGGCACCAACAGGCTCGCAAGGTCTGGGGCACATTTAAATGAGTTAATCAGATTAGCAAACAGTCATTTTAGAAAGTACTAACAACTTAGCCCTGTGGGAAAGAAAAAATGGTCTCAGTTGTGGGGGAAAAAAAGGACGTGAGGACTGTGAAAACACTTCTTTGTTTTCAGGATTGGGGAGACAGAGGGGGAAAAATCAGGAACCGAGGTAAAGCTTGTTTAGTGGTTCTCAAAGTGTGGTCCCCGGACCAACAGCATCAGCTTCACCTGGGAATTTGTGAGAACTGCAAACTCCACTTGCCCCCTCCTCCAGCCCACCCCACATCCTGAGTCGACTAGATGGGATCCAACAGTCTGTGTTTCAGGAAGCTTCCCATGTGATTCTGATGAGAGTTTAGGGTTTTTTGCTTGATTGGTTTTTGCTCTTTGGTTTTTTGTTTGTTTGTTTGTTTTTGTTTCCTGAACCCTTGACCACAGGGAAAGGCCTAAGTATGAGAACTATTGGCCTAGTGGAAATAAAGGGGAATAGGGATGTTTTATTAAGTGGGAGAAAGCTCTCTTAGGAGCACAGCCCTTGAGACCAGAGCCATATTAGTCCTTCCAGGCCCCATTTATGAAATGCTTCTTCCTTCAACCTTGTCCACAGTGGGGGTATCCACCAGCCTTATACATCTGAGTGTGGGGAGTCCAGGGCAAAACTCCCAGCATCCTCATGGGATTTCCTGAACAAACAGACCCAAGCACAAGCTGACTTCCAAGCCCTTCCCGCTAAGGTTGCCCAAGTTTTGGGAGCAGGGCTGAGATGGCAGATTGGGCCCGCAGTAGTGGGGTAGAGCCCATGGCCTGACAGGGGCTCCATAGCTTCTTTTGGTGAATGCCAGGCAGCCCCAGGTACTGTTACCCACGTCTATACTGGTGTCCAGGACAAATCAACCAATCACAATTTTATCTCAGGGCAACCTAGTTATCTCAGGGGACCCAGTTGAAATTAGCCTCTGACCCACTGAGAAGAGAGATGATAATTATTACATCTTTTTCTTAGAAATCTCATAGTCCTTGAGAGGAACTCTACAAATTTCATGAAAATTGACATTAATATAGAGAAGAGAGAAATTAATGCTTTTTCTGCCCGCCTACTTATGTGTTACAACCTGAATTATTCATTTAATTGCCTCTCTAAAATATTATTTCTTTAGCTGTTTATTCTATGTAGTATTCTGAAATAAGGTTTGAAATCCTAGATTAACTAAAAAGTAAATGTCTGTTGAACCTGCATTTTATAATAAACTCAAATTTCAAATGAGTGCATTTAGTTTTTAGTCAAGAACTAAAAATGTTATTTTCTACAACATGACAGCTCTGGAAATTTTTAAATATGTTTGTTAAAAACTTCTCCATTTCCAGGAAAATGAGAAAGGGCAGATAACTAAGAGTACTATAGAATCTTTAAGAGCCAGAATATAGTGAAAATATATTCAAATATAAGATTTGTTATTTCTATTTAGATTGATACCAAATAGAACCTTTCCCCTTTTAGAAATTCATCTTTAAAATTGTTCAAAGTCTACATTAATTCAGTAGAATTAAAGTAATTGCATATAATTTAACAAAGTAAAAGAAAGTAGGTACAAGACTATATTAACCAGTACCAGAACACATACGGTGTCCTTCACAGTGACTAGACATGCAGAGTTGAAACTTGCATAATTTCCACCTAAAAACTAATGATTAGAGTTAAAACGTGTCTCATTTCAAATGAGGAAATCCATTACATTCACCTCCAGTGGCAAGGGATTATTATTATATTGTAATTATGCTTTATATTGGCTCCATATTTCAGCCAGAGTTGCTGAAGAGTAGGAAAAAAAAATAATTACAGCAAGCACTCCCATAAAGGGTACATTGTGGAGAGTAAAACTCATGGGAGAAGCCTTTCATGAGCAGATGTTTGCACAGTGGCATGCAGGTTGACACTCTTAAAATATGCATTTTTTGTTTGTATAGAGTGCATAAGGCCCTAGGTTTGATCTCTAGCGTGCAGATGTATGTACACACACACACACACACACACACACACACACACACATAGTTGGCTGCTTTCTAAATCACCTGTGAGCTTTGAACTTATTTTTACAAGGTTTCATAAGATTTGCTCAATAGTTTTTAGAGACTCAGAGTGTTACTAGCATTACAACACAATAATGCCATTTACGCATTTCAAAGACAGCCTTTATAAAAAATCCACTTCTTGATACTATGTTTATCTACCATAGAATTTGTTTTGCTGGCTACAGTCCCATAGAACATTTTGTGGAAATTGGACCTGACTAAAGGCATTTGGCTGAGAAATGCTGCCTGGTTTGGTAAGAAAAACACTAAGTTTACAAACTTGCTAACCTTATCAAAGTCTTGATCTGTGACAAAATGGTTGAATAGCTTTAGAAAAGCATCAGTTTTATCTTTTACAAAATGAGAACCACGTGAGCAGCTTTACTGGATGTGTGCGTGTCTGGAGCTTCCAGCTTTATACACTGGTCCACAGATTGTACTTTTATATGATATTTTACATTTAGATGAGCCACAGTGAAGTTCTTGGAAAAAGGGTTATAAGAGCAAATAAAATTCCAAAGAGCCATAAAAGAGCTATAAAGAAGACTCATTTAATGCCTTGGAACCCAAAATACATAATTTTGACACTTCAGAGAGTAAAGGATTAGCCAGACTTTCTTTTTGATCTGCCCTCTGTAAGGCAACTGCCTCCTTTGAAAGAAAGCCCCATTTAACTTTCAGTATATGGGAAGCCTAATAATGTCTTCCTGTTTCCTCCATCCATTGGATCATCTTTCACAGCTCAGCTATTCAAATCCTGGAAAACTGTGGTCATGGTCTTTTTGAGTTTTTAATCTGTGCCTTTCTTGTCTGATCTCTGTATCAGTGAGGTTCTCCAGAGAGACAGGACTATCAGGAGATCAACTTGAAGAGAAAGAACTGAGAATGTGGGAATGGCAGGTCTGAAGTCCACAGGGTAGGTCAGAAGACTGATGCTACAGTCCTAAAGGAGAATTCTTTCTCAAGGAAACCTCAGTTTTGCTTTCACAGCCTTTCAACTTCCATGCAGATTATTAAACTCTTTTTTTAAAAATATGTTTTAGTTGTAGATGGACACAATACCTTTATTTTATTTATTTATTTTTATATGGTGCTGAGGACCCAACCCAGCGCCTCACACGCGCTAGGCAAGCACTCTACCACTGAGCCACAAACCCAGCCCAGATTATTAAAATCTTTTACAGTCAACTGATTGTGGGTATTAAGCACATCTACAAAATACTTTTAAAGAAACACAAAGACTAATATTTAATTTAATAACTTGTGAAGTTGATACATAAACTAGCCATCACAATCGCCTTTTCCATCCTATCTGTTCTTCTTTAGATGGTTCCTAGTTTGTTAATACCCCCAATTAAAATCAGAAGAATGTGAATAGAACCAGGGCTCCAAGTTTGATTTAGCAGAGCAGAGGCCAATGTGTCACTTGCTCCTTTTTATCCTCAATACCTCTACTGATATAACCGAATCCAAATGATCCAGAACATGGACTAGACATTTCTTATCAAGCTTAGAATGAATCCCAATCTCTAAAATTTTTCACTAGTTTCTTTCATTTCACAAAAATTAGGAGGAAAAGAATTAATGAGTTTACCTGCCAGGGCATAAATGTAAACAATATATACAGTTAAACTTTATTCTTATGTGAGCAACTTTTCTAGTACAAATTATATATGTATTGGAACATATCAGAATTGAATAAAGTCATAAGGATTTGATTTCCCTCTGCCAATACTTCCTAAGTACCTGCAACTTTCTCTGGAGTACTCTAGTGACTAAAAACTTCCTATCTCTTCAGATAGCTTCAGCTTTGGAAAGCTAACTGTGAATAATTATAAAATGAATTATTCTTCATATATGTATATTCATTTTACATACTATCCACTTATCTTCCGATCCTTACCACTTGTTACATAGATATGCTTATTTCCTCTTGAATGGGTGAGAAAACAGTCTTAGAGGTTAATTGTTCAAGGTCACACATCTAATAAGTGGTAGAAAACATACTTGAAATCAGATCTTCTAACAGGGCTAAGACACTGAAATTAACACCAAAATGAACAAAAACTGAATTATGAAGCAGTAGGTGGATGAGAAGGTTGAAATAGAGCCTTAAAATATGGTTAGGATCCAGACAAGGAAGGTGGAACAGAAAATGAAGAGTGAAATTTCAGAAGATTTGATCTCTTACTTTAATCGGCCCCTGTAGGATGACAGGTACACTCTCAGCAATTAACGTGACTAAGGTTATAAGCAATACAAAGACCAGTTTTTAGGCCATGGATATGCAGAGATTTATTTTGATAATTTTGCTCATTGATTATAGGGATGGAAACTCTGAAATCTACAGGTTGAGCAGTCCAGAAAATTGATGTTGCAGTCTTTGAACAAAGATTTCCAGAGGGATGTCTTTATCTGCAAAGAGCTTACAATCAGATAAAAGACAAATCAAGAAGTTAAAGGACCAGAGGACATCTTTCTTTCTTTCTTTCTTTCTTTCTTTCTTTCTTTCTTTCTTTCTTTCTTCCTTCCTTCCTTCCTTCCTTCCTTTCTTTCTTTCTTTTCTTTTCTTCTTTCTTTCTTTCATTTTCTTTTTTTTTTTTTTTGAAAAAAAGGATAAAGGTTTATTGCTTTTCTAGCAAAGGAGAAACACAGGTGACTCCTGTCCCAAAGGCTGATTCTTGTCCATCAGCAGGAATAGGGGGCTTTTAAAGAGGTGATTCAGAGACCACATTCCACGTGTTCTCTGTGGGAGTTGTAATTCAGAGGACAGCTATCTAATCCTTCTCTTATCTATTTATTCATCAAATGCTTAGGAATTTCTGTGTCCCCATGATATCCATGAGTGAGATACGGGCTATAAAATAGTAATAGAAAGCATACCCTTCAGGGTATATACACCCTTCTCCAGAGAAAGGCCACTTGTCAGATTGAGTGGGACAGGAAGAAGTTCAATCCAAGAGAGGAAGCTGTTGGAAAGATGAGGACTGCTCATAAAATGGGCCAAGCACTCCTACCCCAGTCACGAAAGCGTGTGCCTCCAGTCTCACGCTGGTCCTCATGTGTCTCCAGAGGAAAATGATTCTGCAGGCAACAACTAGAGCCAGGCCGAAGAGTTTGCAAAAGGTGGTGAGTGAAAATATCAAAACATGACATAATCAGAGAAGCAAAGCTAACGCTAAGGGATGAGATGGCAAAAAGCAGCTGGAAATGAAGCTATGAGTGAATTACTGGCAATTGTCCAAGTCAAACAAATGTCAGAGTCAAATAAATATTCTGGAAATCATTGGTCCAAGGATATGCTAGAAATCTTCCTGCAGTTCTCTGTGGTCTGATCCACCCTTGTAGAAAAGGGAATAAGTGATAATAGTGATATAAAAATTAGTTTGATAGACTAAAATCTCAAGAGTATAAATGCCATTTTTCTATTTTCTACATGTTATGAAGTGTTTTTTTTTTCTTAACCCTCTTATTGTGACAAACTTATGCCAAAAAAATTTTGTTTCCTGTTTATGGCAAAAAAAAAATGTTATTCTAAATTTTCTATAATCCTGGGATCTTGGTTCATGATCATCCATGAAATAATTACTAGCTAAGATCATCAAAGATTATAAAAATCATGGTACGCCATACCAGAATGGGTTCATATGAGAAGCACAAAGTATAATGAGAATTCAAGAAGGAGAAGATACTTTATAAAGTTGTAATAAGAATCTGTGAAGATGTTTTTAGAGCAAAGTTTTTAAGTTATGATCCAGATATGATCCAGAAAAACTGAGATGAGGTGAGGAATAAAGGGGATACATGTTGACAGAAGCCCGGAGCAGCCAAAGGCTCAAAGGTGGAAGAGTGTGGGATTTACAAGGGAAAAATCAATCAAATAATCTGGGGGCTGGGATCGTGGCTCAGTGGTAGAGCACTTGCCTCACAAGCGTGAGGCACTGGGTTCGATCCTCAGCACCACATAAAAATAAATAAAGATATTGTGTCCATCTACAACTAAAAAAATATTTTAAAAAATAAATAAATAATCTGTTCTGGTGCATAAAGCAAAGGTAGGCAAGTGGCAGACAACAGAATTATAAATTGTGCAGGTGTCAGAGCAGAGAGAAGCCAGACAAAATGCTAAACAAAGCAACTTGAACCTTACTATAGGTAGATAATAAAGAGTCATTGCTGGTACAGGGCAAGGAAGTAATATGATCAGAACAGGGGAAGATGGCTCTGTCAGTAAAGTGTGGACTAGAGTCAATGGGGGTATAGGAAGAACAGGAAATGAGTAAGAAGGTGGTTGTGATGGTGTTTAATCATCACTTAATCTGTGGCTCGTGTGTTCCAAATGGATGATCCCCACGGGACTTAGAAGAGACCATGTGCTCCTAATCTACCCATCACAGTCTTTCATCTAACCAATAGCATTTCTTTAATATTCAGCTCATAGTAAACATGTCTGCATTTCAAATCTCCTGTTTCATTAATACTTTTTGTTTTGTTCTAGTGTGTGTGTGTGTGTGTGTGTGTATGTGTGTGTGTGTGTGTTGCTCAGGATTGAACACAGGTCTTGTGTATGACAGGAAAGCACTCTAACACTGAACTACATCCCCAGCCCCTGGATTAAGGCTTTTATTAGCCAACATATCCACAAAAATCCGTTCAAGAAATTTTATTCCATGTTTTCAGACTATTCTTTTTTATTTTTCTATTTATTAACATTAATTTCCCTTATGTTCTAAACATTTGCTCTGTATTTCTCTATAAAACTTAAATACTTATTTTAACTCTGGACATGGACAAATGATCTTCTTTTAAAACTTTTATTATCTTTGGGTATTTAATGGAATGTTCAGGATTGTGGAAAAGCAATGAATCCATGGCCATGATCAATTGAAGATGTAATCTAAGACTTTAAGAACCAAAACTGCACAACTTGAGTTCAAGTAATTTGGCAGTTGTTTCTGCCATGGGCGATCTATATCAACAAATCTTCACTGTCACTGCCACAAAGAAGAGCACCAATTCCATCTCATCTTTTCTCAAATTGGTGCTCATGTTTGGCTTGTATGTACTGGTAAGCCATACTGATTCAAAAATATTGAAATATCTCCATAATAGACATTTACTAGCTGCTACCCAGGGTTCTCTGAGTGCCTGCCCCCTATGAACCCAGGAGTTTCTGCCTGTCCTAGAAGATGCTTCAACAAGTCTCCTCCAATCCACCAAGCAAAGGGGTAAAGTTTAGCATACCAGTGACCCTCAAAAGTCCTGTGTGAGTCCTACAGCCAACATCTATGCTCAGTACCCCCTCTATTCACTTTGTGAAGTGTT
This sequence comes from Xerus rutilus, assembly GCA_028644305.1. Taxonomy (NCBI): domain Eukaryota; kingdom Metazoa; phylum Chordata; class Mammalia; order Rodentia; family Sciuridae; genus Xerus; species Xerus rutilus. The sequence continues at coordinate 26,629,316 of CM053406.1, forward strand.
TTAAATAATTATGTCTACCTAAAAGCAATTTTTTCCCCATGCAATTTCATTCCTTGCATTTAAGTACAACATGATACACAATTTAAAATGCACAGTCATTCTGGAATCTGGGGACAAAGCAATTCTGCCTCTCTTTCTTCTCACTAGGTGCCTCACTAGGTGCACTATTATCTCAAGTTTTTTCACTTGACAAAGGCTCTGGCTGCTGATCTTCCTCACAGCTCATCCTCAGAACTTTGCAATCCAAAAGAAAAGAGAGGACTTTATCTCCCAGCTTCAGTATGGGAAAAAATAAAAAAGCACAGAGAAGAATCTGATTGCTCTGCTTGGGTCACATGGGTCACATGCTAATACTTGGACCAACCACGATGGACACAGGCATGGACTTTTGTAATTATCTTTGCCTGAATCATATATTTACCTGTCCTTGTTGTCAGGCCTTCATAGTGCTGTCCTTGGCAGGCCTCCAAAATCATAATATTTGAGATGAGTAGTTTCCAGGTGAGAAAGTGGAGGTGGAGGTGGGGGTAGGGCTACTGTTACCATGAAAAGGGTCAAAGGGTGCCAGGCTGACAAAATAAGAACTGTTTCCATCATTAGACTTTCTAAGCAAGCTTAGCAAATGTTTATATT